>CM053027.1:262954115-264154115 GCA_028564925.1 Lithobates sylvaticus | reverse complement strand
AATTAGTTGGAGCTACTTTAAGGCCCCTTTCACATGGACCTTCTGATCGGGTCCACCTGTCCGTTTTTCCATTCTTTTTTATGAAGCGGTGGGTGCAAATGGAAATGTGTAAATTTACACCCACCTACATCCAATCCAATCCAGTCCAAGGGATCGGATCAGATGGTAGTCAAGTGTAAATGTACAGGCAGTCCATTTACATCTGACGGCCCATAGAGTAGAGCCCGTGTCTGTGTCCTCTCTGCATAAGCGAAGCAGACACAGCCTTTTCATCAGCCTGCTCAAAGGGGATTAGTAGACAGATCCTCTGCTGAGCAAGCGGATCACAGCCACAGGCCACCCTGTGTGAAAGGAGCCTTAGTGAAATTAATATTTGAATTAAAGGTTCAATTACCTCTTAAGTTATATTTCAACTATAGGTAGAACATTGTGGATTTGGTTGGCCCATGCTTTCCTTTACATCTTGGATATTCCAAAAGCTAACATTTCCTGGAGCAATTCTCAACTTTGTTACATTCTATTTTGGAGTTTCAGATGCTGCAGACCAGCTTTACATGCTCCTCCATCTCTTGTTGTGCTCTCCATAACATCAAATAAATTAACATTTCAATATGCAGAGATGGGGAGTGGGCCCCTAGCATGAATGGTGTTGACAGATGTTGAAAACTTGAAACCTGAAAACACAACACAAACACATTACAACACAAAGAGTAGAATCTCCAGGAGATAGTTAAAAAGCACCTGGTGTTGTAACTCCAGCATTTAAGCAAATCTAGAATATCCATTTTTTGTGTTGACTGACCTTTAAACCAATTATACCCTGTATACATGTACATGTTTTAGACATGTATGATCTTTTTCATTTGTTTGTACTACATAACAGAAATCATTGGTTTGAACCATGAACTATACTGTGATGTGTAATGTATTGTTTATACTTTTGTGTTCTACAAAAAAGTACACATAATACATCTTTACTGTTCAGTACACATCATCCTGCAGCTTTTTATAGTTACTGTATCATCACATGGGTTTGTTAAACATACTAGGAATGATTTTTACTGTATTACATTTTTAAATGTGTGTGGCTATAGAACATTAAATTGTATTTTCAGTTTCAAAGGCTGATCAAATCTTGATTTATCAGCCATTTATATCATTATATCTCAGTATATCATTATGCCTCTTCAAGATAGTCTTGTTATGAAATGGTTGCTTACTAAGTTTTTATCATTCAAAGCCTTAACTTAAAGTATATGTAAATCCTAACAATGAACATGTCTTATCCACCTCCCATCTGGCCATTGTATATATACGGCCAGACGAGATCAGTACCGATGTAGATAGCTATACCCATATATCCTCTGCAGTCAGCTGCTTGTGTGCGGCTCACAGAGTGTGCACCTATAAGCCCAGTTATTCTGCTAGTCAGGAAGAGTAGCAGAATGTTTCTTTGGGTGTTTTTTTAAGAATGCACTTGCTGTGTGTGAAAAATAACTTGTTAAAATTACAACTTTGTGGAGAAAAACAAAAACAAATTTTATTTACTTTCATAATTTTCAAAAGAATGTTGGCAAATAATTACGAAAAACTCATTATGTCTCTTACTAAACACCATGGACTGTCTCCTTTACAAAAAGGGCCATTGTGGGGGTATTTGCACTGTTCTGGCATTTAAGGGCCTCTAGAAATTAGATAGGATTGATCAATTTTCAAATATATGCAGTGCCATGAACAAGTATCCACACCCCTTGAAATTTTCCACATTTTGTCATGTTACAACCAAAAACGTAAATATATTTTATTGGGGTTTTTTTATGATAGACCAACACAAAGTGGCACATAATTGTAAAGTGGAAAGAAAATGATAAATGGTTTTCAAAATGTTGTACAAATAAATATGTGAAACGTGTGGCGTGCATTTGTATTCAGCCACCTTTACTCTGATACCCCTAACTAAAATCTAGTGGAACCCATTGCCTTCAAAAGTCACCTAGTTATTAAATAGAGTCCATCTGTGTGTAATTTAATCTCAGTCTAAATACAGCTGTTCTGTGAAGCCCCCAGAGGTTTTTTTAGAGAATCTTAGTGAACAAACAGCATCATGAAGGCCAAGGAACACACAAGACAGGTCAGGGATAAAGTTGTGGAGAAGTTTAAAGCAGGGTTAGGTTATAAAAAAATATCCCAAGCTTTGAACATCTGACTTGTTCATCTGCACTGTTTAATCCATCATTCAAAAATGGAAAGAGTATGGCACAACTGAAAACCTACCAAGACATGGCCATCCACCTAAACTGACAGGCCAGGCAAGGAGAACATTAATCAGAAAAGCAGCCAAGAGGCCCATGGTAACTCTGGAGGAGCTGCAGAGATCCACAGCTCAGGTGGGAGAATCTGTCCACAGGACAACTATTAGTGGTGCACTCCACAAATCTGGCCTTTATGGAAGAGTGGCAAGAAGAAAGCCATTGTTGAAGGAAAGCCATAAGAAGTCCTGTTTGCAGTTTGCGAGAAACAATGTGGGGGACACAGCAAACATGTGGAAGAAGGTGCTCTGGTCAGAGGATACCAAAATTTTACTTTTTGGCCTAAAAGCAAAACGCTATGTGTGGCGGAAAATTAACACTGCAAAGCACTGCACAGCACACCATCTGGGACAGGGGAGCTGGTCAGAGTTGATGGGAGAATGGATGGAACCAAATACAGGGAAATTTTAGAAGAAAACCTGTTAGAGTCAGCAAAAGACTTGAGACTGGGGCAGAGGTTGACCTGCCAGCAGGACAAGGACCCTAAACATACAGCCAGAGCTACAATGGAATGGTTTATTAAAGCATATTCATTTGTTAGAATTGCCCGGTCAAAGTCCAGACCTAAATCCAATTGGGAATCTGTGGCAAGACTTGAAAATTGCTTTTCACGTCCACTCTCCATCCAATCTGACAGCGCTTGAGCTATTTTTCAAAGAAGAATGGGCAAAAATTTCACTCTCTAGATTTGTAAAGCTGGAAGAGACATCCAAAAAAAGACTTGCAGCTGTAATTGCAGCGAAAGGTGGTTCTACAAAGTACTGACTCAGGGGGGCTGAATACAAATGCACGCCATACTTTTCAGACTTTTTATTTGTACAAAATTATGAAAACGATTTATAATTGTTCTTCCACTTCACAACAATTATGTGCCACGTTGTGTTGGTCTATCACACAAAATCCCAATAAAATACATTTACGTTTTTGGTTGTATCATGACAAAATGTGGAAAATTTCTAGGGGTATGAATACTTTTTCAAGGCACTATATATATATATATATATATATATATATATATATATATATATATATATATACACACGCACCATAGTTTGTTATAACTTTCAGGTTGACTAAATAATTTACACTGATTTTGGTTATTTTTACCAAAGAAATGTTCCAAAATACATTCTGGCCCAAATTTATGAAGAAAGACAAGTTATTTACAAAATCTTATAACTGAAACTAGGAAAAACATGTTTTTTATTTTTCAAAATGTCAGTTCCATTTTTAATTTATTTAGCAAAAAAAAAAATAAAAACCCTGGGTTGCACCTCTACCTGTCTCAAAAACTATATAAAAATAATTTGGGTACAGTGTTGCATGGCTGAGTAATTGTCATTTAACCACTTCAGCCCTGGAAGAATTGGCTGCTCAATGACCAGGCTATTTTTTGCGATACAGCACTGGTTCGCTTTAACTGACAATTGCACGGTTGTGCAGTGACGTAAACGGTGACATATATGGGTGACCCCGCCCCCTCTAATGCCACGTTAGAGGGGGCGCCATAGTTTGTAGACGTTATAACTTTCAGGCAGACTAAATAATTTACACTGATTTGGGTTATTTTTACCAAAGAAATGTTCCAAAATACATTCTGGCCCAAATTTATGAAGAAAGACAAGTTATTTACAAAATCTTATAACTGAAACTAGGAAAAACATGTTTTTTTTTTTTCAAAATGTCAGTTAAATTTTTTTATTTATTTAGCAAAAAAAAAAAAAAAAAAAACCCTGGGTTGTACCTCTACCTGTCTCAAAAATTATTTAAAAATAATTTGGGTACAGTTTTTCATGGCTGAGTAATTGTCATTTGACCACTTCTGCCCAGAAAGAACTGGCTGCTCAATGACCAGGCTGTTTTTTGCGATACAGCACTGCGTCGCTTTAACTGACATACCATATGTACCACATACAGGGACAGACATTTTTTGCGATACAGCACTGCGTTGCTTTAACTTACATACCATATATACCACATACAGGGACAGACAGTTTTTCGGCCCCTGTGTCTGACTCTATGCGCTCTTCCGGAACTGGAATCGTTACCCAACTTCCAATCCCATTGTGCATTCCAAGCTGGCTCTACTGGTTTACATCCACTTACAGCTGCTTTATTGTGCAACTTTGCAATAACCTTAGCCTCTTCCAGGTGTTCTCTGCAGTACTTGGCTGCTTCCTCGATGTACTCTGTTAATCTTCAGATCCCTTTAGTGGTGTTCCCTTGGAATATTATGATGGTGTGCCTATAGTTTTACAATTGCATGTGACTGTATACATTTTTTTTTTTTATACCATGGTACAATGAATTTCTACACTTAGATGGTCGCACCCTCTGTATTCTTCTTTTGTTTAAAGGAGTTGTAAAGTTAGAAGGTTTTTTTTCTTAATGCATTCTATGCATTAAGATAAAACGCCTTTTGCATGCAGAAGCCCCTTCAGCCCCCCTAATGCTTACCTGAGCCCCATCTCTGTCCAGCTATGTCCATGAGTGTTTTGGCCGTCCGAGACTCTCCCTTATGATTGGCTGAGACACAGCAGTGGCGCCATTGGCTCCCGCTGCTGTCAGTCAAAGTCAGTAAGCCAATCAGGAGAGAGAGCTTGCTGTGGGGGCACTCAACAGGAGGGTGGGGCCAGGAGCGCCAAAGAGAGACCCGAGAAGAGGAGAATCTGGGCTACTCTGTGCAAATCCACTACAAAAAAAAAATGAAAAAAAAAATGAGACTTTATAATCACTTTAAGTCATATACTTCAGAGGATTTACCCTTACTCTGGGCTAGGAGGAGCAACCAGACATCTAGAAAAAGTGATTGTTGTTTACATGACATCCCTTTCTAGATCTCAGTCTTTTGCACCACAAAATACGTTTTTGTTACTGAAAGTGTGATGTCTGCCTAGAATAGAATTGTGTTGGCAGGATTGCCAGGTGAAATTAAAGGTGGAAAATCCTGAAAAAAAAAAGCCATTACATCTAAGTTTTGCATTTGCTTTATTAAATAGAAATGCAACTGGTGCACATTTGGATTAGTAGAAATACATGGCTTAAGTAATTGAGAAAGCTTTTTGTTAAATCATAATTAAGAGTGATGGTGAAAGTGACATGAGTTTAATTTTACATTTAAATAGAAGCGATTAGTCCTCAGTACACATTACATTGCAAACCTGCAAACTGAGATATGTGTTATAGAGGTGACCTAAATGTACTTAATTAGCTGCAAGCTACACTGGATTTTGTTACAGGTCTCTGCTTTTGTTATTTGGTAACAATGAGAGAAGTTGAAAGGTGCCATATCATATATGCAGCATGGCTGGTATCTAGTATGTAGATAAAATGAGTTAAATACTCGTCAACTGATAATGAGCTTACATTGTTAAAGGGGCAATCTGAACTGATTTCCAAAGGGAGAGAAGTTATTTTATAGCAAGCACAAATTGTCATGTAATATTGCAGTATTTTTCTCAAGTCATTTGTGATGTGGCTTTAATATTTTATATGTATTTGTTAATTTATATAGTTATTTTTGTGTTAAATATAGTGGTTTGTATATTAGCCACTGGATGGAGCAAACACTCAATTTGCAATCACACTGTTTTCGTCTGCCCAAACTGTAGAGATAAGAAAATCATCAGGCAGGCTGATTCATTGATCTACAGCGTAAGGAACAACAGTAACACCAAACTATTGTGAAGCACTGCAAAGCAGGAAACAAGAACCTACACATGTAAAAAGCATAAAAGACTGTCACCATGCACATATATATTTATACAGAAACACAAGTTATTCAAATTTCAACATGCATTGATAAGATTATTTACATCAAGCTGATCTCCTATACACACATATCTAAAATTCACTGAAAAGACCATACATTCGCTATAACCATCTCAGGTTCCCATTTGATGCATAATTTATGAATCTGATTGGCTGGGAACAGAAAGATGGATATTATATTGCTCTATTCCCTAGAAGTAGGATGCATTTTCACAAACAGGCAAATTAATAAAGAGCGTCTAAGACACTCCTTAGAATTGCTATGTGCCCCCACATGACAAATGTTGGTGTGGGTGACAGAAGCCTGTACCAAAACTGGTATGCAAATCTGGGGCACACACCAGGCCAGTGTGTCTCTATGGACACTCAAGCATCAGTGCAACTGTGCATTCACCTCACTGCTGCAGCTGTCATACAAACAGTACAATGATGAGGAGTTCTGTATGTTGGGGTGTGGAGCCTAATAGGGATACCCAGACTCTAGTTTCCCATCAGGTCAGCTCCCCTTGAGAGGTCAGAGCATTAACCAATAGACAACCTGATACTGGCTATAGAATCCACACACTGTCTGCTGTCAATTACAAAGAGAGTGTGGACCTGATGGGGAACTAGTGTCTCAGCTTCCCCATCAAGATCTACCTACCGCAGCATCACTGGTTGCTAGGAGGCTGTCAGATTTTCCAACTGTCATCCCATACCAAATCCACACACATTGTCTAAGCATGGTCCACTATTGTCATCATTTGGAAACTTGGCCTTAGACATAGCATGCATCCATCGCTGGAGTGCATGTATAAAGGAAGTGGTTACTAAATGGTTGTAGAAGACTAAGAGCACTGAGATTTTTTTTTTATTTAACAAATTGTATTTCATAAAAAAATGGTAATTGTTCATGATATCCAGTGCTTAAGCAAAATACATATCATTCAGTTAAGGTTTAAATCTACTTAAAACAGTAAGTAGTTTCCGCTCAGTTTTTTTTGGACTGGAGTTTTCTTCAACTACTTGCCGACCAGCTGCCATCATTATGCTGCAGCAGGTCGGCTCGTTCCCACAAATCGCCGAAGCTGTATGTCGGTTCCTTTAACAGCTATTGCAGGCACGTGGCTGGCAACCGCGTTGTCCGCCGGCCACCGGCGATCACTCCACAGAGAGCCATAACAGGGATCTGTCAATGTAATCAAACAGATCCTTGCTCTGACAGGGAATTACAGATTGATTGTCTATTCCTAGTGATTAGGAACAGCGATCTCTCTGTACTCCCAACAGTGTTGTAAGTAACTCAGTTAAAATAAACAGAGTTACTTAACGCAGTTACTTTAGAGGGTAACGAGTAATCTAACTGATTACTCTTCCCCTCATGGTAACGCCGTTCCCACTACTTGGGCGGCGTTACCGCAATTACATCTACTGTCCGGGACTAGGTAGACGGGACTAGCGAAGGAAGTGAATTCACACCTCGCAAGCCCCGTCGCCTGGTATGGATTTAAAGGGGAACCCCTACGCCGAAAAAACGGCGTGGGGTCCCCTCAAAGTCCATAGCAGACCCTTATCCAAGCACGCAGCCCGGCCGGTCAGGAAAGGGGGTGGAGACGAACGAGCACTCCTGAACCGTACCAGGCCACGTGCCCTCAACATGGGGGAGTGCTTTGGGGAAGGGGGGCCCTGCGGCCCCCCCACCCCAAAGCACCTTGTCCCGATGTTGATGAGGACAAGGGCCTCTTCCCGACAACCCTGGCCGTTGGTTGTGGGGGTCTGCAGGCGGGGGGCTTATCAGAATTGGGGAGCCCCCTTAAATAAGGGGGCCCCCAGATTCTGGCCCCCCACCCTATGTAATTGAGTATGGGGTATGATGTACCCCTACCCATTCACCTGGGGAAAAAAGTGTTAATAAAAAAAAAAAACACAAGTACTTTATTAGACAGCTCAAGGGGTCTTCTTCCGACTTCGGGGTCTTGTCCCGCTCTTCTGCTGGGCCTCCGCTATCTTCTTACAGCTCTTTTACTAGCATTGGCCCGGTCTTGTCGCTGTCGCCACCTCCGCTGCCTTCTTCTTCTTCCGGGGACCCCGCCCATTATGCCTATATAAGTCGCCGCACAACGCATCCCTACCATTACGACCGGAGAGAGCGTTGTGTCAACATCGGAAGATAGAAGAAGAAGAAGAAGAAGGCGGCGGTGGCAGCGACAGCAACAAGACCTGGCCAATGCTAGTAAATGAGCTGTAAGAAGATAGCGGAGGCCCGGCAGAAGAGCGGGGCAAGACCCCCGGAGCTGTCTAATAAAGTACTTTAAAAACCTGTGTTGTGTTTTTTTTATTAACACTTTTTCCCCCAGATGAATGTGTAGTGTGTAGGGGTACATTGTACCCCATACGCATTCACATAGGGTGGTGGGCCGGAATCTGGGGGCCTCCTTATTAAAGGGGGCTCCCGGATTCTGATAAGCCCCCAGCCCCGCAGACCCTGACAACCAACGGCCAGGGTTGTCGGGAAGAGGCCCTTGTCCTTATCAACATGGGGACAAGGTGCTTTGGGATGGGGGGGCCACAGGGCCCCATGTTGAGGGCACGCGGCCTGGTATGGTTCAGGGGGGGGGCGCTCGCTCGTCCCCACCCCCTTTCCTGTCAGGCCGGGCTGCGTGCTTGGATAAGGGTCTGCTATGAACTTTGGGGGGACCCCCACGCCGTTTTTTCGGCATAGGGAATCCCCTTTAAATCCATACCAGGCGACAGGGCTCGCGAGGTGTCAATCTCGCAGATGGAGGTGGCGACATTCACTTCCTTCTCTAGTCCCGTTTATAGAATATTAAAAAAAAGTCACAGTTACTTTGCTGAGTTACTAATTACTTTCCCAATGTAGTAACTGAGTTACTAATGCAATTACTTTTTGGGAGAAGTAATTTGTAACTTAACTAATTACTTTTTTAAAGTAAGATGACCAACACTGCCAGTCATTCCACTTCCCCCACAGTTAGAAACACCTCCCAGGGAACACATTTAACCCCTTGATCCCAACTAGTGTTAACCCCTTCCCTGCCAGTGTCATTTATACAGTAATCAGTGCATTTGTATAGCACTGATCGCTGTATAAATGTCACTGGTCCCAAAAAAGTGTCAAAAGTGTCTGATCTGTCCACCGCAATGTCACAATCCCACTAAAATCACTGATCACCGCCATTACTTGTGAAAAAAATATAATAATTAAAAATTCCATAAATCTATCCCCTATTTTGTAGACGCTATAACTTTTGTGCAAACCAATCAATATACACATTTTTCTTACCAAAAATATGTAGAAGAATATATATCGCCTAAACTGATGAATAAATTCGTTTTTTTTATATATCTTTTGGATATGTATTATAGCAAAAAGTAAAAAAAAAATGTTTTTTTTTCAAAATTGTCTCTCTTTGTTTGTTTAAAGAGCAAAAAATAAAAACCGCAGAGGTGATCAAATACCACCAAAAGAAAGCTCTATTTGTGTGGAAAAAAAGGGCATCAATTTTGTTTGGGTACAACTTTGCACGACCGTACAATTGTCAGTTAAAGCGACGCAGTCCCAGATCGGAAAAAATGGCCTGGTCATTAAAGCGGGAGTAAACCCATCGATTTAACAGTCTAAAAAAAAAGGCATGCCGTGAATGCTAACTGCACATTGGCTGTGCTCTCAACTAAACAGTCAAACCATCCAATGGCTGGTGTCATAACGGATCACATGTGCAGCACTGTGGCAGTTGAAGATTAAACAGAGGCAAAGATGGCAGCTTCCTTGGCTGAAAACGATAGGGGGGTTTACTTCCACTTTAAGGGAGCAAATCCTTCCGGGGCTGAAGTGGTTAAAGAGGATATGCAAAACTCTGGCAGGAATTTCTAGGTGTGCCATTTATATAACTGGTCAACCATGGTCCAAATCTAGCTAAAATACACAAACACGAAGGTGAAAAGGACAAACTATTTCACAGTAAATCTCGATTCACACTGGGGCGCTTCAAAGTTGCCTGACTCTGAATACGCCCCGCACAGCACGACTTCAGCGCAGCTTGCAAATGACTTCTTTAATAGAAGTCAATGCAAGCCACTCTGAAGTTGCCCCAAGTAGTACAGGAACCTTTTTCTAAGTCAGAGCAACTGGAGTAGCTTCAATTAGAACAGTTCCATCGCCTGACAGGTTACCCCAGTGTGAACCGAGCCTAAATGTAGATATTTATTTATTTACTTTCCTAGAAAATGATAAAAAGCAAAATGCATCATGAAACAACAGGTTCTAGTGGTTGTATTGTAAAGTGGTACTTATGCTAATATCCGTGCAATTATTTAAAAAAAAAAATTCAACTTGCTGTGTGCCCCCTCCCTAAATACTTACCTCAATCAATCCAGCGCTGTGTGCAGCTGCATATCTTCTCTCCCCTCTCCCCCTACTCACAGGGACTGAGGTATCAGCAGGGGCCAATGGCTTCTGCTGCTGTCAATCAAATGCTGCGAGAAGGGAGTGGTGAGTGGGACCAAGCTGTGCTATGCACAGAGCAGTTAAAGGGGTTGTAAAGTCAGAAGGTTTTTTTATCTTAATGCATTCTATGCATTAAGATAAAAAGCCTTCTGTGTGCAGCAGCCGCCCTCGGCCCCCCTAATACTTACCTAAATCGCATCTCTGTACAGTGATGTCCACGAGTGTCTTAGCCACCCGGGACTATCCCTTCTGATTGGCTGAGACACAGCAGCGGTGCCATTGGCTTCTGCTGCTGTCAATCAAAGTCAGTTAGCCAATCAGGAAAGGGGGTGGGGTCTGAACCGCAGCTCTGTGTCTGAATGGCACAGAGCTGCAGCTTGGCTTGGGTGCCCCCATAGGAAGCTGCTTGCTGTGGGGGCACTCAACAGGGGGGAGGGGCCAGGAGAGCCGAAGAGGGACCCGGGAAGAGGAGGATCAGGGCTGCTCTGTGCAAATCCACTGCACAGAGCAGGTAAGTATAACATGTTTGTTATTGTTATAGAAAAAAAACACTTTACAATCACTTTAAGTATACAATATTTACTATTGTAATTAAAGAAGTGTTTAGAAATACTTTAAAACCTAAGTTTTGGCAAAAGGGCAAGCACAATTAGCAGTCTTGATGAGTGCCTGTGACATGTCCCTCGGCTCCATTAACTCCTGCAGCACTGAAAAAATACAACTGCACGGTAAGAGGGGAGTGGAAGGATCGATAGAGGATTTCAATTATGACAGTCAGCACCAGCACAAGGAGCACCGGGGTTGATTTACTAAAACTGGAGAGTGCAAAATCTGGTGCAGCTCTGCATAGAAATCAATCAGCTTCCAGATTTATTTGTCACAGCTTAATCTAATTACCTGAAGTTAGAAGCTGATTGGCTACCCTGCACAGCTGCACAAGATTTTGCGCTCTCCAGTTTTAGTAAATCCACCCCGACTTTGTATTAAATGTAAGCACTGTCCCTTTAGATTTAAAAGAAAAAAAAAAGTTTTACGTAAACTTAGACTGTCCTGAATAAAGGAATTGGGTGATAGTTAGAGGTATACTGTCTCTATTTCTGCCCCTATTATTTACAGCTGTGGCTGAGGAATGGTGTGGCCCACACAGCTCCTAATTTTGTGACTTCTACGACTTATGCCCAAAGAGTGACAAGTTTTATTTATTTTTTCCAAATGTTATCACCTACAATTTAAATAATGCCAAGATGAGTAATTTAATTAAGAAGACATCTTCTAGCTCATGTGAGACAGGCTACTGATTGATGAAATAAGGGCTTAATATGTTAGCTGTACCATGGTCTCTAAAGATTTATGGAAAGTATTTTTGCTAGCTTGTTCGCAATAAATAGCCAGCGGCTCTTGAAATTGGCCCAATTCTGTTGAAAACTACCATATGTGGCATTCCTGCCTACAGCATGCACGTCTGAGCTACTGTACATACAGCAAAGACTTGTTCTCTAGATGCAGTCACCTTCAATATATCTGATGTAAGAAAATTACAAGGTGGAGAGGCATCTTTGATCAATTTTTTAATTCTATATTAATAACTGTAATAGTGGAAGCCCAACATGAACTGCTTTGTTTTATCATTGTTGTTAAGCCACCTAAAATGCTAAGAGCCACAGGTCTGGTTGTGGCTTGATCTGCTACAACCTATTTTCTTATGCTAAGAACAAGAACAGGCACAAGTTATCTTCTATATGGCTGACATACTTGAGCTGATTTTTACTAATGGGAAATCTTTACATTTATTTATTCAGTGAAAAGCAATTCCTGTTTACTTTGAACATCTAATCACATGCAGGTGACGTAAATAGGAATTTGCTTCTTGCATGATGGAAACATTTAATATTCACACTATTTATTGAGTAAATATTCTAAACTCCTTTAGTAAAAAAGTCTCACTGCATCTTAAGGAATGACTAGGAAAAGGTGTACTGGTGGGGGAATATTGATATCAGCAAAAGTTCTACTCCTTGTTTAAACCTCAAATGTTAAAGCACTCGGACCCCAATAGTCAGATACGAATTTGATCTTTGTTCCTAAATATGCATTTCTTAGTACAGTGTCATGTAGTAAGATCCTGTTGAGATGGGAAACTTAGCATTCATAATGGATTGTATCCAGTTGTAAGGGGAGTATGCTGCTGTGCCCTAATTTCTCAATAAAAGAGCATATTCAGATTCTCTTATGTTGACCATAGGCACACAACACAGTGGATATGTCCTCTCATTGTATCTGCAGGGACTGGGCATTGCATAATGTACTGATGATAGGAGGAAAAAAAGAGTAAGGAAAGTAAGTGGTAGGGTCCTACTGGGGAAATTCAGGGTCAACTGATGAAATCTCCTTTATTTTTCTCAATTAAAATGTATCTAAAGCCAATACTGTTGGGTGAATTCTTCTTACAAGTATCTTACTTGGGAGCAACTGTCTAAGATGGAATTTTTATCACTTGGATAGATTTTCCCTTTTATCTACAGGACAAGAAGTGAAGAGATAAAGGAACAACTCCCCAATGGGGCACAGATGACAAAAATAAAAACCTGACAGGGGTTTAACTACACTCTGCATGTTCTTGGTGCTTTGCAGTGCAATTAACAGCCCATTAAAATACACAGACATTTTTAAGGTGCAAAATAAAAAGAAGATATGTATGCATAACACCTGGGTCTGTCTTATGTATTAAGAGCAACTTTATGTTTTACTACTGCTGAAAATGGAGAAATGTTAATAACCTAATGTAATGTCATATAGATATGCATACTTGTTTTCAGTTGTGAATACTGTTGTACTTCATTGCACAAGATATTCCATTTAAGGAGTATGTATCTCAAATCATACTAAAAATACAGTGTTTTAATGTGAAACAAGTTGGTTTTGTTCACTGTGTATTGAGTTTTGGGCTGGTGGAGGTATATAAGTGTGCACAGCCTATTGTAATAGGGAGTGCACCCCAAAGCTCAAACACACATGTCTTTCTCTGCAGCCTCAGCTGCATGGGGCAGTTAAAGAATGGGAAGTACTCTGTGCTGAGCGGCTTCCTGTTCATTCACAAACTGAAACATAGTAAACACAGTTTACTATGATTCAGCTATGAATGAACACAGTGAGAGATTGTGTTCACTGTGATAATTTAGAAAGGGAAGGCAAGGGTAAATTACATATTTACTAGCCCGGGGAGAAGAGAGGAGGAAAAGCAGCAGCAGCATGGGGAGAAGCCCGGGCAGTAGGGGGAATCAGCACCACACATAGTGATTAGGGTGTGCCCAGGCACACCTGGCACACCCCCTGCACATGCCTATGTGGAGTTATTATGTAGAAAACAGTGCGTTTATAACATTAAAGGTGAGCAATGGGGCTGGCCAAAGAGCATTAATCATAGAAGACCTGTTGAAAGAAAGGCATAATGTGAAATTGGAAAATATCAGCTGTAAAAAAAAATGTTATGTTGTAATGTTAGGAGACAATGTGCAAGCAAAACATAGCTAAATGGGCTGTGTGTGTGTGTGTGTGTGTGTGTGTGTGTGTGTGTGTGTGTGTGTGTGTGTATATATATATATATATATATATATATATATATATATATATATATATATTATATAACAGTAACCACCATTTTTTTAGGCTAATAGGCAAGAAGGTATGGGGGCTGGGCACTGCCAACATGTACTAAAGCAAAAAAAAAGAAGAAATTGTAAAAAATTGAAATCTATTCGGTAGGGGGCAGGGATTTTGAAAACATGAAACTTCAAAAACAAAAAAAATCCTGTATGAATGCCCTTAACTTTCCCTTAACTTAATGGTTAAACCTGCAAACATATATAATATATATATATATATATATATATATATATATATATATATATATATATATATATATATACATTATATTATATACATTATACTGCAGCAAAACCGAAAGAGGCTGTGGATTCTCTTTATCTATATCAGACCCTTATCATAGATGAGGGTCTGGTATAGATGTTAATGGGGGACCCAATACAAAAAATGGAGTGGAGTTCTCATTAAATTTTATACCAGAGACTTCAGGTCTGTTATAAATTTTAGGGGGATCCCCATGCAACAAAAAAAAAAAAAAGGTTCCCAAAAATTGGTACCAAACTCCTATCTGAGCATGTAGCCTGGCTGGTCAGGAAAGAGAGGGGTGAGATTGCACCCCCTCCTTAACCACAAGGGGAACCCCAGATTCTACACCAAATGTGAATAGGTAATGGGTGTACAGTACCACTACTCATTCACAGAAAAATGTAAACTGCAAGTGATGACAAATCAAAAATAAAAAAACTAAAAGTCCCACCATGTACTGTACAGCTAACATCAATCATGTCATCCAGCAATTCAGATCCACATTAGTCATAATGAACAGCAGACGCACCAAAATAATAAATCCCATTAATCACCATCAGCATCTGCTTCTGTCCCTCATTCACACTGAATGGCATCTTCTGGCCTATGACTAAATGTAAACAAGGGGGTGGGGTCTTCTGGGCGAAGTCATTGACCATATATGGTCATGGCTATATGTCCCTTTGTTTACCTGGTTGAGAGTATCCAAGATCAGTATTTGAATGGGCCGTGAGACATCACTGGTTGCTAAGGACAAGATGGGTGCCAGAAAATGACTGCTTCCTTAACAATCATTTACAGGAAGGAAGCTGTCATGCACAGTAGCAGTAGAAATGCTGCTAATACATATGTTTGGCTTCTTCTGAATGAGCAAAAAGATGGGAATTCTAACCTTGTATTTGGACTGAACCTTGAGCTCATCCCTAATCTTATCAAAACTAATCTGGCAGCAATAAGCCACTGAAAGCTCCCTCTCATGACAAATCACCATAATTATTACATACAACAAGAATATGAAAGAGGAATCATGTAAAAATTGTGAAGGTCATATTAAGTTACTTTGTGGAAAACACTACAGAAAAACTACTCAAATTTGTGTGCAGCCAAAACCTTTTTTTAGTTATGAATAGAGTGACAAACAATTATGACCTTTGAATCCTTGTAGGGTTTTTCCAGTTATCTTGTAACCTATTAGAGAGATTTTGAAACTTTCGAGGCAGCATTGGCCTTAGCAGCCAAGAAGTAAGAGAAAAATCTGTAACCCGCGCACATACAACAATAAAAAGCTGACAGGGATTCTAGCTTTTTTGTGTTGCAGGACTTTGCTTTTTTTCCTGCTTTGGAAAACCATTATAAATGGGACTGGAAATTAGAGGAAATCTCTCGAACAACTTTCAGATAACAGTAAATCCTAAAAGGGGTCCTAATCTTTCTGCACACTGTCCAAAACTTAAACATTTCTCAACAAAATGTTCAAACTAAAAAAAATGCATGTGTCATCAGAACCAATGGCACTACATTTGACTTGATATAAATTGTAGTAATAAATGCACAGCTGCAGTGTTAGAGCTGAATTCTTTGAATTGTAAGCCTTTGATAAATGTGCAGGCACACCATGGGGTTGATCTACTAAAGGCAAATAGACTGCACTTTGCAAAGTGCAGTTGCTCCAGAGCATAGTAAATGAGCAGAAGCTCTGCTGACTTCAATCATCCAGGCATGTGCAAGTAAAAATGCATTTTTTTTAAAATTTTCCTTGCATGTGATTGGGTATTCTTTGCAAAGATAACCTTTACCTCATTTACTAAGCTCTGGAGCAACTGTACTTTGCAAAGTGCACAGTCTATTTGCCTTTAGTAAATTAACCCCTATGAGTTACTGTATGTGCAGCGATGTTCATCCCACCTTTAATTTACATCTGACAGTTTTACGGATCTCTAGTTCTGGAGCTTCACCACTGGACCTTCTAGTTTCTGCTCCTTCAGCAGTAAGTCACATTCAGCTGCTGTGCCTGCCCCTCCCCTATATTGCCCATTTACAGAAGCCTTTGCATTTTGTGAACTCATTCACAAAAAATACAAAGGCTTCCATGAATACACAGCAGAGGATAGGGACAGGCAGAGATGCTGTGTGTGTGCAAGGGCATAGGATCTCTCTTCTCAGAGCCCCAAAGTGTACCCTCCAGCAGATCTAAATTAAAGAGATAAGTCTATCAGGTGGCATGCACATCAGTAGACATAATTCATATACTAACATTGGAGAGTGTAAAATCTGATCAGCTTCCAAGTTTTGTTGTCAAAGCTTAATTAACCATGCTGAAATTAGAAGCCGATTGGCTACCACGCACAACTGCACCAGATTTTACTCTCTCTGGTTTTGGTAAATCAACCCCATAGTGTACCTGCATGTTTATCAAAGTGATTGACTTCCTGGAGCTCAGCTTTAATTCATATATGTGTGTTTTCAAAAAAAAACAAACAATGTTGTAGAATTTTGCTAAATAAAATTTAGTTCTCTGCCATGGGAAGCAAATATGCTATATTGAGCATTCACAAAAATGTGCAACAATGTTAAGGGATGGATGATGAGCAATAGCAAAGTGTTTTTTCTTGCTTAAAGTATATGTGGGGCTAGGCTATGAACATTCAAGTATTTAAATATTCTTACCAAGCAGTATATGAGCTTTAAAACAAGCTGACCTCAGCCGTGTAGTGGAGCAATTAATCTTAAAAATTCACAACAGAAAAACGGAAGTCTTTTCTAATGCCTCGTACACGTACGGACTTTTCCCGGCGGACCTAAGTCCAGCGGACAATCCGCTGGACTTTCCAGCTGGGTACGTTGGACTAAAAAGCGAACGGACTTGACCACACACGATCACGCAAAAAGTCCGACGGTTCACGCGATGACGTACAGCACGTACGACGGGACTAGAAAACGAAAAATACTAGAAAAATACTTGCTACTGAGCATGCGTCCTTTTTGGTCCGCCGGACCATACTACACACGACCGGATTATCCGCTGGACTGCCAAGTCCAGCGGATAATTTGAAAACAAAACCTGAAACTTTAGTCCGCCGTACTTTGGCCAAAAAAAGTCCGCCGGCGCCCACACACGAGGGGATTATCCGCTGGACTTCGGTCCAGCGGATAATCCCGCGGGATAGTCCCTTCGTGTGTACGCGGCATAAGTCAGCTAAATTCCCCCTGGTCTGTTTTCTAACAGTAAGACAGCAACCTTCTAAGCTTTATTGTACATGTGAGCAGTCTGGGAGGAATGAGTAGTGTGAGCAGAGCTGTCCAAAGATAGCTTTGGTACTTTAGATGTGAACTTTGATAATGAATTGCTCCACTGCAGCTACATGGGTTATGAAGGACTTGTCTTAAAGCTCATGTATTGTTTTTTAAAAATATTAAAATACTTTATGTCCAAAGCCTGGCTACACATTCATTTTAATAATCCAACCAAAAAGCAATAATGATGTCCACTAGTAGTAAACTGGTTTTACACATTAGTGTTAGATAAATTCAGATTTGATGCCATGGTTAACTATGTTATAATTTGCTAAATATTATGTTGAAGTTAAATTAAATAGATCACATGTTACCTACTATTTCTGAAATGTCCTGTAATTCTGGAGATCATTTATTGAGACTGTTTTTTTTTTTTTTCTTCTACACAGGTTACACGATAGTGTCTGGAGTATACACAGCGAACACCCAGAGGGTACAAATGCTGTGACAGGCCAAAGTTCTACACTGGCATACTGTATATCCCCATGCAAAGAATCTTTGTTCTGATGCATGGATACATTTGGATAGTAGCCCTAACTGACATTAAAGAGGAGGACAATAATCATGTACAAAGTAAAACAGAGGACCAACTTGATGACATTTAAAGTGTGCAAGAAATCTGCAACAGAACCTATGGACTAATTAGTTGCAAAATGGAATACATGAATCGATTTCCAAACATGTTGGACTACTCTGAAATAAAATATGCGTATTACAAGAGACAGTTTGTGTGCAGTATACCAACACCCAATTTAGCTGTAATTTAACTACTTTATTTGACCTTTGATATTTTATTCTTTCCAAGAAGCTATTTAGTTCTATCTCACTATGTCTACAGTTTATGACTTGGAATTGTGACTTTTTACCCTTCTGTCAAGTGAAAGCCGAAGAAAATACAATTTCTTATATGATAATTTGCAGTCCCAATATTGTGAAACTGATTAACAGGGAGTGATTGGCAAAGCAAGCTGGGTCGAATGTATTACACATCACATATATATTTTAGGTCAATGCGTTTGTATGGTATGAATTTTAGGATGTGCTAATTCTTGGAACATATCATGATTTTAAGGAAGAGCGTGTCATATATGTAAAATGTTTTGGCCAATAGCAATATATTCTTTCCATATCAATGTTCTTAATTCCAAAGTGCTAAATATACAGTCTCAGACTATAGCATTGGGGATATAGATTATTCCTTTTATATAAAAACATAACATCTTTTATTAAAATGTCATTAACTGGGTCATAAGTTGCATTTTACTGGAGCAAAGACATTTTTTTAACCTGACTGCATTAGTTCTTTTATTTAGATACATATAAAAATGGAAGCACATTGCCTAAAAATTCTGCTTTTATTATAAAATACATAAGAATCCTAAATATACACTCTTAAGCAATTGTTAAAAGTATGTAAATGACCACTAAATCTAAAACAAAAGCATTCAAAAATATAGTTACTTGATGGGAAAGAATATAATGATCACATTCACAAATAAGTATAAAAAGAGTGTGTACTCATACTCAATATGATACTTGAAAATTATATAATTTGCTGCACAATTTCTGTTACTATTAGATGCCATTTTAGTCTGAAAGAAGACTGGAATTGACAAATGACTATTCTTCAACAACATAACTGTACAGAAAGCCTACTATGCATTGGAAGAATTCAATCTCTACTCTATTACTTTCGCTATGAATATTTCTGAGTCTGACTGGTTCCTGTAAAATGTGTTTTACATAAGCCAGGCTTATTTGCCTAAAATCAATGTTTAGTGGCTCTTTTAGCAGACACATGTATTTGGTTAGCTAACAAAATCCTGAAGGCCCAGGATCAATATAAAAGCAAAAGTTGTAGCTCAGTTGAATTCTTGGCTTAATTTGGATGAATACATTCCAAGTGTATCAAAACAAAAGGTTATTAAAGCCATATGGATGATTTTGTTTATAAAGCATCTAAATCCTGGTTATAAAAGTTTGCCCGTGCCAGGATGCTGGAGAGAAAGACCCTTGCGTGGGAGAAGTGGTCTTTCTGCAAAGGTCCAACATACCCCCTGCTGAATTAGAGCTAGAGTTGTGCTCATGCTCCTCCCTGCTGATTAGTGAGTTCTAGATTGGACCACTGCTTGCCCACAGAGGTCCATCTCTGCTCGTGCAAGCGGAAGACAGGCTTTTCTACTGAAATGGCAGCTGCTTTTTAAAGAAAAGGAACTTTAGGACTTTGTGTACCTTTTGTTTTGGTGCACCTGGAATGTATTTAGCTGATTTAAACTAAAAGCTCACTTGGACTTTGAAATAGTTATAGCATAGCACATGATATCTATATTGAATTGCTTAGGGTTTAGCGAGCTAGCATTAGATTCTTACTAATTATCTTTAGTAAAAATCTACATCAAATGCCCTAATAATTAGTGATATTTGAATCAATACAGTTGATTTGCTAAAGGAGTAGTGACTGTTCAGTTAGCATAGTAAAAATCTTAAGACCATGTTTATTTCAGTCAACCAAACAACTGCTTTTTTATGTTTTTATTTTTCATTTTGCACATGATTGGATATTTAAAGTGAACGCAGTTTCACTTTTTTCACTAAGCTAAATAAACAAACAAACATTCTCTTTAGTAAATCAACTCAAATTAGTCTACCTGCAGGTTTTATATCTACCTTGCCTTACAAAACATTTAATACTTCATGGCCACAGCTGGATCTACATAAAATAGTCATTTTAAATCTCATGACACATGTTTTAATGCAAGCTGTATGGACCAGGAACTTGGCCAGCAGCATTAATTGTCCAGCCTGTGTTTGCTAGAAATGGGTATCATTAAAGCATTGACCATAGGGACCAAGGTTCAATTTGCTTTTTCCTGTCTTCATGCCCAACAGTCATGGTCTGCTGAGTGCACTGCAGGACAATGCACTACGTACTTTCAAAGCTAAACATAACAAGGTAAAGAAAGCTTCAATCTAAATCTTTCTCTCATTCATAGTCAAATCAACATGTAAGGACTAAAGTTAAATTTACAGCACCTGCTCAACAATATTTTTAGTTCTTTGAGTGAAGGAGTGCAATTTTCCCAAAGAAATTGTAAAAAGGAAATATGTACAAAAAATTCTGTGCTTGTGTTCTTTGCTTTAATTGCTGCTGGCTGCGAATGTAGATGCCGTATTGGTGCTAGCTCTTAACTGGGCAGTAAACAAGTTGTGTCACAGGAGGAGTTTTCATCTTGGCAAAATTGCTTCTCTACCATTAAATGACAGTAATTAGCATATGCACATAACATCAGATTCCTGCTCTTCACATGACACATGCAGGGTAATGCAACTAGCAGACTGCATCCTATTACTTTGTAGAACACTTATTCACTTACTCTCCAAAAGAACTTGATTTCCTGCAGTGTAATAAAATCAGGTTGTCGTAAATGCCATTAAGAATACATTGTCTGCCTGTGTTATAGCTTATATGCGTAAAAATAAATTTTGAAAAAATTAGGAAAACTACTTAAAAGTAAGTTTGATTTTTTTTTATTATCAAAACACCCATGTGCAGTTTCTCAGCTTAAGGCAGGCAAAAAAACAAGCTGCTCCCATCATTTTTAAAATAACACGCTGTATAATCCCTATTGGGATTCATCTTTTATTGACACTGCATAGATGGGTAGACCTGTGATAATCCTGCTATCCATGTAGCAAAACTAATTTTTTTGAACAAATTCATTCATTATTAATTTCTGGTTTAAAGAAAAAAAGTAATTTTAACATGTTTTGACATAAATCAAAACATCATATTTAAAGCGAAACTAATCAGAAAAACAAAAATGTAAGATATTGCAGTTTACCAATCCCTAAATGTGAGGACTGAATTTGTTTTCTTTTTGTGGATTTATTTTCCTTTTATTTTCACCTAATGATGCAGCCAGTAACACACTTCCTGTCTTAAGCCTAGTACACACTGATATTTATTTCATTCAACCCAGTGGGCTAAATAAAAAAAAACTGAATAGCTCAGGTTAGAGCCGCTGTACTAACAATACAATGTTAGTAGAGGGGTCTCCCCCTCCTGTTCTATTGTTTCCTGACAAGAGGTCGGCTCCCCCATCAGAACACTTTGGCCAGCGCTGACCGTGAGCCGGTCAGCAGACTTTTTTTGGTCATGCCTCTTCGACAGAACCTGGCCGAATGGCTGGCTTCTGTCAAACCAGCTGCAGTACACCAAGCCATGTGTCGCCCGACATTCGACCCATGTGTACAGGGCTTTAGGGTGGCTCCACTGTATGAAAGAGTAGAAGAGCCTCTCTTGGACAGCAGCATTTTCAATTCGTAGAAAAGATAGTGTTATATGCACTAGTAAATTTAGATGAACTTGACTAACAAATTAAAGCCAAAATCCGGATAACATTATTTGAGAAGTTAGAGGAAAAGTTGTTTTTTTCCCTTCTTTTTCGGATAAAAGTTTTACATAAATTAACAAAATCTGACAATTGTAAGCACCCCTGTCAGTGGAAAATGGTCTTTCTCAACCCTCTAACTATCACTTTTTCTGGACAACTTGGGTTGGTAAAGGAAGTTGAAAATAACAGACTTACTGGCTGGATGGTGAACATATAGAAAAAAAGGAAAAAAAAGGAAAAACAAAATGTAGCCACCACCCATAAGGAATGGTAAGCTACAATAAAGTTCATTTTATTTGGGTTTTAGTACAACTCTACGATCCAATTCGATTTTTATGTTAAAACTTACAAAATCTCTGACTTTCGGACTTCTATGACCAACCTTGAAAAATTACTCTCAATATTCAATATATACAAAGAAAATATTAATAAAGCTTATAAACCAAAAGATTAGGTGTGCAATCTGTTTTTTAAAGCTGTTTTAGTCATAATCATAAAAGTTACAACATACTGTTTGCATGTTGATAGTTCCTCGCCTCAAAATCTTTATTATTAATACTATTGTTAATTATTAATATTTTCTTTTTATATACATGTATGTTTATATAAATTGAGAGTAGTTTTTGAAGGTGGCCTGAAGAAGGTTTAACTGTTGATTTTTTTTACCAGGAACTCCAGACCCAAGAGAAGATTTTGATTCAGATTTTGGTAATAGATGTTTCTTTTATGTGAATTTTGGTCAAAGTGTTTGATCATTTTATTTTTTAGATCTTATATTTGCTGGTCAAATTAATGTAACCATTGCATCATTTTTTTCTGAATATGCTATGTTTCAGTAATATTGTGTTATCTGTAACTAGCAAATGATCCTCCAAGCAATTTTAGATCACCTGGATCTTAGGTGTTCACTATAAACAGAGGTGTTTGTTAAAGAAGTATACTGGTCACTTATCCATGTAAAGCTGTGTCACTTCAATCACTCAATCTTATGTGAAGTAAATTCCCATCTTTTTTAAATCCCCCTGCAAATTCGATGTTAAGACAGGTTCCCTAAGTTAAAGGATCAGTTCAACTTTTGTAACACGTCACATGTTACACCCGTATTCAGGGTGTAACATGTTACAAATCCACCAGCTCCTGCGCCCCCCAGGCTCCCCATTGTGACAGGGAGCAAAGGATCTTCCCCCCTTTCATAACCTGAAAAGAAATTGCAACCCTCTGTCTGCCTGGCCACAACATCCATTCACAGTGTTGTGTGAATGGAAAACTACAAGGTCCAGCAGCCTTTGCAGCTGTCGGCCTGTGGTTCTCAATGAACTACCATGCGTTGTTGCTGTGGTAGTTCATTGATGCTTCCTGGTTGTGTGTAACTGCCTGGATTTACGATGTACGGGGCAGACAGCTTACACACAGAGTCTGCAAGAACCCTGCATAGCACCCATGATCTTCTGATCGTGGGTGCAATGCTTTCCACCCTCCCAATAAAAATTATAAATGCATCATTTTACCCTGCAAACCTGCCTTTTTTATCCTTTAAGTAAACATTTTCATCCTTTAGTAAATCAACCCCAAAACCTTCACTTAAGCCTGACTTGGAGCTAAATTCTGCTGCAAACATTTAAAGAGCAGCTTTGCCTTTATATTAACTATAGCTAATACCACTCCCCATCCTAAAATTTACAACCTCTGTCCACCCAGCCATGGCGGATTACTTACCAGAGCTGTAGCCCCCTCCAAGGTTTTAAACCTGACATAAAAAATCTCTTCAGCACTGGCTATGCTCTCACACTGTGGGGTTTATTTGCTAGAACTGGAAGGTGCTAAATCTGGTGCAGCTCTGGTAGAAGCCAATCAACTTCCAGAGGTTTTTGTCAAAGCTTAATTGAACAAACTGAAGTTTGAAGCTGATTGGCTACAATGCACAGATGCACCAGTCAAATAACAAGGCCTCAGTAGCTAGAATGGGCAGCATTGTTAGCTTGGATGCACCAATTTACCTTTCCTATAGGTTGGATAAAAAAATTTATGCTGGCTAGTTGCATCATTTGTGGGAGACAATTGTAATTGGTCAGGGCCATGGTAAGATTGTGGTGTTCTATATACATTTTTTGGTCATTAAACAGTTTCCTTAATTTTAGAAAGAATTGCATTTTATTAGATGTTTGACGCATCCAAAAACCTAATCTTTTTTAATCATGTGCATTCCCATTTGATGGGCCTTGTTATTGTGATTTCCAGAAGATTTTGTTAAAGCAGCAGTCTCATATTGAAATTTTATTTGTTACTCTTCAACTCCCAAATCTTATTGCTGTGGCTTGGAAAATTAGATTCCGATACAGGACAGCACTGGAAATCATATTAGGCCTTTTGAAACAACTAATTATGAAATGACAGACTGACCTTAAAATACATTTTGGAATGAAGTTATTGTTTTAACACTGATGAGAGCTTTTGTTTTTTATATTCTTGGAGGAACTGTAAGTATAATTGAATATACACTAAATTATTACCTGTGCCAGTGGTTTAGTTTGAAGAAATAATGCATCAAAGTTCAAATAAAGTTAACAAAGCTTTTTCCTGCACCCTCAAATGATACAGATACTTTCATGTAATATTCTCTACATAAAAAAAAAAAAATATATATATATATAATTTGTTTAGTATTATTGTGGACCATACGCAGATCCACCACAATAATAAATTGCATTCATGTTTTAATTTCATAGCCAAATTATAATTGTATATATCTGGTACA
Source organism: Lithobates sylvaticus (assembly GCA_028564925.1). Classification (NCBI taxonomy): domain Eukaryota; kingdom Metazoa; phylum Chordata; class Amphibia; order Anura; family Ranidae; genus Lithobates; species Lithobates sylvaticus. Next base: position 264,129,236 of record CM053027.1, on the reverse strand, counting down.
ATCAAAAATTCTACTTTTATTAAATTTGGTTTTGGGTGGAAGTTGATGTGACAAACTGCTTATAAACTGACTTTGCAGCTTCCAATCATTTCAAGCACCATTTTTTCAGACATTTCTGCCTCTTCTGCCCCATGTTCTGCTATTAAGGGCCAGTTAGATACCATGTTCAGTACCCTAATGTATAAGGGACACGTCACATTTTTACAGTGTGTTATTGATTGTACATTAATGCATGTTATGATGTGTGTTAATATGAATCAAATTAAGGCAGTCCATTGAAATGAGGACTTCCAGCTCAAAAAAGTCACAAAAATTGGACATGACCTAAATTTTGTAATGCAATGCAGGTACCACAGCTTACAAGTGTAAATGGGTCTCTAAACATAAACTTCATTGAGCACTGTGAGTAACAATTCTACTTTTTCTCCCATATTCTTTCACAAGCATTTATAAAAAAAAAAAAGGTTATAGTACAGTAATACAGTTAGTACCTGTTCACATGAGTGAATTGTAGCAACACAGTAACACGCCATTCCTTTTGAATGGCACCCTAACACACCAACATCATGAACCATGGCAAACTTGCATTGTAGAGCACAATACACAAAATATTTAATGTCAAGTGTTAAGTGCATTGTGGTGCATTGGCAGCCCATGCAAAAGAAATAGGCTTTTAACTCAATGCAGAGTAAAGCGCAAATACCTCACATTAAAAGCACTTGTGCTACAGTAATGCATTAGTGTGAACAGGCCCTAAGTATCACTAATACTTTTATTTCAAATCAGGAGAAGGGAGTAGATGCTGCCAAACGCCAGAACACTAGAATGTCATAATGGTATCAATTTGCTAAAAGCAAATAGGCTGTTCACTTTGCAAGTGAAATTGAACTTTGCCAGGAAATTTTTCCGAGAGCTTAGTGAATGTGGTTAAATTTAATTTTGCAAAGAATGCCTAATCACAGCAAAAAAAAAAGCATTTTTGGATAATTGGATGATGGAAGTCAACAGAGCTTCACCTCATTCACTAAACTAGAAAATTATCTTGCAAAGTTCAACTTCCCTTAAAAAGTAAGCAGACTATTTGCCTTTAATAAATCAACCCAATGTCTTTGTGAAATGGACTATCCTTATCATGAGGCAAGGGGGAAAATGCCTTACGTGGTGCAGGCTACGGTTGACATGAGATGAGTTTGACATCTTGCCTCCAGCTTTCACCAGCTTTTATGGATAGCAGGGAAACATCCCAAAGCATCCCAAAGCTGATTTTCCTATATTTATACCATAAAAATTAGCCAAACGTGTAACTGGGTAGTGCCTATGGTTCAAAGAGCTATGGATTAGCCATTAGAGGCTGCATGTCATCACCTTAAAAAAGTTAAAACTATAACTGTACATGTATTATTGTTAATGACTTGTTTAAGGCTTAACTCAAGGCAAAAAGTTTAATACACAGATAAAATACATAGACAGCAGCTGTTTAACCTGCCAAGTACCGGTTATTACCTTTCTGATCAACCAGTTCTAAAATTTGTACAGCTCCATCACACAGCACAATTCAAATTCAGATACTTACATTGTCTGCATGTAAAAAAATGTATTGCTGTAAATGTATTGATGTGGACCTTCACTCAAAAAATACACTTTCCTTTATCCCAATCTTTCCCTTCCACAGCATACAATAGCAGACCTTTTCCAAAAAAAGGTTCTTCTTTTTTTCTTTAACTAATAATTGACCCACTCACTACCTTCATGCCATTTACTCCTCTCCTGGTGCCTTTTGGGATATCCAGGATAAATAGCTTCCATACAATAACCAGAGAAGAAATATAATTATAAACCTGCGCTGTGGAAATAAAGTATAAAAAAGGTATATACTAGGGCTGCTGCTGTAGTGCAAGGCAAGTACCCCAAAAAAGTGACAAGAAAGATTTTAAACTCAGTGCTGCACCTATAACCTACTAATGTGCATATATTCATACATCAACATGTGTAGTTTAATACCTTGTGTAACAAGTATAACAAAATAAAGTGCGAAGTGCCAATATAATACAAATAAAGTGCAATCAATAAAGTTCATTGGATATAAGATCCAAAAAAATAAATAAGGTGACACATAGAAATGTGTTTCTGGTGACTTCCTGTGCCGATATAGTGCAAACAACGTGTGGTCAAATAAAGTTCATCAAATGAGGAATATGGGGTTGACAGCACATTGGGATATAATTCTGGTGACTTCCTGTGCTCCCCTCCTGGGTCCCCACTCACCAGATGCAGTAGATATAAAAGCCTGTATATCAAGTAGTACCGAGTAGGTTGGTGTATCGTGCCTTTAGGGAATAGATTCCCCTATCCTCCTCCACTAGGTTAGGTCATCAAATTCTCATTAGCTTACAAAGCTAAAGAGAATCTGTGAAGGCTGTTTGGATGCCAAGGCGGCACTTTCTGCACGTTTTTAAAGATTTTTTTATGTAGGTGAAATGATTTTAAACCTTTTAATAAAATCTCGCAGTATTACACTATATGTCCCTTTTCCTCCATTTTGTCCAAACTTTGCCACAACAGTCGCTGATCGTGTAAAGTGTGTAGGACCCTAACCTAGTGGAGGAGGATAGGAGAGTCTATTCCCTAAAGGCACGATGCACCAACCTACTCGGTGGACGGAAGTCATCTTGAAATACAGGCTGTTATATCTACTGCATCTGGTGAGTGGGGACCCAGGAGGGGAGCACATGAAGTCACCAGAATTATATCCCAATGTGTTGTCAACCCCATATTCCACATTTCATGAACTTTTTTTGACCACACTTTGTTTGCACTATATCGGCACAGGAAGTCACCAGAAACACATTTCTATGTGTCACCGTATTTTTTTTTTTGGATCTCATATCCGATGAACTTTATTGATTGCACTTTATTGATTGTACTTTATTTGTATTATATTGGCACTTGCCACTTTATTTTGTTATACTTGTTACACAAGGTATTATACTACACATGTTGATGTATGAATATATGCACATTAGTAGGTTATAGGTGCAGCGCTGAGTTTAAAATCTTTCTTGTCAATAACCAGAGAAGAGCAAATCTGGTGTGCATCATCTGGGGCTAGCAAAAAAGTCTGGGAGAGACAGCCAGCTACCAACATTGTCAGAGGGGAGGATGGTGGTGTGGGAACTGGCTTGTGGTGATGGAGTGGTGAATTACAGCAGGCGAATCCTGAATTTGCTATGAATACAGATAGCTGCTTTAATTGTGTCTTTTGTATGTGCCCAGAGATGAGCTTTAAGTCATGAGTTCAATCCCTTCATTCATGTACAGTATCTCTGAAAATTGTGAGATTTATTAAAAATATGGATTTTTTTTGAAGATTTCACAAAGCAGTTGTGAAATAATTTAGCTCATATTACCTCAATAGAACAATTGCAACAGGTCAGCATTGCCATAGAGAAGATGCAACACAAATCAACATATAAACAACCAATTAATAATGTAAAAATATACATTATAAGGCTGATAGTTTTCACTGTAAGGGCTCATTCGCACAAGCATTAATTTCCATACAGCATGAAAAGCCTTTGCTTACTTTTCTGTCCTAGTTACGTGAATCTATCCTATATTAGTGAGTGGACACCAGCACAGCCAAGCTTGATAGGTCATGCACCTGTCATTGCTTACCTGTCAAACTCAGCTGCATAGGTGATTTAGATGATGCATGTTCATTTACCAATATGGGCTGCCTGTATGCAGCTCACTGCAAAGATAGAAAAGTAAACAGTGGGCTTTTCACCCTGAATGAGGCTGAGCCCCCAAGTGAATGGGCACTAAGGCTACATGCACACTTGCACTCCTGCAACTAACTTTTAAATGAAGAAGTTATGTGGAAAATATTACTAACTTTCATGGTTCCCAGATCAATTTTTTCTGCATTAGGAATTTCCTGCTAAACTGACCACATCTACTGACCACATCTACTGGCTCAACTGGCACCATTGAAAAATTGAGTTTACTTCCCCTTTTTTATACATCTAGAAATGTCCTCTAAATGTATGTAAATGTACATTTGACAGTGCCAGTGTGAAGGAGGCCTAAATGTATTTTCTAAAAACCCGGTATTTTGCAGAATTTTTTATACTATACTCTACATTCGTTTAGTGGCAGAATCCTAATTTACACAGAATTTTCATGGAATCATAAGTTGTGAAGAGTGAACTGGACTGGGTTCTGTTCATGGGACGATCTATGAACCCAGCCTCACATTTACAATCCCCTAACATAAAGCTGGAGCCTATTACAATCTATGTAAGACAAATCTTATTATTTTTTTTCAAATATCAAAACCTCTCCCTAAATTAATGAGTATGAGGTACATAGTACCCCTTGTTACTCATTCACAAACAAATTAGACCATGGCCTAACTTGGTAAATTAATTCACCTGGGATGCTCGCTGGCTTTTGTGGCAGCAGTAATACCTTTACTAAATTAGTGACAGCTAGAGGTTTCCGGCAGGTGGGTGAACTGAGCAAAACTGTATAGGGTTTTTGGCTTTCCTAGTAACACTGGGGGAATTTCATGGCGTGCTGTCAAGAAATACTGATGGAAGACAGCACAAAAAAGGCAAGGTATATAAAGAAAACCTGTGACTATGCATAATAGGACCAAATTGTCAAAAGCCCATGCCTTTGTTCTCCTTCCTTGCTGTCTTTAATAAAAAAAAAAAAATGCACAAATCTTTTTATTCTTCATGTGGCACTGTTCCCTGCAGAACATACTTGTGAGCTGTGAGAGACCCAGGGCAGGTCCTTGATGCCCTGGACTTGTATGAAGTGGGTTGAATGTCATCAGTCAACCTGGATGAGGAATATTTTAAGTTGGAATTGGGGTTAAAGTATTACAACATAAGAATTTTCAAATATATCACATGATAAGCCATCTGCTAATTATAGAAGTGTAATCTGGTTTCCTTAAAAATGAGATGAGAAATAGATAGCATGATGTAGCCAAATTGGTACATAACACAATGTTTTAACAGTTTCTTGAAAATAAGTATATTTTGCTATGTCACAAGAATTAGAATTCTTAGTGGTAATGATAAGTAAGTATGGCAGTAGCGACTATAAATATGATCCAAACGAAGCTACATGTCAATCAATGGCTATCGTTTTGTAAAAGATAAATGTGGTTGGCCAACTATAAAATGTCAAAATGTTCCCATAATCATAGTCAATGAAGTAAAAACTGCCACAGTCACTATTATTTAAAATTAACTATCATTTTGCTCAACTCTAAGAATTGTGATGCAAGATACAAATGACCGCTAGTATGTACTGCATTACTCTCTTCCATTTATTACACACTGCAGAGCTTCTATTAAGATTTTATGAATTTAGTTAAAAAGTGTCTTTCTAGCTAGTTCTTCACATGTGCTATTAAGGAAATAGTTTCATGTTCCTTCATTCATCTTCAACTAAATACTACATTACAATAAGAAAACAGAAAAAGTATGATAAATCATATTGATGCATCTATTTTACAAAAATATATTTGTCTAACCGTTTCTCTGGCTTTTAATAATGGATAGGTTGTATTCAAAGACTTGGTGTTGTTTCTGCATTTCTATTATGTACTTTTGATTTTCTAGAAAATCAAAAAAAAAAACATTTTTTCATCTTATTCCTGTAGAATTACTTTTACAAAGGCTGACAGTACCTTCTGATCCACTGATGCTATAATATAACATTCAGTAAATTAGATTGCTTCTCCTCCCTAGTCTGCTATAAAGATGACAGAAAAGAAAGCTGAAATGTAAGACCATCTAATAAATTAGATATATTAAAGTGTATTTATAACCATTTTTTTAATTCTGTTTTGAATTGTGTGTGGAAGGATTAAAACTCCTACTGGGTTATTTTTTTGTTAACTGTGTCCTGTTGGGAAATTTTCCATCACTCAGTAAGGGAATATCTCATGAAAATTAAGGAATTACACTCTTAAAAATTGGCTTTTTTTTTAGGACAACTGTTGAATTGTGGATTTTGTTCTCATTGTTTAGTCTTAGTAATAACGCTCACTAGGACAAATAAATGAATGAATCTACCTAGGAGTGACATAGACAGCATTTAAAAGTTAACAGAGGGTCTAATTCTTCCCCATTCTAAACATTGAAAACATTAAAGCTGTTGCCTTTATGTATACAAAGACAAAAAATAAAAAATTACTGCTAGAATGTAATGCAGGTCAAATGGAAACCATTTTTAGCAAACTGACTATTGTAGATTTTTTTTAGAGAAAATGATCAATGTAAATACGTTATGACTGAAACAAACATGCAATAACCAATTAACTTAACAATAAATGGTTCCAATATTATCACAAAATAGAACAAATGAATAGATGAAATGGCAAACATTGCAAATAAAGCAACTCAATGGCAAACTGTATGGATGTCATTGACAACCAAGAATTTCCCTAAAAACTACAGACATGCTACTGTGTATCATGCTAACTTTGTTATTCAAATGTATTTTGTAAGAGGATACGTACAACCTGTTTATGGCGCTACTCTGTAAATATCAAAATATCAAAGTATTAAAAGGAAATATCTGAGAAAAATCAAAAACTAAGTATTTCTTTGGCATTAATTGTCAATAACCTAGCATATATTAAGGAATGTGTCTAAAGATTATTCAATATGTAATCATGCTTCCTAAAGCAACCAGTTGGATCCCCATGTTATTTTCTAGAGCATGTCAGAAAATTGCAGCAATGCTTCTTTTTCTTCCGTTCCTGTAGTTGCTATACATCAGCAGCCCTATTGTTAAAATCAGAAGATTACTAGAGTTCAGCAGACACTCTTGATAATAGGCTGTAGCAGAGTGGAATTTTATATATCTCTTCTTGACGGTCCTTTCTATTGCTATGTGTTTATTTTGTGCAATGACTTGGGAAAGTTAACCTAGCCCCTTTTACCCGCCCCCACATTGTGTGCCTGCATCTCTTATTTACTGCTCGCTGGCTTCATTCCATTGTAGACGACTGGTTATGAATTACAACCTATCCATTACAAGAAGACCTGGGGGGGCAATCTTTTCCCTTCATGGACAAGTTCATAAGCCACTTGTCGAGGGTACACAGTGCTGGCGATTTATAGACCTGTCAGATTTCTCCACAGATATATTTCTCATTTGCTGCAGCTGTTATACTATAAAGGTTCAGTTGTCGGCTTGAACTTTTTTGTCATTTCTTTTAACTGTATTTTTGAGACTATACCATCACTATAGGTTATGTAGCACCTTCTGTCGACTATAAAAAAAGGCCACAAAATTTAGCAGAGGTGCGCTAGTTAAGTGTTATGGATTTATCTGTGTGCATGCAATATGCAGCAAGTGTTAGAAATTTTTAGCTTGCTAGTTTAAATGTTTTACATTTGCAAAAAAGTTCTTCCAGAAACAATCTGACTCATTTATAGGAGCTGTAGACTTTAGGCATTACTTTGATTTGTGAAATGTTACTATTTAAATAATGTTCTAAATGTGTGAGTTTCCTAGTGGGTGTAAATAATTTTTTTCTTTCTAATGAAACATTTTAAAGAAAAAGCTGCTCTCTTTTTATGGTTTATAGATCAGCACCATTTGAACAATTTTATCAATATATTATTAATATCAGTATTAAAAAGGTTTTATTCTGCACTTTAAATGTATCTATGTACTTGGAGGCAGCCAATTCTATCCTTCTATTTTATTGTATGTCAAAAGATACAGATTTTCTGTTTTAATAATTGGTAGCCAGGCACCATGTTTCTTTATTCACAGCAAGAAAGAGGTGCATTTTTTAAAACTCAGAATAATAAAGTGGTTTGGTCAGGGGAAAACTGGGGCCAAACACAATCAACAAGCACTCTCATGGTAAGAACAGATTTATGTGGGCTAAATGATACCACACACAGTCGTATCATGGTGCGGCATTCTTAAGTGTGCCTGATCAAAGGTGGATGTTTCCAAAGGAAAGGTTCATTGTGACACACGTTTTCAGTATATTTTTTTACTCTCAACATCTGGTAGCAATTCCTAAATTTTAAGGAATTTTGTGCGAGAAGAGTTTTGCCAAATTCTATAATTGCAGGTCTAAAAAGTAAGTAGGTAGGTATCCATGTAATGTTCAGCATGTGTGACATTGGACTATAGGTCACAGTCTGATTGATGCCTGAATGGGAGAGCAAAAAGCTGTGCTCATAAGCAGTGATGTAAGTAACTAAGTTCAATTAAACTGAGTTACCTAACGCAGTTACTTTAGAGGGTAACGAGTAATCTAACTGATTACTTTTCCCCTCATGGTAACTCAGTTCCCATTACTTTGGCTTAGTTACCCCAATTACATCTACCGCCACTAGATGGCAGTAGTGTAATTCCGGTGTCCTGCCGAGAAAGTTCCCCCGCCGGATAAGGACCCCCTGTACTGCGCAGGCGCAGGGCTTGCGCAGTACGAAGGACTACGGAGCTTCCGAAAATTGCCGAACCTAAACAGCTCTGAGTGAACTCTACACCGCGCAGGTGCAGTTAACATGTAATTGTACGAGCCGATGCCGCACGCTCCTGATGCTCGTGCTACTCTGCAAGGGGCGTCTATCGTGTAACTAAGGGGCGGGTCTAGTATTACTGTAACCAAGGGGCGCATTTATTATTATTGTTATATATCGAGCTCTGCCCATTAATTTAACATTCGCCCTCTTCTGTAGCCATCCGCCCCTTACACGATAGAATAATAATAGACCCGCCACTTGCTTACACGCTATAACAGATCTGCCCCTTGGTTAGAGTAATAATAGAGCAGCCCCTTGGTTACACAATATATAACAATAATAAGAAATGCGCCCCTTGGTTACAGTAATACTTGACCCGCCCCTTAGTTACACATATAGAATATTTAAAAAAAAGTCAGTTACTTTGCTGCGTAACTAATTACTTTTCCAATGTAGTAACTGAGTTACTAACGCAATTACTTTTTGGGAGAAGTAATTTGTAACTTAACTAATTACTTTTTTAAAGTAAGATTACCAACACTGCTCATAAGTTTACATACTCTGGCAGAATTTATGATTTATTAGCCATTTTTCAGAGAATATGAATTATAACACAAAAACATTTCTTTCACTTATGGTTAGTGTTTGGCTGAAGCCATTTATTATCAATCAGCTGTGTTTACTCTTTTTAAAACATATTAACAACAGAAACTACCCAAATGACCCTGATCAAAAGTTTACATACCCTGGTGAATTTGGCCTGATAACATGCACACAAGTTGACACAAAGGGGTATGAATGGCTATTACAGGTAACCATCCTCACCTGTGATCTATTTGCTTGTAATTAGTGTGTGTGTATAAAAGGTCATTGCGTTTCTGGACTCCTGACATACCCTTGCATCTTTCATCCAGTGCTGCACTGACATTTCTGGATTCTGAGTCATGGGAAGAGCAAAAGAATTGTCAAAGGATCTGCGGGAAAAGGTAGTTGAACTGTATAAAACAGGAAAGGGATATAAAAAGATATCCAAGGAATTGAGAATGCCAATCAGCAGTGTTCAAACTCTAATCAAGAAGTCTAAAATAAGATGCACAATAATGAGGAACTTGAAAAAAGTTGGGCTGCATGGTCGAGTCACCAGAAGAAAGTCATTACTACGCAAATGCCACAAAGTATCATGCTTACAATACACTAAATGGCACAGAGACAAGCCTCAAACCTTCTGGCACAAAGTCATTTGGAGTTATGAGATTTTGCTTTTTGGCCACAACCATAAACACTACATTTAGACAGGAGTCAACAAGCCCTATGATGAAAGGTACACCATTCCTACCGTGAAACACGAAGGTGGATCGCTGATGTTTTGGGCTATGTGTGAGCTACAAAGGCACAGTAAATTTTGTCAAAATTGATGACAAGATAAATGCAGTATGTTATAAAAAAATACTAAAGGAACATTTGCATTCATCAGCCAGGAAGCTGCGCATGGGACATACTTGGACATTCCAACAAGACAATGATCCAAAACATAAAGTGAAGGTTTTGGAGTGGCCATCTCAGTCTCCTGACCTTAATATCATTGAGCCCCTCTGGGGAGATCTCGAATGTGCAGTTCATGCAAAACAGTCCAAAAATGTACAGGAACTGGAGGCTTTTTGCCAAGAGGAATGGGCAGCTTTACCATCTGAGAAGATAAAGAGCCTCATCCACAAATACTGCAAAAGACTTCAAGGTGTCATTGATGTTAAAGGGGGCAATACATGGTATTAAGAACTGGGGCATTTTGATCAGGGTCATTTAGGTGGTTTCTGTTGTGATTATTATTTAAAAAGAGTAAACACAGTTGATTGATAATAAATGGCTTCAGCCAAACACTAACCATGAGTGAAAGAAAAGTTTTTGTGTTATCATTCATATTCTCTGAAAAATGGCCAAGAAATCATAAGTTCTGCCAGGGTATGTAAACTTATGAGCACAACTGTATCTACTCAGGGCCACCAGTCCAATATTTCTTAGTACTAAATGGGGTGAAAACACCACACTATACCTCCAGCCTGGCATTCTCCTAGATTTGGTAATCCTTATATGTACCCACTGATTTATTGTAAGTGTTAAGTTTAATAATAGGTTAATTCTAAGGGTTGGCAAAAGAACTATACTTAATTTGTGATACCTCTTGTAACCTAGAGGTGCAAAGTATACAGGAACATGGTTCCTCCCACATTTGCAAGACAAAGTGTACAAATCAAATCATCCTATCAGATTATATATTTCAAAATCACTGTAAGAGTGGGAAAAGTAAAAAATGCACGGGTATTAATATCAACAACACCTTCACTTTTACTACCTCTAGTTATTAACCACTTCCTGCCGATCTGGTGCATATATTCAGCCCTAGGTAAGCACTTTTCTGTGCTGAGAGCATGCTCCCTGTGTACTCCCAGCACAGTAATGAACGGGTACTGGAAAGCTTCCAATACATACTTGATATCGGGAGCTTTCCGATCATGTGACCACTGTGACAGCCAAACCCAGTGGTCACATGATGTTAAAGTCAACCTCCATATCCCAGTATTTAGATCCACTTAAAGGCCTGTAAGGCAGCAATGGGAAGGGGTTTAAACTCAACTCTGGGCACAACAAAAATAAAAATACATTTGCAGTGTGTCTCCTAAAAATGGTTAAATGCTTAATATGTCTAAGGGTTTCCGAATACGGAAAAATATATTTTTTGTGCTACAGCAGTGCAACTGGTCTCCTGAAGCTTCTTCTCTAAGCTGCTTATGGCCATGGCCGCACACTTGCCTCCATTATGTGTGATGCAGAGTTAATAGCCATGCATTGTATGTGATGAAACTGTGGGACCTACAGATCTGAGCTTTGGGATGAAGAGGCTTGTAAGGTACATAACACTGTCACTTTTTTCCCCTATACTAAAGCCAGCCATACATGGAGCACATTTCTTTCCTGCAACCAGGCGTTGCAGAAAAAAAAAAATAGCTTGATTTCCCCATCAACACAGACAGGTAACACAGACAGTGTTGATGTGGGAATCCCTCCTGCCAGGCCATTGTCTTCTTACGGCGGGGGAAGCTATCCCTGCCAGGAGAAGACCGTGATTAATGCTAGCAGCTATAACATAGCAGCTGCTAGAAATAATTACAGGTAAACCCTGACATGCTAGTTGTACCCAAGTTGATCGATTAACTTGGTACATTTAGCCAACCCATACACGGTTTGAATCTCGTCCGGTTCCTGCTGAACCAGCTGAGATTTGAATTGTGTATGGCCTGCCTTACCAAGCATTTCACCCTTGTAGCGTGAGATAAGAACTCACTGCAGGGGTTGACTTTTTTCTACTTCCTCGGCTTACCGGTAAACATAGGGCCTGAGTTATTAATGCCATTCACTTTAGAGAGTACCAATTTCTTTTAATATCAGTATTATATAATGAAGTGAGATTGAGTTACATAAAAAACAAGCAGTAATTCAGTAACTGATTGCATATAAAATATTTTCCTAAAGTTGCAGATCTTATTTTTTTATTTAGTGTAATAATGCTTTCAATCCAATCAGGACAAGAATGGTCATGACTTGTCATCTGATTCATTTTAAAGCATTCCTTTGTGAAGGTCACAATTCTCATTATAAGTAATAGGCACGTTGATATTGGCTCATGTATGTTTTTAACTTGAAACATTAACATGGAATGCTACATACCTTTCTGTTGCAGAGGAAAAAAGATATTAGAAGTCACCTTGGACTACCATGAGCTGTATAAAAGCATTTGTCATTATACTTTTGTAAAATCAGAACTCTAAGGTGACCTTTATTACACATACATTTTGCAGTATGACACATTAGTTTTATGCTTCTGATGACAGTAACTTCCTGGTCGTTTATTACTGTGTGCCACTCCATTCACTGGAACATTCGTGAAGCACCAAGTTCCCATTAAGAGACAATGCTTCACCCTTAAGGTTCATATGTCAGACATAATGTTCCTGTATTCTGATTATCTGTACATCCACTGACACACAAACCATGCAACATAACCCCTGAATTATTTTTCAGTCCATTAAATAAATGTACTGTCATCAAAATAGGCATTTGACTAGATTTGGGTAAAATAATTTTTGGTCCAACAAACAACACTGCTTGTAATCTTTATATGCTGGCAATAGCAGACATATACAGTGTCTGGGGTTAATAAAGGCTATAGAATTGGTCCAATACATTACATCCACTGGAAACATGTTTTAATCATCATTAGTCATAGATATGACATACACATTAATAGCAAAATCTGTTTTTAATATGGTTCCTCTCCCTCTTGCTGAAACTCAAGGAACTACAAAATTACTAAATAATTATCCTTGCTGCTGGGACACCCTGCTTTGCAAATGCTTGATAGGTGTATTACTTACCTTATTCTTTACTTTAGCAGGCTTCAGTGCTCTCATCCGCTCTGGCCTGTGGGTGGTCCCTCATCATCTTCACTTACAGTGCATGGCTATTGGCCATGCATTGTACTTGATGATGTCATCATGCAACTGCAATCTTTATTGAAGAGGCTTTGGGGGATCAGAAGCATAGATGAAGGTAAGTATAAGGTCAGTATTACACCTTATGTCTAATTTCTCACATCCCCAAGTCCTTGTGGTGCAGGAAGAAACACAAGAGTATTTATTTTCTAATTCCTGGGTATATAATATACCCTTCTCATGTTTTCAGTGCTGATATGAAAGTGACAACATCATACCTCCAGCATGATCCCCAGAGAAGTTGAATAGTCCAAATTTTAATGAGATGACTATTTTGTGCTTTTTTTTGTGCAAAATTGAGGCATCATCCCCTGCAGTATGGAAGCCAGTGGAAAGGTAAATATATTTTCTATCCTTTTTTTACTCTGTAGGTGTCTTTTTAATTTTAGTGTGGCCTTCCAGCAAGGGAGAGAGGGACACACTAAACAAATTGGACCTTGTATGAAGTGACCATAATATCCTGCTTAACACTAATGCCGCATACACACGGTCAGACTTTCCGACGGCAAATGTGCGATCGGAGCTTGTAGTTGGAAATTCCGACCATGTGTAGGTTCCATCGGACAGTTTCCATTGGAATTTCCGTTGCACAAAATTTGAGATCTGGTTCTAAAATTTTCTGACAACAAAATCTGTTCTCGGAAATTCCGATCGTGTGTAGACAATTCCGATGCACAACGTGCAACGCATGCTCAGAATCAAGCAGAAGAGCAACACTGGCTATTGAACTTCATTTTTCTCGGCTTGTCGTTGTAAGTCACCTTGTTCTTGACGTTCGGAATTTCCAACCAACTTTGTGCAACCGTGTGTATGCAAGACATGTTTGAGCCAACATCCGTCGGAAAAAAAACATGGTATTTTGTTGTCGGAATGTCCGATCGTGTGTATGTGGCATAATAATGGTATACATTTGAACCTTTTCATCTATAAACCATAAACAAAATGTTTTCAGTTCAGAACTAGTTTTGAATTCGGGGGCAAATATTGGCTGTTCGCCCGTTTGTCAAACACTCGAACTGTCAGAATTGTCAGGGCGTTCAACTGTTTATTTGGCCCGCCAAGCGCTCCACAATGCACTGCGTGTCATACAGTGCATTGGAAGCTCTGATTGGCTGAAGCAATGAAGGGTTTGTCCAATCAGGGGACAGAACACTGTCAGAGCCATGGTTGAAAAAAGTAATGATGACTGTGCCCAATCATGGCTCATTGCTCATAGACCCACTTCTCACTATAAAAGATTCCTTCCTAGAGCAGTCATTTGCAGTGTGATATTGGAGTGGTGATAGATAGAACAGGGCTCAGTTCATTGCTACTAGCAAGTTAGTGTGCTATAGTCTGCTTTTGTGATTCTATTGTTAGTGTAGAGTGTAAGTGTAGTGTGAATATAGTGTTGGTGCAGCGTGAGTGTAGTGCGACCATTCAGTTTTACTTTAGTGTCAGTTTAGTTTTTCAGGGCAGGTTTACTGCAGTATATTGAGTGTGCGTTAGTGCACGTTTCCTGCAGTATATTGAGGTGCATTAATGCATGTTTATTTCAGTATATTGAAATGCATTAGTGCACATTTACTGCAGTATATAGAAATGCGCTAGTGCACTTTGACTGCAGTATATTGAAGTGCCTTCGAGCACTTCTATGGCAGTATATTGAAGTGCCTTAGTGCACTTTTACGGCAGTATATTGAAATGCATTAGTGCACTTATATGGCAGTATATTGAAGTGCGTTAGTGCAGTTTTACTGCAGTACATTGAAGTGTGTTAGTGCAGGTTTAGTACTCAAGTTAAAGTGCACCAAACCCCACTTTCAATTGATTAAAGTGCAACCAAGTACTTATTTCCCATTATTTTTACATTTTGGTAATAAGCCCCCCCCCCCCCCCCATCATGTCTGGATGGCCAAAAATGAGAGGCAGATATTCTCATGGAACTGTAATTAAGGGGGCCAGCAGAATCTGTGTCCACAGACAAGGTGGATGTGGTCAGTCCTCAGGCAGTCCTCTGTTTACTGATGTTGCCCATGCTATCCAGCCACAGCATGCAAAGGAGTTGGTGGACTGGCTTAATAAACCATCCTCATCCTCCTCATCCTCTGTTACCCAAGCAGAGACTAGTACGCAGTCCACAGCAGATGCCAGAGCGGCTTATTCTGCCTCCTTATCCACAGCTACTAATGTCTTAGCCCCAGCATCATGCATGGAGGAGTCAGCTGTTCCATTGATGATACATTACTAGAGTCATCAACAGTACCTCTATAGGGTTATGGTGTGAAGGCACCACCAACACCCAAAGCCCAATTTTTCTGCACTTGTTACTTCTATCCAAAGTCTGGGGAACAGACACCATAATTTAGCCAAAAAATCTTGAATCTTGTTCCGAGTACACTAAATTGTGGCCTCATCATACATACTGACTCTCCAAGCTGTTGTTTATAAAATAAAGAAAGCTTGCAGGGAAAAAATTTTTTTTTTTTTGCCTTTATAAATGTCATCTTTGCTGCAGCAGGTTCTATACACGATACAGCTGCACCACTTTATAGGCAGACTAAGGGGACCCACAGCCACTATATTTAAAGGAATTTTTCATTTTTATGGTTTCACTTTAAGCATCAGTAAAGCACTGCTCATTTAGAAATTATGTTTTTTACAAAAATATTTTTTATTGATACATGTCCCCCAGGGCCCCCACACCCTTTGTATGCCCAATAACTTGCATCTTTTGAACTTTTGATTTTTCCAGTTCGGGCCTCATAGACTTCAATGTGGTTTGTTATTAGGCTCCAAACTTTCTCGATGTTCAAGAGTTCTGGTGCGAACCGAACAGGGGGTTGTTCGGCCCATCTCTATTCAGAACTAGTGCATCAATGGCTTGCCTGAAGTATACTTAACTACATATAATTTGTTAGAATGAAAAACTTAATTCTTCTATAAAGACAACATATCTCTCAAGCTTTTTTGTAAGGTACAGTATATGGGGATCCGGGACGTGTGGAGAGGTCAGTGGCTGGTGATGCGCTGGCTAGTATCAGAGCCAGATTAACACAGGTTACATATGCAGCAAACGTTAGAGCGATAGCAATAATTCTAGCACTAGACCTCCTCTGTAACTCTAAACATGTAACTTGTAAAAAAATTTAAAGTGTTGCCTATGGTGATTTTTAAGTACTGAAGTTTGGCGCCATTCCACAAGTGTGTGCAATTTTATAACATGACATGTTAGGTATCTATTTACTCGGCCAAACATCATATTTCATAGTATGCAAAAAAAAATAATCGGGCTAACTTTAGGGTTTTTTTCATTTTTATATTCATGAAACAGTTTCTTTCCAAAACATTTTTGTAAAATTGCTGTGCAAATAACGTGTAACATAAAAAGTTGCAACAACCACCATTTTATTCCCTAGGGTGTCTGCCAAAAAATATACATATAATGTTTGGAGGTTCTTTTTACCTGTAGGAGAGAAGTGTCAGAATTGGCCTGGGTGGCAAGTGGTTAATTACAATAAGTAAGTAATATACAAATAATTACTGTATTTTTTGCTCCATAAGATGCACCTGACCATGAGATGCACCTGGATTTTAGAGAAGGAAAACAAAAAAAAATATTCTGAGGAGGTTACTACACATTGCCATTCACCATTCAGTTGCTAGAGTTACTACACAATACTGCACGTTGATTGGTTGCTAGAGGTTACTACACATTGCACTCACCATTTAGTTGCTAGAGGTTACTGCACATTACTGCTCGCTGATTGGTTGCTAGAGGTTACTACACATTGCCACTCACCATTCAGTTGCTAGAGGTTACTGCACATTACTGCTCGGTGATTGGTTCTAGAGGTTACTACACATTGCCACTCACCATTCAGTTGCTAGAGGTTACTGCACACTAATTGCCTGCAACTCAGTGTCCCCCTCTGCAAGCTGCTCAGTCCTGCCGCTGCTTTATTAATCCCCACCCCTGCCAGAAAATAGGTGAGGAAATAGAATGCACACACAGCCTGCTCTGTGTGTCTTTGATCTCCTGCCCGGCTCGTGCTGCTGCCCGGAGAAGGGGGGACACAGAGAGCCCACTCTGTCCAGGGAAGAAGGGGGTACAAAAAGCCAGCTTTGCCCAGAGAAGGAGGGGGAACAGAGAGCCTGCTCTGCATGTAGAAGGAGGGGGAACACAGCCCACTCTGCTTCACTACCTGTCACAGACTCACAGACGCTCCGGTCCTGACAGGGAGAAGCAGGCAACCCACAGCTGAGGAGCTGAGCGGCCGGCCCGGTATTTGGCGGGGGGGTTGGGGGTCTGGTCTATATTCGCTCCTTAAGATGCACTGGCATTTACCCACATTTTTTGGTATTGGTTTTAAGGTAATTTACTATATTTTCAAAAACTGTACTCAAGCAGGTGGCTTGACGGACAAATTAATGACGTTTAAAGTTCTAACTGCAAACCAGTAATTTCACAGTAAATAAATAAATAATAAATTATTATCTTATAACATATAGCATAATAATATATGATTTAGCTTGATTAAAACAGTACCTTTTCAGCAGCAGAAGATTCTCATTCTCCCTCCTAACTGTGTGAGAAGAACATGGGATTGTGGGTACATCTTATACCAACAAACCCATGTTTTTTCCTTGTAGTTAAAAGGGCTGGGCTGGAAGGGAGGGTTTGTCTTTTAGACACATGCCCCCTTCTATGACACTGCAGTGAGAGCAGAGCCTTCAATGCAGCATTTTTATTGGACTAGCCTACTTAACTATTGGTCCAAGGCTCCAAGCTGTTAATTGAGCTCAGTGCCTCTGACAAGAAATCAGAGGCACTGTGAGCTCATCCTCTCTGTCTGCTGCAAAGAGAGTGTACCAGCTTGTATTTAAACGGGCCGCTCTGTATGCAGCTTCTGACAGGCTGTGCAAGGAGCCCCCTATCTCTGGAACCATAGGTGGCAGGAGCCCCAGAGTGGTGGTGTATTTGGGGTCTCTGTGACCCCAGGTCACTGAGCTACGACCCTCGAAGCTCCATCTTTTTTTATGTTCATTGCAAGTGAGGCTCTGCCTCACCTGCCTCCCCTGTTTGCACGTCCCTGATAGGGATCTTTGTATGCTTAAAAAATAATGTATACATTGGCATTTATATACCTACTGTAGGTGACATACTATATACCTTTTTACAAAATATATGTTTACACTTTTCTTTTTTTACAACTAAAAAATACATAACTAGAAACTTTTTTCTCAGCAGTTTTAATCCAAAGAACTACCAGTTTCCATATTGACTTGTGATACTATTAAAGGAAATTCTGCTCTTTTTATGATTGCTACATTAACAGTTGTATTGTTTAAAAGCCATAAACACATGGGGTAGATATAGAGAGCTTTAAGACAGGGAAGATGCTAAAGACACATTATTTGTTCTAACACCTATTGAGTTGGTAGCAGGAAACAATACAGACACAAGATGTTTGCAGAACTCCAGCTGACCTTCAATCGAATCACTTCTTGGTGCTGAAGCAGTAAATGAGACCACAGGATCCTCTTTCTTCTATATAACACAGTAATACCATCAGCATTTCACTTAAAGCAGAACTACTGTCTGGAAATATATTTTAATATTAGTCAAATAGCTAATTAATACCGACGGCCCATATCTACCTGCAATGCACATTATATGCAAAATGTTGATGTAAGGTGTATTTACGTCTTTGTGTACTTTGGATAAAAAAGGATATTAAGTATGGTATCTGAAAGAACCGGCGTATGATTTCCTCTGGATATTGAGTCTTGCATTGGGAAGTCCAAAGAATGGCTTTAAAAGTAAAGTAGTAAAGAGGTAAATGATAACGTACACATTTATAAAATCAAAACTTTTTTAACTCTGGATAGCATAGGGAATTATTAGAACCCCTGACATATTTGTGTGTGTGTGTATTGTGTGTGGTTTTTTTTATTTTTTTTGCTGTGTCTGTTTGTAGAGATTTGTCCACACGTTCTGTCTTGAGACACAATATCTCTTCAAAAGAAGAGAAATACCCCTTTAGACAGCTGTCACTGTAACACGTGTCTCTACTTTAAGATTTCCCATACATTTCTGCTTCACTGAAAACTCAAAAATGTTAATTTTCCTGAGTCCTGATAACAATGGTCATCAGTGCAAATATAGTGAGTGAAACTTGATAGAGGTTCCAAGCCTTCCCTACATTATCCAAAGGGAAATGTATGGCTTCAGATACACTTTATCCAGTTGGCACCTGCCAACAGTACATTTACTGCGGGTGGGCGGCATGAGCGGGCTGGATCACGTATATATGTTACCCACCCTGCGGCATGCAGCATGCCACTCCTGCAACCGGTGTGTCCACCAGACACAGTGGATTGTGGCTCCCGGTACCCGGTTGCTTTAAACGCCCCAGGAATCATGTGATCGCTATGTGATCACATGATCTCAATGGCATGAATGAATGACATTCATAATACTGTAGCTGTGCATCATATACAGTGATGCTGTGATTGGTTGACAGCTATCACATGGTACCTGGGCCAATCACAGCACCCTGTACCATGTGATTAGCTGTAGCCAATGGCAGATTACTAGTAATCACAGCTGTTATGAATGTAACCCATTCATAACAGTTCAAAACATTGCTGTTACAGTGATGATCATTGTAACAGCAGTCAAAGTAAAAAAAAGCATATGAGCATATGTAAAAAAAATAGTTAAAAGAAACGCATGTTAAAAAAAGGAAATACAATTATTAAAATGTTTTTCTTGTAACATACCGTCACCAGTCATATGATGATGCTGTAAAATTGTAACGGTAATTCAAAAAAATAAATAAATAACAAACATGTCTATCCTTACCTGCTCTGTGAAATGGAATTGCACAGAGTGGCAATGAACCTCCTCTTCCCTGATACCCCCCCGGCACTCTTGGCCTCGCCTCTGTGCAGTGCCCCCACTGGAACCATTGACATAGACATCGGGACTTGGCCCTGCCCCCCCCCCCCCTGCTCCCTTGTCACTGGCTTTGATTGACAGCACTGGGAGCCAATAGCTCCCAGAGTCCCAGCTAAGCCAAGGAGAGAGAAGAGCTGAAGACGTGCAAAGCCCTAGATCAAATGAGGGATCAGGTAAATAGGGGG
The DNA here is from genome assembly GCA_028564925.1 of Lithobates sylvaticus. NCBI lineage: Eukaryota > Metazoa > Chordata > Amphibia > Anura > Ranidae > Lithobates > Lithobates sylvaticus. The sequence continues at coordinate 264,109,045 of CM053027.1, read as the reverse complement.
GGTTTAAGGGGTGATGCTGATGTCAAAACATTTTACATTTTTTCACTAATGCATTAAACGCATTAAGGTAAAAAAATGTTTAGGCTTTAGAACCACTTTAATTTCTTAATTTTTCCAAAAATTGTGATAAAAAAATAAAATGTTAAAAACTCACCATGCCTCTTTCTAAATACCTCAGACTGTCTAATTTCCAAAAGGGGTCATTTGTGGGGTATTTGTACTGTCCTGGCATTTTAGCACCTCAAGAAATATGATAGGCAGTCTGACAGTAAAAGCTGTGTAAATTCCAGTATATAGTTTGTAGACGCTATAACTGTAACGCAAACCAATTAGCATACACTTATTTGGGGATTTTTTTTTCTGCCAAAGCCGTATATCAGAATAAATTTTGTCCTAAATTTTATTTTATTGGATATGTTTTTATAACAGAAAGTAGAAAATATTGTTTTTTCTTTTTCAAAATCTTATAATAAAAAACACAAGTGGTGAAAAATACCTATATGTGCTCTATATGTGTGAAATTTTCATTTGTGCACACTGTTGCATGACCGTGTGATTGCCAGTTAAAGTGCCAAATAGCAAAAAATTGCCTGGTCATGAAGGGGGTAAAACCTTCTGGAGCTCAAGCTCAACCTTTTAAGAGGTATACATTATCATTTCCAGCCATGGCCAACAGCCAAAAAAAATATTTGAATACTTTTTGTTGCTCCAGGTTGACCAATACCAGGTTATTTTGTTGTTTGTATGTGGTTCTCGTATGGCCACTTCTAATGTCGTTGCACAATATTGGCTTTTGGTGTTAGCATGGAATACATACATTTATTTTATAATAGAGGTTGCCAAAAATATTACTGGTCATAAAAAGAAGGAAATGTAAAGTGGTCTAAATGACCAATATATGGTTTAACAGCAAATAACACACCGGGCGAAATAAAAAACAAGTGATGAGTTTGTTGATGCATTATCTAAGAAAATGTTTACTGTTATGTCTATAACCAAGCATGATGCCATTAATTGAGTAGGACAACATTATTCAAAACCCTAAAGTATATTAGCTGTAGTCTATTACCCAGATAGCAAGGATAATTTGCCAAAAATGTGCAGCAGTGTTAAATTGTGAGTCTGTTAACTTGCTGCACATTTTCATGGCATGTACACTTGCAGAGCACTTGAAGCACACATTCTAGTTGACACTTTTCCAATTCGTAGCAAATTTGCATGACAAGTCTCTAGCAAGAGCAAAGTTTCAGTGGTGAGTCTACAGCAAGAGCTCTGCAAGTCTACAGCATGAAAAATCAACCACAGTGACCCCTGTGGTGGGATGACTATTGCAAAACATAACTGAACCAGAACTTGCAGCAGACTTGCAGAGTGTTTGCATAGAAAGTTGATCTGGAGTCATGCAATGCAAACTTGCTGCAATTGTGCAACACACTTGTGAAGCCTGGCAAGTCTATCAATAGCTTATCAAGTCATTTTCAAACTTGCAGAACAATTGCTTGCTATCTGGGTAGGTCAGTTAATGTATTATGGGATCTGTCAACTTCTGGTCACCCAGCACGCATTGTCATATTATACATATGTAGGAATCCTAAGATTCCTACATATAACACAGATGGAAAGCATATGCAGACACATAGAAAAAAAGAGAAAGATACAGATAAAAACAATGCCTTTCCAAAATGTCCCAGAAGAGGCAAGTTTAGTGAGAAGAAAGCCAACAGAGTAAAAGCACATTTCCAATAGGGAGCATAAAATGCAGACTGCAGGGAGGCAGTGGAGGCAACAGGACAATTCCAATTTCACATCAAGACACAATTAAAAGCAAACATTTACCAGCTTGCCGAAAATAATTTGGTTAATTGTGTATCTTGGGGAGGGCTGTGTTTTTTTATCCTCTCCTTTTTTCCCAGAGATAACATCTTTTTATTAGATTGTCTGAGTAATTAGTGGCAAAGCCAATTTGTTTACAACTAGTTGCTGAATGATAATTGGCATCTCCTGTTTTATGTTGCAGTTTCAAAGTGGAATGCTGTATAGTTTAATGGGAACCCATTGAGTGATTCACAGGATAAGCTTCATTTAGCAAATAGGGCGGAGAGGAGGCAGTCATGTGACAAATTGGAACAATGTTTTAATACAAGCATACTAGATCAATGTGTCATTCCAATTTAAGATTAAGTGGTTTTAGATACTGCTAAAATAGAATCACGGAGTGTTTTGCTGTGCTTTTACTGACTGAGAGTAATTTTCCTGTATGTTATGGAATTATTCTGCAAGGCTAGAAGTTGAAATGATTAGTTCTATGTGTAATTAATTTTTGAGTGTCTGTTAGCATCTGGTGTACTATATACACTGTGAAGAACAATATGTTTTTTCCATGACTTCATGCAAACGTGTATGATTAAAACTTTGTGCAGATGGACTTTTCATCAGGATAGGAATCTCCTTTGCAGCAGGTAAACAGGTTACTAAAGCTTTGCAATGTCTGCCAAATTTATTGTTGAGCTCACGGGTTACTATTACAATCTAGGTACTGTATATTCAAAATGTTACAGAATAGCAGTACAGTACAATCATCTAAAATAGAGGGGTCGTCTTAATAGTTTTTTTTTTTTATTATTACATTTTGTTAGACATTTTTGACATTGACTTTTTTTTTTAAAGCTGCACCTGCATGATATAACATGGTGCAAATGTCTCACTTTGTTAGTACTGTATATCCAGTTGCACTATACGGAAGACAGCTCGTGCTCATTTTTCAGGCTTTCCTTCCTTTCTATGAAAACAATTAATATTCTACTTCACTAGAGGAACTTCCTTTGAATTGGGGATTAAAGAGTAGGGATGAGCCCGATATTTGAGTCGAACGTAAGTACGTTTCGAACAAATTTAATTTTTTGCCTGTTCGCATGTTCTGCTGCGAACCGAATCGGGGGATGTTTGGGTCATCCCTATTGAGTTGTGCGTGAGGGGATTGCCTTAATAGTTTTGGTATTAATAATACTTACATCTTTGTCTAATACCTACCTACAGCAGATAGGGTTGGGCTTTTAAGTATATTTAAAACAATGAATTTTTTTTTTAATAAGTATAAACAGGGTTTTTTTTTTTTTGTCTCAGAAGAGTGTCTCACACTCCCCTGTACCAAACATTGCTCCACCTCCCATGCACTGCACCTAAATTCTTATTTAAAAAAAGGGAGTAAGTTGTTATGTAGACATTGATATAGCACTGTAGAGTATATGCAATACTTTATAATATACAATATGGATGTGACAATACAAAAAAATACTGATACTATTGTAAAAATAGGAGCTTGCTCACAAGTTATTTTTAACATGTCCCTTTCATAATACAGCAGTCTAGCCACTGCACAAGTACACCAGAGCTCACATTTTATTATAATGTAGACCATAATTATGCAGTACTATGCAGTGCCCACAATATAACATAATGCAATGCAAAATATGATATAAAAAAAAAAAAGTCTCCCCTGACTCCCTCTCCAATCAGTAAATCAGTTTGCTCTGATTGGCTGTTTATTAGCATTTCATCTGGGAGTATGACAGCTCTGAAACTAGAAATGGTCATTGCTGACCCCTTCAGGCCCTTATGTGCCTAGATCTGCTTCTGCTTGCCAACCTACTGTGGTCCCTGGCTCAGGGGACCAGGAGAGCCTAGGAACCAGGCTGTAAAAATGTTCAGGTAGCTTTACAGCCACCTCATTTTTGCTGAAAAGCCAGTCACCTGCTGAAAGAAAGAATGATACCAAGCTCACAGCTGTATCGTGTGTGTTTATTATATACTTTTGGCCAAAACCATTTATTGTCTCAATGGTTGCTGTTTGCTATGTCGACCCCAACTCCCAGCCTCAAATTGTCTTGACCTGGAACTGGCTGAGTCTGGCTGCTGGTAGTCGCTGGTAGCTGCTGGTAGTCATAAAAAGCTGAAAAAACATCCCTAAACATCCCGAATGCCAGAACAAATCCAGTGACCGTTAGCTTATGGTTGAGCCTGGGGTCTTTCGACTTGATGACCACTGAGACGTCCTCCCAGGCATGTGATCTATTATCAGCCAAATCGTGGACCAAAATCAGAAGGGATGCTAGATTGATGTCCTTGCTCTCCAAGATGTCCTTCCTGAGGCCGGCTGAGACAAGGAGAGCAGGGAGGATGGTAGGTGTGGACTCTAGCGTACCTGCAGGAGGGAATGCCAGCACGGGGACCGTGACTGGGTCAGGGAGGGTCTTGAAAGGGTCCAGCTCCAGAGCTGTCACTCTGATCTTCACATCAGAAACTGCTGTGGATAGGGAGGAGACCATGGAGTGTAGCTGGGAGATGGCCCCAGAGATGGACTGCAGGGAATGCTTGCTGGGCATTGGGCCCTGCAGTGGCTGTCGGCAGGAAGAGGAGCGTGAAGAGCTCTGCCTTCCTGGCCATAGCAGGGTAAGAAATGCCCTTGTGTCTGAGCTAAGCTGTGAGCTTAGGGATGGTCCATGCCCAGAGGGACTGCATGCTGAGCTCATGGAGGGTGACAGAGGGGGCGGGTGTGAAGTCATCACATGTATTAAGAAGAGGCATAGTCAGTAGGATAGTGAGCGAAGTGGGATACAGAAACTCAGATGAGAAGAGAAGGAGAAGTACAGGGTAAAAAAATGACAGATGCATGGAGGAGCCAACTGGGTTCTATTGTGTAGAACCTTGTAGAGGGAAAATTTAGAAAACTCGAAAGAGTGCGTGGCAACCGAGGTAAACCAGGAGGTGACTGACCAGGTAACCAATGCCCGGGTGCCTGGCTGTGCAAACCTATAGACCAGAGCCCCAGGGAGTACTGGGGCAATCAGCTGAAATCGGTGACGTATGCTCGGCCTGCTAACGTTTGCACTGTCAGCAAACTCAACGTTTCAGCGACCTTGTCTGTGTAGGTGAAGGATCGTCCTTCGAAAACAGAGTGTAATGCAGAGACACATATGACAGTAACTAACGCATGAGGAGCATGTCAAATTGTGTATGTGAAGTAAACTTATAGTGAAAGGGGTGCTACAGAATAACGTGACAGAGGAACCCGTGAACTTCACACCTGACTGGCACTCTAGTAGTGAGGTCCTTGTACGAATCGAGACTTGGTCGACCGGAAAACCTGAGGTGAGGGAGACATAAGTGTAACATGTATATTTCTTTTACCTGAAACAAACTGTTCCACCCCTGTCATGCGACTGGCCCTGGTGAAGATGCAAACTATATGTTCTCCTCCTATTATTCTTTTTTTTTTTTTTTTTTTTTTTTACCTGGGGAGATAAACGACCAACCTGGTGCAGGATGGAACCTGAACTTGACTGACCTAAGGGACAAATGACAGAGAAAACAATGAGTGGAGATGAATAGCCAACTGAGTGCTGCTACATATTTTTTGTGCCACTGGATTGTGCTTGCAATGATTACAAGAAGTTAAGCTTGTATGCGTGCTTGCACATAGGTGTGTGCCGTGGGATGTTTTTGTGCTACTGGAGATGTGGTTGCAAGTGTCTCAAAGATTTACAAGTGTCTGTGCTGCAGAAGACGTGGTTACAGACTTCAAGTGTCTACACTGCAGGAGACGTGGTTGCAAAGGGTTATGAGTGACTGGTTGCTGGAGACATGATTGCATGGTTGCAAGTGTCTCAATGGTTTGTAAGTGTCTGTGCAGCAGGAGATGTGGTTACAGAGACTGCAAGTGTCTGTGCTGCAGGAGATGTGGTTGCAAATGGGTTACGAGTGTCTGTGCTGCAGGAGACGTGGTCACATAGATTACAAGTGTCTGTGCTGCAGGGGATGTGGTTTCAATGTTAACAGTATCGGGGATGCTGAAAATATGGCTGTGACTTCTGCAAGTGCCTGTGGTACAGTAGACGTGGTTGCAAAGACTGCAAGTGTCTGTGTTGCAAGAGACGTGGTTGTGGCGGGTCACGAGTGTCTGTAAAGGTGGCCTTTGGTAGGTGAAAAAAGAAAAGGTAGGAGAATTTTGAATGTGAAGGACTGAATTGTAACCCTAAGCAACTGAGGCTGTGCACTTATGGTGTGAGAAAGTGAATTTAATATGAATCGTAGTAGGCTAGACTCGAATCAGGCTGTAGTGGGTATGAAAAAGGGACCTGATACAAATCGGTCGTAGGGCAGACCGTGAAATTGGTACGAATTGTTTGTAAAGTGTAATAGGGATAGCGATAGGAATCCTTGTGTCGCTGATGCGACTGGATTCAAATTGGACTATGATGACCAAATGGATCTGATACAAATGGTTGTGGGGTAGAACAGTAGTTGGCTTAGATGCCTAAACAGGGTAAATGAGGTAGGCCAATGCAAAATGGTAGTTAGGGAAAAAGACACGACCCAATGTGAATCGGTGTGCAAAGCGTCCAATGTGTAACCGTTGTGCCGCTAGTGCAACTAGGTTCAAATCAGATTGTAATTGGTGAGCAACGTATCCGGTGTGAACTGGGAGAAGCGTGGTGTAGCGCCGTGCATGACGCATCTGAAAAAAAGTTTGGTTCCGGTAAGTAGATGGGATAAGGACAGTGTTCGTGCAATTCGTAAGTTCCTCTGTGGGAATTGAACATGTGACATGGGGACACAACGAATGGCAAAGAATTGATTTGATAAAAACATAGTAACAAATCCTACCTGCGACAGTGAGCAGTGCAACTAGGTTCTAACCGGACTGTAGCGGGTGTGCAACGTATCCAGTATTAATCAGGAGAAGTGTGGTGTAGCGTGCATGATGCACATGGAAACAATTTTGGTTTTAGCAAGTAAACTGGAAAAGAACCGCGTTCGAGCTGCGGGAACTGAACTCACTAAATGGGGGGTATAACGAATGGCAACGATTGGAACATGATACGAATACATAGTAACGAATTCTACTTGCGACAGTGAGCAAGACTTGATTGAAAACCACCAAAAAAGGAACCGCAACACACTGTATTCGGGAACAACAGACTCACGAACATGAAGTAAGCTGAAGAGTCGGCCTGGTGACGTAACAAACTGCGCACTTGAACCAACAAGGAGCATGGGAAAGTGGGCTGCCTAAATACCCCCCCCCCGAGCTCCTCCCATAAATTCAGGACACGATACTGGCCTTTATACATATATATATATATATATATATATATATATATATATATATGTATATTTTGATGTACAACACTACAAAAGCCGAGAAAATTAAGCTCAATGCTTCCGAGCATGCGTCGAATTGTTTCCGAGCATGCGTAGGAATTTTGCACGTCAGAATTGCTACAGACGATCAGAATTTCCGTCGGAAAAATAGAGAACCTGCTCTCAATCTTTTGCTGGCAAAAGTTTGATGGAGCATACACACAGTCGGAATTTCCGACCAAAAGCTCACTACAGACTTTTGCTGTTGGAATTTCCGATTGTGTGTATGGGGCATTAGAGTTATAAGGAAAGAATATTGCTTGATTCCCCTATCAACACTCATCAACCTTCCATAAAGGTATTTTATTCTTACAGCAGGAGGTTTCTCAGCTGTCAGAATTCAATGATCACTGCTGGCAGCTATATAAAAAATCTGACTGGCTGGTTATACTGAATAGATCAATTTCAGTACAACCTGACTGCCCATACATGGATCAAAAGCCATCCAATTCCTATTGAACTGGACATAATTTGTTTTGTCTATGGCCAGCTTTACTCTGTGTGAGCAATCGAGAACTCTGCTAACTAGTACCACTCCTAGTCCAGTAATTCACATGCTTGCATAGATTGACACAGGAAAGCCCTGTTTTTAAACCATCCAATTTCTCTAAATTAACTAAAGCCCTGGTGAAGGGGGAGTGTTTTCTGGCCCCTGAAATGTGTTGGATGTTTTTTCAAAACAATCAAAAAACAAATGGAACAATCAAAACAGATGGAATCCAATTGGTAACCAGCAACTGTTGAGACAATGAACACTTAGGTCAGAATTATTAAATGCACAACATAATGTACCAGTTACAGGGGTCAATACTATATTAAGTACAATAAAACATATAGGATGTGGTAGTCATAGGTATGCAATGTACAAAATAGCTTAAAATATGCAGAAGTCAGGAGTATGTAATGTACAATACTGTGTAAAGAGTGCAGTGTAGGGCTAGATAACATACAACCTAGTGTATATAGTGCAGCAGTCAAGAATTTGTAGCATACAATACAGCATGTACTTAAAACATGTCTAAACCAGTGGTGGCAAGTCCATTAGGGGTGCAGGGGCGCCTCCCCCTAATCCATGCATCCGGCCCCTAATTTACATGCAGGGCGCCAGACACATGGATTCCAATGGGGGTTTCTTTTTTTGAAGCACATGATAAGAGCCCGAGACTCTAATTGGCTTCAAAAAAGGTTGGGCTCTGGGCACAGAGCACTGCGCCCTGAGTCCACCCAGTTGTGTGACGATAGTGAATTAATATTCGCTATTTTCTTCCTGATTCTACTCCCGGACAATCAGGAAGTGGGTCCTGAGACATGATTGGCCGAGAGGAGAAGCGATCTTTTTGGCTGCCGAAAAAATGTTTCATTTTCACTTACATGTGCAAAAATTTCATTGGGCAGTGGGAGGGAAATCATCAAACAGATGATCTCATTTTTCTGTCACTTTTCTCTCTCCTTCCATTAGTATGATCTTTGCAGTGAAGCACACCTGATTGGCTGCTAGTGCTGCTTCTTCTCCCCACTCTCTGAGCTCTAGAAGACTAAAACCAAGTTGAATCAGTACCAAGTCAGTACTTTTACACAATACACTGTACATTGAATGATGTATTAACCACTTCCCGACCGGCGCACGACGATGTACGTCGACAGAATGGCACGGACAGGCATAAGGGCGTACAGGTACGTCCCCTTTAAGATGCAGCCCTGCCATCGAGCGCGTGCCGCCGGCAGCGCGCACTTGCGCCGGTCGGGACCCCCGTGAGGCCGGTCGCGGGTCCCGCGGACACGATCGCCGTGGGGATACCCGCGATCGTCTCACAGGAAGGCTGAACGGGAGATGCGGAAATAAACAGCATCTCCCCATTCTGCCTAGCAACTAGTGACGCCGATCTCTGCTCCCTGTGATTGGACCAGAGATCAGCATTCACTAGCTGACAGCAACACCCCCCCACAGTTAGAAACACGCCTCTAGGAACATGTAACCCCTACACTGCCACCTAGTGGTTAACCCCTTCACTGCAAGTGTCATTTACACAGGAATAAATGCATTTAACCACTTGCCTACCAGGCACGAACACCTCCTTCCTGACCAAGCCATTTTTCAGCTTTCAGCGCTGTCGCATTTTGAATGACAATTGCGCGGTCATGCAAGGATGTACCCAAATAAAATTTTTATCATTTTTTCCCCACAGATAGAGCTTTATTTTGGTGGTATTTGATCACCTCTGCGGTTTTTATTTCTTGCGCTATAAACAAATTAAGAGGGACAAGTTTGAAAAAACATAATATTTTTTACTTTTTATTATAATAAATATCCAATATTTTTTTTAAACAAATTTTTTCCTCAGTTTAGACCGATACGTATTCTTCTACATATTTTTGGTAAAAAAAAAAATCGCAATAAGCGTCTATTGATTGGTTTGCGCAAAAGTTATAGCGTCTACAAAACAGGGGATAGATTTATAGCATTTTTATTATTATTATTTTTTTACTAGTAATGGCGGCGATTTGCGATTTTTATCGTGACTGCGACATTGCGGCGGACACTTCGGACACTTTTGACACATTTTTGGGACCATTCACATTTATACAGCGATCTGTGCTATAAAAATGCATTGATTACTGTATAAATGTGACTGGCAGGGAAGGGGTTAACACTAGGGGGCACTGCAGGGGTTAATATGTTCCCTATATGAGTGATTATAACTGTGGGGGGAGGGGACTGACTGGGGGAGGGGACCGATCGGTGTCCCTATGTACAAGGGACACACCATCGGTCTCCTCTCCTCTGACAGGACGTGGGTCTGTGTGTTTACACACACAGATCCACGTCCTGCTCAGTTACCGGGCAATCGTGGGTGCCTGGCGGTCATCGCGACCGCGGGCACGCGCATCGTGTCCCCAGCTACGCGGCGGGCATGCGCCTCCCGCGGCGCACCCCCTAGTGGCCAAAAAGCGAGCGCCATCATATGACGCCGGACCGCCACAAGAGCTGCACCGTCCCGCCGTCATTTGACAGTGGGCGGTCAGCTACTAGTTAAATAGCATTGATTGCTGTATAAATGACAATGGTCCCAAAAATGTGTCAAAAATGTCCGATGTGTCCACCATAATGTCGCAGTCACAATAAAAATCGTTGATCGCCGTCCTTACTAGTAAAAAAAAAAAATTATTAATAAAAATGCTATAAAACTATCCCCTATTTTGTAAACGCTATAACTTCTGCGCAAACCAATCAATAATCGCTTATTGCGATTTTTTTACCAAAAATATGTAGAGGAATACGTATCGGCCTAAACTGAGGAAAAAATATGTTTTTTTTTATATATTTTTGGGGGATATTTATTATAGCAAAAAGTGAAAAAAGAATGCGTTTTTTTCAAAATTGACGCTTTTTTTTTGTTTATAGCGCAAAAAATAAAAACTGCAGGGCCGATCAAATACCACCAAAAGAAAGCTCTATTTGTGGGAAAAAAAGGACATCAATTTTGTTTGGGAGCCATTACAACACAGGGTTCGGGTGGCCGTTCCTTCAGAGCGTATGCACCAGTGATGTCACTGGCTGAATGTAATGTAAATATCTCCAAAACGGTTCACATTTAGGAAATATTTACACTACCTATAGGTAGGCCTTATGGGATAGCAGGCAGGAATCCTAAATTACTTAACTGTAAATAAGAGACTTCAGGCAATTGTTGGAATAAATAAGGCCGCAGCTGCTTTATTATTGGTTTTAAGACAATAACTTTATTCAAAATAATAAAACCAAATCACTCAACATCAAACAACCTAGCCACTACGACTCAGGCTGCATAAAAAAATGTTCAGACTCCAAAATGTATCCATATCAAACTTATAACAATATTTCAAAAACAAATACCAAGAAACAGATTAGTCTCCCTTTGTATAACCTTTTTTTTTTTTTTACAAAGGTGACACCACCACATAATGACAGCCACAACAGAAAATAAAAAAGAAGGGGGATGGGGAGGGGAACACCAAAGATCCATCTCCTGAGGTGACTAAGCCTGACTGAACAGAACTCTCCTTATATAGCCCTATCCTGAGCTGGATCTGACCAGAACTGACCGGTCTTTATGACCTGTACCCCCAAAAGCCCGGGAAAGTCACCTGTATTTCTTCCCTAGGCCATGTGAGTCACAGGTGTTCACCTGAGAGCCCTTGCCGGCTCTCCAAAGGGGAGCTTGAAACTGCACCTATCCTGCCACTCTCCAATGAGGAAAAGGGAGCATTGAAACCTTTTCCCCCTTCTCCTGTCATTATATGCTTATCTACAGGTAAAAGTAACGTGTGAAACTTTATTTCCACTTTAAAGGCCTTTATAGTTTATCAGTTTAGAGTTAAGCCTGAATTATGGTCCTAGACTTATGACTCTCTCTGACGTTCATGGTGATGGCTTATAAATGTGGTGCAATAATATATTTACGTACACATGCACTTTGTACTTGTGGTGTGTAAAGGAGCAATGGGGTTCATTTACATTATTTATTATTTTTATGTTCTACATAAATTACATTTTGAAAGGGGGAATGAGTATCAATGCAGAGTGGTACTGCAGATACTGAGAATGGGTAATCATGTGCCACGTCCTTGATATAGTATAGAGAAAGGGAGAGAAGGGACTTATGGACTTTTTAGGCACTATAGACTGTTTTTAAAATATCAAAAATTTATTTAATGAAGAGACACAATATACATAAAAGACTGCGTACATCTAAAAGCATATGCATTTGAGTCAAACAAAAAGACGAGACATTAACAAAATATAAAGTCGCATGAGCAGCCTATAGGTAATAAGCCTGATTGGGATACCACAGAACAAAGATCGGTGTAGAAGACGGATTTTGTCCAGAATTGATGGGGTATCCAATAGGAAGGCAGAGGTGCAGTGCGATAGTAGTAGGTTTTGACGAAAGCTCTACATGTTTCGCGTTTTTTCATTCAACGCTTCGTCTGGAGCCTGAAGTTGTAGTGATACAATTCTTAGTTTGTTCAAAAAACATATAACGAATGAGAATAGGGTCCCTGTTTTCTCCCCACCGACCAAAAGGGGGGTGATGGGCATGGAATGGGGTAGAGTAGAATCACACCTACCCCGGGTATGGTCCTGGATGCAGAGGAGGGGAGAAGTGTTTAGATACTCCCTCGGTTAAATATATGCACCAGCGCTGTAGTTATTGTATAGTGGGTGCCCGGGTATAGATCAGCCAGGATGGAGAGTAAGTCCGGTAAATGGTCAGAAAGGAGAAGCCTTAGAGTTGGAAAACGGTATCAAAATGGACCATCCTGGGGTACAGAGAGATTACATCCGCCAGCAGCACAGCGGTGGTGGAGAGCAGGGGACGCCCCTTTTGGTCGGTGGGGAGAAAACAGGGACCCTATTCTCATTCGTTATATGTTTTTTGAACAAACTAAAGCCCCATACACACGGTCGGACTTTTTCATCAATTTGGTCCGATCGGACAAGGTTGTTGAAAAATCAGACCGTGTGTATGCACCATCGGACAGTGTTCGTCGGTTTGTCCGTCGGACAAAGTCTTATCTCCTGCTGGAAAGATTTCCCGTCAACCCGGTCCGATCACACCAAATCCGAGCGTGTGTACGCTTGTCCGACCGGACAAAGTGCTACGCATGCTCAGATCACATTACAAGACCAAAGCTATTGGCTACTAGCCTCTACGTAGTCCCGTCGTAGGCAACAAACGTCACCACGTTCAGAATGATCGGATTTTCCGACAACTTTGTCCGATCGTGTGTACGCAAAACCAACATCAGACAAAGTATGACGGACATGGTCCGACGGACCTGGTCCACGGATTGTCCGCGCGTGTGTATGGGGCTTAAGAATTGTATCACTACAACTTCAGGCTCCAGACGAAGCGTTGAATGAAAAAACGCGAAACATGTAGAGCTTTCGTCAAAACCTACTACTATCGCACTGCACCTCTGCCTTCCTATTGGATACCCCATCAATTCTGGACAAAATCCGTCTTCTACACCGATCTTTGTTCTGTGGTATCCCAATCAGGCTTATTACCTATAGGCTGCTCATGCGACTTTATATTTTGTTAATGTCTCGTCTTTTTGTTTGACTCAAATGCATATGCTTTTAGATGTACGCAGTCTTTTATGTATATTGTGTCTCTTCATTAAATAAATTTTTGATTTTAAAAACAGTCTATAGTGCCTAAAAAGTCCATAAGTCCCTTCTCTCCCTTTCTCTATAAATTACATTTTGACTTTTACATATATTACATACATTATTTATGTTTTTGTAACGCTTTTTTTTTCATTAAACTTTATTGTTATCACAAGGGGCTAACAAGCTCCTTCAGAGCCCCAAATAAAGGATCTTCAGCTGCCAGAATCAGGTTTAAGTGAAAGCTGAGCGCCGGCTGAAAAAATATTTTCTAAGATCATAGCTTCATCAGCATCCATAGGTTTGATGTAACCACTTAAATACCAGGTTATTTGTAAACATACCTTGGTAGACAAGCATTAGCTGGTCTGCAGGAACTAGCCATGCTGTAATATTTTTCTCATATATTTCCCTGATCAGTAAAGTCTGCTTTAGTATAACTGGACCAAATGGATAATCTTGGGAAGCATTACTGGTTTGGTCTTTTTACAGGGATGTAACCACACATCTAAAATCTCAATAGGAGGCAGACACGAGGTAATAGCTGGAAGGGGGATCAATGCAGGCTATAGAAATATTTCTCTGAGAAAACTTGCACTGCACTGTACTCGTCTCTTATTATGAAGTGCAACAAGTTCATTGTCAGAACACACTCTTCTTTCCCACTAACAAGCTCTAATCCCCTTAGTAAGATGAAACTGACTCTGAAGCTGGTTACCCTAGCCTTGACCTTCTGGCATCAAAAGAAACAAGAAAAGCTCAGAGTGCGAAGTGTTTGTCATGTGCCAGAGTAAATGAGACAGGGAACAAAAAGAAGCAAGGATTACACATTCGCACATTCCGAATGTGTCAAGTACTCAGTACTGGCTGCTCTGGTTTATCCTCTCACAAACACGAAGCAGTAAAACCAGGTCACTGTTTCTAATTGACACAGAACGCTGCCACTGTATGAAAAAGTCCAGACTTAAAATGTCAGCACTGCTGTACCGTATATCACAGCGAAGATTACAAATGTCTTGAAATATGTATCATTTTTATTGATTGCACCGGTTCCTGCTTGTGATGTTTAGCATTATGTCGCAAGCCAGGCATTTCCAAAAGTCAAAAGGCTTGATTTACTAAAAGAATAAAAAATATTTTTTTTAAGGGAATATTCACTTAGCACCGTGAATGAAGTGAAACTGTACTGTATCCACTCCAAAGGAACAATCATGAGCAAAACAAGAAAAAAAGATTTCAGCATGTTCATGTATGAGATGCAAACAGACTCACTTTACTCATCATGGGTATACACGTATCAAAATTTGGGCAGTTCAGCAGTCTGTTTAACCACTTCAGCCCCTGAAGAATTTACCCCCTTCCTGACCAGAGCCCTTTTTTCGATTCGGCACTGCGTCACTTTAAATGACAATTGCACGGTCGTGCGACGTTGCACCCAAACAAAATTGACGTTTTTTCCCACACAAATAGGGCTTTCTTTTGGTGGTATTTGATCGCCTCTGCGGTTTTTATTTTTTGCGCTATAAACAAAAAAAGAGCGACAATTTTGAAAAAAAAAACACAATATTTTAAACTTTTTGCTATAATAAATATCCCCATTTTAAAAAAAAAATATTTTTTTTTTCTCAGTTTAGGCCCATATGTATTCTTCTACATATTTTTGGTAAAAAAAAAATGCAATAAGCGTACATTGATTGGTTTGTGCAAAAGTTATAGCGTCTACAAAATAGGGGATAGATTTATAGCATTTTTATTATTATTATTTTTTTTACTAGTAATGGCGGCGATCTGAGATTTTTATCATGATTAAGACATTATGGCAGACACATCAGACAATTTCGACACATTTTTGGGACCATTGGCAGTAATACAGCAATCAATGCTATAAAAATGCATTGATTATTGTAAAAATGTCACTGGCAGTGAAGGGGTCAACACTAGGGGGCAATCTAGGGGTTAACTGTGTTCCCTGGGAGTTGATTCTAACTGAAGGGGGAGGGGACTGACTAGAGGAAGTGAGGGATCGTGGTTCCTAGCTAATAGGAACACATGATCTGGCACTCCTGTCAGAACAGAACAGGGAACACTCGTCCCTGTTCTGTGTCTCCTGCTCATGATCGCTCGTGGCCAGCGGTGATCATGACCGTCGGCCAGGAGCATCGTCGCCCCCGCTGTGCAGCACTCGTGCCTGCTATCCCAACCCCACGAGCCGACGTATAGCTACGATGGCTCGCGCAGGGGAGCCAACATGCCGCAGTATAACTGCGGTGGTTGGTCGGGAAGAGGTTAAGGTTACTTTCACACTGACAGAACCGGGCATCGTTGGTAAAGAGTTTTAGTGGTGCTTTACCGTTGTTTTAGCTGCGCTTTTCGACTGCTAGCGGGGCATTTTTAACTCCCGCTAGCAGCCGAAGAAAGGGCTAAAAGTGGCCGTGTTGCGGCACTGCCGGAGCGCTTTGCAGGTGCTTCGGCAGCGCTGCCCATTCATTTCAATAGGCAGGGCATTTTGGGAGCGCTGTATACACCACTCCCGCACTGCCCCAAAGATGCTGCTTGTAGGACTTTTCAGAACGTTCCACAAGCGTCACACTGAAATGAATGGGGAGACGGTTTTCAGGCATTAGTTAGAGGCTAATTCTAGCTATTTCTAGCCTTTAAACACCTGAACAGGTCGTTGTACCAGCTTCTGTCGAACCGTCCGGCTTGAAAAACAGCTTTCGATCAGCCGCGGCAGCTCTTATCTATGTATTCTGATGGAGGAGTCCTGCTGTCAGAATACAATAGTACAGCTGGGGAGAACCCTGCATCCATATCATGTGTGCGTGGATTCAGTGATCTGTGAGTTTTATTTCATTCAACCTGCTGGTGTACAGTATACAGCTTAAGTCAACCACAAAGAGAAGAATATGCTGTCAAAAAAAGGTTGAAAACACAATTGTGACGGACCTGGCCGAGACACAGGCTGTTGGAGGGGACTGAGTGCGAGCCTGTTGCCTTGGGATTATGGGCCCTGGCATTTGGGGGAACAGTGCTCTTTGAGCTGCAGGCCTGGGACCCCTGAGCTGGTGGTACTTGGATTCAGGTCCATGCTGGCCCCCCAATACACATAGAATCTGTATGTGTATTTGGCATATTAGCAAGAGACGCTAATGTCATGACTCATGAACTCCAGCCACCTGTGTTATGTAATTGAGTATAGTCTGGCTTGTAGAAGTGTTTCACCTATTGTTGTGTGTGCTAATTAACCCTGCAATTGAATGAAGGAGCCCAGTGTTGATTGAGATAATTAGCTCACGCTAATTAGGTTAGGCTTGAGTCATCTGTCAACTGTATATAAGTGTGACATGTCAAATAAAGACTCATTCCTGATGTACCCTACACTGGTGTTGTCTGGTGACTGGGTAAGCTAAGGGGGTCTTGGATTGTGTGGTACCGGACAGAGGAAGCAGTTACGGCGGACATCTTGGGTACGAGGTCCGTCACAACAATATAACACCCATTTTTTTTTTTTGTAAAATCTAAAATATAGGGTTACATTGAGTATCTAGATACCGAACATGTCAACCCTTAAAATTTACTACACTCATGAAATAATGAAAAACTATGGCACCCAAATTGTTCCATAAGCAATGCTTTAAATGCCTTTTCAGGTTGTCAGTTTAGAGTTAACCATGAATTATGGCCCTAGAATTATGACTCTTTCTCTGACGTTCATGGTGATGGCTCATAAGTGTGATGCAATTTATATTTACATACACATGCACTCCCTACATGACTTTGCCCTCGTGTGTAATGGAAATAGGGGTTCTGTGAGTTTTATTTCACTCAACCCGCTGGTTTAAAAAAAAAAAAAAACTCATAGTGTATATTCAGCTTAAGTCAACCACAGAGGGAAGCATATGCTGTCAAAAAAAAGGTTCAAGGTTTCAGCTTTCCACCCTCCTTATACCTCCAGATTTTCTCTTAAATCTCCCACTTTTCCAGTTTTCTTCACAGAAGGGTACCTCCTATTTTTTTGTCTGTAGCACTGGAGCATTGTATTGTACATCTTTACACCCTCGGGGCTCATGAGTCCCTCCCCTTCCCACCTTCACGCTCTATTTTACAATGTTACATACCATGGAATTTAGTAAAGTGTTACTAAAGGTTTTTTCTATTTAACCACCTCCCGCCCGCCGTATAGTAAAATGATGGCAAGGCGGGGCAGCACTCGTTCGGGTCCAAGGTCATATGACATTGCTCAGTCTTGCTATGATTGCATGCCCACAGGGGCATGCTGTGTCTCTAGGACACGCTGCGACCACAATCTAGGAAAAGAGCCGTGGCTCTTTACCTATGTGATCGGCAGTGTCCAATCACAGCTAATCACATGTAAACAAGGAAGTACCATCTATCGGCTCTCCTTTCACTCTCTACTGAGTGTGAGGTGAGGAGAGCCAATCAGCCATGTCTCCTCACAGGGAAGACATACAGTGGTGTGAAAAAGTTTTTGCCCCCTTCCTCATTTCCTGTTCCTTTGCATGTTTGTCACACTTAAGTGTTTCGGAACATCAAACCAATTTAAACAATAGTCAAGGACAACACAAGTAAACACAAAATGCAATTTGTAAATGAAGGTGTTTATTATTAAAGGTGAAAAAAAATCCAAACCATCATGGCCCTGTGTGAAAAAGTGATTGCCCCCTAAACCTAATAACTGGTTGGGCCACCCTTAGCAGCAACAACTGCAACCAAGCGTTTGCGATAACGTGCAATGAGGCTTTTACAGCGTCCTGGAGGAATTTTGGCCCACTCATCTTTGCAGAATTGTCCTAATTCAGTTACATTAGAGGGTTTTCGAGCATGAACGGCCTTTTTAAGGTCATACCACAACATCTCAATAGGATTCAGGTCAGGACTTTGGCTAGGCCACTCCAAAGTCTTCATTTTGTTTTTCTTCAGCCATTCGGTGGTGGACTTGCTGGTGTGTTTAGGATCATTGTCCTGCTGCAGAACCCAAGTTCGTTTCAGCTTGAGTACACGAACAGATGGTCGGACATTCTCCTTCAGGATCTCTTGGTAGACAGCAGAATTCATAGTTCCTTTTATCACGGCAAGTCTTCCAGGTCCTGAAGCAGCAAAACAGCCCCAGACCATCACACTACCACCACCATATTTTACTGTTGGTATAATGTTCTTTTTCTGAAATGCAGTGTTCCTTCTTGTTCTATTGAACTCAGGTGTGGACAACCACAGTTATAGTATGTTTTAACAAGGGGGGCAATCACTTTTTCACACAGGGCCATGATGGTTTGGATTTTTTTTCACCTTTAATAATAAACACCTTCATTTACAAATTGCATTTTGTGTTTACTTGTGTTGTCCTTGACTATTGTTTAAATTGGTTTGATGTTCCGAAACACTTAAGTGTGACAAACATGCAAAGGAACAGGAAATGAGGAAGGGGCAAACACTTTTTCACACCACTGTATATAGTTAATCAGGGCACTGATCATCAGTGCCCTGACTACAGTGCAGCCCCAACAGTGCAGCCCCAACAGTGCCCATCATGCCAATTTGTGCCCATCAGTGAAGCCAATCTATGCCCATCAGTGATTCCAATCAGTGCTGCCTTTCAGCACCCATCAGTGCCGCCCATCAATGCCCAGCAGTGCCGCACACCAATGCCACCTATCATTGCTCATAAGTACCACCAACAGTGCCCATCAGTGCCACCTATCAGTGCTCATCAGTGCTGCAAATCAGTGTCACCTATCAGTGCCCATCAGTGCTGCATATCAGTGCCACCTATTAGTGCCCATCCGTGCAGCATATTAGTGCCTCCTCATCATTGCCACCCCATCAGTGCCCTTCAGTGTCGCCTCATCAGTGCAGCCTATTAGTGCCCATCAGTGCAGCCTCATCAGTGCACATCAGTGAAGGAGAAAAATGTATCATTTACAAAATGGTCTAGGGCAGTGATGGCGAACCTTTGCACCCCAGATGTTTTGGAACTACATTTCCAATGATGCTCATGCACTCTGCATTGTAGTTGAGCATCATGGGAAATGTAGTTCCAAAACATCTGGGGTGCCAAGGTTCGCCATCACTGGTCTAAGGGAATTTATGAAAAACTTTAATTTTTTTTCCAAAAAAAAATGTTCCTTTCTTTTTTTAGCAAAACAAAAAAAAAAAATAGCAGTGATTGAATACCACCAAAAGAAAGCTCTATTTGGGAAGAAAATTATAAAAAAAACTAATTTGGGTACAGTATTGCATGACTGCACAATTGTCATTGAAAGTGTGACGGCGCTGAAAGCTGAAAATTGGCCTGGGCAGGAAGGGGATGAAAGTGCCCAGTATTGAGGTGGTTAAATAATAAACAAGTTATACTCACCTGCTCAAACCTTCTCTTCTGGGATCCCCTGCTGGCGATCTTGGCTCTTCCTCTTCTCCCCCTATAGCAAACCACTTGCTATGGGGGAACAAGTTCATGCTCGCTACTGAGCGATTTGCTGGTCCCTTCCGCTGACGTCACTTCCGGGATTCGGTTTCCACGCTGTCTCAGACAGCTTAGCTGTCTACCCAGTATCCGGAGAGCTGTGGCTTCCATTTTCTGGCCACTTCAGAACATGCTGCCTTAGAATTACACCTTCAGATATCCCTGAGACTCCTTGGGACTACCAGAATCCCGGACCACCTGCCAGATTATTAATATGATGTGCTCCTACCTATATAACCTTTTGTAAGTGTTTTTAACCCTTTTGGTATACATAAAGTTTTACTTAAAGTTTTAGTTATGCACTTAGAGGCACCTACTCTTCTCTTTTGTATAAAGACCCTTCTACATTTCTACATAGACTGATACTTTTATCTGGATACAATCTGACAGCATACACAGTCTACATTATCAGTCAGCACACTCAAAAATAATTTACAATGTCATTCATTTATGTGTGTTGTTGATTCAACACCATGGCAGAATTACTATATCTTTCCTTAATGCAGCACGGACATCCTTCTTGCATGCAATGTATTGCATGTGAGAAACATCTCTGATACATATCTGCATGGTGGCAACTAAAGTCTAGCTTGTCACAGCACAATATTCTCATATACATAAAATGAGGGTTAGATAGCATGGTACAATCTCAGTTATTTGTGAAAGACAGGGGACACCATGGAGCATGTGGGTGTGGCCAGATCATTACTAACAGGTGGAGTAGCTTAAAGAGGAGTGGTTAAATAAAAAAGGAGCCTACTTCCCTTATATTGTGCACACAGTCTCTGTACCCACAAAATATTCCTTAATTACAGTGCCACAAGTGATTGTCTCATAAACACACAAACCTCTTGAAAAGGATCATTCCATTACATATTATTGCTTACCGACCAGCAATTGTTAAGACAATAACACCTTGGTAAGCCACTACATACCATACAACATAGCATACACAATGCAGCATTAAGGACCATATAACATAGGTCTATGTAACATACAACAAAGTTGATATGAAGCAAGGGTCAGAACCAGGTCTGAAGACTGCAGAGACACACTGACAATCGATGTTGGTTAAACAAACTGACCAGTTATATACTGGTGGAACTCTAACTATCTTACATGGTGGTTAGTGTGCCACCCTTACATCGGTAGTCAGGGTGTTCCCCATACACCAGTGGTCAGTGTGTTTTTCTTATTTTGGTGATCTGTGTGTTCCCCTACATCGGTGGTCAGCGTGGCCCCCTTATATTAGTGGTGAGAGTGTTCCCCTTACATTGTTGAGTATGTCTCTTTTGCATGGTGGTTAGCATACCCCCTTACATGTAGGGCAGCATTTGCTCCCCTAACATTGTGGTCAGTAAGCACTGCCCCCTTTAAATAGTGGTCATTAAGTATCACATCCCTTACATGGTGTTATGGAGGCATTGTCTCCATTACATTGTGAACACTAGGCATTGACCCCTTTATGGTCATCGGTAGGCATTCTTCCTGCTTACATGGTGAGTAATAATCAGATTCAGCATAGTTTATTAATACCAATGCCCCCATAACACATAACACATAACACATAAATGTACACTTACCTTCAGAGGTGATATACTTCTTCTCCTGAGCTCCTGAGTCTCCTGCAGAATTACATCAGGAGAGAATTATTCAGACAGCACCAGGCTGACTATCACTTCACATAAGGATGTTTCTGGACCCAGATCACCAAGCATGAGACTGGGAGCACATGCCCATGGTGCCGACGTCTAGCAACATCCATGGGTACAAGAGAGCTAGGAGCATGTGTCTATTAAGTGAAACCTTCACATAACACGACAGTGTTAAAGTGGTTGTAAAGTCAGAAGGTTTTCTATCTGAATGCATTCTATGCATTCAGATAAAAAAAAAACTTCTGTGTGCAGCAGCCCCCCTCATCCCCCCTAATACTTGAGTCCCATCTCTATCCAGCGATGTCCACAAGTGCCTCGGCTGTCTAAGACTCTTCTCTTGATTGTCTGAGACACAGCAGCGATGCCATTGGCTCTCAAAGTCAGTTAGCCAATCAGAAGAGAGAGGGGTGGGGCCAAACTGGGGCTCTGTGTCTGAATGAACACCGGAAGCTGTGACTGGACTCAGGTGCTCCCATAGCAAGCTGCTTTTTCTCCTCCCCTGCTCCTTATGCAGGTAAGAGCAGAGGCCATGTGATCACTTGTATAAAAAATGAAAAAAGGTATGCATGATGTATATACTGTGTATATATATATATATAAAACACACACCAAAATGTTTAAAGGTAAGGTGGTGCATACTACTCCACAGTTTCCTGAGCCTCTATAATGGAAGGTTAGCTAATTCCCCAAATTGGTTTCACCTAAGTACTATAAAACACTATATAAATCACATAACTAATTATGCTACACACTTAAATCATCCTAATTTAGTCATTAAAGGAACAGGTACACATTGCCCATCTTTTAAAAATCAGGAATAAGTTGGTCCCTGGATATAGTAGGTGTTTATACTATTTCTTCTCATCTCCGTTCAAGAAATTCTAATTGCTGCCTAAACTGATTTTTTATTATCCTCTTTCTGTTCCCAGGACCTGCATTATTTTCGTTCTAAAATGATGGATTTACAGGTCTGCTTGCAATTGTTCATAAAGGAAAAGTGCCACGAGAGAATATTGGATCCTGACACTTCTGAAAATACCATTTGCCTAACTGTTAGCCTTATTCTCTTGCATCCGCGCTTTGAGTCACTGATCTAGCACATGTATGCAGACAAGGACTTTTGATCTGTTTGATTCCTGATATTTATACTTTTTCTGGGCCAGTGACTCTGAAAGTATTGAAGCCAGTGGGTCTGCTTAACAGCTAGTAGGCAATGGTCCCTTATATTGTGCAATGTCTACCTTTAAGTGTCCACTACCCTACTGAAACATAGCATACTCTTTAAAAAATAAAACCTGTAGAGAGGGAAAGATTATATACTTATTTCTCCTCCAGCTTCCATGGGGCAGCTCCTCCTACTTCTGTGGTTCTCCAGCCAATGAAATCCTGGTGAATGAGCAGTACTTCAAATCTCATGAGAAGATACTGCGACACAGTGCTGGGAGCATGTTCCCAGTGATATGTGGGGTACTCTACCTCTTTCTCCTGCAATTGATGGAAG
This sequence comes from Lithobates sylvaticus, assembly GCA_028564925.1. Taxonomy (NCBI): domain Eukaryota; kingdom Metazoa; phylum Chordata; class Amphibia; order Anura; family Ranidae; genus Lithobates; species Lithobates sylvaticus. The sequence goes on along the minus strand of CM053027.1, from coordinate 264,086,054 downwards.
AAGGATGGCATCACCATCACCTAGGTGCTATGGGCAGAAGTTAGGAGAAAGTGAGTATGTAATCAAACCCCTCACTGTTTATTTTTTATAAAGGCAGAGTGGGTCCACTTAAAAAAGCTTTAAAGTCTGGGATAAGTGCGAAAATACGAAAATAAAAAAATAAACTGTACCTTTGTCATATAAATTCAATTGTAAAGTAGAAAATTGGATTGAGGCACTGAGGACTTTCATGGTATGGTATGAACTCACAACACACTAAGTTTAAAAAATATACAAAATTTTATTACATCAATAAATCTATAAAAAAGTGCACAAAGGACCAGAATAAAGAGCAAGGAAATGAATTGTACATACGGACATAAGAACTGTCTATATGTCCGTCAATGGATAATTAATTTGATTGATGATATTGATTGATGTAATACAATTTTGTATATTTTTTAAACTTAGTGTGTTGTGAGTTCACAAAGTCCTCAGTGCCTCAATCCATTTTTCAATTTTCAGCTTTAAAGTCTAAAAAGATATATATATTTTTTTAAAGTGTGGCACCATATGAATATACCTCCTCTGCAAGGAATAGCATTGGCAATGCAAATACATGCATAAGACAAATACGTTTTTTTTTTTTCTTTTACCTTTAGTAGAGCTCTTCCTGTATTAATGTACTTTTTGCAAACACAATCAGGGGAATTAAATAAAGCTCTTATGTCCCTTTTCTGGTGGTAGTTCCCTTTGAAACTAGCTGCATCTAAGTCAGGTAAGCATTAGCAATAACATTACTGACATTAGCGACAAATTCAGGTAATTTCTAACTGCTAGCACTTTAAGAACCTGTAACTATGGCAGCAACAGATTATTGAAGTATTACTGTCAGTTTGCAGGTTAACCCCTACACCCCTATGCCTTAACGATGAGAAGCCGCATATGTGAAGCTCTGTTAAAACTGTACCATTCGGTACATTGCGAGGGGGAGGGGAGAGATCGGGTGCAGCGGCGCTGTGGACTGGATGTGTACTGCCCATAGCGCTAATCTGTGCCCATTCCAGCTTTCATCCAGCCATCCCAGTAATACTCATCCATCCCAGCAATACTCATCAATACTCATCCATCCCAGCAATACTCATCCAGCCATCCCAGCAATACTCATCCATCCATCCCACCAATACTCATCCATCCATCCCACCAAACTATCCATCCATCCATCCCATCAATACTCATCAATACTCATCCACCCATCCCACCAATACTCATCCATCCCAGCAATACTCATCAAGCCATCCCAGCAATACTCATCCATCCTAGCAATACTCATCAATACTCATCCATCCATCCCAGCAATACTCATTCATCCACCCCAGCAATACTCATCCATCCCTGCAATACTCATCAATACTCATCCATCCATCCCAGCAATACTCGTCCAGCCATCCCAGCAATACTCATCCAGCAATCCCAGCAATACTCATCAATACTCATCCATCCATCCCAGCAATACTCATCCATCCATCCCAGCAATACTCATCCATCCATCCCAGCAACACTCATCCATCCATCCCAGCAATACTCATCAATACTCATCCATCCTTCCCAGCAATACTCATCCAGCCATCCCAGCAATACTCATCCATCCCAGCAATACTCATCAATACTCATCCATCCATCCCAGCAATACTCATCCAGCCATCCCAGCAATACTCATCCAGCCATCCCAGCAATACTCATCCATCCATTCCAGCAATACTCATCCATCCATTCCAGCAATACTCATCCATCCATTCCAGCAATACTCATCCAGCCATCCCAGCAATACTCATCAATACTCATCCAGGCACGCCAGCAATACTCATCAATACTTATCCATCCTTCCGCAGCAATACTCAACCAGCCATACATCCATTCTCAGCAATACTCATCCATCCATCCATGCTTAGCAATACTCATTCATCCATCCATGCTCAGCAATACTCATCCATCCATCCATGCGCAGCTATCCATACTCATCCATACTCAGCAATACTCATCCGTCCATCCATACTCAGTAATACTTATCTATCCATCCATGCTCAGCCACCCATACTCATCCATACTCAGCAATACTCATTCATCCATCCATACTCAGCAATACTTATCCATCCATCCATGCTCAGCCATCCATACTCATCCATTCTCAGCAATACTCATCCATCCATCCATACTCAACAATACTCATCCATCCATCCATGCTCAGACATCCATACTCATCAATACTCAGCAATACTCATCTTTCCATCCATACTTAGCAATACTCATCCATCCATCCATGCTCAGCAATATTCATCCATCCATCCATACTCAGCAATACTCATCCATCCATCCATGCTCAGCCATCCATACTCATCTATGCTCAGCAATACTCATCCATCCATCCATACTCAGTCATACCCAGCCATCCCATCCACACTCAGCCATACCCAGGCTCAGCCTTACCTACCCAGCCATACTCAGCAATACCCGACCCAGCCATCCCATCCATACCCAGCCACACTCAGCCATACCCACCCAGCCATACCAAACCTCAAAGTGTAATAGGTAGTGAAATTAGATTTAAAATGTATGCCCCTAGAACGCCTGATGGTGCTCCCTGCATGTTGGGCCTCTGTATGTGGCCAGGCTGTGTGTAAAAGTCTCAAACACATAATTTTTGCCACATACATGGTATCGCCATACTCAGGAATGCTAACATAAAGTAATAAAAGACATTACAATATCACAAGGCTTAAAATCAAATCATATAATACAAGAATATCAAAGATACTTATCACAGGGCCCTCCTTGTAGCAGACAACCCCCCCCCTTTGCCTTCATCCAATAGGTATCCATAGCCACCTTAGTAGTAACAGTCTCGCTTGAAGCTTGTAATTACACATGTCACAGCAGGTGGCCTCGAGCCAAGCCATTGTTCAAAGCTTTTGGTGTGTTTTCCAACCTGGCTACATTCCAATCCGGGGGAATGCCTTCTGTCCTCAAAGATATTGGGAATGAACCGATGTGATATTACATGAGTTCATATTGAATCCAACATATGCCGCTTTGCGACTGAAAGTCGCATAAAAACCCTTCTTCAGACGCGGCTCCTATTGAACAGTCCATAACTGTTTTGTCCCTGACATGCGTTTCCAAACCAGTATCCATAGAACAGTCCTTTAAACGTCTTAACGTGTTGTATTTTTACAACGTGTCCCTGACATGCGTTTCCAAGCCAGTATCCATAGAACAGTCCTTTAAACGTCTTAACGTGTTGTATTTTTACAACGTGTGCAGAAACAGCTCCTATGGAACAGTCCATTGTGGTCTTACCGTGTTATGCTTCCCGACACGTGCCGCTTTGCCACTGAGTGACACATCTTTCTTCAGCGACAGCTTCCATGTCGCCATTATGTATCTTTGGTATCTTCCGGACGGGTGCAATACAGGCAAGGGGTATCCATTCATTCACCATTCACCAGTACACATTCAGAGCAACATATGACACAGCTCTCAAATACTGATCTATTATTTAGATAAGTCTCGAGGAGGGCCTTATTCACCCATATTAATAACCTACAATACTCATAGGTCACACTATACCATAATATAAATCAACTTATTACCATACTATATACATATATATGTGTCCCGTCCATTTACGCACCCCGCTCCCAACCCTATAACCCTTTACTGTACATATGGGTCGGGATTAGGCAGGCTTGCTCACAGCGGTATTGCAGGGCTCTGACTTGGCAGCAAGGTCTCTAATTTGTACACAGAGACTCTACTGTCAATTCGTCCCTCAACTTGCATAGCCAAATGGGAGACCCTTCTATATAAATATTGAGTTTAATCACACATATAAATTTGCAAAAATTACAAAATCACACATTTCCATCCCTGTGCCTGGATTTCAGAGACCATGCCCAGGGTATACCATGCACCTCTACCTATGGTTAGGTTCAAGGAACCTTCCAGTTTTATGACTAGCGTTACATCGGTATTCTTTAGGACAAAGAAATAAACTCGTCTATGTCCCAAACGACACCCAGGTGCTTCCTCCCCAGCAATGATCCCTGAAATAACTTCCCAACATTTTTATGTTCACCACCATGGTGTATTGACCTGGCATACAAAGGACATCATGGTCAGGCTTCCGACCGAGGGAAGTATCAACCTGCTTCCATCTCCTCTGATCACATGTGGGTGATTTAGCCTCAAATGCGACGCGATAGAATCCCCAATCAGTAAGCCCGTTGACGCCACCAAATATACAGACCAAGTCCGCACTTCTGTGTATGGGATCATACAGCCTAACACCTTTCACCACCCAAACTGGTACAGCCCATCCAGGCATCCGACCACCATTTTGGATTAGTGTAAGCGACGTGTTGTGGCAGAGTCTTACTGAGCGGTGATGCTAACTCATCAGGCCACTGCCCTTTATACAGAGATTTCATAATCAGCTTGATGCTGGTTGACACTTCCGCCTGCCACTGCGTGTACGCCAGAGCCCATGACCAATTTCTATCCTGTACCCTCACCCCCTCCACCAACCTCTCAACATGGTTCACCAAATCTGGAGACCCTGGGTATTTTGTGAATGTTATTAAGGACGCCACCAATCTCTCTGAGTAACAAAGTCCCGCTCAAGCTATGGCTGAGAGTTTGTTCCTCAGGATACCGATGTCTACTCCATTACCAACACCCACCCCAGCTCCTATTCCCCCAATATAGTGCTGAATACACGCCTCCTCTTGTGGTTACTCCTCAGAGATAAGCATCCTGCATGCACCTTATTCTGTGTCCGCACTTCTCTGGGAGTAAGTCACTTCTATACTGACCGCACTTGATTCAGCGTGTTCTCAGCAAATATAGGGTAATAGGTTTTATCAACCACCGTGAGATGTTGCAGCGCCAGGCATATTTTTATTTATTTGCGCTATAAACAAAAGAAGAGCGACAATTTTGAATAAAAACAACAAACAACCAATATTTTTTACTTTTTGCTATAATAAATATCCCATTTTTTTTAAACTCAAAAACAATTTTTTTTCACTCAGTTTAGGCCGATACGTATTCTTCTACATATTTTTGGTAAAAAAAATCGCAATAAGCGTATGTTTTTTTTTTTTTTTATTGATCGGTTTGCGCAAAAGTTATAGCGTCTACAAAATAGGGGATAGATTTATTGAATTTTTTTTTTTTTTTTTTTACTAGTAATGGCGGCGATTTGCGATTTTTTTTTTCGTGACTGCGACATTGCGGCGGACACTTCGGACACTTTTGACACATTTTTGGAACCATTCACATTTACACAGCGATCGTTGCTATAAAATTGCAATGATTACTGTGTAAATGTGACTGTCAGGGAAGGGGTTAACACTAGAGGGCGCTGGAGGGGTTAATGTGTGTCCCTAATAGGAGTGATTCTAACTGTAGGGGGAGGGGACTTAAGGGGAGGAGACCGATCATGTGATCCTCTGTACTGGGATCACATGATCGGTCTCCTCCCCGCTGACAGGACGTGGAGCTGTGTGTTTACACACACAGCTCCACGGTCCCGCCCGGTCCCGTTGTTTTAACGGGCAATCGCGGGTGCCCAATCGCGCGCACGCCCCAGGCGGCCGGGAATCCGAGGACGTCATAAGACGCCCACCCAGGATGGTAGATCCACCTTGTGGGCGTCATATGACTATACGCGGGTATTGAAGGGGTTAAACACGATTATCATGACAATTGACTTTAAGTGCCCCAAGTCTCTTTTCATTAATTGTACCGCTAGGGGAACACCGAGTTGTAGTATAAACAACTAAACTAAAAAAATAAAAATTACAAACATTAAAACTAAAACAAAAATTAATAAAATAAAAAAAAAATTGAAAAGTGAAAAAAAAAAAATTAATAAAAAAAAAACAAAATATGAAAAAAAAAAAATTCATAATAAAAAAAAATGAAAACATAAAAATGAAAATTAAAAAAAAATTAATGAAAAATAAAAAAAAATAAAAATTAATAATAAAGAAAATTAAAAAAAAACTAATAAAAAATTCATAAAAATTAATAAAACATGAAACCTTATAAAAAAAAATTACAAAAATACTTAAAACCTTATTCATAGGAAGGAAACTTTGATCAGAGTATTTTTAACATACTTGCAGCTGACTAAGTGCTGCTAGCATTGCTTCCCCCAGTGCTATGTTTGAATAACCATGCAGCTACTTCCATTTTGATTTTATGCAACTGTCCTACATATTGCTTTTCAGTTTGTAGACTCCGTAATTGGGTCTTAACGGGGAATTGGGTTTGCTTACTATGGGCTCCATGCTTTGGATTGCTACCCCACCTGGCCGAATAACATTCATAATGCCTTGGGGTAGTTTTCAGGTATGATCTTTTTTTGCTATCGTTATTCGCCCAACAATACTTTGCGATGTGACCTCCCCTTTAACACAAACAACATTTTAGCTCTGGTTCCCCTGCATAGGCCCTTTTTTTAACATCTTGTGCTGGAAATTCACATGGCTGGATAATATTACTGTGATTGGAATAAACAGACTTTACACTTCCATCGTCTGAGGAGTCATCAGAAGTTTCTATTTCAATTCCTGAATCAATTTCAAGCGCAGATACCACGCTTGTATTTACGTCTCCAACATCGATTCCCATCATCCGCCTTCCTGTATTTCTGCTTAATACGGATACACCTGCCTTTGACCCATATTCGCTATCACTGGACTCGTGACAAAAATCTCGCAGGATATTGACAAAATTTTGGTAGGACCTAGCATTCCTCAGAGCCATTCTAGTGGGATAGCTTACATAACACTTATTGGCCATCGAGTACATGAAACTTGCATCATCCTCCAATAAGTCAGGACAGTTGAAGACTCTCGTATACAATGCAAGATACTCGCTGCAGAACAATACTGGGTCAACTCCTCTCCTAAATTTCATTCGTTGCAAATCACTCATACCATTATCACGACTGTCCACAAGACGCTGCAATTCTTTCCTCCGCCCCTCTGCATCTGCTAAATTATCCTTAACCTGTGCCGATAACTGGCCTATCAAAGGTCCTGGTAGCCATGCTTTTAGAAGAGAGCATGCATCGTCATTATTCAACTGGAATTTATGGATTAGAGCCTCAAACTTATTGGACAGCGTCACTTGCGACTCCAGGGCATTAAATTCACCCAGAATCTGGCATAACGTGAGTCTCTCTTGGATGGTAATCAAACTGTCATTCTGCTTTGACGCTATAGGCGCAATAGTAGACTGTGTTTCCTCACGGCTCTTTTCCTCACTGACTGTGCAGATATCGGCCAATTGGCATGTTGCTTTTTGCTCATTGAGCGATATTATACACTGTTCTTTAATAAGAAGTTGGGAGTGTGCGTTTTGCTACTTTCCTTTCTAAAGACATAACCAATTCTTCCATCTCTGATAACTTTATTCGCAATGACTCTACAAGATTACTCTTCATGACGCAGTCCATGCTGCACCTCTGAAGCTGTTCTCGTAGGTCACTATTTTTTTCTGACAAATCGGCGGCTTTTGCCCGCAATTTGTCAATCTCACTACTGGAGGCTGTTACAAGCCTTAGAAGTTTTCCACTGATTTCCTCTATATCTTCCCCGAGATGTCTCCTTTCTGCTTCCCACTTCTCCCCCGTTTGCTCAGATATAACTTTAATTCTGAGCAACACTGCAATCTCATTAGCCAATTTTTCCTTTTTCGCTTTCTTTTTTAGCTGTTTACCCAGTAATCTGCTATTCTGTTGCTGACACTGAGACACTAGTACATTACACTGGCTTTTAAGAGGTTCATCTACACATGAATGATAACTGGCAGAGGCGTACTTCTTAACATATGTATACACAAGTTCCATTCTCACAAGCACACAATCCACACTTCTATTTGTACTAACGTTGCAACACTGCACTGAGTAGTAAACCAAACCCAATTATCGTTAGCTCTTACAACTCACGGGAAACAAATAAAAAATAAAAAATAATCGCTCCCATAGCATTCAAGATTCTTCATTCATTATCACTTTTACTTGATATCATTCTAAACAATACAACTTTTGCCTATCCATTGTAAAGACTAACCACACTTATTGTGGCATTATCAGCTGCCTTGTATCTGAGCACTTCTGTCCTGTAGGTTCTATGTGGCTTTTAGGATTGCCACATGCTGTCTGCGGGTGCCATTTGTAGAATTCGCTGCAGTATACAACTCTTGGATTGTAATCAAACTGTCATTCTGCTTTGACGCTATAGGCGCAATAGTAGACTGTGTTTCCTCACGGCTCTTTTCCTCACTGACTGTGCAGATATCGGCCAATTGGCATGTTGCTTTTTGCTCATTGAGCGATATTATACACTGTTCTTTAATAAGAAGTTGGGAGTGTGCGTTTGCTACTTTCCTTTCTAAAGACATAACCAATTCTTCCATCTCTGATAACTTTATTCGCAATGACTCTACAAGTTTACTCTTCATGACGCAGTCCATGCTGCACCTCTGAAGCTGTTCTCGTAGGTCACTATTTTTTTCTGACAAATCGGCGGCTTTTGCCCGCAATTTGTCAATCTCACTACTGGAGGCTGTTACAAGCCTTAGAAGTTTTCCACTGATTTCCTCTATATCTTCCCCGAGATGTCTCCTTTCTGCTTCCCACTTCTCCCCCGTTTGCTCAGATATAACTTTAATTCTGAGCAACACTGCAATCTCATTAGCCAATTTTTCCTTTTTCGCTTTCTTTTTTAGCTGTTTACCCAGTAATCTGCTATTCTGTTGCTGACACTGAGACACTAGTACATTACACTGGCTTTTAAGAGGTTCATCTACACATGAATGATAACTGGCAGAGGCGTACTTCTTAACATATGTATACACAAGTTCCATTCTCACAAGCACACAATCCACACTTCTATTTGTACTAACGTTGCAACACTGCACTGAGTAGTAAACCAAACCCAATTATCGTTAGCTCTTACAACTCACGGGAAACAAATAAAAATAAAAAATATCGCTCCCATAGCATTCAAGATTCTTTATTCATTATCACTTTTACTTGATATCATTCTAAACAATACAACTTTTGCCTATCCATTGTAAAGACTAACCACACTTATTGTGGCATTATCAGCTGCCTTGTATCTGAGCACTTCTGTCCTGTAGGTTCTATGTGGCTTTTAGGATTGCCACATGCTGTCTGCGGGTGCCATTTGTAGAATTCGCTGCAGTATACAACTAGTTAGCAGGTCTATTAAACCCTGCTTGGCACACTGATATAAAGTTAGTTATGAAAGTACACACACTTCTGCTAGTAAAACACTATCTTATTTATTTCCCAAGAATCAGGAATGCTAACATAAAGTAATAAAAGACATTACAATATCACAAGGCTTACAATCAAATCATATAATACAAGAATATCAAAGATACTTATCACAGGGCCCTCCTTGTAGCCACATACATGCTATGTTTTAGAAATATTGTATTAATGGACAACTTTGTGTAAAAAAAAAAAATGCATTTTCATTTTATTTCCACATTTTCCCCCAAAAGATATGACATGTTCAAAAGACTCGATATGCCTCATAGATTATACTTTGGGGTGTTTTCTTTCCATAATGGGGTCATTTTTTTGGTGTTTTTATTGTCCTGGTGCTCCAGGGCCTTTAAAAGTGCAAGAGGTAGTCAAGAAATTAGATGTGTTATCTATGCTCCTAGAACGCCTGAAGGTGCTCCCTGCATGTTGGGCCTCTGTATGTGGCCACGGTGTGTAAAAGTCTCACACATGTGGTATCACCATACTCAGGAGGAGTAGTAGAAAGTATTTTGGGGTGTAATTTGTGGTATGCATATGCTGTGTGTGATAATATGACACTTTTGTGAAAAAAGAAATTTGTGGGAAAAAAATACAACTTGCCTCTTTCTAAATACTATCTCTGCTGTACCTCTACCTCTTTCTAAATACTATACTGTCATTTGGGGGGTATTTGTACTGTCTTGGCTTATTAGGGTCTCAAGAAATGAGCTAGGCCATCAGTACTTCAGGTGTGATCAATTTTCAGTGATTGGCACCATAACTTGTAGACTCTATAACTTTCACACAGACCATATAATATACACCGATTTTGATTATTTTTACCAAAGATATGTAGCAGTATAAAATTTGGCCAAAATTTATTATGGAAAAAAAAACAGAATTTTATAACAGAAACAAAGAAAAACATTTTTTTATATCAAATTTTCGGTCTTTTTTAATGTATAGCGCAAAACTGAAAAACCCAGGAGTGATTAAATACCACCAAAAGAAAGCTCTATTTGTGTGAAAAAAAGGACAAAAATGTCATATGGGTGCAGTGTTGCATGACTGAGTAATTGTCATTCAAAGTGTGAGAGCACTGAAAGCTGAAAATTGGTCTGGTTAGGAAGGGGGCTTAAAGTGGAGGTCCACCCTAAAAAAAATAAAAATACATAAACACGCTCCTTAAAATACATTAAAAAACATTTGAAAAAATATATATTTTTTACTTACCAGAAATGGCTGTTGCTAGGCAGATCGTCCTAATCTGCCACTTCCTACTTGTGCTCCCTCGCGTTGTCTCCTGGGAGATGGGGCGCAATGTCTTCTGGGACATGTGTGTGTCCCAGTAGAGAGGCATCCATTTACAAAGTGCCACACGACTCGTGCATGCGCAGTAGGAAATGGGCAGTGAAGCTACAAGGCTCCACTGCCTGTTTCCCTTCGTTAGGATGGCGGTGCCAGCACCCGATCCGGTGGACGAATCTGCCTCGGGGGGCTGACATCGTGGGCTTGCTGGACAGGTAAGTGCCCTTATTAAAAGTCAGCAGCTACAGTGTTTGTAGTTGCTGACTTAAAAAAAAAATAATAACGGCCGGACCTCCGCTTTAAGTGCCCAGTGGTCAAGTGGTTAAGGCAGGGAATGCATTAAGGTGAAAAAATGTCCTGATTTTTGAACCACTTTAAGACCAGCTTTGAGCTGACGTGCAGAGGTTCACCAGTGCTCAGAGTGGGGTATGTCTGTGCTAAGAAGCTGTCAATAATGTTTCAGCTTTCCGCACAGGTCTCCATTTCTGACACTAATTAGCTGTAAGCCAGGAGATTCCCTGGCCAAAAGCTAAATATATACAAAGGAGATAGGGACACTGGCGATGTCTTTACTCACATATGGTTGTGACCAGTGCCAGTATCTCCAGTGCCAGACCTAGGGGTTTATTTATCAATTTTCTATTTATTCTTTTATATTTAACTGTTTATACCTGCACCTGATGCACCTGAGATTCTCACAACTTTTACCCCCAATTCATACATTTTTTTTTATATTTAATCAATAATATAGTGGGTCCTAGCTAAAAAAAATGTAATCTTGGGTGAAAACATTAATAAATAGACACCATAGTTAATATGCCTGCCTATTTTGTCAATCATTCCCTGCCAGCATTTGCCAGCATCTTTGCTCAGTGGGAAAGGTTGTTTACTGTATTTTTCACCTTATTTATAATGTAATTCATTGCACATAGTTACATAGTTACATAGTTAGCTAGGCCGAAAAAAGACACAAGTCCATCCAGTTCAACCAAAAAAAAAAAAGAAATAATAAATAAAAATAAAATATATCGTACAATCCAATAAACCCCATATTATACCCACAGTTGATCCAGAGGAAGGCAAAAAAAAACCCCAAAAGAGCATGCTCCAATCTGCTACAGCAGGGGAAAAAAAATCCCTTCCTGATCCCCCGAGAGGTAATCGGATTATCCCTGGATCAACTTTACCTATAAATGTCAGTACCCAGCTATATTATGTATATTTAGGAAAGTATCAAGGCCTTTCTTAAAGCAATCTACTGAGTTAGCCAGAACCACCTCTGCAGGGAATCTATTCCACATTTTCACAGCTCTTAAGCCCCATACACACGGTAGGATTTTCGCATGGATTCTGTCCGATCGGACAATGTTGTCGAAAAATCCGACCGTGTGTATGCACCATCGGACAGTGTACGTCGGATTGTCCGACGGACAAAGTCCTATCTCCTGCTGGATAGATTTTTTGACAACAAGGTCCGATCACACCAAATCCGATCGTGTGTAGCGTTGTCCGACGGACAAAGTGCTACGCATGCTCAGAAGAAATTCTGTGACGGAAGCGCTCGGTCAGGTAAAACTACCTTTCCTAATCTCTTTTTCTTTACAATGCAAGAAGAATGACATGTTTTAGCTGCTCCTATTCACCCGCACTTCTCACAAACTTAGTTCTTTATTACTTTTCAGGATTTCTACACTACATGTTTATTTGTACTCAGATCGTAAAAGAATCTTTGTTATTTTGTTTGGATGCTTTGTCCTTTTTTTTTTTTTTTTTGTTGGAAGACATATTTTAAGGATCTTTTATTTTTTTTGGAGGGGGGTTGTGTCTCAACTTAGCAAAACAACTTTATTAACATTTGTATTTGTTGCTTAAATTTACTAGGAGTTTGTTTGTTGTTGGTGCCCCTTGTTAATTATACTTTATGATTAGTGAAATGTACCTGCCTACTCACAAATAAACTGTCATTGTAGAAAAGTAAAACACATAGGCAATGATTATTTCAAATCAAAAAGACCTTTATTTAGGTGTCAGCAACAAACCAAAGAGGAACGCAGCGATGAAGAAACTTGGGGAATTTGCAAAGCCTTGGCCCCCCACGGCAACCATCATTTTTGAAGCGTCGAAAATTGGGGGCCTGAGGAGTACCTATCTAAATAGTAAGCGAGTGCAATCTGGTCCTGAAGTCCAAAACATCCGGAACTGCAGCAGATGCCATCTAGGTCCCCAGGCTCTGGTCCTACGAGAGGCTCCATCTTCTCTCAGACCAGACTGAATCCAGGTCGTCACTCTCTTGTCTTCCTTGTACGCTTCCTTCCACGCTGTGGCTGTGGTGCTGGTGGGGTGGCAGAAGGAGGAGGAGGAGGAGGCGGAGCAAGGTGACTTTCGCAAACATGTGTGAGTGGGGTCATCTCCCCAGCCATCCCCTCATTTAGGATTTTGAGGATGACATCCTCACACATGCTGCGTTGCCCCGCCTCCATACCCGTCATTTTATTGGCAACCAAGGAGGCAAAGGCCTCCTCGTAGGTGGGTGTGGCATATAGGGAGGCTGAAGCATCTCGGATCAGCTGGAGCGCTGACTCTCCCACCTCCCCCATCCTTTTCGCCCTTCTGTAGGGAAGGCGGAGGGGAGGACTTGGGAGACAGTCAGGCTCCTACGCCTACCCCCCTGTTGGCTGCCACTACCCACCTCTTGGCTGCCACTAACCCCCTGCCTCCTCCTGACTGCCACATTCCACAGCCACCTCCTGGCTGAGGTCTTCCTGTGTATGACAAAGGGACATAGTTTGAGTTATTGGTTCATCAAACACACACAATTTTCATCTAGTGACTGTTGCAAAATGGTTACAAATAGAAAACCATACAATTCTCAGCCCAGCAGTTTAGATTCTTGCCCCAAATGTCTACAACACTACTGTCAGATGATATGTCAAACACGTTAGGAACTAAGCAATTGGGGATCCTGAATTAACTGAACATCATTCATTATTCACAAAAATGGTTACAAAACTACTATACCTGGAACAAGCTGGGCTCCTCCACATCTTCCAGACTGGAAGGCCCAGGTTGGTCCTCGGAAGCCTCATCAGGGGTGGCGTACGCGGAAGGACGTGTGCAAGGAAGAGTCGAGAGTGACTTCCTGACATTAGCCTGGTCTTTGAGAAAATGGAGCCTGTCATAGTACCAGAGCGTGGGGGCATAGACATCATCTGCTGCAGCTCCAGATGCTTGGGACTTCCGGACCTTATTGCGCTCCCGGAAATAGGTACTCTTCAGGTTGGCAATTTTTACTCTTAACTTACGAACAGTTGCCGTGGGGAACATTGGCTTTACAAATGCCACAAGTTTCTGCATGGCTGCGTACCTCTTTGGTCTGTTGCTATAGTCGCAGTGTTTTGCCTGCCATAATAGGGGAAATTCCCTGTATTTATCAATGAAGAGGGGGAGAAAACTCGCATGGTTGAAGCCCTCCATAATCTCTGCAAGACACAACACCACACAAAACACTATAAATAATGTCAGTCCAAAGTCTCCTAATCTTCTCCATAAAGAAGCCTCAAGGTCTAATCAGTCTAGGCTAGTTATGTACCAACGTCAAATTGTACCTTCGTTATAGTGATCGTCTCGTGCGTGAGCTTTCTCTCCCCTCGTCTCCCAGATCGTGGCTACGACACAGGCGTGTGACGTTTTATATACAGTGCGCATGCGTCAAACTCCGCCCTCCCCTGACGATCTTTCTTGTCTATTCCCCACCCCTTCACTTTATGGCGCTGTGGGGAGAGCACATGGCGGGGACACAGCAGGTGCGCCCCAAATATCCCACCAACGAGGAGGAGGACGAGGAAAGGCCGAAGGCAGAAACGTCCCGATCCCGGAGCCTGAAATTCAAGGCCTCCAATATGTCATTTGGAGAAATGTTGGAGATGGTGGACATATTAAAGAGGAGCCACTATGATGGGAAGTATGGGCCTTACCTCGACCCCAATGTCCGCAAGGCCAAGATCATGTCTAAAGTTGTGAGGAGGCTGTACAATCATTTTGGGGTACAACGATCCAAGGAGCAACTGAGGAAACGCTGGTCAGACCTGAAACTGAGGGAGGCCGATCAGTACAGAAAGATCAAGCGAGTTCTTCAAAAAAGTAAGTAGTTGTGTTTTGTGTTTGATTTCTTGCTTGCATACTGCTCCATGTGTTTGGATTTTTACAAAGTTGTACATTCCAAAATGGCCACTTTCAGGTTCGTCTGTGCATTCGATCGTACTCAACCTCGATCTTTCTGCCACTGTCATGTTCGTGTGTGTGTGTGTGTGTCCATTCGATCGTACTCAACCTCGATCGTTCGGCCACTTATAATACGATGTGTGTTGTTTTTTGGGGGAAAGGAAGTTTGTTCTCTCTAGAAATGTCATCAAGACTGTCCAGCCAATTTATTCAATGTAAAGGAGACGTCACCCAGTAGCTGTTTACCCATCTGGACTCTAGAGCACTAGTGCTGGGACACCCAAACCCCCTTTTTATTAGGCTTTTCCACACATGTGCTCCAGTGGATACTAGAGGGGGGTCTCCATCACCCAAACGTCGACCAAAAAGCTATAAGTTTAGGACCTTTACAAAGTGACTACATTCATGTTGGTGTCATTTGTAACTGGACACCCAAAAATATTGTCCCTCACTTTCAAGCAATGTTTGTCATTTCCTATTTCTGCCCTCAATAGATTGTGTTGCTAAATCTTCCTTTTGTACATTCTCATAGGGGAGCGAAAACTTGGGACGTCTGAGGAAACCCCAAAACCAACACCTCCCAAAAAAGGGGAAAGAGCAGAAGCAGAGGAGGAGGAGGAAGGAGAGATCATAGAAATTGGAGAACTTGTCACCACAACAGGTGAGTGTGGGAGAACACAGCTACTGGTAAGCTAATCAATGTATGGCTGCCTCATTTCCAAGACCCTATTTTTTTTTGTTTTTGGTTTTTAGGTGACGTGGATGTTGTGGAAGAAAAATCGCACTTTACCACAGAGAGTGCCCACGTACTCATCGGGGAGATAATGGTCTGCAATAGAGATCTAGATTACATAAAGCAAAACATCAATGATGTTCAACAAAAATTGAAGAACATCATTGATGTTTTAGGAAAAATCTGAAAACGCACCAAGTAATTAACACACATTTGTGGCTGCTTCTGAACACATTTGCAAGTTAAGAACTGTGTTAAATTTGGAACATGCACACATTGTGTCCACATGTGCTAGCTCCCATCATGGTGGATGAATGACAAAGTTTTTTGGGGGGTGCAACCACTTTACGAACTACTAAAGTGGTTGTGGTGAAGGGGTTGCACCCCCAAAAAACGTCCATTCATCCCCATGATGGAAAATGGCACTTTTGAAGATTCCAGGCATGTGTTTTACCATATAATGACCATTTTCAGACCCAAATTGTGTGCATGTTCCAAATTTCCACATTCCAGGGGTGACCCCCCCATGTGATGAAGGCAAGATCAAACACACTTTGAACATATAGTCATGTCTGATCTTGTCTTCACTTTAGAAAGTTGAACTTTCCTAGTTCCTAGGTTCTGTTTTGCTCCATGCCTGGTTTTACAAAATGCGGAATGTTTGTAAACAATGTTGTAAATAACCAAGATGTTGTCAGTTTGGGCAAGAAGTTTGTAAACGCACTTGTGAATGTTTTGCAAGTAAACTTTTTTACTTTTCAAAATGTGTGGCTTCCTTATTTAAAAAACAAAATGCATTATGTACGTCAAATGTAAAGGATTTGGGGGGCAATGGGTGTTATTTACTAAAGGCAAGTCCAGTTTGCACTGCAAGTTTCTTTTCCAGGGCACTTTTTCACTGCACTTGTAGAGCATAGTGGATTTGACTTATGTAAATGACACCCACAGTGCTTTGTACGAAAACACGGAGCACAGCATTTTTGTGAATACACACATGTCTGACCTGGTGATGAAAAGGAGTATTTTGGGTGTCAGTTATGCACTACAAACCTTCTCTAGACCAAAGATTAGGTATCAAACACACAACATGAGAATAATCTTTTTGGGAAGAAGAGACTGTTACCTCCTTTTGCCCAGAAAGTGCATTCCCACTGTCAAAGGCAAAGGGAAAAAATTTCAAGGTCAAATAAGTTAGAATACGGAGATGACAAGAAATCATAGGTTGGTTAAAAAAAAAATTTAATTAAAAATGCCTCTCACACATCGTCAGGCAGAGCAATGGCCCCCCTACCCACAAAGTAGTCCATATATTGCTCGCGGACCGCGCGGGCATTTAGAGGGGGCAAGCCTGGACGTGCCACTTGAAGGGCTGTGAGGTCAGCATTTGGAGGGCCCTCCACATCTGGGCCAACGAGCACCACATAGTTCCTGTTATGTCTTTTGAGGAAGTTGTGCAATATGCAACAGGCAAGAACTATGTGGTTCAGTTTGTATTCCGCCAAGTTAATAGCCGTCAAGAACAGGCGGAAGCGGCTGGCCAGGATGCCAAAAGTGTTCTCCACAACTCTTCGGGCTCTGGACAGCCTGTAGTTGAAGACCCTCTGGTCTGGGGTGAGGGTCCTCATCGGGAACGGCCTCATCAGATGGGGAGTCAACGCAAACGCTTCATCTGCGACAAAGACGAAGGGGAGTCCTTCAGCATTCTCCTCTGGAGGTGGCAAGCACAGACTGCCACTTTGGAGACGCCAGTAGAACTCCGTGTGCGCAATGGCACCACCATCTGAGATCCGGCCGTTCATCCCCACGTCCACATACATAAACTCGTATGTCGCCGACACCACCGCCAACATCACTACACTATTAAACCCCTTATAATTATAATAGTAGGACCCCGAGTTGGGCGGTGGGACGATGCGGACGTGTTTCCCATCAATTGCCCCTCCGCAGTTAGGAAAGTCCCAACGGCTGGCAAAGTGGGAGGCCACAGTCTGCCATTCCTGTGGTGTGGAAGGGAACTGTGGAGTGAAACAAGAAAAAAAAATTAGTCACTTTGCACATAAACATTGCAAGCAGATTAGACAATCAACATCTTGGAACAAGAACATTCTTAAAAATTTGAGGCTGGAAAGTATTTGCACAGAAAAGTAGAGGCTCCCCTTCACAGATTAATCACCCCCCATCAATCCCCCCACTTCTGATGGGCCATTGCCAATAACTAGGGTTTTGGGGGGGGGGGGTTGGACAGGTAACCCTCTGCACTTCATTGATTGCCAAATGGCTCAATAATGTGTGCTAGTTTGGCCAGACCCTCCTTACTTAACACTATTGGCAGCCCCCAGGAAAGCTAAAATAACATTTCAAAACCCCCCCCCCCCCCCCAAAAAAAAAAGGAAAGCACATTGTGACATTCTGAAATTACCAAGCAAGCTAATAGGAGGGAAAGAACACAAAAAAAGAGGAAATGGAAAGTATGGAGCCAGCCCCTTGCACTACATGCTTTGTTGAATTCATCCCTAAAGATGCCCACTATAAAGAGGTAGGTATATAGTGTGTATTGACCTTGGGAAAGCCAGCAGATAGAGGATTGGTACCATCTGACAGAGCAGTTGGGGGAGGGGGTTCCTAATGAGTTTGCCCCCCCCCCCCCCCACAAAAAAACACAAAAAAAGGGGCTCTACATGAAGTAAACCACACAGCAAACATTTGTGCATATTTTAGGGGGTGTTTGGGGGCAAACAATACTATGCAGCAGACAAAAGACATTGCTTAAGTGACTAGGCCATAGGTGTCTATTGGGGCAGAAGAGCATGCTGGTGAGGTAAGTGAAGGGAAAAATGCATGAAGGAGAAAAGGGGCACAGCATATTAGAACATATTGCAATCATGGTAATTAGGGAAGGAGGTCAAAAATACAAGACATTAGCAAACAGAGCATACATAGAATGGAATAGTAAAGTAGAAATGTTACCTTAATATAGTCCTCCTGCAGGACCTCGATGATGGCAGAACAGGTCTCTGGAATAATGATTCCCAGGGCCTGGGGAGAGATACCTGAAGAGAACTTCAAATCCTGAAGACTTCTCCCTGTCGCCAAGTA
Organism: Lithobates sylvaticus; assembly: GCA_028564925.1. Classification (NCBI taxonomy): domain Eukaryota; kingdom Metazoa; phylum Chordata; class Amphibia; order Anura; family Ranidae; genus Lithobates; species Lithobates sylvaticus. Next base: position 264,067,371 of record CM053027.1, on the reverse strand, counting down.
CCTCAACGTAGCAACAAGCCTCTGCTCCGGAGTGATGGCTTGTCTCATGCAGGTATCCTGCCGGCTGATAAAAGGGGTCAGCAAAGCCAAAAGACGGTGAAAATCGGGGTCCGTCATCTGGAGAAAGTTCCTGAAAACATCAGGATTATTCTCCCGGATCTCACGAAGCAAAGGCATGTGCGAGAACTGATCAGGCTGAAGCAACCAATTCTTGGTCCACATACTCCTCGTCACTCTGTTCATGGACGGGTCTTGGGTCAAAGCTAAAAGCCAGACACCAATTCCGCGTACAGCACGAACTCGGCGACGAGTACGCACGGGAAACATCGCTCACAAGCTCACAAACGGTCGGCTGGTCAGAACGGACAAACAGAAAGCACCGATAAACAGCAAGGCCTGAAAGAACGAAATGAATACCAGAAACGAGCAGACAATAAGCAGTGAAAATCAAAGCGTCCTATATCAAGATATAGGCTGCAATGACCAACAAATGCGAACTGACTACACGCACTAATAAACAGATATGCACGACAAGCACAAACTGAAGAGCAGTAACGATCTGAGTCAGAAAACTGAGAAGCGCGAATCGTAAGTCCCCAAACTTCAACTAACTCGCGATAAACACGGGATCAGCAGAAGGAGCCCAACGGGTGCCTGACGTGGTGCTGAACTTCCCTTTTCTAGTCTCGTGGAAGACGACCTACGTCACAACGTTCTTGCAGACCGGATATTCCGACAACGTTGTCCGACCGTGTGTACGCAACACCAACATCGGACAAAGTACGACGGACAGGATCCGACCGACCTGGTCCTCGGATAATCCGCGCGTGTGTATGGGGCTGTCATGAAGATCCTGCCAGAAATCTAAACCCGGGCCGTCCTGGCCCTCAGATTCCATTGCGCATGCGCATGCGCGCCCGGGCGCGGGCACGTGCACAACCGCGCACAGGGAGACGGGCGCGCGCCCTAGTTAGCACCAGCCGGCCTATTTAAACCTGACTTGAGCAGACGGTCTTTGCTGTCTGCTCTACAGCGTTGTGGTGTAGTATAAGTAACCTGATCCTGTTATACCTGTTCCTTTGACCCGGCTTGCCATAAAGACTATCCTGCTTTCTGCCTGTACCCGACCCCGGCTTCCAGTGACCATCCTCCTGCCTGATCCATTGTACCTTGCCCAAGTTCAGATTCATTACCTGGCTTCTTGATGAACTTTGGTTCCTTGTTTAGCCTTTGTCCAGTCTGCAGTCTGACCCTCTGTAACGAGCCTGTTCACCTGTTGGTTCCAGTCCATTCTGTGGTTCCGTTTCCTGTGTTCAGTTCCTGTCAGCTCTGCTATCCAAGCTTACCTGTGAACCTGCTTGCCAAGCCGTTGTCCAGTTCCTGTCAGCTCTGCTATCCAAGTGTACCTGTGAACTTACTTGTCAAGCCGTTGTCCAGTTCCTGTCAGCTCTGCTATCCAAGTGTACCTGTGAACCTGCTTGCCAAGCCGTTGTCCAGTTCCTGTCAGCTCTGCTATCCAAGTGTACCTGTGAACTTACTTGCCAAGCCGTTGTCCAGTTCCTGTCAGCTCTGCTATCCAAGTGTACCTGTGAACTTACTTGCCAAGCCGTTGTCCAGTTCCTGTCAGCTCTGCTATCCAAGTGTACCTGTGAACCTGCTTGCCAAGCCGTTGTCCAGTTCCTGTCAGCTCTGCTATCCAAGCTTTCCTGTGAACTTACCTGCCAAGCCGTTGTCCAGTTCCTGTCAGCTCTGCTATCCAGTTTACCTGTGAGCCTGCTTTCCTGTGATCCTGCCAGCTCTGCTATCCAGTGTACCTGTGAGCCTGATTCCTGTGATCCTGCCAGCTCTGCTATCCAGTTTACCTGTGAGCCTGCTTTCCAGTGATCCTGCCAGCTCTGCTATCCAGTTTACCTGTGAGCCTGCTTCCTGTGATCCTGCCAGCTCTGCTATCCGGTTTACCTGTGAGCCTGCTTTCCAGAGATCCAGCCTGCTCAGCTAACCTGTTTCCTTCCCACCGGTCTGTTGATCCTGCCAGGCACCCGTGCTCCTCCTCACTCCTGGCTCTCCTGTTCCCACACCAGGGGACCAGGAGTGGGAGACGCAAGGGAGGCCTCTCCCTGCAATCTCGGGCTCGCACCACCAGGTACGTGACAGTAGCAGACAGCCATGTCTGAGCCCGAGCAGGGAGCCCCCGCCATGGAGGGGCTATGCCAACACCTGGCAGGTCTGACCGAAGCGGTGAAGAACCTCCAGCAGGGTTATACCCGGCTGGAGGAACGGGTACTGGCCCTGTCTGGTCCATCCAGTACCCAAGGAACTCCTCACCCAGCAATACCCCCAACGGGGCCTGCACCTACTCAGACTATAGTGATGCTACCACCTGAGCCCAAGGTACCTACTCCAGAGAAATTTACAGGTGCCCGTGGTAGCTTCAGAACTTTCCGTAACTCATGTGAACTCCATTTTGCCCTGCAACCTAGGACCTTCTCTTTAGAGACCACCAAGGTGGGTTTTGTGGTAGCCCTACTGACTGGGGATCCCCAAATCTGGGCCCACCGTCTCGTGGAACAAAAGGATGCAGCATTGACCAGTCTTTCCACCTTTTTTGATGCCATGGCGCAGCTTTATGAGGACCCCCAACTCTCAACCACTGCGGAGGCCGCCTTACGTTCTCTCCAACAGGGTCGAAGACCAGCAGAGGACTATGTGGCTGAGTTCAGGCGTTGGGGTGCCGACACCGACTGGAACGATGCTGCCCTCCGTCACCAATTCCGCATGGGCCTCTCAGACGCACTCAAGGACGAGCTCGCCAGAGTGGGGGTACCCCAGACCCTGAATTCCCTCATAGACCTAAGCATCCAAATTGACCGGCGCCTACGGGAGCGTAGGGCCGAACGAACCTTGGGGTCCCCAAGACCTACCTGGATGCTCCCCAGGGGTCCTAGTCACTTCCGCACTGCTCCCCCTGTTAAACCTACTCATGCCTCTTCAGCATCCGAACCCATGCAACTTGGACTCCTGCGGTCTTCTCTCACCCCAGCAGAACGTCAGAGACGCCGCAGCAACAATCTGTGCCTGTATTGTGGAGAGCCTGGTCATTATGTTCGGAACTGCCCGGCTAAACTCCGTAAGTTCCCCACTATTCTCTCCAGTTATGTGGATCCTGTGACCGGGGTTTCATCTCATCTTGCCCTTTCTGTTTCCTTCCAGTTCTCAGGAAGGACCCTACAAACCACAGCTATCATTGACTCTGGTGCCTGCAGTTGCTTTATGGACTCTGCTTTTGCTGCCCGGCATCGAATTCCTCTCTGTCTGAGAAAACAAGGCCTGTCTGTCCACCTGGCGGATGGGTCCACCATCAAATCTGGCCCAGTGACTCAGGAGACTGCCCCATTGCACACAGTGATCTCAGAGTCACATCAAGAACTGTTATGTTTGGACATAATTTCTTCTCCCTTGTTTCCAGTCATTCTAGGGATCCCCTGGCTGCAAGCACACAACCCGGTCATCAACTGGTCCACAGGAGAGGTGGCCTTTTCTTCTCCCTACTGCCAAAGGTCCTGCGGCTCCTTGGCCCCCGCAGAACCCTCTGCTCTGCTCTGCCTCGAAAACGAGGCAGGTCTACGTCAGTCCATCCCTGAAGTCTACCATGCATACCTGGATGTGTTTAGTAAACAAAGGGCAGATGTGCTGCCACCCCATAGGCCCTATGACTGTCCCATTGAACTCCTTCCCGGGGCCAAGATTCCCTTCGGCAGGGTTTTTCCGTTAACAGAGGTGGAGCAGGGAAAATTAAAGGACTATATTGATGATAACCTGAAAAAAGGGTTTATCCGCCCATCTACGTCTCCTGCAGGTGCAGGAATATTTTTTGTAGAGAAGAAGGACCATTCTCTCAGACCCTGTGTGGACTACCGTGCCCTAAACGAGGTCACAGTCAAAAATCGCTACCCGCTTCCCCTGGTACCTGAACTGTTTCAGAGGCTTGGCACGGCCTCCATCTTTTCTAAACTGGACCTCAGAGGGGCATACAATTTGATACGTATAAAGGATGGGGACGAATGGAAGACGGCATTTCGGTCTCGATTTGGGCACTTCGAGTACCTGGTGATGCCGTTTGGACTCTGTAACGCCCCCGCTACCTTCCAGGCCTTCATAAATGATGTACTTCGGGACTTCCTTGATGTTTTTGCTGTTGTTTATCTTGATGACATACTAATTTTCTCTTCCTCCCTAGAGCTGCATCGTGGACATGTTAAAAGTGTGTTGGGCCGTCTCCGGCAACATGGCCTCTATGCCAAGGCAGAAAAATGTCTCTTTGAGGTAGAAAGCATACCCTTCCTAGGTTTGATCATCTCCAGTAGAGGCATCCGGATGGACCCCCAGAAAATCTCAGCCATCCTGGACTGGCCAGTTCCCGCAGATAAAAAGGGGATCCAGCGATTCATTGGCTTTGCCAATTTTTATCGCAAATTCATCAAGGGATTCTCGGCCATAGTGGCATCCATTACTCAACTCACCAAACAAGGTACCCGTTTTCATTGGTCCCCTGAAGCCCAAGGGGCCTTCGAGGCCCTCAAGGGGCTCTTTACCTCAGCCCCTATCCTGAAGCATCCAGATCCTTCTCTGCCCTTTGTCCTCGAAGTGGATGCCTCAGAGATAGCTGTAGGGGCCATCCTGTCCCAGAGACAGGGCATCAAAGCCCTGCTACACCCCGTGGCATTCTTCTCACGAAAACTGTCCCCAGCCGAGAAGAACTACGATGTGGGGGATCGGGAATTACTGGCCATAAAGACCGCTCTCGAGGAATGGCGTTACCTGCTAGAAGGGGCTGCTCACCCAATCCTGATCTTCACAGATCACAAGAATCTAGAGTACCTGAAGACTGCCAAGAGGTTAAAACCTAGACAGGCCCGTTGGGCCTTATTTTTCTCTCGTTTTACTTTTCACGTGACATATCGTCCGGGTTCCAAAAACGCGAAGCCGGACGCTCTGTCTCGTATGTATCACAAATCCCAGGATGGTTCCCCTCCAGACACTATCCTTGCCCCTGGAAACTTTCTCCTGCTACAGGAAGACCTACTGTCCCAGCTCAGGCGGGCTTCCAGTGGCCTCATACCCACTCCCGGTCCTGGGTTGCAGGCCAAGGATGGGCTATTGTGGCATGGGGATAAGATTTTCATTCCCGAGGGTCTGCGGGTAACCGTCCTGGAATTGTGCCATGATCACAAGCTTGCCGGACACTTTGGTGTCACCAAAACCACTGAATTGGTACAACGTACCTTCTGGTGGCCTCAGCTAAGAGAAGACTGCAGGAAATTTGTGGAAACATGCACTGTGTGTATTCGGAGCAAGAGTCACAGAACCAAAGCCTGGGGCTTACTCAAGCCATTACCAGTCCCAGATCGCCCTTGGAAAATGCTGTCTATAGATTTCATTGTGGAACTGCCCCCAGCAGAGGACCACACTACGATCTTCGTGATAGTTGATCGTCTGTCAAAAATGGCACACTTTGTTCCCATGAAGGGTACCCCTTCTGCCTCAGAAACCGCACAAGTGTTCATCCGAGAAGTCATCAGACTCCATGGGGTACCAGCCAACATAGTGTCCGACCGAGGGGTACAATTCACCTCTCGGTTTTGGAAATCACTCTGCAAGGCCCTCGATATTGAGCTGTCGTTTTCTTCCGCTTATCACCCTCAAACCAATGGGCAGACCGAAAGAACCAATCAGACCCTGGAACAATATCTTCGATGCTTCTCTTCCTTCTCCCAAGACGATTGGATCTCCCTGTTACCAGTTGCCGAGTTTGCATATAACAATGCTATCCACTCGGCCACCCAACAGACACCTTTTTTCGCCAACTATGGATTTCATCCTTCATTTCTGCCCAATTCTCTTCCTGAATGTACTGTGCCCGCAGTCCAGGAGAAGATTGACTTCTTTGCTTCCAATAACCAACTCCTGCAGGACACCATGGCCCGGACCCAGGAACATAACAAAACAGTCTTTGACCGAAAGAGGCGTGGAGAATTGGTACTGGCACCGGGTGACACAGTGTGGCTCTCCACCTTGAATCTGAAATTGGCTTGTCCCTCAAAGAAACTGGGCCCTAAGTTCTTAGGTCCCTTTCCAGTCAAACGAAAGATTAATGAAGTAGCCTATGAGTTGGAACTTCCTGATTCCCTCAAGGTCCATCCAGTCTTTCATGTTTCCCTGTTAAAGCCCTCCACTTCCAACCCCTTTTCCAACAGAAGGACGGTACCCCCGGACCCAGTCTTGGTAGATGGCGAGGAAGAATATGAGGTAGAGGCCATACTAAATGTTAGAAAAAGGAGAAATCAGAACCAGTTTTTGATCAAATGGAAGGGATATGGTCCTGAAGAAAATTCCTGGGAGCCCGAGTGTAATATCCATGCTAAGAGTCTAGTTCAAGCCTTCAAAAGAGCTCACCCTGAGAGATTTGCCCAGAGGGGCACCCGGAGGTTGCCCCTAGGAGGGGGGCAATGTCATGAAGATCCTGCCAGAAATCTAAACCCGGGCCGTCCTGGCCCTCAGATTCCATTGCGCATGCGCATGCGCGCCCGGGCACGTGCACAACCGCGCACAGGGAGACGGGCGCGCGCCCTAGTTAGCACCAGCCGGCCTATTTAAACCTGACTTGAGCAGACGGTCTTTGCTGTCTGCTCTACAGCGTTGTGGTGTAGTATAAGTAACCTGATCCTGTTATACCTGTTCCTTTGACCCGGCTTGCCATAAAGACTATCCTGCTTTCTGCCTGTACCCGACCCCGGCTTCCAGTGACCATCCTCCTGCCTGATCCATTGTACCTTGCCCAAGTTCAGATTCATTACCTGGCTTCTTGATGAACTTTGGTTCCTTGTTTAGCCTTTGTCCAGTCTGCAGTCTGACCCTCTGTAACGAGCCTGTTCACCTGTTGGTTCCAGTCCATTCTGTGGTTCCGTTTCCTGTGTTCAGTTCCTGTCAGCTCTGCTATCCAAGCTTACCTGTGAACCTGCTTGCCAAGCCGTTGTCCAGTTCCTGTCAGCTCTGCTATCCAAGTGTACCTGTGAACTTACTTGTCAAGCCGTTGTCCAGTTCCTGTCAGCTCTGCTATCCAAGTGTACCTGTGAACCTGCTTGCCAAGCCGTTGTCCAGTTCCTGTCAGCTCTGCTATCCAAGTGTACCTGTGAACTTACTTGCCAAGCCGTTGTCCAGTTCCTGTCAGCTCTGCTATCCAAGTGTACCTGTGAACTTACTTGCCAAGCCGTTGTCCAGTTCCTGTCAGCTCTGCTATCCAAGTGTACCTGTGAACCTGCTTGCCAAGCCGTTGTCCAGTTCCTGTCAGCTCTGCTATCCAAGCTTTCCTGTGAACTTACCTGCCAAGCCGTTGTCCAGTTCCTGTCAGCTCTGCTATCCAGTTTACCTGTGAGCCTGCTTTCCTGTGATCCTGCCAGCTCTGCTATCCAGTGTACCTGTGAGCCTGCTTCCTGTGATCCTGCCAGCTCTGCTATCCAGTTTACCTGTGAGCCTGCTTTCCAGTGATCCTGCCAGCTCTGCTATCCAGTTTACCTGTGAGCCTGCTTTCCAGTGATCCTGCCAGCTCTGCTATCCAGTTTACCTGTGAGCCTGCTTTCCTGTGATCCTGCCAGCTCTGCTATCCAGTGTACCTGTGAGCCTGCTTCCTGTGATCCTGCCAGCTCTGCTATCCAGTTTACCTGTGAGCCTGCTTTCCTGTGATCCTGCCAGCTCTGCTATCCAGTTTACCTGTGAGCCTGCTTCCTGTGATCCTGCCAGCTCTGCTATCCAGTTTACCTGTGAGCCTGCTTTCCAGTGATCCTGCCAGCTCTGCTATCCAGTTTACCTGTGAGCCTGCTTTCCTGTGATCCTGCCAGCTCTGCTATCCAGTTTACCTGTGAGCCTGCTTCCTGTGATCCTGCCAGCTCTGCTATCCGGTTTACCTGTGAGCCTGCTTTCCAGAGATCCAGCCTGCTCAGCTAACCTGTTTCCTTCCCACCGGTCTGTTGATCCTGCCAGGCACCCGTGCTCCTCCTCACTCCTGGCTCTCCTGTTCCCACACCAGGGGACCAGGAGTGGGAGACGCAAGGGAGGCCTCTCCCTGCAATCTCGGGCTCGCACCACCAGGTACGTGACAGGGGCTTTACTGTGAAGAAACCTTTCCGTATTTGGAGATGAAATCTCTTTTCCTCTAGACGTAAAGAGTGCCCCCTTGTCCTCTGTGTTGACCGTAAAGTGAATAACTCAACACCAAGTTCACTATATGGACCCCTTATATATTTGTACATGTTGATCATATCCCCCCTTATTCTCCTCTTCTCAAGAGTGAATAAATTCAGTTCCTCTAATCTTTCCTCATAGCTGAGCTCCTCCATGTCTCTTATCAGTTTGGTTGCCCTTCTCTGCACTTTCTCCAGTTCCCCCGATATCCTTTTTGAGAACTGGTGCCCAAAACTGAACTGCATATTCCAGATGAGGTCTTACTAATGATTTGAACAGGGGCAAAATGATATATCTCTCTCTCTGGAGTCCATACCTCTCTTAATACAAGACAGGACTTTGCTTGCTTTGGAAACCGCAGCTTGACATTGCATGCTATTATTGAGCTTATGTTCTACCAAAACCCCCAGATCCTTCTCCGCTACGGATTCCCCCAGTTGTACTCCCCCTAGCATGTATGATGCATGCATATTCTTAGCCCCCAAGTGCATAACTTTACATTTATCAACATTAAACCTCATCTGCCACATAGTCGCCCAATTAGACAGAGCATTGAGGTCGGCTTGTAAATTGGAGACCTCCTGTAAGGACGTTATTCCACTGCATAGCTTGGTGTCATCTGCAAAGACAGAAATGTTACTTTTGATCCCAGACCCAATATCATTTATAAAGATATTAAAAAGTAAGGGTCCCAGCACTGAACCTTGGGGTACACCACTGATAACCTTAGACCATTCAGAGTAAGAATCATTAACCACAACTCTCTGAATTCTGTCTTTTAGCCAGTTTTCTATCCATTTACAAACCGATATTTCCAAGCCTGTAGACCTTACCTTACACATGAGCCGTGTGTGGGAAACTGTATCGAACGCTTTTGCAAAATCCAAGTATACCACGTCCACCGCCACGCCTCTGTCCAAGGTTTTACTTACCTCTTCATAAAAAGAAATCAGGTTTGTCTGACAACTTCTGTCTTTTGCTTAAAATGTTTTTTTCCAGCAAGAACACGTCTATGTGGTCTTTTATTAATCTCTCCAGTATCTTCCCAACTATAGAAGTTAAACTAACAGGTCTATAGTTACATGGTAAAGACTTTGTTCCCTTTTTAAATATAGGCACCACGTTTGTCCTGCGCCAATCCAGTGGTACTATTCCCGTCATTAATGAGTCCCTAAAAATTAAATACAATGGCTTTGAAATTGCAGAGCTCAATTCTTTTAAGATCCGTGGGTGGATGCCATCTGGTCCAGGTGCTTTATCCACCTTTATTCTGTCTAAATATTTTTTGGACCATATCACTTTTGAGCCATTGTGGATCCTTCGGGGCTGTGTCAATACCACCCCCATTATGGACATGAGCTCCCCCATGCTCCTTTGTATACACAGAGCTGAAGAAAGTATTTAATAAATTAGCCTTCTCTTTGTCCCCTGTCACCCACTCTAGATTATTTTGTAAAGGGCCTACATGCTCAGACCTGACCTTTTTACTATTAATATATTTGAAGAATTTTTTGGGGTTTGTCCTACTATCTGTTGCAATCTGTCGTTCGTTTTGAATTTTTGCATCCTTGATTTCCTTTTTACATATTCTGTTAAATTCTTTGTAACATTTAAACAACACTAGTGTTCCTTCACTTTTATATTTTTTAAAAGCTCTTTTCTTATTGTTCATAGCTTTTTTAACTTTTACCGTGAGCCACATAGGTTTTATTTTAAGCCTTTTAAACTTATTGCCCATGGGAATATACTTTGCAGTGAGGTCCCAGACAGTCTTTTTGAAGAATTCCCATTTCTGTTCTGTGCTCATTGATGCCAATATTCCCTCCCAGTCCAAGTCCTGGAGAGCAGCCCTCATCCTTGGAAAATTTGCTCTCTTGAAGTTGAGCGTTTTTATCTTTCCTGTATGTATTTCTTGCTTACAGCTAACATCAAATGAAATCATGTTATGATCACTGTTACCCAGGTGTTCCTTTATCTGAACATTAGTAATAAGCTAATTTGCTGTTCTTTTTTCAAATACATTCATTTCACAGGTTGAAGCAGCATATCTGTGTTTTAGGAAGACCATATATATATATAGCATTATATACAGTTGTTAGCTAAAATAACCAATGCTTAAGTCAATGCAAAACTGTAATAATTAAAAAACGACTGCAGTTCCAGCATAAATTTGTAGTGATGCTTCAGGCTTTGTTCACCTCAATATGGTTACACTTCTGTAATATCATTTGCTCTTTACCTATGGGGAACTCCAGGCTTACTGAAACACAGTATTGATGGCAGGAACGGCTGAAAGTAGATATACCCCTTTGCTGCAACACTTTACTTCTAGAAAGGAATCGTTGAGAAGCAGCCTATTAAGAGGGTGATATTCCAAGTGAGAACTTGTGCAAACACTAGTAACATACACTGAAGATATTCTAATATTGTGTTTTTAAATATGTGCATATCATTTTATTAGGTAATATAGGTCAATTATAATTTATATATAACTATATGTCAGGTTTGCAGTTTATCTAGTAAAGTAGATGTAAGTTTTAATGGGTATTAAGGCTGCATGAACATGCAGCAAGCTCAATTTGTCCCCAAGAAGTCTAAAAAAAATTTGTTGGTGTTATTATTAATATTATATTAGACTACATGCACACGTGTGCATTTGCCCATGCAGCATAAAGATACTACATTTTTGTATGTCTATGGGAGGCTGTAAGCAGCTCTAGTACATTTAGGACACCAGAAATGCGTAGTGTCTTTAGGCTGCATAGGTGGATACATCCATGTGCATACAGCCTTATTATTGTTATTATTATGATATTATTAATGATTAATAGTAATAATAACAACCATAGTATATTAAATAATAAATAATTATTTTCTAAAATACATTTTAAACAAATTTTGTGATCAGTAGGGCCACAAATAACCCCAGAACAGTAACTCTGTCATTCTTTCTAATTACAGCTTAAGTCAAAACTTGTTAAGAAATGCATCAAACCTATTATTACAACCCGTTAATCTTTCACTACTTATCACTTATTAAGTAATTCCACAGTCTGTCAACTGAACTCCAAAGGTTCCTTTATATGCTGGCAGTGACATTTCTTTCCTCCTGTCACGATGGAGGTCCTCTTGTCACCTACTCAGTTCAAAATGTAGAGAGTTCATGAATATATTTGCAAATATTAACTGGCTTTCTTTTGCAGCATCTTTTATAACAGTATAAGCTAACTCAGTTTGACTAGTTTGCCTAAGCTTTATTCATTGTTAACCACTGTTAAATAATGTACTCTTTCTGTCTAATTAAAGCTATCTTTGAACGCCCATCTCTTAGAGAAAATTAGCTTCCCTTAACCAGAATGCCGCATGACCAAGGATTTATTTGAGTAAAAGGTGTATTAGGATTTTTTTTTGGTTTTCTATTTTCTATGGGAGTGATTAGTTAGAGGGGTTGGAGGGAGAAAGGGGATTTGTGAGGGAAGCCAGGTAAAGAGCTTTTAAGCCCAATTCCTCACTAAACTGAATGTATGAAGTTGAAATTGTAGGGCCACTTTAGGGCTGCATGCAGTCTAGTGCCTTTTTTCTGCATAAGAAATGCATGGAAAGTGGGTAACAGTATATGGTTTCCAATGGTATACTACATACCAGTGCGGTCAGTTCCACGGTGTTCCAGTGCTGGAACACAGTAAAATGCATCAAAAATGCACCGGAATCCACTGGAACGCATGGAACACGCATCAAAAATGCACTGTAAAAATGCAAGTACAGTGGAAAAAAACAGGAAAAAAAAAAAGAAAAAAGCATCTGAAAGCGCATCAAAAGCGCACCGGAAAGTGTCAAACACGCGTTAAAAATGTGCATCCAGAAACGCATCCAGAATGGATCTGGAGTGCGTATTTGTTGTGAGAACTAGCTTTAAAACACTTTTTAAGTAAAGTGGAGAAAGATTGGAAGATTGTGTCTTGCCTTTGTGTAATGGTGATGGAAAGTTAGAAGAATTCTCCCAGTGGAGCCACAGACAAAACATATAATTGGAGAGAAAGAGAGATTGGAGAGAAAGAGAGAATGGTGTCCTGAAGAGGCTTATTTTTGTAAAGATTTGGCAAAAAAATGAAGATTTTGATGAAATTTCACTATTTTGACAAAGTGCATTAGACACAGTAGAGAAGATGCAATTCATTGTGTTGATTTTTAAGGGTGCTACAAAATTTAAATAGCTACACAGGGTTAATGAAGCTTATTTCAACTTACCTGGACCTATTTTTGTGCCTTTTTTAGCCTTATCACTAATGTTTTTTTGAATCAAACCAATAAAAATAAAATAAAGAGCACTTAATGAAATGCATTAACCGGTGCCCCTGGGGATGCAGAATCATACTTACCTGGTGGGCCCGATGCTGCATTTGTCACCCGCCAGGTCTAACACTGAGAACAGAGCAATTAAACACCGCCCATCGCTCAGTGCTCCCTGAGCAGAGAGCTGGTGATTGTCAGTCTCTGACTGCTGGACTGTGGAGGAGTTGGGAGCCGCCAGCTCAACCGCTCAGCGGCTCGCTGAGAAGCTGAGCAGGGTGCAGGTCCAGGCATGTGGACGAATCCCGGTTCATTGCGGCAATCTTGCACAAGCCTGGATGGGCTCTGTGACGTCAGCCAACAGGGGGATTCAGCCCACTGTCAGCTGAAAATGGGTCACAGGAGTCCAGAATGAACTGCACTCCTATGATCTACAGGAGATGTACAGCCAAACAAGCTTTGGTTGTACTTCTCCTTTAACAAAAATGTTATGTTGTCTTTAGAATGGCAGTAAATGTGAACTGAAGACAGGTGCGTCATAATCTTAACTAATCTCTAAACCTTTGGCACTGCCTTTGTGGTAGTAGCAGGCGTGAGGTTCCTTTTAACATGTTACTTGTGCAGCAGCTGTCTAACTGCTCTCTTTGCATGTTTTCATGCGCACAGTTTTTCTGCCAGGGCTTCTAATATGAACCATTTAACAGCTAATCATAAACTAGGAATGGATACCCCATATGCACGCTTGCTGTAAAAGAAATCAATTGAAGTGTAACATGAAAAGCATCTCACATCTGTTTTCAACACAGTGCAGTAAGGCACTACCACAGCTTTGACTGGTATCTACAGGCACAATTCACGTTACAGGTTCAAAAGGAAGAAGGTATCATTTCCAAAAAAGGGTCCCTTAGAGACCTAAGAGTAGTGATCAATTGTCCAGTATAAATGGTAATAATAGTTTAACTGCAGACACATGTTCTTACTATAAAATCTTTTTATTTCTTTTTTTTTTTTTACACAAGCCCTAAAGTCATGACTCAGTAGCATCCAGAGCAATCACTCATTAGGGTTCCTCATAAAAGTCTCTGCATGCCCGCAGAAACCAGCAGCCATGAGTGAAATTGAGTATAAAACACCCTCAGCATGAGAGATATATGTTTCAAATCAGCCTGAAATGTAAGGCACAGTTACATAAATATACTTTTAGTTATCACAGTTCTAATATCATTTCCCTTTTAAATACAAAACTGTTACTAATAAGAGCAGCGTAAATTAGGCTGCTCAGCAAGGCCACCACGCAGCATCAATAGAAAAGGACATTTAGCAAGAAGCATTAATGACGCTGCAAACTGTGGAATTAAATCCTCTAATTAAGATCCATCTTATAGTGAGCACTTTTACAGTAGTCAAATCAAAGCATTAACAAGAGACTCAGAATGTAATATGTATCTTGCTCGGGAACAGTAAACTGTCTAGCCTCTCTAATTCTGTGTTTTTCTGTTGTATTATTTAAAAAGAATGTGTTGCCTAACAGATTTTTTTTTTTAGCAGCTGATTATTCTTTGAGTCCTATTACCCATTGAGTCCTATTTGTATTTCCCCACTAGGTGGCGCTATGGGAGTTATCTCATTGAGACTATTTTGATAGTCTAAGCGTGTTATTTTTATATTTTTTATTAGTATTACACTTTTATTGTATTGATATTGCTCCTGTCCATAGATATAGATCTTTTCTTAGGAATCTTTCCAGTACTTTTATAAGAACTGGAGGTCTGTATTCCGTGTCATCAGTAGATACTAATGTTTTAGATTCCGCCATTGAGGACTCATAATGAGGCGCGGTTACTTCCTTGTTTATATATTGCGATGAGTCAGTGCGTCGCCCGTTCCCCAGATGACATCAGCTCTAGACGAAACGTGCGTAGGGAGGTTGACACGCTGACGTCATCCCGACCTGTTTTGAACGGGTGTATGCAAGCCAGCCGGCAACACAGTTTTATTCGATATGCTTGATTATACTACCATTGTGTAAGTGTAACTTTTACTTCTTTTTATTAAAATAATCCTACAAATTCACACTATGGGAGTTTTTTCTTTTATCTTTATGAACCTTTACTGAGGCTTATTTTGAGGCTATTGTTCCTGTTACTTCCTGGGATCTCTCCGAGGTGGGGCTGAGAAAAGGGGACATCAATAATCTGATCCTCCCTGAGGTTACATTCTGATATTGGCTACTCCAAAGTTGGTGTGCGGAGTTCTCGTGGCTGATGTGACACCGGGATATCATAATCCTACAGGCTTCATATAGCTTGCCATCTGGTAAGCGCAATATCCGTGTGGTGGTGGATCACAGTTTTTTGGTGTTTACGTTTGTTTTTATACATTCACTTATCATCATTGGGCACTTCCTTAACCACTACGCGCCCGCGCGGACGCTCCCTGCAGGGACGTCATCCTGTTTACTTCCCTAATGCGCGCTCCTGAGAGTGGGGCCGTGTCCGTCGGACACAGCCAGTCACAGATCGCGGTAAAAACAGCGACCGTTTACAGCGAGATTGGGCTGTCCAATGAGAGATGATCTCATATGCAAACATATGAGATCATCTCTCAGCGCCGCTCTGCCTCCTCACACAGACAGCGTGTGAGGAGGGAGAGATGAACGGCGCCGGTGCGCCGTAAGTAAAAAAAAAAAAAAAGAAAAATAAAGTGATCTGTCCCCGCTGCCATGCTGCCACCTGTCACCAGTACCACCTGTCCCCGCTGCCACCTGTCACCAGTACCACCTGTCCCCAGTACCACCTGTTCCCAGAGTGCCATCTGCCAGTGCCACCTATCCCCAGTACCACCTGTCCCCCCAGTGCCATCTGTCCCCAGTGCCACATCAGTGCCACGTCAGTGCCATCTGTCATCAGTGCCACGTCAGTGCCATCTGTCATCAGTGCCACATCAGTGCCATCTGTCATCAGTGCCATATCAGTGCCACGTGTCATCAGTGCCACGTCAGTGCCATCTGTCATCAGTGCCACGTATCAGTGCCATCTGTCAAAAGTGCCACCTGTCAGTGTCACGTGCCATCTGTTATCAGTGGCACAAGTCATCAATGCCATGTATCAGTGCCATCTGTCATCAGTGCCACGTGTCATCAGTGCCACGTATCGGTGCCATCTGTCATCAGTGCCACGTATTAGTGCCATCTCTCATCAGTGCCACGTATTAGTGCCACATGATATCAGTGCCACGTATAAGTGCCATCTGTCACCAGTGCCACATATTAGTGCCATCTGTCAGCGTCACGTGTCATTAGTGCCCCCGTATTAGTGCCATCTGTCATCAGTGTCACGTGTCATCAGTGCCCTGTATTAGTGCCATCTGTCATCAGTGCCACATCAGTGTCACATGTTATTAGTGCCACGTCAGTGTCACGTGTCATTGTCCTGGTGCTCCAGGGCCTTCAAAAGTGTACTAGGTAGTCAACAATTTAGATAATTTATGTAATTTATGCTCCTAGAACACGTAATGGCGCTCCCTGCATTTTGGGCCTCTCTAAGTGGCCAGGCTGTGGAAAAGTCCCACACATGTGGTATCGTAATACTCAGGAGGAGAAGCAGAATTTATTTTGGGGTGTCATTTGTGGTATACACATGCCATGTGAGAGAAATAACCTATTACAATGACAATTTTGTGGAAAAAAATAAAAAATAAAAAAATAATTCATTTTGCAAAGAATTGTGGGAAAAAAATGACAACATCAAAAAGCTCACCATGCCTCTTACTAAATACCTTGAAATGTCTACTTTCAAAAAAGGGGTCATTTGGGGGTATTTGTACTTTCCTGGCTTGTTCGGGTCACAAGAAATGAGATACGTTACCAGTGCATCAGGTGTGATCAATTTTGTATAATTCACACCACAGTTTGTAGAGTCTGTAACTTTCACAAAGACCAAATAATATCCACTAATTTGGGTTATTTTACCAAAGATATGTGGCAGTATAAATTGTGGCCAAAATTTATGAAGAAAAATTAATAATTTGCTAAATTTTATCACAGAAACAAAGAAAAATTTGTTTGTTTTCAAAATTTTCGGTCTTTTTTCATTTATAGCGCAAAAAATTAAAAACCCAGAGGTGATCAAATACCACTAAAAGAAAGTTCTATTTGTGGGAAAAAAAGCACAAAAAATTCATTTGGGTACAGTATTGCATGACTGAGTAATTGTCATTCAAAGTGTAAGAGCACCGAAAGCTGAAAATTGGTCTGGGCAGGAAGGGTGTTTAAGTGCCCAGTAAGCAAGTGGTTATGGACTTCACTGAACTTTGTTGTTTATGTTTATATATTTTTATTTGATATTGATTGTCTGATTATTAGTCACTGTACTATCACAGTACACATAGTGCAGTTTTTTTCTGTTATTCTAATTTGGTTTGTGTATATCTCACATATTTTAAAGCTGCTAGGGTATTCATTTTCCATTTTTTATTTATTCTTTATATTTGAGCGCGGTGTTTTCTTACATTTTTTCTTACTATATGAGAGGCTCACGGGCAGAAGGTGACAGAACAGGGCAGGACTGCCCATCCCTCACAGGCATTTCTTTTTTGCAGTACCCCACTAGTGGTGAGTAGACCAGCTGAGTGTGAGACAAAAGTTGTCACCTGTTGGTGTACAGATTTGAATAGTATGCCATTGTTATTATCCACAGTTCATACATCCTACTGTTGGTAGATGGTCCTGTTATCTACTACAGATGGGACTATTTGACATATTAAGCTCCCTAGATGGGCTCTCTCTGGTAATCAAGAGCTTAAGAGGAGCAGTACTTGGATTTTTTCAAGTATTATTCAGATGAGCTTATGGTACTACTGACTCAATCCCTCTTTTGGAGGACTTACAGCAGTTACAATTCATGAGTTGCTTACATGTTGTTTTCCTCCCCTTTCCCTAATAGAACCGGCACAGTGGTGTAGTGGTTAGCACTCTCACCTAGCAGTAAGAAGGGTCGCTGGTTCGAATCCCAACCACGACACTACCTGCCTGGAGTTTGCATGTTCTCCCTGTGTCTGCGTGGGTTTCCTCCGGGTACTCCGGTTTCCTCCCACAATCCAAAGACATGCAGGTAGGTTAATTGGCTTCTGCCCAAAATTTGGCCCTAGTGTATGAGTGGGGACCTTGGATTGTGGGCTCCTGGAGGGTAGGGACCAATGTGGGTGTGCAGTGTGCAGGGAAAGGGATTGTGCACACTTACTCAGGTTGAACTGGATGGACTGATGTCTTTATTCAACCTTACTAAATATGAAACTATGAAACTATGAACCAGAGTGGACCTTTTAAGTTTTAGAATATAGGAATTATCCCTTTAATGCTGGGCCTTTTCAGTCGATAGAATTGCTAACATACCTGTAATGCACCTGTATGTCTGGTCTATAAGTACTATGCTCTTAGTCCGGTTACATGTGATCCTCTGCCCTCCTTATAACATCTCCCTGATCATTGCCCCAAGGTGAGCCCCCATATTCACCTGGAGGTTCATACTGCATGTGATTGATCATTACCTCCACCTGTTCGTGCGTTATCGGTGTATATTTTGTACGTTTTCAATAAGTATTGAGAATACCTCATAATATATGGTACATGGTTTGACATCATTATGGGTATGTACTGACCCATCACTTTTATCTATTTGAACATTGCTATAAGCTCCTGAAGAAGCACTTAGTCACGGAACATATCAAGCTGGATCTAGATGCCTTAGGTTGCTGCACCTCCCCTGCCAAGTGATATTTTTAAGTCTGTTCACACCATTTACCAGTTACGTCAGGGGGTCCAGACAACCATAGAAAGGGCAGATCATTTTGCTATTAATGCTGCTATGCCTAGTTGAATTGTTATTATAATACATATATGTTTTAATAACATGTGAAATAAAGACAGTTGATTTTAATCAAATTATGGTTGTGGTGCCTTCAAATTCCATTTTCTTTTGTGTTTTTTTCTTTTGGTTTATTTAATGGTTTTCATTCTGCATTAAATGTCAAACTGCTTATGAGTTAAATTTTAAACTCTGGCTAATATAGAAAACACGCATTACCTGGCTAACTAGGGAAATATTTTCTCTTTCTTTAAGATGTAGAAAATATTTCCTAAATGGCTAGAAAATGACTTACATAGTAGCCCTGTTCATATCGCGGGAATATATTTACACTGAGAAAATACCAGTTCATTCCGACCAATGTCAAATAGTACATTAACACTACTGATGAAGTGGGCACTCATAATACGTCTGCAAAAAAGCAATAAAGCAGCAGCCTGATAGAAATTCCAATAGCCCAAGGAACTGTAACCAAGGTACACAGTTTTTTCTCATCCTCGAAATAATTTATATTCTGCAGCTCTGCTGTAGTACACTGATCAGGGCCTAGCTGTGCGATACAGACACATTGATTTCTGGTGTTCATACACAGTGTTCCAGGTGCTCTGTACGGGAGAAACTATAAATCTGCTTCTGTGTAACAATGTTCATCAGATGCACTTTTAATGTGGAAGGTGAATATAGACTCTATGCACATATTTAAAGCACACATTTTACTGTCAACCTAATTCATTCATTGTGAAAAAAAATATATTTACAAAGATAATAAATACATTATTAATGGGTTTCTGTGTACAGTACTACAGAAGTCTTTTGAACAACTTTATTAATACAAACCTATACTATGAGTATTATGCCTATACTGTACTAAATAACATAAGCAACAAGTGGTAATTAGCTTCAGGTTTGAGCTGAACATGAGCTTGACCCAAACCCAACCTGTTCAAAGTTCACAATTGACCAGTTCACATGCCTGCTCGAACCTCCAGTTCTATATGACAGGACTCTATATGACAGATCCTCCTCGCTTATGTCTGAAATTGTAAACAAGCTGGTGGGATCCAGGGTGACAGATGACCAGATAAGGTCATGACCGTATTTAATCAATTTCTTCACCAAAGTTCACCAGCACTCTTGCTTACATTGCTGCAACTCCACGTAATTTTTTTTGGTTTAGCGAAGTTTCGGTCTGTGGAACGTATGCTAACCTAGAGCACTTGTTGGTGCTTTTTAAGCTTTATTGGGTTGGAGACTGCCACCCATTTTTGTTTTAAAGGAGATTCTTGTTTTAAAATCTATTTTTTAATAAAAACAACTTTTCAAATTTACACTATGAGAGCCCATCTCTTTTCTGTATGAGGATACAATATTGGGGGTATAGAGAAGGAGACAACCACACTCTGACCCAGAGTTAAAAGAATGTTCCAACGAACCTTTGGAAGGCTGGAAGCCTTGGATTTCCCAGGACGTGCGCAAGGAGGGAGTGATCAGTCCGGCAACCACCACATACTCACAATAATGCGGTTTACCCCTGCAGGGGTGCTAGGATCTGGTTAGTAGGGATTCAAAAGGGGAGCACAAAAGTCACCCATCACTGCTCAAGGATTGGAAATGAATTCCAGCACAAGTCACTATGAATATTGCACAAGTCACTTGAAAATTTTGTTATCAGCGATCATATAAGATTGGACTGCCTTTTAATACTTGATATATACATTGACTTTCTTCTCTTTTGGTCTTGTTTTTGCACTGTGTTTAGTTGAAGTTTTTTTAAAAAGGTCAGACTTATCACTTTGTGTGTAGCTAAAAACACCTGCATGTGATGTTTTTTATCAGTTTACAATTTTTGTCGAAGAGGAGACTCTAGGAATATTTAATTTTGTCATCAATATATATAATGGGATTTTGATGAATGCACATTTTTTTACACAAGGCTCTATTATCCTTAGAAGGTGGAGTATTTGAGTACACTCAATTCTCACACCTGGTGTTAATTTACTTGAGTGCACTCTCTATTAAAAGAGTGATTCACCAAGATCACTTTTTAATTTACAGGCAGCTCCACTCACCCCTAACTCACACGTATTTACAGGCAGCTCCACTCACCCCTAACTCACACTTTTGCTAGAAACATATAAATGGAAGAACGACGGGGTTAAATATTTGGGGATCACACTCACTTCCAAAGTTAGCGAACTTATCTCAGCCAACTACAACCCCTGGATCAGATCACTCAAAAATAAACTACAGGCCCTAGCAAAATTCGAGTTATCATGGTTAGGAAGGATCGCAGCCTTTAAAATGCAAATCTTACCCCAACTGCTTTATCTATTTAGGACCCTCCCCATTCCAATTCCCAACTCATATTTCCAAACATTACAGCCCATACTCAACAGGTATATCTGGCAGGGCAAGAAGGCCAGATGTGCATTTAGCAAACTGACGAAACATAGATCAGCTGGAGGGGTGGGGCATGTACATATCCAGGATTATTACTACGCAACAGTTCTAGCACAGATCAAAAGTTGGATGGACCCAGTGACAGAACAAACTGCATTATGGCACACAATAGAACAACAACAAGTGGAGACAGGAACATTAAGGGACTATGTCCTAACAGCTCATTTTAACCCCTCACTAGACAATAAACAATCTCCCACGATACTGGCAGCCATGAGAGCATGGACCTACCTGAGGAATAGATACCCAGAGAAAGAGAACTACCAACCTCTAAAAACTCCTATTTCTTCACTCACGCATCTAATCCCAAACATTAATCTAAACATATGGAAAGGAAAGGGCATCCGTTTTGTAGAGGATATAACAACAGGAAACACGACCAAAACCTTCAGTGCCCTGCAGGAAGAGTACTCCTTACCAGACTCTGAGAAATACAGATACTTACAAGTATCCCAGCTCATTAAAAAGAACAGGATCACAGCAACCATGGTGCCCCCTAAGATCCACTAATACTACACGCAAACAAACACTAGGCAGAAAGGGATATCCACGATTTACATGGGACTCCAAGACAAATATGAGTGTGAAAGAAATCAAAATATGACAGCCTGGGAATTAGACATAGGGGTAACCCTCTCAGTGACAGAGTGGGCAATGGCGTTTAGACATAAAATATCCCTTCGTTGGTATCTGAGACAGGATATTATCCAATAAACGATAACTAGCGGATGTATGGAGGTAGTAATTACGACTAGAATATACTCTCATATGCAGGATAAAATGACCCAGCATGCTTAAGATTTGTACCTAAGGAAAACACACTTTGTACATGTACTTGTATTAATGCTTGAACTGCCACTGTTCCATTTTTTTTTGTGTTTTGTGTTATTAAAATAAAAAAACATTTAAAAGTAAAAAGAGTGATTCACCAAGATCACTTTTTAATTTACAGGCAGCTCCACTCACCCCTAACTCACATGTATTAATACTCCAGATTCATGTTGTTTGCAGTGGGAGAAGTGGTGGGGCAGCATCATGATGGTGGCGGGCATTTGTGCCAGCGGGTCTGCACATCATCTTGAGTTGCTCATATTAAATATGGATATGAGATAGGCACAAACAATGGTTTACTCATTCACCTAGGGGATATCTGGGGCCTCCTTTCAGACCCCCGCATCTATTTTGGGAGACAGAATGTGTGAATAAGGCCCCTTCTCCCTTTAACATAGGAACAAGGTAACTTTAACTGGAGAGGCTTGGCCACAGCCCTTTTAAGGTACCATCCAAATGTTGAGAGCATATGACAGGAGAGGGGGGCACGTGGTTGCTCTTTCCCCTTTTCTGACCACCTAGAGTGCATGCCTTAAAGGGACAGTACACATTTTTGGCAACAATGTGTTCTGTACCTTTAAGAATATAAAGAAAAACACAAAATACACACATGGAGTTTCCCTTGACATTCAAACCAGACCCTTTTGCAGATCATTTAGTCTGTCTGGCCAAGAAAAGTGGGGAACATCAACTGTGCAATCTCCTTCCTAAACCATACCCAGCCACATGCTCTCAACATTATTCAGAAGGTAATATACAAGGGAATTGTAAAGCCCCCCACCCTTGCAGGAAACCTTGTCACCATGTTAACAGGGACAAGGGTCTCATACTCATATCCTGTCCCCCAAAAAGCATGATGGGGACTGTGGGGGTGACTTATTAAAATTTGGAAGCTCTCTTTAGGCCCCCCTATACAGGTCCTTGGTAGCAATAATTGGTCAATGGCATCACTCAGAATCTGCACCAGCTTGCATTTGAGCCATAAGAACTTAATCCTGTATAATCAAGAGTATCAGAACTATACATGCTGCATGTCTGTATACCGGGCTAATGCGGTTAATGTGTAGAGAGTAAGGATGAGCCCGGTGTTCGATTCGAACCCATGTTCGAATCGAGCACCGGGTGTTCGCTCGCTCGGCGAGCCCAGAACTATTGGGACCGCTCGCATCAAATTCGTGTGATGCGAGCGGCCCCGCAATGCATTGCGGCCCGCGCAGTGCAATGCTGGCTGATGATTGGCCAAGCATGCACTGTGACCCCGCATGCTTGGCCAATCACAGCGCCGGCAGCGAGGAGAGCCATAATTGGCTACAGGCAGGATGCCTGTAGCCAATTATAGCTCAGGGGCTTTAATACACGCCCCACGGTATAAGAGGCCGCCGCGGCGGCGGCCTCGCATATTATGTTTCACTCACAGTGTCAGCGTGTCAGTGTGCTGCTGACTGCTGACAACAATATGTTCTTTATTTCTGGGGATATGTGTGTGCATGCTGTTAGAACAGCATTGCAGTATCACATCTGGGGGGTGTCTATAGGTAGCCTGTGAAGGAGGGCAGGTTTCCTGTGCTTAGAACTTTCCCTGCAAAAAAGTGTCATTTTTGCAGGAAGAAAGCTATTTAAATCACTCGCGGCTAATGAATTGATGGCTCCTGTAACACAGAGAGCTGTCATTCATTAATAAAAAACAAAAAAAAAAGCGTAGGGGTCCCCCCAAATTCAATAACCAGGCCCTTCAGGTCTGGGATGGATATTAAGGGGGATCCCAGCCAAAAAAAAAAAAAAAAAATGGCGTAGGGTCCCCCTCAAAATCCATACCAGACCCTTGAGGTCTGGTATGGATTTTAAGGGGAACCCTAGCCAAAAAAAATGGCGTGGGGTCCCCCTCAAAATCCATACCAGACCCTTATCCGAGCACGCAACCTGGCAGGCCGCAGGAAAAGAGGGGGGGACGAGAGCGGCCCCCCCTCTCGCCTGAACCGTACCAGGCCACATGCCCTCAACATTGGGAGGATGCTTTGGGGGTCTAAGACCCCAAAAGCACCTTGTCCCCATGTTGATTAGGACAAGGGCCTCTTCCCCACAACCCTGGCCGGTGGTTGTGGGGGTCTGCGGGCGGGGGGCTTATCGGAATCTGGAAGCCCCCTTTAACAAGGGGACCCCCAGATCCCGGCCCCCCCCTGTGTGAAATGGTAAGGGGGTACAAAAGTACCCCTACCATTTCACCAAAAAAGTGGCAAAAATGGTAAAAAGGACAGGAGACAGTCTTTGACAATTCCTTTATTAAAATCTTCTTTCTTCTTTCTTCATCCTTCGGTTTCTTCATCTTCTCCTTCCTTCATCTTCTTCCATCTTCTTCTTCCATTTTCTTCTTCCTCCGATCCGCTTCTTCTTGCGCTGGTCTTCTCGTCCTTCTCGTCCGGCATCTTCTTCCGTCGGCGTCGGCGTCGGTGTCTCTGTCTCTTCTTGGGCCGCTCCGCGCAATGGGAGGCTCCCGCTGTGTGAGGCTCCGCTCCGTCTGACAGGTCTTTTATAATGGAGGGCACCTGGTGACCCCGCCCCCTCTGACGCACAGGGACGTCATGGGGAATTCCATGATGGCTTTCCCCATGATGTCAGAGGGGGGCGGGGTCACCAGGTGCCCTCCGTTTTAAAAGACCTGTCAGATGGAGCGGAGCCTCACACAGCGGGAGCCTCCCATTGCGCGGAGCGGCCCAAGAAGACACCGACACCGACGCCGACGCCGACGGAAGAAGATGCCGGACGAGAAGGACGAGAAGACCAGCGCAAGAAGAAGCGGATCGGAGGAAGAAGAAAATGGAAGAAGAAGATGGAAGAAGATGAAGGAAGGAGAAGATGAAGAATCCGAAGGATGAAGAAAGAAGAAAGAAGATTTTAATAAAGGAATTGTCAAAGACTGTCTCCTGTCCTTTTTACCATTTTTGCCACTTTTTTGGTGAAATGGTAGGGGTACTTTTGTACCCCCTTACCATTTCACACAGGGGGGGGGGGGCGGGATCTGGGGGTCCCCTTGTTAAAGGGGGCTTCCAGATTCCGATAAGCCCCCCGCCCGCAGACCCCCACAACCACCGGCCAGGGTTGTGGGGAAGAGGCCCTTGTCCTAATCAACATGGGGACAAGGTGCTTTTGGGGTCTTAGACCCCCAAAGCATCCTCCCAATGTTGAGGGCATGTGGCCTGGTACGGTTCAGGCGAGAGGGGGGGCCGCTCTCGTCCCCCCCTCTTTTCCTGCGGCCTGCCAGGTTGCGTGCTCGGATAAGGGTCTGGTATGGATTTTGAGGGGGACCCCACGCCATTTTTTTTGGCTAGGGTTCCCCTTAAAATCCATACCAGACCTCAAGGGTCTGGTATGGATTTTGAGGGGGACCCTACGCCATTGTTTTTTTTTTTTTTGGCTGGGATCCCCCTTAATAACCATCCCAGACCTGAAGGGGCTGGTTATTGAATTTGGGGGGCCCCCTACGCTTTTTTTTTTTTCATTTTTTTTTTTTTTTTTTATCAATGACTTTTTTTTATGAATGAGTTTCAATGAATCACTGTTCTCTGTGTTACGGGAGCCGTGAATTAACATTAGCCGCGAGTGATTTTAAATAGCTTTTTTACTTTCAAAAATGACACTTTGCGCAGAGACAGTTCTAAACACGGGAAACATGCGCCCCTTTACAGGCATACTATAGACACCCCCCAGGTACGAAATTTAAAGGAATATTACACTTTTATTGTTTCAATTTAAGCATTATTAAAATCACTGCTCCTGAAAAAACGGCCGTTTTTAAAAAAAAATTTTGCATTGATACATGTCCCCTGGGGCAGGACCCAGGTCCCCAAACACTTTTTATGACATTAACATGCATATTAGCCTTTAAAATGAGCACTTTTAATTTCGAACGTTCGCATCCATTATAACTAATAGGGTTCTAAAGCTCGCACGGACTTTAGGTCCGTTCGCGGGTTCTGGTGCGAGCCGAACGGGGGGGTGTTCGGCTCATCCTTAGTAGAGAGGTGTTGCATCAACACGTGGGAATCATAGCCTAAGCTGAAATGTGGATCTGCTGACTTTTTATGGTTTCCAGAGGCTGCCTTTCCACCTGTGGATATATAGCATAACGTGAAAAGTCACTGAATGAGTAGTATGTGATTCAAACTGGTCATATAGGGATGGACTGGTTGTTGAGTATATTATATATGCATGCATCAGCTACAGTGTCCCTTGACCAATTGTGGTATCTCAAGCAGTGCACAGTTATGGTAAGTCCACTAGGTATCAACAGGAGGTGGAGGGGAAGGATGGGGGGGAGAAAGGATTTTGTTTGCCCGAAGGCTCTCACCACTCCAGGATGATGGCTAAGATGGCCATGGCACGTGAAGTCCATTCCCTTCCAGAGTCAGCCTGTAGATAGATGCTGAATCAGCATATGGATGGTCGCTGATAGGGCGCGTTGCAACGGCAGTCTGGTATAGAGCGTCTATGCTCTAGGCATCCGGTCAGGTGTCAAGTTTGCTGGCTACGGTGGCCCGTAGGTAGATTGCGAAGCAGCCTTATCTGATCAGTCCCTTTGGAGATGGCGATGCGGGATTTACTCGCACGGTTGCTGGAACGCATGGTGGAGCGTGGGGCAGAGTTGGTGCTGCCTACGTCAATGCATTTTGCACACATGACCATGGTAAATGGTGTGAACAGACTTAAAAATATCACTTGGTAGGGGAGGTGCAGCAACCCTGAGGCATCTAGATCCAGCTTGATATGTTCCGCGACTAAGCGCTTCTTCAGGAGCTTATAGCAATGTTCAAATAGATAAAAGTGATGGGTCAGTACATACCCACAATGATGTCAAACAATATATAATATGCTCAACAACCAGTCCATCCCCATATTACCAGTTTAAATCATATACTACTCATCCAGTGACTTTTCACTTTATGCTATATATCCATGGGTAGAAAGGCAGCCTCTGGAAACCATCAAAAGTCAGCAGATCCACAGGTATCCCGTCAAATCAATGAATCTGTAATTAGTAATTATACATGTTTTAATTATTCAATTTGGCATGTGATTTAGCCAAATCTGGTCAGTTTGCCATTCTGCCAAACTGCGAACAGTCTTTCGACCCAAACCCAAAGTTCATCCTTAGTTACATTTTGTTACTAAAGAGAACCCCCCTTTAAATGTTTAGAATATGGCTGTGAATAGGCAGTTTAAGAAAATTATAGACTTTATACCAAAACTAACCTTTCATTTTACACAATTCCTTTATTTAACATTCTTTGCTAAAGAGTAGTGTTTGTTTTGCAAAACACAGAATTTGGCAGTATTTAAAAATAAACACAATGAGGAACCAGTGTAAATGTCTTCTTTTTTTGTCAAAAAAGAGTTGTTTCTTGGATTTCTCAAAGCTTTTCGGAAGGAAGTCAGTCAAACTGTCAAAGATAAAGCTCATTATGAAAAATGTACAGCGAGCCATTAATCATTCTGCTTAACATCTTAAGAGAAGGAAACCTACATATCTATGTGGGAACATGGTAGATAAACTCTTCAAGGGCCTGCAAAATTAGCTGAGGATGGTCTGAGGACAGGAGAATGTCACTTCAAGAACTAGCAATTAAAACTGGAAGTAGACGCAGCAAATTGATGTTTTCTGGCATATTAGCAATTACAGCTCCGTGCAAGGAATAATGTGTGACATGTAATTGGGATTGTTGAAGTAAAAGCGACTGTCTTCATTTGGCTGGCCACTTAAAAGACTCATATTATCTTTTTGTATTTAACTGCTGCACATTTAGAAAAGCAAAAACATTAAATACACAGTTACTTGTTAGTATCCTGTATGAAGAGTGATTTTAATGACTATAAAAATGCTTGCATAGCAACTATTACTTTAATAATCACCTTCAGTACAGCCAGGCTGATTCTTTTAGTGTATTTTAGTTCTATAGCCCACACTTTCTTTTATTCTACTTAATTAACCTTCTTGGCTATAGTACATTTGTACTATAGGTCTGACCAGGTCTCTTTAACCATTTTGCTCACATACCCTTATACCCAATATGGACCAGAGCAATTTTTACATTTTCACTATAGAACTGTTTATTTGGCAATTACTTTTTTAGGGATGAGCCTGCTGTTCGAGTCGAATGTATGTTCGACTCGAACATCAGGTGCTCGCCTGTTCGCCAAACAGCGAACAATATGCAGTGTTTGCAGCAAATTCGAAAACCACCAGAACACCGTTAAAGTCTATGGGACACTAATATGAAAAATCAAAAGTGCTAATTTTAAAGGCTTATATGCAAGTTATTGTCATAAAAAGTGTTTGGGGACCCGGGTCCTACCCCAGGGGACATGTATCAATGCACATTTTTTTTTTTTAAACGGCCGTTTTTTATGGGAGCAGTGATTTTTTTTAATGCTTAAAGTGAAACAATACAAATTAATTAATTCCTTTAAATATCGTGCCTGGGGGTGTCCATAGTATGCCTGCAAAGTGGCGCATCTTTCTCGTATTTAGAACAGTACCACAGCAAAATTACATTTCTAAAGGAAATATTGTCATTTAAAACTGATCGAGGCTGTAATCATAGGTATGCACAGCCTATGGCATTAGGGTGTGCACCCCAAAGCTCAAACACATATGCGTGTATACATACTGACTGACTGTATGGTGCTAGTAGGGCAGTGGACCGTGTCAGTAGTTTTTATAAAAATGTTTACAATTTTTTTTTCTTCATTTAGGAGCCCCGTTCAGTTTTGGTGAAATATCATGGATCTAAACAGGGGGGATCCGGGCCACACTGAGTGATTAGGGTTTGCCTGGGCACACCTGGCACACCCTGTGCGCACGCCTATGGCTGTAATGAATTGTCAGGTCTCTGCAATATAGATTAAACTCATAGAAAAAAGAGCATGGGATCCCCCCAGTCCATTACCAGGCCCTTTGGGTCTGGTATGAATATTAAGGGGAACCCCAAACCAAAATTAAAAAAAAATTGCGTGGCGGTCCCCCTAAAATCCATACCAGGTCCTTCAGGTCTGGTATGGATTTCAAGGGGAACCCTGTGCCAACATTTTTAAAAAAAATGGCATAGGGGTCCCCCCAAAATCCATACCAGACTCTTATTCGAGCACACAACCTGGCAGGCTGCAGGAAAAGAGGGGGGGACGAGATAGCGCTGAACAGTACCAGGCCACATATGGGTCTGACCCCAAAGCACCTTGTCCCCATGTTGATGGGGACAAGGGCCTCATTTCCACAACCCTTAATGTTCATATCAGACCCAAAGGGCCTGGTAATGGACTGGGGGGATCCCATGCTCTTTTTTTTAACAAGTTTTATCTATATTGCCGAGACCCGACAATTCATTACAGCCGCAATCAGTTTTAAATGACAATTATTCCTTTAGAAATGTAATTTTGCTGTGGTACTTTGCACTTTGCAGGCATACTATAGACACCCTCTAGGCACGATATTTAAAGGAATATTTCATTTTTATTGTTTCACTTTAAGCATTCAAAAATTCACTGCTCCTGAAAAATGTTGCATTGATACATGTCCCCAAACACTTTTTATGACAATAACTTGCATATAAGCCTTTAAAATTAGCACTTTTGATTTTTCATGTCCGTGTCCCATAGACTTCAACGGTGTTTGTGTGTTCTGACAAATTTTTTGCCTGTTCGCATGTTCTGCTGCGAACCGAACAGGAGGGTGTTCGGCTCATCCCTCTATACTTTATCATTGCTTAAGATACTAAATTAATACATGCTTTGTTTTTTTGAGAGGGAAAAATTAGACTTACGATACTTTTGGCAGATGTTATTTGGAAAAAATGATTTTACTATTTTGACCAGTGTTCATTTAAAAAAGTAGCTTTACTGTAAATAAAAAGTACACATTTTATTCTATAAATGTGTCCTGCTTAAATTACAAAATATAATGTTCCTGGTACAAAGCATGGTAAAGTTAAATTTTTTTTTTTTTTTTAGCATTTTCTTGTTCTGTGTCATGTCACTATAAAAGATATACATGGTAACAAGTATAAATACAAGTAAATTAGCAGAAAAATAATAGATAAAGGAAGAAACTGGGTGGGAGGGGTTAGGAGTTAATTAGGTCTGATTGGAGTTAACTAAAGGGTAAAAAGGCTGTCATTTTGACAGCTGGTAATTGTCAATAATTGCCAGTAGTAGCGGCAGGGGGAAAGAAGGTGGAAGTAAGAGATGCATCTTAAAAATGTTGTTCATTACTGCAGTTGCATTCATACCGTGTAAATAACTTTTAAATAGCACTATGCTAAGCAAAGGTGGATGTACTCATAGAATGAGACAATTAACCTAGACCTGCATCCAAAAGTTTAGCAAGATTTTCTGTGATCATGAGGTGTCACCGCTTTCATCCTGTCCATCAATATGCATTGCTTCATCATGATCCAAAATTCTGGGTACACATTTTTTAATGACTCCTAACTTCCATACCTGGCATTATACAATTAGAAAAGTAACACACAAGATTGGTTGCATTAAGAGATTTAAAAAAAAAAAAAGCTCTTAAAAAATCTTGAGATAGGGCAGAGTTTATATGTAGTTACATACAGTATTTGTAATAAAAAAAATACTTTGAATATAAATGTAGGTTTAAAGTATTTGCTAAGATGTGCCTTGCCTATGGAAATAAGATTGGCATGCCAAACCCACACATTTCATTGGGAAGGGGTTGTATTTTAACCCTAAAAAGCATATAGTCAGATGCCTGAAATGTAATAATTGTCCATATTCTTTGAGTTCGGAAGCTGACTGAGGATATCCTCTCCAGTTTCCTTTTCTAGTCTCTAGGGCAAATGAGTACTGAGGTAATGTCTGTTTTATCACTTTTATTTTAAACACCTGCTCTGCTTGTATGTTGTGAATTCCATTTTTTCTGCTAAAGCTCTACCTGACAGCACAAAATTACAATGCAAAATATTATTATGTAATATTTAATACATTTCTAATTAAAATAAAAAGGATTTTATTTTTATGTCCTAATATAGAAAGAAAATATTCACAAAACCACTATTCCTTTTCTTTCATCAATGTCAAACATCAGAATTATGCTGAACACTGTTATTTATTGAACTGATAATTTAGAACAAATTCTGGTGCCTTTCACCAAAAACCTTTAACGTAAGATGTTATTAGGAGTCATTAAGGGAACCAAACACATACAGTCAGAGCATCTACAGCACTATCCTCTTATTTTAGCTGCTAAATCCTAATCCCAATACTCTCCACATTTCTTTATTACACAAAGCTTCTTAGACTGATCAATTTGCTTTCATTTAGCTCCGCCAACTAAATTCATTCTATTCCAAAAGTCTGTAAAAGGTAAAAGAGGAAGAACATCATTATAGAAAGTCTGAAAAGGGAAATAAAATATTCTAACGGCTATTAAAGATGATTTAACTCTGAAATGCAGGGCCACATACTGGATCACAAAAATACCTAAGCATAAATTATTGGGAATTATGATTACTCCTTCAAGAAAAATAAAAGCCTCCAAAAATATTTGCAGTGCCTACCAGATTTACATCAGAGGTATGCAACATAAACAATTCTCCCTAGCCTTGGGACTGAGCATGACTGTTCTCACTTTAAGTATTGTCACAGTGTTGCCTAGATTCTTATTCTGGACTCTAATTTAAATGTACTTATTTTGTTTTTTCTTAGATAACAGCTGATGCCATCAGTTCCCCTAGCTAGCACTGATTAAGCTAGCACATATCAGACCCCATTAGCCTTAAAAAACCTTGGCACCTGTCTTGCATTAATACGTTTCTCAACCATTATACTGTACATCCTCACACCAAATGTTCTTGGCTCTTCTTTCTTCCATTCTTGTCTTGTCTTGTATCTTGTTATCAGTCTGACTTCTGCTGAGGATACTGGTCTGCTTCCTCCCCTCATTCATGCCTGCTAATTTGGTACTGTAGTTTGTAACTTCTGCTGCTTACCTTGGCCTTCCTACTGACCATGTTCCTGTCAGCTGATCCATTACTAAGTTGTGATATTTCTTCCTCTGGATTTGGCCTACTGTCCTCTCTCTGAACTGCTCATGATGCAAATCTGGGACCATGAGCTGGGATTTTCCACAACCAATTATATTTACTATATCAGTGGCTGTGGTGAAAACAGAGCACTCTATATCTATTGAAAGATAGGGAACACTTTCCATTGACTGACCCTTTTGTTGATTGTGTAGCGGCGTCCCCGTAGGAGCCGCTGAGTGTTGTGGTCTACCTGTCACTCTGCCCAGCCCGACGTTCACTCCTCAGTCACTCTCATGCAGAAAACAGCCCATGTGCTTGTTTTTTTGTTTGTTTTATTGAGGGAATTTAACTTGGATGAGGTAAGGGAAATATGCGATGCCCGGTGAATTGTATATCAGTCAATTGGTAGATTGTATATCAATCAATTGGCAGATTGTGTCAATCAATTGGGACAACTACAGTTGTGTTCATACGTTTACATATCCTGGCGGATTTTTTTGATTTCTTGCCCAATTTTCAGAGAATATGAATGATAACACAAAAATAATTCTTTCACACATGGTTAGTGTTTGGCTGAAGCGATGTATCATCAATCAACTGTAATGACCCTGCTCAAAAGTTTACATACCCTGGTGTTTTTGGCCTGATAACATGCACACAAGTTGACACAAAGGGGTTTGAATGGCTATTAAAAGTAACCATCCTCACCTGTGATCTATTTGCTTGTAATTAGTGTGTGTGTGTGTGTGTATAAAAAGTCAATGAGTTTCTGGACTCCTGACAGACCCTTGCATCTTTTATCCAGTGCTGCACTGACGTTTCTGGATTCTGAGGAAAGAAAAAGAATTGTCAAAGGATCTGCGGGAAAAGGTAGTTGAACTGTATTAAAACAGGAAAGGGATATAAAAAGATATCCAAGGAATTGAAAATGCCAATCAGCAGTGTTCAAACTCTAATCAAGAAGTGGAAAATGAGGGGTTATGTTGAAACCAAACCACGGTCAGGTAGACCAACTAAATTTTCAGCTACAACTGCCAGGAAAATTGCTTGGGATGCAAAGCAAAACCCACAAATAACTTCAGGTGAAATACAGGACTCTCTAAAAACATGTGGAAAGAAAGAAAAAAGATGAGCTGCATGGTCGAGTCGCCAGAAGAAAGCCATTACTATGCAAATGCCACAAAGTATCCCACTTATAATATGCAAACAGCATAGCGACAAGCCTCAAACCTTCTGGCACAAAGTCTTTTGGATTAATGAGACCAAGGTTTTGCTTTTTGGCCACAACCATAAAAGCTACATTTGTAGAGGACTTAACAAGGCCTATGATGAAAGGTACACCATGCCTACTGTGAAACACAGAGGTGGATCGCTGATGCTTTGGGAATGTGTGAGCTACAAAGGTACAGTACATTTGGTCAAAATCGATGGCAAGATGAATGCAGTATGTTATCAAGAAATACTGGAGGAACATTTTCATTCATCAGCCAGGAAGCTGCGCATGGGACGTAATCGGACATTCCAACATGACAATGATCCAAAACACAAGGCCAAGTTGACCTGGCATTGGCTACAGCAGAATAAAGTGAAGGTTCTGGAGTGGCCATCTCAGTCTCCTGACCTCAATATCATTGAGCCACTCTGGGGAGATCCCAACATGCAGTTCATGCAAGACAGCCCAAGAATTTACATGAACTGGAGGCTTTTAGCCAAAAGGAATGGGCAGCTTTACCATCTGAGAAGATAAAGAGCCTCATCCACAAATATCACAAAAAGACTTTAAGCTGATTTTTAAAGGGGGCAATACACAGTATTTTAGTGGTTGTAAACCCTTACAGACTACTTTGACCTGTAGGTCCAAGAAATATCTCCTTAACCTACAAGGGCAACGCTGTCTACGGCGTATGCATGCCATAGACAATGGCGCAGGCGCACTGGGCACGCCGCAAGTGAAGGCAAACATGCCGTCACTTACGGCTCCCGCGCGCATGCGCTGAGTGACGTCATCACTGCTCCGGCCACTCACAGTGCCGGAGCAGCAATACCCGGAAGGAAGATGGGCACTTCATGGAAGAGGGGACAGCAGTGACATCGCAGGCTCCCGTGTCATTTAAGTGACACATAATGGGCTACTATGCGATGCATAGTAGTCCATTATGCATTACCTTTGCAGGGAAACAAAGAGGAAGTAAACCCATCAGGGTTTACTTCCTCTTTAAGAACTGGGGTATGTAAACTTTTGATCAGGGTCATTTGGGTAGTTTCTGTTGCCATTATGATTTAAAAAGAGTAAACACAGTTAATTGATAATAAATGGCTTCAGTCAAACACTAAGCATGAGTGAAAGAAAAGTGTTTGTGTTATCATTCATATTCTCTCAAAAATGGCCAAGAAATCATAAATTCTGCCAGGGTATGTAAACTTATGAGCACAACTGTATATACACTTCTCTGTACAAGTTACCACTTTAGTCTCCTTCAGCACTTTCCTTGCTTGCAGACTATTCCTATTCCTTCGAACAAAAGTTGTTGCCAAATGTTTGGATAAGACTAGTTCTGGTCTGTATCCCTAATACGAAGTGTAAAAAAACAGGTTCCTCAAAAGGTGGGACTTTAATGGACCATGAACAGTATGAATAATGTGAGATTTATAAATGAAATTACAAATTTATTGTTGTCACAAAATATTGAATTATACAAAAATCTTATAAAATCGAACACATGATGAAATAAACAAACAGGGGCAGACAGCTGTAAAAGCCCAAATTGCCTGTCGAGGAAACAGAGGAAACCCAACACGTTTCAATGAGTGAGGTAGAAGTCTTCTTCAGGGTGATGGGCTGAGGATTTCCAGATGTATACATGCAATCTACAGAATCAATATGCACATAATTACAACCAAATTCAAAATATCACATAATTCATAAGCTGATCATATTTCAAGGCATTTTCAGACAAGAGAAAAGACGTGGACATTAGTATACATACTGACCTCATGTGCTATGTATTTCAATTAGGAGAGATTATAACTCAACAAGTGAAAGCAAACTGAAACACTAATACAGTGTCATGAGGCCAAGACAGGATGAGAATGGATCATGTCCAACAAACCCCTGTATCTGAATGAACCTACCCAAAAGGGGGCCAGAGCAATGCAGATGGACAAACCACAGAGAATCTAGATACATAGAAGAAGAAGTATATAAATAATTAATGAATCATAATATACAGGGCATAGAATAATACACACGCGCGAACGCTCTGTGAAGTTATCCAAATATGCAATGATAAGCATACCTAAAGATTTGAGGTTTATGGAACCAGTCATTCAATACCATGGAATTAGTTCTATAGAGGTGCTTTTCCAGAAACCCAATCCAACTCATAATGGCTACTAGGGATTAGCTGAACACCCCCCCGGTTCGGTTTGCAGCAAAACATGCGAACAGGCAAAAAATTAGTTCAAACACGCGAACACAGTTAAAGTCTATGGGACACGAACATGAATAATCAAAAGTGCTAATTTTAAAGGCTTATATGCAAGTTATTGTCATAAAAAGTGTTTGGGGTCCTGACCCAGGGGACATGTATCAATGCAAAAAAAGTTTTAAAAACTGATGATTTTTTGGGAGCAGTGATTTTAATAATGCTTAAAGTGAAACCATAAAAGTGAAATATTCCTTTAAATTTTGTACCTGGGGGGTGTCTATAGTATGCCTGTAAAGCGGCACATGTTTCCCGTGTTTACAACAGTCCCTGCACAAAATGACATTTATAAAGGAAAAAAAGTAATTTAAAAGTACTCGCGGCTATAATGAATTGTCGGTCCCGGCAATACACATAAAAGTAATTGAAAAAAACGGCATGGGATTCCCCCACAGTCCATTACCAGGCCCTTTGGGTCTGGTATGAATATTACGGGGAACCCCGAACCAAAATAAAAAAAAATGGCGTGCCCCCCAAATCCATACCAGACCCTTCAGGTTGGTATGGATTTTAAGGGGGACCCCGTACCAAAATAAAAAAAAAATGGGGTGGGGCCCCAAAAAAATACATACCAGACCCTTATCCAAGCACGCAACCTGGCAGGCCACAGGAAAAGAGGGGGGCGTACCAGACCACATGCCCTCAACATGGGGAGGTTGCTTTGGGGTAGCCCCCCAAAGTACTGTGTCCCCATGTTGATGGGGACAAGGGCCTCATCCCCACAACCCTTGCCTGGTGGTTGTCGGGGTCTGTGGCAGGGGTATTATCGGAATATGGAAGCCCCCTTTAACAAGGGGACCCCCAGATCTCGGCCTCCCCCCCTGTGTGAAATGGTAATGGGAACAAATGTATCCCTACCATTTCACAAAAAAGTGTGGAAATGGTAAAAATTACATGACACGGCTTGGGGACAAGTCATTTATTAAAAAATAAAAAAATAAAACTGTCCCACAAAGTCTTCTTCTTCTTCTCTTTCTCTGCCCATGGACCAAAAAAAAAGAAAAAAGAAAACCTGCACGCCGCCAGCAATCTGCCTCCATGGGAGGCACCCGCTGTCAATGCCTCTGGTATACATCTTTTGTGCAAATACTTCATGTTCTTTTTGAACATGATTCTAATAAGTATTTAGTGACTGGTTCTTTTGCTTTTCACATCAAAAGGTCAGGGATCACTACTATGTAACATCTAATATCTGACATGACCTGCTTTCAATTACACCTCCCTTTGGTAATTTATACCATTGGTGCTACAGTTGGATCTTCCCATATTCTGTGGGATCACCTTCCCCATACCCGGGATTTACCCAGCATTCCAGCCATGCCCCATTTGCCTGTTGGCGTTCATTTGTCTTCCCGACAAGGGGAGGGGTGAGGGGCACCGTTTTTCACTCTCTGGTGCCCCTCCCCCGGCTTTGCTGATCGGTTCGCCTAGGGCGGGTCCCATGCGACCGATTGCGTTCAGCTCCCCTTATCGGCGGCGTCCCTGGACACTTCTGGACGGCGCTCCTCATTGCGCATGCGCGGGGCCCCGCTGGTGCGCATGATGAGCGCACGTCACGCTTTTACGTCAGGAGTGACGTAGTTACGGGCCGCTTCTCGGCCGTCAGGGACGCTGGGGACACCATGCGTGGCCGTCCCGCTGGACGGCCACACTTACCCAGATTGGAGATAAGCATGTGGACATACATATGTTTTAAGGGTGGCGGATTTCCGCCACCACCCCCTGTGGCTCATTATTGGCAATTTCCTCCCAATTACTCACCTATATATGGCCGGAGGTAGGGTGACATACATCACTCTTACCATCCCAGCCAATGGCACTCTATGCTAGACATCTCCACCTGGTATGTATGGATCCTCTTTCTGGGCGGCCCGCTTACCTCCCCTCTACCCTGGCATTACAACACTTGATATGACTAGTTTCCATCTAAAGCCTTTAATATTCTCTGTTCCTGACTTCTAGATCTGGTGACCTCTGATCTCTTGGGGCTACTATCCCTTCGAAAGATTATTACTTCGTTTTGGAAGTTCAGTATTCCCGTGTTTAAACACCCGGGATTAAACAATGCTGACTCCCTGTCACCACCAACAGGAGGCTCCAGTCTCTCGCCCAGAACCTTCAGGTATAATTCCAGCCATTTAACCTTTGCATCTACACTTCCACCACCCCCCTTTCCTTCACTATTATCACACTTCATTCACCTCCTTTCATCACCTCAACCCTCTTTTTTTCCGCTCTCTTTCTTCACACCCCACCATCCTTTCCCCTTCTTCTCCCCCTTCCCCTCCCATTCAGTTTTTTCACTCACCCCAGCCTAGCCTGCTCTGTTTTTCACTTCACACTCACATATCCAGTATATACCATGCACATTTTCTCAGCTTCAGCCACACACGGTTCCTACCCTTTCCACCATCACTCACCACTCCTTCTTCCTTCGCCCACTTCACCCCCCCTCTCCCCCCTTTTTTTCCTTTTTTCTCCCGCTTTGCCGATTTGATCGTTGGTCTTTGATTTGTCTTGTATTGCACTTGCAGCTTGCTGCACCCCCATTTCCCTTCCGACCTCACCATCCCCACACTTGACACTGTTTCTTTCATTTTCACAATTTTTTCCACCCCCTCCTTTCCCCCACATTTTCACATCACCATTCCACACTGCCTCACTTACCCTTTTTGTTATCCACAGGCATTCATTGCATGGCCGCATCCCTCACTCTCTACTTCGTAGGGAATATTCACCTCCCACACATACCGCTGCTTACTCGATGGCTGCACATTCTACCCCCGATCCTTACCCTGTTTGGGTTGTCATGTATTTAACTGTTATTCCTCTATGGGCTATAAATGGACCACTCCTCCCCACATATATACCATATGGGGTTAGGAGCATTATATTATAGTGTCCAAACTCCTCTACCCCTAACTAATTCTATTGCCCCCCCCCTTTTTGGATTTTTTGCCACAGGTACTGTCCACATATTCTTCTATTCTCCTCTGGGCTATCTTCTCCCTTCCAATTCCCTCGCTCCTCTGGGGTGATGAGGGAGGAGAGGATTCCTTGGCGCATGGCCTCTTGTAAGACTTCTGGACGTTCCCAGACTCATGTGGCCTCTGACGGACTCGTACCATCCTGGTATACCCCCAGCAAGGCGGACGATGCTTTCCATAGTTGGGATCTCCAGGTGGTAACACTACCCTTTTTTCAGGATAAACATAACCGTGCGGACCTGTCCCTCTGAGGAAGACCCTTTGTGGGTCGAAACGCGTCAGGGTCTCCTTCTCATTTGTACCCCAGACACTGTACTAACATGTCGATATGAGAACCTTAGTCTGCTATGTGTATATCCATGTCATTTTAATTGTTTATTCCATCGGAGCTCATGTTCTAACCTGGGTGTCATTGATTAATTATTTATCTAATAAAATCCAATTTTTATCTATTTATACCCCTGACTCTTTTATTGCACGCTGCCTAAAAACCCCAATGTGGGGGAATCCTCTCCTTTTCGTTACCTTTAGGGGTGAGCAGCACTCTCTTTACCCTCGGGTATGTGTCTTTTCTCTGTCGCATCCATATTGGGTGGTTAAACACCCCTTCCCCTCTTAGACACAGAGAGTTAAAACATGAGCTTTGGTTTATGAATTGCTTTGTCTCTTATCTTTGTATGCTTTACAGCCTCTGTAGAAAACATTCATACTCCCTAAAGGGGAAACACTTTATCCCTGCTCTTTGCAAACTGCCAAAACACGAGGGATTGTGAATATCATGCTGTACGAGTGTGGGGTGTTCTATCTTGGAAGGACGGAGCGGGAGTCCCACAAACGCAGGTCCAAGTATATTCATAGTATATAGACTGGCAATCACTCCCTGCCCATTGGGCGCCATATCGCACTGGTCCATACATCACTCCAGCACGAACAAAGGTGGACTTGTAAAACAAATGCCACCTTGGTACTGGGACTGAATGAATCTATCGCCCGATTATTAAAGGGCTTTACCTTGGAAAAAATTTAATTATGAATCCCATTCAGTTTGCTGTCCACATACCCCCTGTCAATAGTAATAACAATAACTATTTAGGCACTTTTATACTTTTGGACACGTGCGTTTCTGTATCTCCTGCTTCTGCCCCTTTTCCCCATGGGACACCCCTCATTCTATATCAATAGTAGTGTTAATAACCATCAATATGCTAACATTAAGTTGCATAACATGTCATTGTTTTGTTTTGCTTTGATGGTACCATGTTTAATCTAAAATGGAATACTATTTTATCATACTTTATATAGATGACTGACATATACCACTCAACCAACGTCTCTTGTATATACTTTTGTGCATCTAACCAATGCCTCTGGTATACATCTTTTGTGCAAATACTTCATGTTCTTTTTGAACATGATTCTAATAAGTATTTAGTGACTGGTTCTTTTGCTTTTCACATCAAAAGGTCAGGGATCACTACTATGCAACATCTAATATCTGACATGAACTGCTTTCAATTACACCTCCCTTTGGTAATTTATACCATTGGTGCTACAGTTGGATCTTCCCATATTCTGTGGGATCACCTTCCCCATACCCGGGATTTACCCAGCATTCCAGCCATGACCCATTTGCCTGTTTGCGCTCATTTGTCTTCCCGACAAGGGGAGGGGTGAGGGGCACCGTTTTTCACTCTCTGGTGCCCCTCCCCCCGCTTTGCTGATCGGTTCGCCTAGGGCGGGTCCCATGCGACCGATCGTGTTCAGCTCCCCTTGTCGGCAGCGTCCCTGGACACTTCTGGACGGCGCTCCTCATTGCGCATGCGCGGGGCCCCGCTGGTGCGCATGACGAGCGCACGTCACGCTTTTACGTCAGGAGTGACGTAGTTACGGGCCGATACTCGGCCGACAGGGACGCCGGGGACGCCATGCGCGGCCGTCTCGCTGGACGGCCACACTTACCCAGATTGGAGATAAGCATGTGGACATACATATGTTTTAAGGGTGGCGGATTTCCGCCACCACCCCCTGTGGCTCATTATTGGCAATTTCCTCCCAATTACTCACCTATATATGGCCGGAGGTATGGTGACATACATCACTCTTACCATCCCAGCCAATGGCACTCTATGCTAGACATCTCCACCTGGTATGTATGGATCCTCTTTCTGGGCGACCCGCTTACCTCCCCTCTACCCTGGCATTACAACACTTGATATGACTAGTTTCCATCTAAAGCCTTTAATATTCTCTGTTCCTGACTTCTAGATCTGGTGACCTCTGATCTCTTGGGGCTACTATCCCTTCGAAAGATTATTACTTCGTTTTGGAAGTTCAGTATTCCCGTGTTTAAACACCCGGGATTAAACAATGCTGACTCCCTGTCACCACCAACAGGAGGCTCCAGTCTCTCGCCCAGAACCTTCAGGTATAATTCCAGCCATTTAACCTTTGCATCTACACTTCCACCACCCCCCTTTCCTTAACTATTATCACACTTCATTCACCTCCTTTCATCACCTCAACCCCCTTTTTTTCCGCTCTCTTTCTTCACACCCCACCATCCTTTCCCCTTCTTCTCCCCCTTCCCCTCCCATTCAGTTTTTTCACTCACCCCAGCCTAGCCTGCTCTGTTTTTCACTTCACACTCACATATCCAGTATATACCATGCACATTTTCTCAGCTTCAGCCACACACGGTTCCTACCCTTTCCACCATCACTCACCACTCCTTCTTCCTTCGCCCACTTCACCCCCCCTCTCCCCCCTTTTTTTCCTTTTTTCTCCCGCTTTGCTGATTTGATCGTTGGTCTTTGATTTGTCTTGTATTGCACTTGCAGCTTGCTGCACCCCCATTTCCCTTCCGACCTCACCATCCCCACACTTGACACTGTTTCTTTCATTTTCACAATTTTTTCCACCCCCTCCTTTCCCCCACATTTTCACATCACCATTCCACACTGCCTCACTTACCCTTTTTGTTATCCACAGGCATTCATTGCATGGCCGCATCCCTCACTCTCTACTTCGTAGGGAATATTCACCTCCCACACATACCGCTGCTTACTCGATGGCTGCACATTCTACCCCCGATCCTTACCCTGTTTGGGTTGTCATGTATTTAACTGTTATTCCTCTATGGGCTATAAATGGACCACTCCTCCCCACATATATACCATATGGGGTTAGGAGCATTATATTATAGTGTCCAAACTCCTCTACCCCTAACTAATTCTATTGCCCCCCCCCCTTTTTGGATTTTTTGCCACAGGTACTGTCCACATATTCTTCTATTCTCCTCTGGGCTATCTTCTCCCTTCCAATTCCCTCGCTCCTCTGGGGTGATGAGGGAGGAGAGGATTCCTTGGCGCATGGCCTCTTGTAAGACTTCTGGATGTTCCCAGACTCATGTGGCCTCTGACGGACTCGTACCATCCTGGTATACCCCCAGCAAGGCGGACGATGCTTTCCATAGTTGGGATCTCCAGGTGGTAACACTACCCTTTTTTCAGGATAAACATAACCGTGCGGACCTGTCCCTCTGAGGAAGACCCTTTGTGGGTCGAAACGCGTCAGGGACTCCTTCTCATTTGTACCCCAGACACTGTACTAACATGTCGATATGAGAACCTTAGTCTGCTATATGTATATCCATGTCATTTTAATTGTTTATTCCATCGGAGCTCATGTTCTAACCTGGGTGTCATTGATTAATTATTTATCTAATAAAATCCAATTTTTATCTATTTATACCCCTGACTCTTTTATTGCACGCTGCCTAAAAACCCCA
The DNA here is from genome assembly GCA_028564925.1 of Lithobates sylvaticus. Taxonomy (NCBI): domain Eukaryota; kingdom Metazoa; phylum Chordata; class Amphibia; order Anura; family Ranidae; genus Lithobates; species Lithobates sylvaticus. The sequence goes on along the minus strand of CM053027.1, from coordinate 264,025,392 downwards.
ATGTGGGGGAATCCTCTCCTTTTCGTTACCTTTAGGGGTGAGCAGCACTCTCTTTACCCTCGGGTATGTGTCTTTTCTCTGTCGCCCGCTGTCAAGACCGTCCTCTGAAGTGACAGTTCTTTTATAACTGAGGGCGGGGCCACACAGTGACGTCTCTGGGTGACCCCGCCCACCTCTAACGCACGGGGACATCCCTATGGCTTCCCCGTAGCGCCAGAGGGGACGGGGCCACCCGGTGACGCACATGGGGCACACAGGCGCACAGGGATTATATATTGAAAACCTCACCCGACACCATCTTTCAACAAAAAACATAAAGAAATCTTTAACATCATTAAATAAAATAATTTATCAGAGATAAAAAATTTCAATCAAAATCAACATTTAACCCTTCGGGCATTAAAACTTTAGCCTCAACAATCCAGAACGATTCTCTTTGGCTAATATGGTGAGTATAATTACCGCCCCTCCAATGTCTGTCCACCCTCTCCATACACCAAAATTTCAGGCATCTAGGATCCCTATAATGGCATTGTCTAAAATGTTTAAAGACGCTGCGGATCCTTATGCCGCGTACACACGAGCAGTTTTGCCATCGGAATAAACACTGGAGGTTTTTTTGACGGATTTCCGACGGAATTCCGCTCAAGCTGTCTTGCATACACACGGTCACACCAAATTCCGACCGTCAAGAATGCGGTGACATACAACACGTACGATCGGACAACACATCCAACGTCTCGTACTTGCTTGCTACACTCGGGGTCTAGAAGTTTGGCCTATATATTGTCCACAGCTGCACTCCAACATATAGACTACTCCCAGAGTGCTACACGTAATACGATTCTTAATTTGGTAAGTCCTATTAGTAGAAAAAGAAGCAAACTCCTTAGGTTTCTTCACATTAAATCTGCACTCCGGACATTGTCCACAAGCATAAAAACCTGAAAGAAAAGAAAAAAAAAATATATTTTCCTTAAAAATAGGTGGGTAACTAACCCTTGGGGCAATGACATCCCTCAGAATAGGGGCTCTTTTGTAAATGAGTTAGGGGTGTAGAGGAAGGACTGTTCCCTGTACTTTGTCCTTTCTCAGTACCTCCCAATGTTCATTCACTATCCTCTCAAATTGCTTATATTGAAAAACCCCCTAAAACCATTTTAAATTCATGCTTATCAACCTTTTGGTTATTATAATCTGAAACCAAACTAGTTCTATCTAGGACTCCAATATTCTCTATCTTATTCTGAATTTGATCCTTATGGTAGCCTTTCTGGTGGAATCTATCAGCCAAAATCTGAGATTAAGCCAGAAAGAAGCAGTAGAAGAGCAATTTCACCTTAGGCGAATAAATTGCCACCTTGGAATATTACAAGGCCAACCTTTGTGATGGCAACTGTTGAGAGGGATGTACCCATTTCAGTCAGTTGGCTTAAAATAGTTCTGTGTCATAAATTCGGCTCCCTGCTTATAGATCTCTAAATCAAGAAACACCATCCTCTGGGTATCCATGTTCCATGAGAGAGATATATTTTTGGTGTTGTCATTCAACTTCAGCATAAATGCTTCATGGCTAACCGTGTTACCCTCCCAAATCATGATAAGATCATCGATGTATCATTTATAGCACTTTAATTGACTGGGGCGTTCCTGAAAGATATTTTCCTCCTCCCATAAGGCCATAAACAGATTTGTCACACTGGGGGCAAATCTAGCCCCCATCTCAACACCCATAATTTGGCGGTAGAATTTTGTCGTACCAGAAGTATATTTTGGTTAGACAGAATTCCAAACATTGTACTAAAATTTTTCTATGTCTACTGGTAAGATCAGACTAATAAAGCCCATTTAACAGAAAGGATAGCATCAGAATGACTAATAATAGTTTATAAAGAACTGACATCTGCAGTAATCAGTATACTATTAGTCCTACAAGGAACTTCCTCCTAAATCTGAATAAACAATTTAGTGTCTCTGAGATAAGCCTTGGTTTCCGAGATGATGGGCTTAAGAAAATAATCAATATACTGGCCTAGACGTGCTGATACTGATTTAAAGCTGTATACTATAGGTCTCCCTGGCAGACGTGTAGCATCTTTATGGACCTTCGACAGGAAATATATGATTGGAGTCCTACAAGCACTAGAATCCAAATAGCTGGCTTACTTTTTTGTGAGAGCTTTTAGTTTCAGGCCCTTCTGGACTAAAATACCCAAATCCTCTTTAAACTGAAAAATAAGATCACTTTTCAAAAGTGTTAGCATCCCCCAATAAATGATCCATTTCCCTTTTATAAAATTCCTTGCTTATCACTACCAAACCTCCCCCTTATCCTCCGGGCGAATCACCACCTCTTTTTTGGATTCTAAAGAAGTGATGCCCTTTTTTATGAAAGCAGGGTCTCTAATTTTTCTAACTTTCATTGAATCCAGATCACTTAACATCATAGAGTGAGAGGCAGCGGCCCCATCTTGTTAGAGCAGCGTACTGGCCGAGTGGAAGAATTCGGTCAGCTTGCGGGGGCCACCTGTGGGTTTTCTCTTGCCCATGATGTTGAGGAGGGTCAGGGGACACTGCTGAGGCTGGTGTGGGTGCAGTGAGTCACTCCATGTCGATGGGAACGATCGGGCTTGGCTGTACTGCTCTGGAGTTCAGACTTCAGGTGGGCATCTCTCCCGGCTGCAGGCCATGTCCCCCGTGGTACATCTGTACCATGCATAGAACATGCTGCAGAAAAAAATTAATTTCTAAGGAGAAAAAAAAAAAGTCAAATCACATTTAAATTGCCTGGCCGTTGTAATTGCTGTTTAAAAAAAGAAAGAAAAAACTGTGCGGGGTCCTCCCCCAGTCCATAGCAGACCCTTAAAAAAAACGGTGTAGCCCCCACCCCCCAAAATCCATGCCTCATCTGTATCTGAACATGCGGCCTGGCAGGTCAGGAAAGAGGGAGATGAGCAAACGCTCCCCCTTCTGAACTATACCAGGCCACATGCCCTCAACATGGGGGGTGCTTTGACCATGTTGATGAGGACAAGGGTCTCTTCCCCACAACCTTGGGCTGGGGTTGTGGGGTTTGTGGGCAGGGAGCTTATCAGAATATGGAAGCCCCCTTTAAAAATGGGGCCCCCAGATCCCGCTCTCCCCCATGTGAATGAGTATGGGGTGCATAATAACCCTACCCATTCACCAAAAAAGTGTCAAAAAGTAATAACGCCATTTTTGACAATTCCTTTATTAACCACTTGACCACTGGGCACTTAAACACCCTTAATAACCAGACCAATTTTCAGCTTTCGGTGCTCTCACACTTTGAATGACAATTACTCATTCATACAACACTGTACCCATATGAAATTTTTGTCCTTTTTTTCACACAAATAGAGCTTTCTTTTGGTGGTATTTAATCACCTCTGGGTTTTTTATTTTTTGCGCTATAAAAGAAAAATGACTGAAAATTCTGTAAAAAAAATGAATTTTTCTTCGTTTTTGTTATAAAATTTAGCAAATTTGTAATTTTTCTTGATAAATTTTGGCCAAAATTTATACTGCTACATATCCTTGGTAAAAATAAGTACAAATTGGGGTATATTATTTGGTCTTTGTGAAAGTTTTAGAGTCCACAAGCTATGGTGCCAATATCTGAAAATTGATCACACCTGAAGTACTGACGGCCTATCTCATTTCTTGAGACCCTAACATGCCATAAAAGTACAAATACCCCCCAAATGACCCTTTTTGGAAAGAAGACATTCCAAGGTATTTGGAAAGAGGCATCGTGAGTTTTTTGAAGTTGTCATTTTTTCCCACAATTCTTTGCAATATCAAGATTTTTTTTAAATTTTTATTTTTTTTTCACAAAATTGTCATATTAGCAGGTTATTTCTCACACACAGCATATGCATACCACAAATTACACCCCAAAACACATTCTGCTATTACTCCCGAGTACGGCGATACCACATGTGTGAGACTTTTACACAGTGTGGCCACATACAGAGGCCCAACATGCAGGGAGCACCATCAGGTGTTCTGGAGCACCCAGGCCAATTCTGACATTTCTCTCCTACATGTAAAAATCATCATTTATTTGCTAGAAAATTACATAGAACCCCAAAACATTATAAATGTTTTTTTAGCAAAGACCCTAGAGAATACAATGGCGGTCGTTGCAACTTTTTATCTAGCACGGTACTTGCGCAGCAATTTTTCGAACGTGTTTTATTTGGAAAAAAAATGTTTTGTGCTTTACAAAAAACAAAACTGTAAATTTAGCCCAATGTTTTTGCATAATGTGAAAGATGAAGTTACGCCGAGTAAATAGATACCCAACATGTCACGTTTCAAAATTGCACACACTCGTGAAATGGCGCCAAACTTCGCTACTTAAAAATCCCCATAGGCTTTAATTTTGTTTACTGGTTACATGTTTTGAGTTACAGAGGAGGTCTAGGACCAAAATTATTGTTCTCGCTCTAACGTTCGCAGCGATACCTCACATGTGTGGTTTGAACACCGTTTTCATATGTGGGCGGGACTTACGTATGCGTTCGCTTCTGCGTGCGAGCTCACGGGGACAGGGACGCTTTAAAAAAATATATATATATTTTATTGTTCATTTTACTTTATTTATTTTAGTTTGACCCTTTTTTTCCCCCCAAAAATTTTTTTGGTCACTTTTATTCCTATTACAAGGAATGTAAACATCCCTTGTAATAGGAATATGGCATTACAGGTCCTCTTTACAGTGAGATATGGGGTCAATAAGACCCACATCTCACCTCTAGGCTGGAAAGCCTGAAATAAAAAAATAAAAAACGATCCTGGCTTTGATCGTAGCGAGTATCGCAGGGTATTGTTGGGTATTGCAGGGTATTGGGTATTGCAGAGTATCGCCGGGTATTGCAGAGTATCTCCGGGTATGGTAGAGTATCGCAGAGTATCGCCGGGTATTGCAGAGTATCGCAGGGTATGGTAGAGTATCGCCGGGTATCGCAGAGTATCGCAGGGTATGGTAGAGTATCGCCGGGTATCGCAGAGTATCGCAGGGTATGGCAGGGTATGGCAGGGTATCGCAGAGCATCGCAGGGTATCGCAGGGTATGGCAGAGTATCGCAGGGTATGGCAGAGTATCGCAGGGTATGGCAGAGCATCGCAGGGTATGGCAGGGCATCGCAGGGTATGGCAGGGCATCGCAGGGTATGGCAGAGTATCGCAGGGTATGGCAGAGCATCGCAGGGTATGGCAGGGCATCGCAGGGTATGGCAGGGTATCGCAGGGTATGGCAGAGCATCGCAGGGTATGGCAGGGCATCGCAGGGTATGGCAGGGCATCGCAGGGTATGGCAGAGTATCGCATGGTATGGCAGAGTATCGCATGGTATGGCAGAGTATCGCAGGGTATGGCAGAGTATCGCAGGGTATTGCGGGGGTATGGCAGAGTATTGCGGGGTATGGCAGAGTATTGCGGGGGTATGGCAGAGTATTGCAGGGGTATGGCACAGTATTGCGGGGGTATGGCACAGTATTGCGGGGGTATGGCACAGTATTGCGGGGGTATGGCACAGTATTGCGGGGGGTATGGCACAGTATAGGGGGGTATGGCACAGTATTGGGGGGGATGGCAGAGAATCCATCCATCCATGCTCAGCCAGCCCTCCATACCCTGCAATACCCAGCAATACACTGCAGGCTATTGCTGGGTATTGCAGGGTATGGGGGGATGGCTGAGCATGGATGGATGGATCGGTGGTGGCAGAGCAGGCTGTGGGCACTACAGATCCCGCCCACAGCACTGCTGCCACCGATCCCTCCCCCTCTCCTCTCATACTGTACCGATCGGTACAGAGAGAGGAGGAGGAGAGAGGAACCGGCGTCATCAAATGACGCCGGTTTGCTTACATGTGATCACTCCGTCATTTGACGGAGCGATCACGTGGTAAACGGCCGCGATGAGCGGCCGTTTACCGTGATCCATGATCCGCCGGGTCCTCTGGACCCGGCGATCATGGATGCTCTCGAGTGCGCGCACCAGGGGGCGCGCAAGAGCAGAATTCTGTGAGGCCGTTAATTAACGGCCTCCCAGAGTTAAGCAACTGCCCTGTAGCCGTTTTTCGGCTATGGGCCGGTTGCTAACTGGTTAAAAAAGAAAAAAAAAAAAAAAAACAGTGTCCCCTGATGTAAATCCATCGCCAGTCGCCGCACTCGAAAAAGAAAAAAAAAAACCTTTACACTCATTGACGGCCGACTGCCGAAAGCTTCTTCCACCATTTGACAGTTCTTATATGGGTAAGGACAGGACCACCTGGTATCAATTCCTTCATCCTCCAGGAACTGGATGTATATTCATGAGGCCAGGAGGAACCAGGAGGTACCCAGGACCCACTGCACCAGTGTAGGGTCTGACAATGGGTCCAAGGATTTCATCCCGATACCTAATGGCAGTCAGGGTGCCATTGGCTAGCCTGTAGAAGTCTGTGCTTCCCTCCATGGATATGCCTCCCCAGACCATCACTAACCCACCACCAAACTGGTCAGGCAGCAAAGGTTCTCCACGGCTTCTCCAGACCCTTTCATGTCTGTCACATGTGCTCAGCGTGAACCTACTCTCATCTGTGAAAAGCACAGGGTGCCAGTGGTGGACCTGCTAATTCTGGTGTTCAATGGCAAATGCCAATTAAGCGCCACAGTGCCTAGCACAGGGCCCACTAGAGAATGTCAGCCCTCAGGCCAACCTCATGAAGTCTGTTTCTGATTGCTTGATCAGAGACATTCACACCAGTGGCCTGCTGGAGGTAATTTTGTAGGGCTCTGGCAGTGCTCATCCTGTTCCTCCTTGCACAAAGTAGCAGATACCGGTCCTGCTGATGGGTTAGTGACCTTCTACGGCCCTGTCCAGCTCTCTAGAGTAACTGCCTGTCTCCTGGAATTGCCTCCATGCTCTTGAGACTCTGCTGGGAGACACAACAAACCTTCTGGCAATGGCACGTTTTGCTGTGCCATCCTGGAGGCGTTGGACTGCCTATGCAACCTCTATCGGGTTCAGGTATCGCCTCGTGCTACCAATAGTGACACTGACCCTAGCCAAATGCAAAACTTGTGAAAAACAGCCAGAATTCTGAAATCCTCGAATATGCATAACTGGGAAAAGGAACTAGGAAACACATTTACCCAGCAAGAATGGCATCAGGCCTTGCAATCATATCATAGACACTCTCACTGTGTAAATCATTGGGACTTAATGCTTAAAGTGCTATACAGGACATATCTAACCCCCGTTAGGCTGGCACAAATCTACTCACAGTCCTCTTCTGATTGTTGGAGGGAGTGTGGGGGGAAAGGTGGCATCCCCCATATTTTATGGCATTGTAGCTGTTTAAAAAACTTCTGGAAAGATGTAACTTCCCTGTTAAGCAAAGTGATTGAGCAACCACTACTGCTTAAGCCCCAACTAGCACTTCTCAATATAAGGATAGGAACCATTCATAAACAACGCAGGGCACTTGCCACTCACATTCTGATAGCAGCAAAACTTACCATAACATCTAAATGGAAATCCAAGGCCATTCCTCTCATCTCAGAAGTTATACAGAGGGTTCAAACCCAATACAGCTATGAAAAATATTTTGCCATTAAGCATAACTCGCTACTAGGGATGGGCCCGGTGCTCGATGCGAACCCATGTTCGCATCGAGCACCGGGTGTTCACTTGCTCGGTGAGCCCAGAACTATTTTGGCCGCTCGCATCACGTTCGTGTGATGCGAGCGGCCCCGCAATGCATTGCGGCCAGCGCGGCCGGCGCAGTGCATTGCTGGCTGATGATTGGCCAAGCATGCACTGTGACCCCGCATGCTTGGCCAAACACAGCGCCGGAAACTCGAAGAGCCATAATTGGCTACAGGCAGGACGCCTGTAGCCAATTACAGCTCAGGGGCTTTAGTACACGCCCCCCCCTATAAAAGGCCGCCACGCCGTCTGCGCCGGTCACATGCTGTTCCGGCGTAGATAGAGCAGGATAGTTCTGTGACACTCTGCTGGATTTAGTTAGTTAGAGAGATTTACTTAGAGAGATTGAGTTAGATAGATTCATTTAGAAAGATTGATTTAGAAAGAGGGGCTTGTGGTGTGTTCGTGGCAGGCAGGCAGAGCTCCTATATTTTGTTCCCAGAAGCACCTATAGGACTTGTAGTGTGTTCGTGGCAGGCAGGCAGAGCTCCTATATTTTGTTCCCAGAAGCACCTATAGGACTTGTAGTGTGTTCGTGGCAGGCAGGCAGAGCTCCTATATTTTCTTCCCAGAAGCACCTATAGGACTTGAAGTGTGTTAGTCCCATCACACAGAGATCATATATTTTGTTCCCAGAAGCACCTATAGGACTTGAAGTGTGTTAGTCCCATCACACAGAGATCATATATTTTGTTCCCAGAAGCACCCATAGGACTTGAAGTGTGTTAGTCCCATCACACAGAGATCATATATTTTGTTCCCAGAAGCACCTATAGGACTTGAAGTGTGTTAGTCCCATCACACAGACCTATATTTTCTTCCCAGAAGCACCTATAGGACTTGAAGTGTGTTAGTCCCATCACACAGAGATCATATATTTTGTTCCCAGAAGCACCTATAGGACTTGAAGTGTGTTAGTCCCATCACACAGAGATCATATATTTTGTTCCCAGAAGCACCTATAGGACTTGAAGTGTGTTACTCCCATCACACAGACCTATATTTTCTTCCCAGAAGCACCTATAGGACTTGAAGTGTGTTAGTCCCATCACACAGAGATCATATATTTTGTTCCCAGAAGCACCTATAGGACTTGAAGTGTGTTAGTCCCATCACACAGACCTATATTTTCTTCCCAGAAGCACCTATAGGACTTGAAGTGTGTTAGTCCCATCACACAGAGATCATATATTTTGTTCCCAGAAGCACCTATAGGACTTGAAGTGTGTTAGTCCCATCACACAGAGATCATATATTTTGTTCCCAGAAGCACCTATAGGACTTGAAGTGTGTTAGTCCCATCACACAGACCTATATTTTCTTCCCAGAAGCACCTATAGGACTTGAAGTGTGTTAGTCCCATCACACAGAGATCATATATTTTGTTCCCAGAGGCACCTATAGGACTTGAAGTGTGTTAGTCCCATCACACAGACCTACATTTTCTTCCCAGAAGCACCCATAGGACTTGAAGTGTGTTAGTCCCATCACACAGAGATCATATATTTTGTTCCCAGAAGCACCTATAGGACTTGAAGTGTGTTAGTCCCATCACACAGAGATCATATATTTTGTTCCCAGAAGCACCTATAGGACTTGAAGTGTGTTAGTCCCATCACACAGACCTATATTTTCTTCCCAGAAGCACCTATAGGACTTGAAGTGTGTTAGTCCCATCACACAGAGATCATATATTTTGTTCCCAGAAGCACCTATAGGACTTGAAGTGTGTTAGTCCCATCACACAGACCTATATTTTCTTCCCAGAAGCACCTATAGGACTTGAAGTGTGTTAGTCCCATCACACAGAGATCATATATTTTGTTCCCAGAAGCACCTATAGGACTTGAAGTGTGTTAGTCCCATCACACAGAGATCATATATTTTGTTCCCAGAAGCACCTATAGGACTTGAAGTGTGTTAGTCCCATCACACAGACCTATATTTTCTTCCCAGAAGCACCTATAGGACTTGAAGTGTGTTAGTCCCATCACACAGAGATCATATATTTTGTTCCCAGAGGCACCTATAGGACTTGAAGTGTGTTAGTCCCATCACACAGACCTACATTTTCTTCCCAGAAGCACCCATAGGACTTGAAGTGTGTTAGTCCCATCACACAGAGATCATATATTTTGTTCCCAGAAGCACCTATAGGACTTGAAGTGTGTTAGTCCCATCACACAGAGATCATATATTTTGTTCCCAGAAGCACCTATAGGACTTGAAGTGTGTTAGTCCCATCACACAGACCTATATTTTCTTCCCAGAAGCACCCATAGGACTTGAAGTGTGTTAGTCCCATCACACAGAGATCCTATATTTTGTTCCCAGAAGCACCTATAGGACTTGAAGTGTGTTAGTCCCATCACACAGACCTATATTTTCTTCCCAGAAGCACCTATAGGACTTCTAGTGTGTTAGTGGCATCACACAGAGCTCCTCTATTTTCTTTGCAGAAGCACCCACAGGACTTCTAGTGTGTTAGTGGCATCACACAGAGCTCCTATATTTTCTTCTCAGCAGCACCCACAGGACTTCTAGTGTGTTAGTGGCATCACACAGAGCTCCTCTATTTTCTTTGCAGAAGCACCCATAGGACTTCTAGTGTGTTAGTGGCATCACACAGAGCTCCTATATTTTCTTCTCAGCAGCACCCACAGGACTTCGAGTGTGTTAGTGGCATCACACAGAGCTCCTCTATTTTCTTTGCAGAAGCACCCATAGGACTTCTTGTGTGTTAGTGGCATCACACAGAGCTCCTATATTTTCTTCTCAGCAGCACCCACAGGACTTCGAGTGTGTTAGTGGCATCACACAGAGCTCCTCTATTTTCTTTGCAGAAGCACCCATAGGACTTCTAGTGTGTTAGTGGCATCACACAGAGCTCCTATATTTTCTTCTCAGCAGCACCCACAGGACTTCTAGTGTGTTAGTGGCATCACACAGAGCTCCTCTATTTTCTTTGCAGAAGCACCCACAGGACTTCTAGTGTGTTAGTGGCATCACACAGAGCTCCTCTATTTTCTTTGCAGAAGCACCCATAGGACTTCTAGTGTGTTAGTGGCATCACACAGAGCTCCTATATTTTCTTCTCAGCAGCACCCACAGGACTTCTAGTGTGTTAGTGGCATCACACAGAGCTCCTCTATTTTCTTTGCAGAAGCACCCACAGGACTTCTAGTGTGTTAGTGGCATCACACAGAGCTCCTCTATTTTCTTTGCAGAAGCACCCATAGGACTTCTAGTGTGTTAGTGGCATCACACAGAGCTCCTATATTTTCTTCTCAGCAGCACCCACAGGACTTCTAGTGTGTTAGTGGCATCACACAGAGCTCCTCTATTTTCTTTGCAGAAGCACCCATAGGACTTCTAGTGTGTTAGTGGCATCACACAGAGCTCCTATATTTTCTTCTCAGCAGCACCCACAGGACTTCTAGTGTGTTAGTGGCATCACACAGAGCTCCTCTATTTTCTTTGCAGAAGCACCCATAGGACTTCTAGTGTGTTAGTGGCATCACACAGAGCTCCTATATATTCTTCTCAGCAGCACCCACAGGACTACCGACTACAATGGCTGGAAGACCGCCAAGGGGAGGCAGAGCGTGCAGAGCCAAGAACACAGGGCAGGCAGGCTCTGTTTCTAGTGGACGTGGCCGTGGCCGTGGACGTGGTCGTGCATCGTCATCAGCACGTGGCCATGGGACACGCGCGTCTTTGTTTTCGGCAGCTGGACATGTGGAGCCGCATCATGCTGAAGGCTTGGTAAAATGGATGACCAAGCCCTCCTCATCCTCCTCATCCTCTCTCACCCAGGCTCAGGGTACTGGCAGAGCATCATCAGCCACCCCTTCCCTAGACCCACCATGTCCTCCTGAGGAGTCCCCCGAACTCTTTGAGCACAGTGTTGGGTACATGCTCCAGGAGGATGCCCAACGATTCGAAGGCTCGGATGATGATACCCAGCTTGAGGAATCTGGCAGTACTGTTCCACCAGCTGCAGCTTACTGCCAGGTTTGCTCTAGTGGTGAAGAGGGAGGGGATGATGAGGTCACTGACTCCACGTGGGTGCCTGAAGGGAGAGAGGATGAGGAGGAGGACGAGGAGGAGGAGGATGCGGCGTCACATGTCCAACGAGGCAGGATGCCCCCTGGAGGCCAGGTAGAGGCCAGCACAGCAACTGTACAACACCGCAGAGCTCCGCCTGTGCAGGGCGCTGCCTCTGCACGTTATCAGAAAAGTTCTTTGGTGTGGGCCTTTTTTGAGACGAGTGCATCAGATCGCACCACTGCTATTTGCAATATTTGTCTCAAGCGTATCTCGCGTGGCCAAAACATCAGCCGCTTGGGCACCACAAGCATGACCAGACATATGTCGACCTGCCATGCAGCTCGTTGGCAGGCACACATAAAAGACCCACACCAAAGAACTAAGCGGACCTCTCCTTGCTCCTCATCAGCTGGGATCTCCATCCCCACTACACCTTCAGTCCTCTCTGAAAGCTGCTCTGAGAGGACTGAAGGTGTAGAATTAGGTGTGTCACAACCAAGTACTTGCAGTACACCGACGTCCGATTGCAGCAGGCAAATTTCCCTGCCCCAGCTGCTGGACCGTAGAAAGAAGTACACTCCCAGCCATCCACATGCCCAGCGGTTGAATGCTAGCTTGGCTAAATTGCTAGCACTTCAACTGCTGCCTTTTCAGTTGGTAGACTCGGCCCCCTTCCGTGAGTTTGTTCAATGTGCGGTTCCTCAGTGGCAGGTTCCCAAACGCCACTTTTTCTCACGGAAGGCGATTCCGTCTCTCTACCGGCATGTGGAGGGCAATGTCCATGCCTCGCTGGACAGGGCGGTCAGCGGTAAGGTGCATATTACCGCTGACTCATGGTCCAGCAGGCATGGACAGGGACGGTACCTTTCTTTCACGGCCCATTGGGTCACTCTATTGGCAGCTGGGAGGGATGCAGGACAAGGTGCAGTAGTGTTGCAGGTTGTTCCGCCACCACGCCTCCAAAACGCTACTACTGCTACTGGTTGTGACACACCTCTCTCCTCCACCCCCTCCTCTTCTTCTTCCTCCAGTGCTCTGTCCTTGGAACCAGCGGTGCTCCGTAGGCGTACAAGGGGCTACGCAAGTACGCAGGCAAAAAGATGCCATGCCGTGCTTGCGCTGGTGTGTTTGGGGGACAGGAGCCACACTGGGCCAGAGGTTCTGGCAGCTCTGCAGGGGCAGGCCGAGAGGTGGTTGACGCCACGTCAGCTTAAGCCAGGAATGGTCGTTTCTGACAATGGCACCAACCTCCTCTCCGCCCTGCGACAGGGGCAGCTCACCCATGTGCCCTGCATGGCTCACGTCCTCAACCTGGTGGTGCAGCGGTTCTTGGGCAGGTTCCCAGGCTTACAGGATGTCCTGAGGCAGACCAGGAAAGTCTGTGTGCATTTCCGCCGATCTTATAATGCCAGTGCTCGGCTGACTGAGCTGCAAAAGGAGCTGAACCTGCCCAAGAACCGCCTAATATGTGACATGCCCACCAGGTGGAACTCAACGTTGGCCATGCTGCAGCGACTGCACACGCAGCAGAGGGCCATCAATGAGTACCTTTGCGACTATGGCACCAGGACAGGGTCAGGGGAGCTTGTTTTTTTTTCCCCACGTCAGTGGAGCATGATCAGGGATGCATGCACTGTCCTCTCACCATTTGAGGAGGCCACGAGGATGGTGAGCAGTGACAGTGCATGCATCAGTGACACTGTCCCTCTTGTCCACCTGTTGGAGCATACGCTGCGTGGGATAATGGACAGGGCACTTGAGGCAGAACAGAGGCAGGAAGAGGAGGACTTCCTTGCCTCTCAAGGCCCCCTTTATCCGGACAGTGTTCCTTCTGTCCCACCCATCACACAGGAAGAGGATGAGGAGGAGGAGGAGGAGGAGGAGGATTGTGTGAGCATGGAGGTGGAGCCTGGCACTCAGCATCAGCAGCAGCAGTCTTTTAGGGATGATGTACAGTCCCAACAAACCAGTGGACTTGTACGTGGCTGGGAGGAGGTGGCTGGCGATCATGTCATCCTCAGTGACCGAGAAGACTCCGGACCGAATGCCTCAGCTAACCTACGCTGCATGGCCTCCCTGATCCTGCAAAGCCTGCGGAAGGATCCTCGTGTTCTTCGGATCAAGGAGAGGGACCATTACTGGCTGGCCACTCTCCTTGATCCGCGGTACAAGGGTAAGGTTGCGGACCTTATCTTGCCGTCGCAGAGGGAGCAGAGGATGAGACATCTCAGGGAGGCCTTGCAGAAAGGTCTGTGCAACGCGTTCCCAGAAACTGGGAGGCTACAAACTCCTGGTCCTGGGCGACGAGTTGCTGAGGCTTCGGTCAGTAGCAGAAGGAGCGGTGGGGAAGGTGGACGTCTGACCGATGCGTTCAGACAATTTTTTAGTCCGCAGCCCCAAGGTATGATCGGTTCCAGCAACCATCGCCAGCGTCTGATATACATGGTGCAGGAATACCTTGGGGCAAGGTCAGACTTGGACACCTTTCCCACCGAAAATCCTCTGGCTTACTGGGTCCTGAGGATGGATCACTGGCCAGAGCTTGCACAGTATGCAATTGAGCTACTGGCCTGTCCTGCCTCCAGCGTTCTTTCCGAACGCACATTCAGTGCTGCTGGAGGATTTGTCACCGATCATAGGGTGCGCCTGTCCAAAGCCTCGGTTGATCGACTGACCTTCATCAAAATGAATCAGTCTTGGATCACCACCAGCTACCAGGCACCTGAGGCGGATATAACCGAATAATTTTTAATATCACATCCCTTCAAGACTGCCTATGCTGATGCTGAGTGACTGTCCTCTTATGTTCAATGACTATCCTCTTCCTCCTCCTCAATGATCCATGCCACCACACCAGTGCCTAAGGCACAATTTTTCAGCCCCTGTTTAACAGGGGCGTGTACATACAATTTTTATAAAAAAATGCTTCGCAACACGTGTGACTGCTGTGCTCCAAGTACAGTATCTGTGAGGGGTTGCAGTGTTGTGGCACCAGCACCAGTGCCTAAGGCAAATTTTTCAGCCCCTGTTTAACAGGGGCGTGTACTTACAATTTTTTAAAAAAATGCTTCGCAACACATGTGACTGCTGTGCTCCAAGTACAGTATATGTGAGGGGTTGCAGTGTTGTGGCACCAGCACCAGTGCCTAAGGCAAATTTTTCAGCCCCTGTTTAACAGGGGCGTGTACTTACAATTTTTTAAAAAAATGCTTCGCAACACGTGTGACTGCTGTGCTCCAAGTACAGTATCTGTGAGGGGTTGCAGTGTTGTGGCACCAGCACCAGTGCCTAAGGCACAATTTTTCAGCCCCTGTTTAACAGGGGCGGGTAATTACAATTTTTTAAAAAAATGCTTCGCAACACGTGTGACTGCTGTGCTCCAAGTACAGTATCTGTGAGGGGTTGCAGTGTTGTGGCACCAGCACCAGTGCCTAAGGCACAATTTTTCAGCCCCTGTTTAACAGGGGCGGGTAATTACAATTTTTTAAAAAAATGCTTCGCAACACGTGTGACTGCTGTGCTCCAAGTACAGTATCTGTGAGGGGTTGCAGTGTTGTGGCACCAGCACCAGTGCCTAAGGCACAATTTTTCAGCCCCTGTTTAACAGGGGCGGGTAATTACAGTTTTTTAAAAAAATGCTTCGCAACACGTGTGACTGCTGTGCTCCAAGTACAGTATCTGTGAGGGGTTGCAGTGTTGTGGCACCAGCACCAGTGCCTAAGGCACAATTTTTCAGCCCCTGTTTAACAGGGGCGGGTAATGCTACTGCTACTATGAGGGCCTACAGTCTTGTGGCAACACCGTCCACCACCACCGCCAAAGGCCCAATTTTTCTGCCCTGTTCATCAGGTGCTTGCAATTACAAATCTTGATCTAATAACACACAGCAGGGCCCATTCCTGCGCCCACCAAGAGTAACTGTGAGAGCTTACAGTCTTGTGGCAACACCGTCCACCACCACCGCCAAAGGGCCAATTTTTCTGCCCTGTTCATCAGGTGCTTGCAATTACAAATCTTGATCTAATAACTCACAGCAGGGCCCATTCCTGCGCCCACCAAGAGTAACTGTGAGAGCTTACAGTCTTGTGGCAACACCGTCCACCACCACCCCCAATTTTTCTGCCCTGTTCAACAGGTGCATGCAATTACAAATCTTGATCTAATAACTCACAGCAGGGCCCATTCTTGCGCCCACCAAGAGTAACTGTGAGAGCTTACAGTCTTGTGGCAACACCGTCCACCACCACCGCCAAAGGCCCAATTTTTCTGCCCTGTTCATCAGGTGCTTGCAATTACAAATCTTGATCTAATAACTCACAGCAGGGCCCATTCCTGCGCCCACCAAGAGTAACTATGAGGGCCTACAGTCTTGTGGCAACACCGTCCACCACCACCGCCAAAGGCCCAATTTTTCTGCCCTGTTCATCAGGTGCTTGCAATTACAAATCTTGATCTAATAACTCACAGCAGGGCCCATTCCTGCGCCCACCAAGAGTAACTGTGAGAGCTTACAGTCTTGTGGCAACACCGTCCACCACCACCACCACCCCCAATTTTTCTGCCCTGTTCAACAGGTGCATGCAATTACAAATCTTGATCTATTAACTCACAGCAGGGCCCATTCCTGTGCCCACCAGTCTTGTGGCTACACCAACATCTAATAGGGCAAATTTCTGCAGAGTATATACGCCAGGCCCCTACTTTCAAACATCCAACTTACAAACGACTCCTACTTGCAAATGGAAAGAGAAAACAGGAAGTGAGAGGAAATCTACCCCTAGGAAGGGAAATTCTATCCTGTTAGATTTAATTTGGGAAAAAGGTATCTCCTCTCTACTGATACTTTATCACCAATCCTTGTTTCAATTAAAACCCCACTTTTTCCAAAAACATTTGTCATTGGGACGGAAAGTTAGGTGACATGTTCTGAACAGATGTGCAAAGACAGCAAATGTTACAGGGGTGATAACCCCTCCCTATGTTCTCCAAAAAGCTTAAAAATAGATTTTTTTGGGATGGAGCTACACTTCATAATGTACCTGTTCAGATTCTACTTAAGAACAAACCTAAAGCCGCAAGTGGTTTTAAATGGCTTCTTTTTTTCCTTTACAAATGTCATTTTGTGCAAGGACAGTTCTAAACACGGGAAACACATGCCACTTCACAGGCATACTTTAGACACCCCCCAGGTACCATATTTAAAGGAAAATTTCACTTTTTTTTTTTCACTTTATGCATCATTAAAATGACTGCTCCCGAAAAAACGTTAGTTTTTAAAAGTTCTTTTTGCATTGATATAT
Organism: Lithobates sylvaticus; assembly: GCA_028564925.1. Classification (NCBI taxonomy): domain Eukaryota; kingdom Metazoa; phylum Chordata; class Amphibia; order Anura; family Ranidae; genus Lithobates; species Lithobates sylvaticus. Next base: position 264,008,320 of record CM053027.1, on the reverse strand, counting down.
GTCCCCTGGGGCAGGACCCGGGTCCCCAAACCTGTTTTATGACATTAACATGCATATTGGCCGTTGTAATTAGCACTTTTGATTTCGAACGTTCGCGTCCATTATAACGTATAGGGTTCTAAAATTCGCGCGAACTTTCGGTCGGTTCGAAGGTTCTGGTGCGAACCGAACCCGGGGGTGTTCGGCTCATCCCTACTCGCTACACATATTTAATACCTACCGGGACACATGGACCAAACATTATCCTGCTTGACTAATGTTACTTGGTGGATTGAACGGCATTTAATAAATAACTGTTGGTATAGAAGGTACATATCTTTTCAACGGCATGAAGATTGCTACCTGCTTTTTCTGAATTTAATTTTCTTTATTTACTTTCCTGCTTTATGTTAACCGCTTCCCGACCGCCTCATGTAGATATACATCTACAGAATGGCACGGGCAGGCAAAAGCACGTACGGGTACGTCCCCTTTAATTTGCCTGCCCGGCCGCGGGACCAGCGGACCCGATCGCCGCTGGTATCCCGCGATCGGGTTACGGAGCTGAAGAACGGGGAGAGGTTTGTGTAAACAAACCTCTCCCCGCGCTTCCTACTCTGCCTGTCATTGATCGGCTGTTCCCTGTCATCGGGAAAGCCGATCAATGACGTCAGACGTACAGCCACGCCCCCCTACTGTAAAAAAAACACAACACGTCACACTGACTCCTCCCCGCCCCCTAGTGGTTAACTCCTTCACTGCCACTGTCATTTACATAGGAATCAGTGCTATTTAAATAGCACTGATTTCTGTATAAATGACAAATGTCCCAAAAATGTGTCAAAAATGTCCGGTGTGTCCGCCATAATGTCGCAGTCACAATAAAAATCACTGATCGCCGCCATTACTAGTAAAAATAAAAATATGAATAAAAATGCTATAAAACTATCCCCTATTTTGTAAACGCTATAACTTTTGTGCAAACTAATCAATAATCGCTAATTGCGATTTTTTTTACCAAAAATATGTAGAAGAATACGTATCGGCCTAAACTGAGGGAAAAAAATGTTTTTTTATATATTTTTTTGGGATAGTTATTATAGCAAAAAGTAAAAAATATTGAATTTTTTTCAAAATTGTCGCTCTATTTTTGTTTATAGCGCAAAAAATAAAAACCGCAGGGGCGATCAAATACCACCAAAAGAAAGCTCTATTTGTGGGAAAAAAAGGACGCCAATTTTGTTTGGGAGCCACGTCGCACGACCGCGCAATTGTCAGTTAAAGCGACGCAGTGCCGAATCGCAAAAAGGGGCCTGGTCCTTTAGCTGCAAATTGGTCGGGGCTGAAGTGGTTAATTTATTTTATTTCTCTAAGTATAACATGATAAAAAGGTCACAGGTAAGATTAAATAGCATGGGGACCCGACGCTGCGGGCACAGTGTGAACCCATATGGGGTGCCCGTGACGCCGGATCGCCGCCTAATGACATATAAAAGGAAATAGCAAGTGACCGAACATCTACTAAATTTTTGTATACAACTCCAGAAGTAAGTTTTAAGAGCACTTACCTTTTTTTGTTTTTTTTAAAACAAATCATTGTACAAGGTCAATGTTTACGACCTATTTGTTCTGTATTACATGTTAAAACTTCAATAAAAATATTTGAAAAGAAAAACAGCCAGAAAAGATGAGTAGGCAAAAAATTTCAGTGGCCTCCATCTGTAAAACCATTCCTGTTTTGTGGGTCGTCTCGTTGTTGCCTGTCTAGTGGACCTGTTATTAATGTAATTAACACCAAAGCAGCTGAAACTGATTAACAACTCCCCCCCCCCCCCGCTACTTAACTGACCAGATCAATATCCCAGGAGTTTAATCGACTTGATGCTATACTCTGATTTTTTTTTGAGCAGTGTATATACTGTATGTATGTATATATATATATATATATATATATATATATATATATACACATATACACACACTAATAAAAAAAAATGCTAATTTTCCACCGCAGATTACTCAGCAATAACAACAAAGATTTAAAAAGAAAAAGCTTTCTATATATCCTGAATATACTCCATTGCATAGTGACCTTGTTGCACATTACACAGATAACTCTTTCCAAGAGACCCTGCATATTGATAATAAAGGAATACAACAGAAATGTTAAGAATTGTGAGTGAAATTACAATTTCCTACTTCAGAAATAATGAAAATAGTTTTCATTTATGTGCAGAAGAGGGAAACACATGATCACTATGCAGGAAAGTGATGACACAAGGTCATTTCTTGGGTTGGAAAAATAAAGCTCAGCCTCAAAGGTATTATTCTTGGTAAACACAGCTAAAATATGGAATTCATCCACTGAAGCCTTTGCGTTGACTAAAACTATGGATTAAGTTCAAGAAATTAATATAGCTACTGTTTTGTGTAAAATAACGCTTTGTGTTGACTAAGAGAATCTGATAATATTGTTCAAATGAGCCAAGATTATAATCATGTACAAACCACTGCAGACTGGAAACAAATGGATATCTAAGTAATAAAGAACAATGCACAATTATTTACCTACAAAGAACAATCTCAACAAGCAATCACATGCTCTTAAAAATAACAAAAAATACAATAGATTCATTTACACTGGAAGCCCATGCAAGTGTTCTTTAGATTAATCAGCCCGAAACTAAACAGTGGCTTAATTTTTATTTTCTTGTTATGGTTTGTTGAAATTAAGGTTTGGTTGAGATGGGTTTGTAGAACATGACTACAGTTCAGGTTCCAAAGCTAAAATCCATTGAAGTCAAAAGGCAGCCAAATGTTCAAAAACAGTAATGGCCATTTTCTTTTCAAAAAGTTTTTATTGATGCTTAGACATAATACATCAAAAAAGAGCATAAAAGAGAACAATTAGGTAATACAACGGATGATATAAAAAATACAAGATAGATTCATACCAAGTCAAAAATAAGTCTGGACAATATTCATCAGGGTAGTTACGTCAAAGCATCTATTGCCAAACAATTTTTCTTTACTTTGGAAAGGAAAGCGCCAAACAAACACCACGTCGTCGTTCAGTCCATATAAAGGAGAAGGATGCCTGCAAACAACAGCAGGGTCTGGTCATCTCAGGAACTACTTTACTGAATATAATTGGTGATAGCGTTATTCAGAGTGAGCTTGATGGATCAGTGAGAAATGAAAAGGTGTATAAAGATATTTCTCAGTGGATGTTAGCCGAGGGATTTGAACGGACGTCGGGTCAGTGTAGGGCAAAGCTTAAGAAGCTTAAAGGCCAATATAAAAAAATTAAGGATGCCAACAGCCATAGTGGAAACAGTCGAAGTACTTGGAGGTGGTACGACGCCATGGACGCCATTTACGGTCATAGGCGGGCAAACCAAGGCAGGGAGGGAGGTCTGGACTCTGCAACTGCAATTCTCGAATCCATGATAGACCCCTTTGGTACGTGTTTTTTTTGGTAGCATCAGTCCCACCACTGTAACCCCCTTTCTCATCTGCCCCACCAGACTGTACGCCCCTGCTCTCCTGCCCCACCTCTGTTCCCCCTGATCTTCTGCCCCACCTCTGTACCCCCTGCTCATCTGCCCCACCAATACACCTCCTTTCACATCTGCCACACTGCTCTTCTGTCCCACTGCTGAACCCCCTTCTTATCTCTTCCACCACTGTACCCCCTGCACATCTGCCACACTGCACATCTGCCCCACACTGCTGAACCCCCTTCTCATCTCTTCCACCACTGTACCCCCTGCACATCTGCCACACTGCACATCTGCCCGACACAGCTGAACCTCCTCCTCATCTCTTCCACCACTGTACCCCCTGCACATCTGCCACACTGCTGTTTTTTTTATCTTAAAAAAAAAAAATGTAATTTAAAAAATATATGTAACCATATGTTTATTTTTAGGAACAGGTGATGGACTCTCCAATGATGCGTCAAACTTTTCCAACGATGGAGCTTCAACGTCTTTTAGCAGCACCAGTACACCAGCACCAGTTTCATCAAGTCAACCACAGAGTAGCCAACCACAGAGTACGCCCAATGCACCCTGGTACAAAGGTAAGACATGATGATAATAGTGAAAGTTGTAATTGTTCATTTTCTTAAAATAAATCAGCTGTGTGGGGCAGATGTGCAGGGGGTACAGTGGTGGAAGAGATGAGGAGATTCAGCTGTGTGGGGCAGATGTGCACTGCGTCAGGATGCACAGGAAGCTATGCGCCAGGAGGCAGAAATCTCCCGGCAGCAGATGGAGCAGTTGGCTACCTTCAACCAGGCCTTCCTCTGTGTCCTGGGTCAGCTTGTTCAAGTGCCTGGAGCCAGTCGTGATCCCAGGTTACCACCCAGACAGTAGTGCCTTTCATGCAGCACAGGACCTGTACACTTGTTTTTGTAAAAAAAAAAACTTTCTTTGTTAATATATTTTTCAAATTTTTACTTTCAAGAATATATAGAAAGATTTGTTTTTTGTGTAAAAAATCCTGACGTATTTCACTGCACTCTTCTTCGATATCCTGTGCTGCTATTACTGGTACTGGCTCTTCTGAAGATGTATTTCAATCCTGGTGGAAGTCTTCTCCATGACTTTCACAAAGATTATGAAGAGCACAGCAAGTAAGGACCATGGATTTGCAAGTTTAATGTCACTGTCATTCCTCTTCATAAGACACCGCCATCTACCCTTAAGTCTTCCTGAAAGCATTTTCCACTACGACCCGTGCCCTGGATGTTTTCTTGTTGTAGGTTTGTTGTTCTGGTGTCAGGCGGCCATTGTCAGAATGGTTTCAGGAGCCAATTGTGTAACGGGGAAGGCAGAGTCCCAGAGCAAATAATAGCCAACATTCACCCCACAAATGTTCTTAGTGCAAACAGGATACAGGCCTCCCTGGCAAACCCAATCCGAAAATGTGGACAATCGTAGAACCCGAGCATCATGCAAACTCCCAGGCTTTCCTACATTCACATTCCAGAACAGTCCTTTTCCATCCACTACTCCCTGGAGGATGATGGAATGCCAGCCTTTTCTATTGAAGTAGTCAGTGTGGTATTCTTGTGGTGCTATTATTGGTATGGGTGAGCCATCAATAGCACCAACACACTGTGGAAGGCCCCACCTGTTCTCAAAGTAGTCAGCCATGTCTTTAAGCTTTTCCCTGTCTGGAAAATGAACAATTTCAGGAGCTAGCAATGTGCAGACAGCCTTAAGCCCCATACACACGCGCGGATTATCCGAGGACCAGGTCCGTCAGACCATGTCCGTCATACTTTGTCTGATGTTGGTTTTGCTTACACACGGTCGGACAAAGTTGTCGGAAAATCCGATCATTCTGAACGTGGTGACGTTTGTTGCCTACGACGGGACTACGTAGAGGCTAGTAGCCAATAGCTTTGGTCTTGTAATGTGATCTGAGCATGCGTAGCACTTTGTCCGGTCGGACTACCATACACACGATCGGATTTGGTGTGATCGGACCTTGTTGTCCAAAAATCTATCCAGCAGGAGATAGGACTTTGTCCTTAGGACAATCCGACGTACACTGTCCGATGGTGCATACACACGGTCGGATTTTTCGACAACATTGTCCGATCGGACAGAATCCATGCGAAAATCCTACCGTGTGTATGGGGCTTTACAGAAGTCCTGCACACACCGACACACTGATGATTTACTCACCCCAAAAAGATGACCTATACGTCTGTATTCACTGTTGGTAGCCAGCTTCCACAGTGCAATGGCAACTCTTTTCCTCACAGGCAACCTGACTCTGAAATTGGTGTTTTGCGTCTCCATCACTGGACGTAGCTTTCCACAAAGGTATGAGAAGGTTTCCTCAGACATTCTGAAATTGTGCACCCACTGTGTGTGTCTGAATCCCGGGACGGTCACATCCCACCACTCATTGGCGCGGGGGAGAGCCCAAAGGACTGGTCGGTGGCTCTGCTTTGACAGAAGCGTCTAAAAAAAAACAAAAAAAAACACAGATGGTAACATATCACAAAAAATACAACATATATAATATTAATAATACTGTACAGTATAAGGAAAAATCTAAGTGTGTGTCAGGTAGGTGGGTCAGTGTGTGTGTGTGTGTCAGGTAGGTGTGTCAGTGTGTGTCAGGTCGGTGGGTCAGTGTGTGTGTGTGTCAGGTAGGTGGGTCAGTGTGTGTGCGTGTGTGTGTGTCAGGTAGGTGGGTCAGTGTGTGTGTGTGTGTCAGGTAGTTTGGTCAGTGTGTGAGGTAGGTGGGTCAGTGTGTGTGTGTCAGGTAGGTGGGTCAGTGTGTGTGTGTGTGTGTGTGTCAGGTAGGTGGGTCAGTGTTTTTGTGTGTCGGGTAGGTGGGTCAGTTTGTGTGTGTCAGGTAGGTGGGTCAGTGTGTGTGTGTCAGGTAGGTGGGTCAGTTTGTGTGTGTCAGGTAGGTAGGTGGGTCAGTGTGTGTGTGTGTGTGTCCGGTAGGTGGGTCAGTGTGTGTGTGTGTGTGTGTTTATGTCAGGTAGGTGAGTCAGTGTGTGTGTGTGTCAGGTAGGTGGGTCAGTGTGTGTGTGTGTGTCAGGTAGGTGGGTCAGTGTGTGTGTGTCAGGTAGGTGGGCCAGTGTGCGTGTGTGTGTGTCAGGTAGGTGGGTCAGTGTGTGTGTGTGTGTGTGTGTGTGTGTGTCAGGTAGGTGGATCAGTGTGTGTGTGTGTGTCAAGTAGGTGGGTTAGTGTGTGTGTCAGGTAGGTGGGTCAGTGTGTGTGTGTGTCAAGTAGGTGGGTTAGTGTGTGTGTGTCAGGTAGGTGGGTCAGTGTGTGTGTGTGCCAGGTAGGTGGGTCAGTGTGTGTGTGTGTGTCAAGTAGGTGGGTTAGTGTGTGTGTCAGGTAGGTGGGTCAGTGTGTGTGTGTGTGTCAAGTAGGTGGGTTAGTGTGTGTGTCAGGTAGGTGGGTCAGTGTGTGTGTGTGCCAGGTAGGTGGGTCAGTGTGTGTCAGGTAGGTGGGTCAGTGTGTGTGTGTCAAGTAGGTGGGTTAGTGTGTGTGTGTGTGTCAGTTAGGTGGGTCAGTGTGTGTGTGTGTGTGTGCGTCAGGTAGGTGGGTCAGTGTGTGTGTGTGTCAGGTAGGTGGGTCAGTTTGTGCGTGTCAGGTAGGTGGGTCAGTGTGTGTGTGTGTGTGTGTCAGGTAGGTGGGTCCGTGTGTGTGTGTGTCAGGTAGGTGGGTCAGTTTGTGCGTGTCAGGTAGGTGGGTCAGTGTGTGTGTGTGTCAGGTAGGTGGGTCAGTTTGTGTGTGTCAGGTAGGTGGGTCAGTGTGTGTGTGTGTCAGGTAGGTTGGTCAGTGTGTGTGTGTGTGTCAGGTAGGTGGGTGTGTGTGTCTGTGTGTGTCAGGTAGGTGGCTCAGTGTGTGTCAGGTAGGTGGGCCAGTGTGTGTGTGTGTCAGGTAGGTGGGCCAGTGTGTGTGTGTGTGTGTGTGTGTGTCAGGTAGGTGGATCAGTGTGTGTGTGTGTCAAGTAGATGGGTCAGTGTGTGTGTCAGGTAGGTGGGTCAGTGTGTGTGTGTGACAGGTAGGTGGGTCAGTGTGTGTGTGTGTGTCAGGTAGGTGGGTCAGTGTGTGTGTGTGCGTGTGTGTGTCAAGTAGGTGGGTCTGTGTGTGTGTGTGTGTGTGTGTGTCAGGTAGGTGGGTCAGTGTGTGTGTGTGTGTGTCAAGTAGGTGGGTCAGTGTGTGTGTGTGCCAGGTAGGTGGGTCAGTGTGTGTGTGTATGTCAGGTAGGTGGGTCAGTGTGTGTCAGGTAGGTAGGACTGTGTGTCTCAGGTAGGTGGGTCAGCTTACCCTATAGCGCTGCGGCTTTGTATTTGCCGCACAAAGGTGTACTTCTCCTGGCTAAATATCCAAGCTAGAAGTTTTCTTTTCTTTTCTGCTGTGTTTCTCTTTGCCGCTTGCAACCTTCTCTCATACAGTGCGGCATGTATTAACTACAAAGAACCAAAAGGCAACTAGAGAAAAGACGAGCTGTTTGATGACCTCCATTGTTGTTGTTGTTTGTAGCTTCAGGTTTCTAGACGCACTAGTGTGACGTCACTCTAGGCCTTTTTTCTAAACCCCATATGGCCCCTATCGGTTCGACTTGCAGTGGAAATGCTCACCTGAATAGGCCGGACCATTCCAGGCCTTCCAAACTGTACCGACCCGAACTGATCCGCTCAGTGGAAATGAGGCATTAGATTACCAGCTAATGACAGTTTCTGCAGCTTGAATTCTGTTTGTAAACAAACATCTGGAGATTCTGTTCATGTATACCAGATCCTTATGTTAGGTGAGGGTCTTATATATGTTAATTTGGGACCTCCACACAAAGAAAAGTATGTAGGATTCCCTCTAGAAATATACACCTGTCAAGAAAGACGTTCTGGTAATCCAGCTGTTCATGGAAGATCTGTCCGCAGAATTCCTATCAAAAGAGCCAACCAGCGCACGCGGGTGTGCGTTAGCGAGAACGAGTGCGCTAACAGATGCGACGTGTGACAGCACTTGGCGCCAAGAGGCTTTTTTTTAAGGAGTCTGTCACTATGCCTTCTTGCTGTCCGGTCTACAGCGTTTCCTGAGACCCTTGCTACTCGTTACCTACCTACCTGATTCCTGTCTACCCGGCCTGTTCCTGATGACCTCTGTTTGCTGCCTGCCTCCGACCCGGCTTGTCCTTCGGGGGTCACAGTCCCTATGATGTCACAGTCCCGGAGGATGCTGGGACTGTGACATCATAGGGGGGCGGGGTCACCATGTGACATGAGCATGTGACCCCACCTCCTTGTCCCTATATAAGTCACAACACAGCGCGGCTCTGCCATTCCGGCCAGAGAGAAAGCGACGAGTCAACATCGGAAGGAGAAGAAGAAGAGGAAGAAGAAGACGGCGCAGAAAGCGACGACAGCAGCAAGAACAGAAGAGACCCCGGAAGACCCCCGAAGGCGGATCCAGACCCCCAGATGACGGCGACGATGAAGAAGGAAGCCGGGCTCCTCCGCTCGGTAAAAGAGCTAGGTAAAATAGTGGAGGAGTCCGGCGAGAAGACCCCCCAAGATGGAAGAAGACCCCCGGAGCAGTGCAATAAAATATTTTTAAACAATTGTGTGTTTTTTTTTTATTTACACTTTACACCTTAGGTGAATGGGTAGCGGTACATCGTACCCCATACTCATTCACATAGGGTGGGGGGCCGGGATCTGGGGGCCCCCTTATTAAAGGGGGCTCCCCGATAAGCCCCCTGCCCGCAGACCCCGACAACCAACGGCCAGGGTTGCCGGGAAGAGGCCCTTGTCCTCATCAACATGGGGACAAAGTGCTTTGGGGTGGGGGGGCCGCATGGCCCCCCTTTCCCCAGGGCACCCCCCATGTTGAGGGCACGCGGCCTGGTACGGCTCAGGAGGGGGGGCGCTTGCTCGTCCCCACCCCTTTACTGGCCGGCTGGGTTGCGTGCTCACATAAGGGTCTGAGATGGATTTGGGGGGGACCCCCACGCTGTTTTTTCGGCATGGGGATTCCCTTTAAATCCATGCCAGGTGACGGGGCTAGTGCGGCGGCATTCACTGCCTTCGCTAGTCCCGTCTACCTGCAGTTACGTTCTAAATGAACGGACTTTGCTCCGTGTGTGGGCAAGTCCGTTCATTTTCAAAAGTCCCGCGGACTTTTTCCCGCGGATTGTCCGCCGGAGAAGTCCAGGCGTGTGTGGGCAAGTCCACACGCTCGGAAAGTCCGGAAAAGCCCCGCTGGAAGGTCCGGCGGTTTGTCCGCTGGACAATCCCGCCGGAAAGTCCGATCGTGTGTACGAGGCATTAGAGAGTATCGCATAAAAAAAAATAATTTCGGTTGCAAAGGATGCCTAAAATTTGACTTTTATCTTAGTGCAGACTTCTAAGAAAATCAGTGAACTAATAACACAAGCAGACATTTTGTTTTTTTTTCAACAATACATTTTTATTGGGTTATACTGTTATACATGTTATACATATAGTGAAGGACACAGAGCAACAAGGGTAACAATAAACCAGTCAAGCAATGCTTATAATAAAGCACAAAATTACTGATAAGCATGAGGAAACAGTAGTAAATCAGCCTATATACCATCTTATAAAGTATATCAATCAAGGATAGGAAATGTCGTTGAGCTCCATGGACTCAACATCCTTTTGAATTTTTGCATAGAACCTGTTCTGAGAAGCTAAGCCCTTTTCATAGTTATAGGTTAGGTTTATATAAGCAACTAGCTCGGATACATTGGATGCTTGAGCAGACCTTAAGAGTTTGGTAATGAGCATCTTGGCGGACATGAAAATGATTACTACAATGTTGCGGATTTGAATGGGGAAGTTAATGTTTAAGTATAGTAAGGCCAACGCTGGGTCAGATTTGGTAAGAATCCCAGTTATACTAGATATAAGTTGGAAGACTTTCTTCCAGTAACTGGCTAAGCCTTTACAATCCCAAAGTATGTGTGGGAGGGTACTCATGTGTCCACAGCCTCTCCAGCAGAGAGAGAGGAATTCTCAGGAGAGAATTGTGCTAAATGATACAGAGTTAGGTACCATAAGACCTTTTGCGACAGTTCCCAGTGGTTGACGCTTTGGGAAAAACAAATAGCTATTTTCCATTGTTCATCAGAGAAATCAAGGCAGAGGTCAGATTCCCACTTAGCCATGGGGGGGGGGGGGGGGGGTCTTGGAGGAAGTCCCTTTATTCTGGAGAAGAATGGAATAGAACAATGAGGTACCTTTAGTTTTGGGATTGGGACATGTAAGGAACTTCCAGTTCCAGTTCCAGTCCAGGGAGGTTAAGGATAAGAGAGTCCAAGGTAGAGAGGGGGATCGGGACTGTGAAATTTTTGTGGGACTTCAGTTTTATGCCAGGTGAAGTGTTCCAAGCTAACAATGCTGATCTAATTGTAAAAGGCTAAAGGAGATGTATCAATGCGTTTCCACATGTCTGCAAGCAGGATTGTTTTGAGGTCTTAAGCACGTAATAAACAAGACTCAATGTCTACCCATAAATTGTCTGGGATTGTGAGGGAAGAAACCATTGTTTCAGTTGGAACATTTGTGTGGCAACCCAAAAGTCTGGAAAATCCACAAGGCCACCTGTTTTCTTGTGCTTAACAAGATGGATATGCGAACAGCAGGCTCTTTTGTTACACAATACAGTGCTTGGAAAAGTATTCATGCCCCTTGAAATTTTCCACATTTTGTCATGTTACAACCAAAAACGCAAATGTATTTTTCTGGGATTTTATGTGATAGATCAACACAAAGTGGCACATAATTGTGAAGTGGAAGGAAAATGATAAATGGTTTTCAAAATGTTTTATAAATAAATATCTGAAAAGTATGGTGTGCATTTGCATTTAGCCCCCCTGAGTCAAAACTTTGTAGAACCAATTTTTACTGCAATTACAGCTGCAAATCTTTTTGGGTATGTCTCTGCCAGCTTTGCACATCTAGAGAGTAACATTTTTGCCCATTCTTCTTTGCAAAATAGCTCAAGCTCTGTCAGATTTGATGGAAAGCCTCTGTTAACAGCAATTTTTGAAGTCTTGCCACAGATTCTCAATTGGATTTAGGTCTGGACTTTGACTGGGCCATTCTAACACATGAATATGCTTTGCTCTAAACCATTTCATTGTAGCTCTGGCTGTATGTTTAGAGTCATTGTTCTGCTGGAAGGTGAACCTCCACCTCAGTCTCAAGTCTTTTGCAGACTTTAACAGGTTTTCTTCTAAGATTTCCCTGTATTTTGGCTCCACCCATCTTCCCATCAACTCTGAGCAGCTTCACTGTCCCTGGCTATTTCATTGTGATGTGCAGTGTTAGTTTTCCGCCACACATAGCATTTTGCTTAGGCCAAAAAAGCAACATTTTGGTTTAATCTGACCAGAGCATCTTCTTCCACATGTTTTCCACATGTTTTCTGTGTCCCCCCCACATGGCTTCTTGAAAACTGCAAACGGGACTTCTTATTGCTTTCTTTCAGCAATGGCTTTCTTGCCACTCTTCCATAAAGACCAGATTTGTGGAGCGCATGACTAATATTGTCCTGTAGACAGATTCCACCACGTGAGTTGTGGATCTCTGCAAAGTTTACTATGCTTCAGTTAAGAATGAACACAGGAGAGATCGGTACAGACCACTCACTGTGTTTACACAAAAAAAGAAAGGGATGATACATAACATTTTTACCTGCCCCTTCCACCCTCCCCATCCTGAAACATCCCGCAGAAGTGGATGGGAGAGGAGAGGGTAGCTGGCAGCACTGCAGGTGAGAATCAAGGGAATTTGGCACCACACAAGGTGATTATGGTGTTTCCAGGCACACCAGGCACACCCGGTGTGCTCGCCTATGCATGGAACTAAGACATCACTGAAACAGGGTCCTGACACTTTTGTGCAACTGTGAATGCCGTACGGTGCCAAAAAGCTAACAGTTTTCAGCCATTGACAGCCAGAGTTCACTTCTTTTTTTCTGGCCCATGCCATATTACCAAGGGACTAAGGCATTACGTATATGGTATCCTTGTGCAAGGCAGGGGTAACTGAACATGGTGTTGAATGCAATTTATACCATGATATCACTGTGTTTGTGGTACCCCATAATTGAAAAATGTGCATTTGCATTTTTGTTCTATTTTTCTGTCAAGTGCATTGTAACAAATTTGGATTCAAATGTCAAATTAAACCTCTTTGCAAAAACCTTTGGGTGTTGATGTTCCTAAATATAGTCATGCTGGGGTCATTTCTGGAATCTTGCCACTTCTGAGCCACAGCAAATGCCCAAAAAATGACATTTTTCAGCCATTGACAGAGAGAATACATTTTCTTTCTATCTATTTCTGGGCCCCACCATGTTCCTACCTGTTAACTAAAGCTGGTCATAGATGGGTAGAATGTTGAATGAAAATTCTTAAAGAAACAATGTTTTTAGAAAGTTTGTTAGTTTTTCTAAGTATTAGTGGGTCAAATTGACATTTGTTTTTGATTGAAGTGACAAGAAAATTTGAAGCAGGAAGGAACATTTTTCTTGAACAAATTCATTTCTGTATGTATGTGGTTTTTGTTTTGGTAAAGTCCATTCAAAATCAAAGTTAAAAGCAAATGAAATCTTTGAATATTCTGAGAATGTTCTGAGAATTTTCCTAAGAATTTTTGTTTGATATTCAATCCATCTATGGCCAGCTTAACCACTTTAGTACTGCTATATAATTAAAAGATGGCTACATAGTTCTGTGAGGGAATCCATAGACATCCTCCCAGAACCTTGCCCCCTGTGTGTCTCCTGCGCAGAAACTAAGAAATACTTTTTTTTCAAAATGTTTGGTATTTTTTTGGTTGTTTAGCAAAAAATAAACAACGCAGTGGTGATTAAATGCCACCAAAAGAAAGCTTTTTCTGTCTCAAAAAAGTGACAAAAATGTAATTTGGGTACAGTGTTGCATAACCGCTTAATTGTCATTCAAAGTGCGAAAGTGTGAAAGTGCATAGTACTGAAGTGGTTAAAGCATATTTATATGTCATCTTTTTGCATGGGAGAGGTAATTGAACACATTTCTGGATGCAGTTTATACTATTTTATCAATGTGTTTGTGAAACCCATCAATAAATTTACACTTTCAATGAAAAATTTGTATTCAAAATTATTCTAAAGCTTCCTTTTTCCTAAATAAAATAATAAACATGTTATTCTTACTTTCTCTGTGCAATGGTTTTGCACAGAGCAGCCCCAGTCCTCCTCTTCTAGGGTCCCCTAGCAGTGCTTCTGGCTCCTCCCCCCAACCGAATGCCCCCATAGAAAAATGGTAATAAAAAATATGCAAAAATAAATGATGCAAGTGGGAAAATTATTTGTGACAAAAGCAGTAAATAATGGTGATTCCTGGACACCCTTGATATTAGCAATCAAACCGAATCAAGGATAAATAACATAAAGTGAAAAAAACAACAGTGTTACACTGAAAAACTTAAAGTTCATAAAGAAAGGTGACAAAGTCCACATAAGTGCTGTGCAGGGATAAGTAGAAGATCCAAATGGCATCCGTGATTTCTTATAAGTGATCCCACCACCATCTGAATTTTGAGCTTACCAGCTGTTGATAGGACATGCACCTGTGGCTATAACCCAGCCGAGGCCTTTTTCCTCCTTGGATCCTTTCCGTCTGACCAAATGGGGCGTCCGTGTCAGTATAGGCACTAATCAACCTATCTCTCAGAGAGCCGTCAGGCGCTTCCCCTCGCCAAATGGTGATGGTCGCGTGGGCCAAAAAAGGAAGAGAAACAGGCCATGGTTGGAATCCACTGGTTTATTTAAAAAAACGCAGATGGCGTATAGACATCAATACAAAAAAGACGAATTTAAAACTCGCGGCCGGCCGGCTGCAGTATCACACGCCCGTGCTTGTCCGGGACATATCGCACGGTGACGTCAGCACGTCGCTCCTCCCTAAGCGTTTCTTTACAGAAATTACGTAATCATGGGGCCGCATATATAGATAGATAGATAGATAGATAGATAGATAGATAGATAGGTATAGATATCTATATATATATATATATATATATATATATATATATATATATATATATATATATATATATATATAGATTAGATATATATATATATATATATATATATATATATATATATATATATATATATATATATATATATATATATATACGAAAGAAATGTAGCAGAATACATGTTAGCCTAATACATGTTAGCCTAAAATTTTTAAAGAGAGATTCTTTATTTGCAAAGATGTATAACAGAAACTAAGAAAAACCGGTTGGTCATTAAAAAGCAGTAATTATGTTTTTATTTCTTGTTAAAAACAGTGGTGATTAAATACCACCAAAAGAAAGCTTTATCTGTCCCAAATAAATGATAAAACATTTATTTGAATACAGTGTTGCATGACGAAATATATTTGTCATTCAAAATATAACAGTGCTGAAAACTGAAAAATGGACTGGACTAGAAGGGGTTGAAAGTGTACAGTCTTGAAGTGATTAAAGTACTCTTGTGCTGAGAGAAACATGTAGGCTATCATCACTGACCTCCTTCTATAATTCTATATGTTTAGTATATAACAGTTTAAGTCAGTATAAAGTGAAAACTTGTTTTGGGCCAGAAATACAAAAGATATTTAACCTATTGAAGCAATCTGAAATACATGGAACTATTGTTTTTAGAAAATAAAGGTCAAACATGCTAGTATTTGTGCTCCTTTAAAACTGGTTAATCTATAATAAAAAAATACATTTTTAAATAAAAGACACATTATAATTTTGCAGTATTCATGAATATATTCTGAAGTCATATTTATTTTTAAAGGGGTGCTGGTATGTATTGTTCAGTTTTTGTTTACTTAGCAACCTGCCTTTTTTAATGCAGAAAAAAAAAGCCCACACTATTGTAGCACACATTCTGATTTATGTTCTTTGTATTAGCTAGCTCCATTATCATAGACTGTCTCACATCACTCCTTTGGCTGTCCCTGTGTGACTTTGTGTAAACTCCATATCAGGTTCCTGCTCTCCAAATAGTGAGATGTTGTGGCATGGAATATCAATACATAGTCATTATATAGTGCAGTCTGCACAGTTCTTCTTCATTGCCCAGAAGACAAACATAGCACTGGAGTAAATGTCTCAACACTCCATAATCCCTGAGCATCCTCACATCCATTAGATGTGACAGCAACAAAGTACTCGCCATGGTGCTCTTGGTACCGAATTCTGTCATTTGTCTGCTCAGACTCTAGTGTTTGCTATTGATTGCTGGAAAGCAAACATGCAGCTATATCCTATCTTCCTCCTTCAAACAGCAGCTCAAATGGCGATCAAATCTGTCATACATAAATCTTCAATATACATTGAATGACGGGCAGCTGTATTCATTTTCATCAGTCACTGAGTTTACCAGCTCTTGTTCTCAACTGTTTTTATATTTTTTTTATTATACATGATTCCAAAGGTGATTTATGTTCTTCACAGATGCTCATAACTCAAGAGAAAGTCTTTGTTTTTTATACAGTCAATTATGTGTTCCAAAGTAGTGTGCATCAGAAACAACACCAATTGCATTTTTGAGCAATATTTTTTATATTTACACTCTGGTTTTAACAGTGGCGGCTGGTACGCAATGTTTTTTTTTTGGGGGGGGAGGGCAAAAACCAACTGAAAAATACTAAACCCACCCCCCCATCAATTGCAGTCTCACTGCGCCCATCAAATGCAGCCACTGTGCCCATCAATTACAGCCATTGTGCCCATCAAATGCAGCCACTTGTGCCCATCAAATGCAACCACTTGTGCCCGTCATATGCAGCCACTTGTGCCCATCACATGCAGCCACATGTGCCCATCATATGCAGCCACTTGTGCCCATCATATGCAGGCATTGTGTCCATCAAACGCAGCCACTGTGCCCATAAAATGCAACCACTTGTGCCCATCATATGCAGCCACTTGTTCCCGTCAAATGCAGCCACTTGTGCCCGTCAAATGCAGCCACTTGTGCCCAGTATATGCAGCCACTTGTACCCAGTATATGCAGCAACTTGTGCCCATTATATGCAGCCACTGTGCCCACCGACTCCCCCACTTGCGGAGCTTGCGGCTCTGGCAGCACCCCCAACCCCCTGTGTGCACCTCTGACGGACCCCCCTGGCACTTACCAGCAGGCAGCAGCTCCTCTCAGTGCATTGAGTGCATCAGAGTGGCGACGACCTCCGCTTCAGCGTGTGTCTCCTCCACTGAGTCCGCTCCTCTTCTTGAGCACCAGGAATCCAATGGGGTGGCCTGGCGTTTTGGCCAATCAGGAAACAAGTCTGATGCCCTGCCCCCTGATTGGCGGGGAGGAAGGTTAGTGTGAAAATAGCAAAAAATAATTTGCTATCATCACACAATTGGGTGGGATCAGGGCGCACTCTCTGCACCCCAAGCTCACCCTATTTTGAAGCCTATTAGACTCTGACTCTGGCTCTAATCAGGTGCTTCAAAAAGTACCACCCCCTTCCATCCACGCGATAGGAATCCATGCGTACGGCATCCTTAAAGGGGCCAGGCGCATGAATGGGGGAGCAACACCCGTGCGCCCACAGTGCATGGGCCACCACTGAGCATTGAGAAAAAGCTTTTAAAAATACCAGTTTTACATATCAATTTACAGTGAGTCCTTCAGAAAGCTTTGTGGACAAATGAGCTTGAATGCAGGCCCTGTGCCTTAAGATGCCATTGTGAATACATGGCTGTTAAGAAGGATAGGTGTAATTTATTCAAAGAGGTCCTCATCCATTAAAGGCTCAGACAGTTTTGCTGGAATAGGCTAGATCGCTTTTTTATTGTTGATAAACCACACACATATTTCATCATTCCAGCTAAATAACATTTCATTGTAAGCACCAAAGTAGCATAGCCTATCTTTTTATCACAAACAGGCATTTGATTAATCAAAGACCTCAGAAGGCATGAAAAAATATATGATTCAAAATGATTCAAATAAGCAGTAAACAAATTTTAAACATAAACCAGTGAAATCCCCCTATGTATAGTTTTCATGAACCTAATAAGTCACTCTAACCCCAAACCATATGTCCATCAGCCAAGGCTACATTTTACTATAACACAAAAGGCCTTTTATGACTAAACGTCCTTCGATGGAGGGTAGGAATTTTCAGAAGTCTTTCAACGCCATTTGACTGGCCATTTGACTTAATGACTTAATAAGACAGTTTCTCATGGAATTTTTATTAAATGTAGTAAATTAGTGCAAGATAAGATTTGGGGATGCAAAGAAATTTCTTCAGATTATAAAAGCCAAGGTATACGATGATAGGGATCTCTGGTCTGTGTTTTTCATATCTCCTGACCAAATCATGGTGCATTGAAAGATTATTGAGGGCAATACATCCATGTTTTCTGTGGCAGCTGGAGGAGGACTTTAGAAAGATCCAATCTGCTGCATAGAGCTGTTTGACCTACATATTTAACTGTAAGAGGTCAAATAGTTCCTGTAAATGCACACTTTGAAGGGAGTTGGAGAAGCACATGTTTCAGCAGATGTGCAGTGATGAAGATTTGGCACATTTTTTTGCTCACAAGAAGTGAAACTTTATAATGACACTTTGAATGTGGACATTTTTGGACACTTTTTATATACTTCTTTTTATGGGAACAGTACAATCTTACACTTTGCATTTTTTGCAGAGGCTATTTGTGTAGAGCATTTTACATTTAAATGAGTTTAAGCACTTTGAGCACTTAAATCTGTATTGGAGTTGTTTTAGATGATTCAAGTAATAGTTAAAACCTGAGCGCTGGTCACCTCTTTAGTAAGCATTTATTTTCTACTGTGGAGAAAACCTTTTTGTGTATTTACTTGGACTGTTGTGTTTTATAGTGTTAGGGAGTAAATCAAGTACCAGGACACAAGTAAGGTGTTTAATTGTATAGTATGAAATAACCTGATATCTGTGATCTTGGGATGACAAGAAATAAGCTGACCTTTTATCATATCTCCTTTCAGCGTATTGCCCCCATTCTGCCTACACCCTTAAAAAAAACAGACCTCTGTAATAATTTAGAAATAGAAAGTAATCAAACACTGCTGTTTTATTTGAAAAGATTTAACTCTCGTGTACCTTTTGATCTGCTCTGAAAAGAAGATGAAAGAAGCTTTTAAATGTTAGCTTCATACTCAAGGATAATTGTTTCTTGGTATCTTTTGAAATACAGAAGTTTCAGAAAAACGACCTGAACTGAGACACTGTGTAAACTTTGATGCGCTTTCTTTTTGGCACCTTGTTTACGAATCAATGATAACTGTTTTATGGGAAGAAAAGGGAAAGAACAGTAATATTTGATAGCACTGTATTTTCTGCTGATGTTGTTTGGGGGTTTAAACAAAAAATATCACCATTAACTATAAATAATAATTATATTAATGAATAAATGCTGATATACACAAGATCAATCTCACATGTGCAAGAGTGTGTTTGCATTCATCAGAAAATTATTAGTCAAGAAAGACACCTCCCAACACTAAAGCCTTGTACACACGATTGGATTTTCTGACGGGAATTGTGTGTTGACAGACTGTGTTGAAAAATCCTACCGTTTGTACGCTCCATCGGACAATTGTTGTCGGATTTTCCGTGGACAAATGTTGGATGGCAGGCTTTAACATTTTCCATGGACAACGGTCTGTTGATGGATTTTATGATCGTGTGTACACAAGTCCGTCAGACAAAAGTCCAAAGTACAAACATACATGCTTGGAATCAATGCTCACCAAACACAACATTAGCAAGGGTGGCGCTAAAGAGCTTAAAAAACACGTAGTACGTCACTACGTTCGTGTTTGTTGGCCAACAATTGTGTGCCGTTTGTATGCAAGATAAGTTCCTGGCCAATGCCCTTCGGACAAAAGTCTGACTCTTTGCAGAAAATCCAATCGTGTGTACGAGGCTTAAGAGTTGATCACAAAACAAAAGGTCCAAACCAATGTGGTTGTTCATTATGTCTGGGTAATTCCTGTGCCAGTACACATATCCCACATATTTCTCATACTATATATGTAAAAGTATACACTCAGCTTTTAATGTACACATACATTTCACACCCCAGTTTATAGTGTTCCAACATGTCTTATGCTTTTAGAGTATGCATCTTTGCTGAGTTTAGGATGAGAGGAGTAATCATTTTTTGTGCAAGATATAGAGGGTCAGGTACAAGTCTAAAGTTGTGCTGAGTACAAGTGACAGTCTGTCAAGGTGTTGCTGAGTACAACAAAAACACAATCACAGACATGTTAACAACATGGAGCACTCTGTCAGAGATTTCTTCAGCACATGAAGCATTCTGCCAAAGACTTAATGAGGACATTGGGCACCCAGCCAGGGATGTATTGAGCGTATTGAGTGCAAAACACATTCTGCCAGATACACACAAAGAACAGACTACTATGGGTATGCAGAGCACACTGAACATTCTGATAGGAAATTGTTATCCTCATGAGATTTTCTGCCAGGAACATATTGACCACATAGGCTGTTCTTCCATGTGCATGCTGAGCATCTGGAATACACTACTATGAACATGGTAAGTACTATAGACTCTGTGTAAGGGACAGGCTGAGCACACTGATCACTCAACCAGAGATATACTGGGCAAAAGTAGGTTTTACAAGTAGGTGTTAACCACAAGACATACTCTGTGAGATATTTTCTGAGGAAAAGGGACACTCTGTCACAAACCACAGACCACACGGAGCTAATTCTTGGGAATATGTTGAACACAAGAGTTCTGCCAGAGACATGTTTCAAAGGGGATACATTTCCCATTAATAATAAGATGGTAAATATCCCATGAGTTGCCCATCACCTAGGACATTTACAAAAGCTGGATTTGAAAAACTTCAATAGGTATTGGGATATAGGAAGATTGTGATAGTTCCTACTGGTTTGAAGGTAATAAGACAGCGCCATAATAGCTGCTTCAAAGATTGGGTGGTCCTGGTAATGTACAGTATGTTGAGACAAAACTGCCAGGGACAAGGATCGTAAACTACCAAATGGCACTGCAGCCTGTTCCAAATTGCACCATAGTTTAGCATAGGGTTGGGAAAACCAAATCTAAAATAGCAGCCATATAGTAATCCTTAAGATCTGGAACTCCCATACCACCAACTTTCCTATGCCTCAAGCGTATAGATGATGAGAATCTCGCCTTCTTGTCTAGCCTCACAAAATTGGAGATTTTAGATTGTAATAAGCGGTAAAACCTCTCAGGGATTCGAATAGGGAGAGTTGCAAAATAATAGAGAATTTGGGACCATTTTGAATGTGGCAAGCCTGCCTATCCAAGAGAGGTAGTACTTCCTAATTTTTTCCAGATCTCAATGTACTATTTCTATAAGAGTTACAAATTTAGCTTCAAACAAATCGGTCAGTAGGGATGAGCCGGACACCCCCCGGTTCGGTCTGCACCAGAACTTGCGAGCAGGCAAAAAAGTCAGTTCGAACACTCGAACACCGTTAAAGTCTACGGACACGAACATGAAAAATCAAAAGTTCTAATTCTAAAAGCTTATGTGCAAGTTATTACCAGGAAAAGTGTTTGGGGACCCGGGTCCTACCCCAGGGGACATGTACCAATGCAAAAAAAGGTTTTAAAAACGCATTTTTTTTTAGGAGCAGTGATTTTAATAATGCTTAAAGTGAAACAATAAACATTAAATATTCCTTTAAATATCGTGCCTATGAGGTGCTTGTGAAGTGGTGCAGTTTTCCCATGTTTAGAACAGTACCACAGCAAAATTACATTTCTAAAGGAAAAAATATCATTTAAAACTGATTGCGACTGTAATGAATTGTCAAATCCCTTCAATATAGATAAAACTCATTGACAAAAATGGCATAGGTTCCCCCAGTCCATTACCAATAATGAATATTAAGGGGAACCCCGAACCCCCCAAAAAATTGCATGGGGATCCACCCAAAATCCATACCAGGCCCTTTAGATCTGGTATGGATATTAACCACTTCAATACTGGGCCTATTCTGGCACTTCTCTCCTTCATGTAAAAATCATATTTTTTTTGCTAGAAAATTACTCAGAACCCCCAAACATTATATATATGTTTTTTTTAGCAGACACCCTAGGGAATAAAATGTCAGTCATTGCAACTTTTGATCTCACACGGTATTTGCGCAATAATTTTCCAAACGCCTTTTTTTGGAAAAAAAATGGTTTCATGAATTAAAAAATAACAAAACAGTAAAGTTAGCCCAATTTTTTTATACAATATGAAATATGATGTTATGCCGAGTAAATAGATACCTAACATGTCACGCTTTAAAATTGCGCACAATCATGGAATGGCGACAAACTTCGGTACTTAATAATCTCCAAAGGCTACGCTTAAATTTTTTTTACAGATTACCAGTTTAGAGTTACAGAGGAGGTCTAGTGCTAGTATTGTTGCATGCGCTCTAACGCACGCGGTGATACCTCACATGTGTGGTTTGAGCGTCGTTTACATGTGTGGGCGGGACTTACGCGTGCGTTCGCTTCTGAGCGCGAGCTACCGGGGACAGGGGCGTTTTAAAAAAAATATATATATTTTTTTTTATTTTACTTAATTTTTTTTTATTTTTACACTTTTTTAAAAAAAACTTTTTTTGGATCACTTTTATTCCTATTACAAGGAATGTAAACATCCCTTGTAATAGGAATGTATGTGACAGGTCCTCTTTTTGTAGAGATGTGGGGTCAATAAGACCCCACATCTCTCCTCCAGGCTGGAAAGCATGAGATCGGTAAAACAAATTCACCAATCTCCTGCTGACAGCCGCGGCTTTGTTTACTTCCGGGTTCCCGGGCATGACGTCATAACGTCGCGCCGGGCCTCCGACGGTCCTAGAGACTGACCGGAAATCTCTATGCTCATCATCCGTCGGCGGGCGATTCTTTCTCCAGGCCCCCGATGGCACGGGAGATCCCGGAGAAGCACCGGATGGCGGCGGGAGGGGGGGACGTCCCCTCCCATTGCCTATAAGAATGATCAAGCAGCGGAACTGCCACTATGATTATTCTTATCGTGCACAGAATCATCGGCCGGAAAGATTGATATCTGAATGGTGCCTGTAGCTATAGGCATCATTCAGATATCCCCACTCAATGTCAAGGACGTCATATGACGTCCTTGGTATTGAAGTGGTTAAGGGAAACCCTGCGCCAAATTGTTTTAAAAAAATGGTGTAGGGGTCCCCTAAAATCCATATCAGACCCTTCAGGTCTTGTATGGATTTTAAGGGGAGCCCTGAGCCAGAAAAAAAATGGCATAGAGGTCCCTCCGAAATCCATACCAGTTCCTTATCTGAGCATGCAACCTGGCAGGCCACAGGAAAAGAGGGGGAATAAGAGAGTGCCCCCCTGAACCATACCAGGCCACATGCCCTCAAAAGCCCCCAAAGCACCTTGTCCTCATGTTAATGGGGACAAGGGCCTCATCCCCACAACCCTTGCCCAGTAGTTGTGGGGGTTTGCGGGTGGGGGCTTATCGGAATCTGGTAGCCCTCTTTAACAAGGGGACCCCCAGATCCCGCCCCCATGTGAATTGGTAGCGGGTAAATTGTACCCCTACCAATTCACAAAAAAAGTGTGAAAAATAGTAAAAATGACAGGAGACACTTTGGAACAAGTCCTTTATTAAAAAATAAAAAAATAAAAATGTTCCACGATGTAAAGCCACCTCACGCTGCCCGAAGAACCGAAAAAAAAGCAACAGCTCCGCCTCCATTGGAGGCTCCCGCACACTGCATGCTTCTTCTCGATGAGAGCTGTTATATAGCTGAGGGCTGGGCCACTGGGTGACATAAATGGCTGACCTCGTCTTCCTCTGACGTCACTTGGCGTTTACGCCACCCCTACGTCATTTTTTTATATATAAAAAGCAAATAGTGCAGCGCTAAGTTGAAAACAAAAATTAAAAAAACATGTTGTGAACATGTTTGTAATAGTCGAAAGAAAATTAAATTACTCAAAGTAGAGTCCCAGAGAAATATTCCAAGATAAGTCAGGATGAGGAGTCCCACACGCCGTGAAAGTGATGAGAGGCAGAATAGAGCAGGGGTAACCTGCCAAATCGCAAAACTGCGCTTACCAGAGATCGTGTGACCCCTAGTTAGGGATGATCAATCTGCACTTCCTTTACAGTAGCCAAGCCAGAGCTCCAGGCCATTTGGATATCCTCCCCTGTCAGCAGATAGGATGGTATCAAGGAAATAGGCAGGACAATACTGGAGGTACAGCAGTAAACAGTAACAAGAAAACTAACACTCACATAGGTAGCAATAAAACAGTCATTTAAAAGCCGAAAGGTTGCTCCTCCAGGAAGTATACTGAGATTTACCCAAGCTCTACTGCAAGATGAGATAGATACACTGCTCATCTTTGAGACTGGTTGAACTCTGTGCAAGTGGAACTATTCTAAGTGATCTCTGGTTCGGCACTATTGGAGACTGCTTATACCACTATTGGTCCCAAGGAGGAATAGGATTCGATTATCCGTCCCTGGCTGACCCTATAGAAGGAGATCCGGTTTGGTGCCTATCTGGATGGTTGAGATTTATCCCGATATCAGCATATGGGCTTATTTGAGCTTGCCCTCTGGTAAGCGCATTCTACTAACGGTGGTGGATCACGGTGTTCCTGATTTTCACAGTCATTATTTATTGGATTTCATCCTGTCACATTTATGAACACTGTTTCATTTTTATCACTGGACTTTTATGGATATTTATAGTTTTTTGGTTTAACCCTTTTTTTCTTGGATTTTCATCACTTCCAATTTGCACATTTATTTATTTAAATTTGAGTCACTAGTGCGGCTTTTTGTAATATTCTGAGATAGATACAGGACTGAGTATCGGTGATCAGGCTAAAATGTCCAAAACACTTCCAAATATCAAAAACAGCCAGCACACAAATGCCTCTTCTTGATACAGTTTATTCCAGCATATGCAGCAGTTATAACATGACAATTCTAATGTGTTTTGGCCGTGGCCTTAATCATAGCATACACAAAAAATTATAAAATCTGAATTATATATAGCCAAAAAAACAGCCCCTAGGAATTAGGGGCGGTATATCCTTTATTGCAATTAAGATTAATTGAAAACACAAAAGGGGGGATGATGACAGCGCCAGAACAAGAAAAAAGAAGAATCGCACATTGTGAAAACTGAAAGACATTAACCATAAGTATACCAAATACGGATAATCATTTCAAAAAAAGATTAATGTCCTTTCTATTATTCATTCCAATTTGTGCTCTCGTATTGAGCTTGTGTATCCATCACACCTCACGTTGTAGTAAGATGCAGTGTGTGTCACCTGCTCTGGCTGTTTTTTTAACCTGTTCCAAACCAAAGAAGGAAAAGGATTTGAGATTCCCTCCATGTGTCTCTCTAAAATGTTTAGATACATTACAGATGTTCTTTGCATGCACATTGGACATATCATTATAATGTTTAGATATTCTTACTGTTAAGTTACAAATTGTACAACCAATGTACTGTAACTGGCAAATGCTACACTCAATAAAATAAATAACCATCTTGGAGTTGCGATTGATGTAATGCCAAAGGGTATGGGACCTTCCTGTGGAAAAAGGGGTGACATTCTTGCTTTTTTGTGTCTAATGCATTGTTTGCATGTGGTAAAGCCACATGGATATGATCCCACTGCTCCCAACCATGAATTGGAGTTCTTCCTGGAAGTAAGATGGCCGACCATCAATCGCCCATGCGTGGTAGTGTGTGTGTGTGTAACTCCTCCCTATGCGTTTCACCATATGTGACATCTACAGGGGCACAAGGAAGGCACCTCCAACAACAGAACCCTATACTAAAAAAGAAATACATAAATTATAATAAAGCACTCCCTGGAAAAGCAGGGAGTGCCACCACCCTACATATCGATGTTCTAAAAAGAGACTTACAAACCAGCTTAGAACTGATAAAACACAGTGTCTCCAAATGGCGACTGATGCTCAGTGTCTGGCACAGGAGTAGTGGAAGGGGACCAAGACACCCCATGGGGAAACCAATGAAGTGTCACGAGAGAGATCATGACTGTGGTGAAAAAAAGTACCAAAAACCAATCTGAGAAAAATGGGAGAGGGTGAAGAAGAATTAAAAGTGTATTAAGTACCTCCAGGTACTTTTATTATAAACAAGAAAATTATCTCACTGTGTTACAAGTGAGGTTGGTACTGATTGAACATAAAAATAGACCCATGTATGTGTGTGATTTACACCAGGAAACTTGCCACCAGAGACAGAAAACAACCTAGTAATTGCAAAGGTGAGTGATGATTTCTAACCAAACAGACTGTGATCTCAAAGGAAAAGAAAAACTAGGCCCCTCAATTTATCCCCAGAGGGAAACCTGCCCCCTCCCAATACTAAGTACCTCCAGGAACTATCAATATAGACAGGAAAATGGGCTCAATGTATTACAAATTAGGTTAATGTGTATGCTAAGGAGGTACTATACTAAATGGATATTGAAAATAGAAGCTAAGCATGTAAAAAATTTGCAATAGCAGGGGAAATAATGTATGACACCCCAATATGAGTACCGATTGGACCCAAAAATAGTATGTAAACTTTTACTTATTTGCCAGAGAGACAACAGGAAGTGAGAAGAAACTTCTAAAAGTATGAGAAATTTTCCCTATGACAGTTGTCATTAAAAAATATGTGTCCATTGGAAGATTTATCCTATGTTCCTGTTATGGTGACAACCGCAAACTGCATTAGCTTAATATATAGTGATTTCCTCTCATTCTGTCCATTCCCTATTTAGTTTTAGTTAAAATTTCACTTTAACTGGTTCCCAACTGGCTCCTGCACATATACGTCGGCAGAATGGCACGCCTGGGCAGAGTAACGTACCTGTACGTTACTTCGAATTTCCCGCCGTGCGCGTGCCTGCCGAGATCTCCGTGACCATGGTCGCGGGTCCTGCGGACTCGATCGCCGCGGGGATACCTGTGACGAGGAAGGAGCGGATGATGAGGTTACTGACTGTACTTGGGTGCCTGAGAGAAGAGAGGAGGAGGCACAACTCCAAGGAAGCAGGATGTTCTCTAGGGGGCAGCTTAAAAGCAGCCACCCTATTGCATCACACTGCAGAGCTCTGCAGGTGCAGAGCGCTGCTGACTCCCCTGTGACTTTTAAAAGTTCCTTGGTGTGGGCCTTTATCGACACGTGTGCAGCAGATTGCACCATTGCTGTTTGCAACCTATGTCTGAAGCAAATCAAGAGTGGCCAGAACAGCAGCCGCTTGGACACCACATGCTTGACCAGACATTTGACAACATGCCATGCAGTCCATTGGCAACAGCATTTGAAAGACCCACATCATAGAAAAAGACGGACTTCTCCTTGCACATCATCTGGGATCTCCAACCCTACTATACCTCCAGTCCTCTCAAAAATCTGCATTGAGAGGAATGTAGGTATAACAATACATGTCCCAAGTACTTGCAGCCAATCTGCTAGCAGTACACCACCAACTTATTTTAACAGGCAAATTTCTCTACCCCAGTTGCTGAACCGTAAAAATAAATTTGGTACCAGCCATCCACATGTTCAGTGTCTAAATGCTAGCTTTGCCAAATTGCTAGCACTGCAACTGCTGCCATTTCAGCTGGTAGACTCTGCCCCCTTTTGTGAATTTGTGGAATGTGCTGTACCTCAGTGTCAGGTTCCAAAAAGCCATTTCTTTTCCCGGAAGGCCATTCTGGCTCTTTTGTGGAAGGCAATGTTTTGGCCTCATTGGGCAGGGCGGTCAGCAGTAAGGTTCATATTACCACTGACTCATGGTCCAGCAGGCATGGGCAGGGACATTACAATTCCTTCATGGTGCACTGGGTAACTTTGCTGGCAGCTGGGAAGGATGCAGGACAGGGTTCAGTGTTGTTGGAGCTTGTTCCGCCACTATGCCTCCAAAATGCTAGTGGTGATTCTGACACAGCTCTTTCCTCCACCCCCTCCTCTTCTGCTTCCTCAATGGCCTCTTCTGCAGATTTGTCCTCTGAACCAGCAGTGCTCCGCAAGTGTTCAAGGGGCTACTCAAGCAGTCAGGCTAAAAGATGCTACGCAGTGCTTGAGTTGGTCTGCCTAGGGGACAGGAGCCACAATGGGGTAGAGATTCTGTCAGGTCTGCAGGGGCAGGCTCAGAGGCGGTTGATGCCATGCCACACGAGCTTCAGCCAGGAATGGTTCTATGTATTCTATCTGCCCTCAGGCAGGGGCACTGTACCAATATTCCATGTTTGCAGACATCCTGAATTTGGTGGTGCACCGGTTCTTGACCAGGTACCCAGGCTTACAAGATCACCTGCATGGCCTCCCTGATTCTGCAAGGATCCTAGGATTTGTGGTATCAAGGAGAGGGATCATTACTGGCTGGCAGCCCTTCTTGATCCACGTTACAAGGGTAAAGTTGCAGAACTCATCCTGCCTTCGCCTTGAAGAAAGGTTTGTGTAACTCGTTTCCAGACCCTGGGAGGTTACCTTTTCCTGGTGCTGGACAACGTTTTGCTGAGGCTTCAGAAGTCAGAAGAAGAGTGGTGGAGAAGGTGGCCGGCTGACCAATGCCTTTAAACTATTTTTTGGTCCTGTCTGATCAGTTCAAGCAACCATCGCCAGCATCTGCATTGTATGGTGCAGGAAAATCTAGGGGCAAGAGCAGACTTGGAGACCATCCACTGGGGGTCTTGAGGATGGACCACTGGCCAGAACTTGCTCAATAGGCAATGAGATACTGGCCTGTCCTGCATCCAGTGTGCTTTCTGAATGCACATTCAGTGCCCTTGGAGGGTTTGTAATGGATCAAAGAGTGTGCCTGTCCACAGACTCTGTTGACAGGCTCACATTCATAAAAAATAATCAGTCTTAGATCAGCAACTATCAAGCACCAGATGCTGATGTAACTGATTGAATTTGCTATGGATCTGGGATCCCTTGAAGACTGCCTATGCTGTCTATCCTATTCCTCCTCAATTTTGATGATGCTAGCTTCCAACAACATTTTTGGTTTAGGGCACCACCACCCAAGGTCCAATTTTTCTGCCCCTGTTTAACAGGGGCATGTAATTACTATTTTTGATCTAATAGTTCACAGCAAAGCCCGTTCCTGCGCCCAACAAGAGTATCTGTAAGGGGTTACAGTGTTGTGGCACCACCACCATCACCCAAGGCCTGATTTTTCTGCCCCTGTTTAACAGGGGCATGTAATTACAATTTTTGATATAATATTTCAATGCAGGGCCCATTTCTGCACCCGACAAGAGTAACTGTGAGGGCTTACAGTGTTCTGGCACCACCAAAACCCAAGGCCCAATTTTTCTAACCCTGTTTAACAGGGGCATGCAATTACAATGTTTGATATAATATTTCACAGCGTTTTTCTGCAGAGTATATAGGGCAGGCCGTATAGTATATATACTGTTGCTCAGAGTATATAGTGCCATCCGTATACCCACAGACCCCCAAGCCATTTTTTTTATTTTGGTGCGGAGTTCCCCTTAATATCGATACCAGACCTGAAGGGCCTGGTGTGGATTTTGGGGGGACATCCACGCCATTTGTTTGGTATTTTTGGCGCGGGATTCCCCTTAATATTCATACTAGACCCAAAGGGCCTGGTAATAGACTGAGGGGGACACCCACGCTGTTTTTTAATGATTTTTATATATATTGCCAGGATCCAACAATACATTACAGCCGCGAGCAGTTTTAAATTACATTTTTCCTTTAGAAATGTCTTTTTTCTGTGGTACTGTTATAAACATGGGAAAGATGTGATACTTTACAGGCAGACTAAGGAGACCCCCCAGGCACGATAATTAAAGGAATATTTATTTTTTATTGTTTCACTTTAAGTATTATTAAAAGCACTGCTCCTGAAAAAATTTACATTTTACATTTACATTTTCTAAACATTTTTGCATTGATGCATGTCCCCTGGGGCAGGACCTGGGCCCCCAAATACTTTTTATGGCAATAACTTGCATATAAGCCTTTAAAACTTAGATCGTGTACGCATGTTGGCACAAATCTTTTGCCTATTCGCATGTTCTGCTGCAAACCTAACTGGGGGGTGTTCGGCTCATCCCTATTGAGTAGTAGTGTCAGGAAGCTAGTTGTTAGTTAATTGGACAGAGCATAATTCCCAATCCCCATAAAATTAGTGGGCACAATGACCAGCGGGTATGAAGATGCGACTTAGTGTACATCTTGCGGCATGTATGCGCTCCTTGATCATCCAATCAAGGGTGAATACTGCTATGCAAAATGTAAGCATGTTGTTTCCCTGGAAGCCCAGGTTCTGAATCTAGGGAAGCAACTGTCAACACTGAGACGACTCTTCATACTTAAGGAAAGTTGGGATCGTACCCGGCAGGTGCCGGCGGGGGCCAGCACCGAGGCGGGTGGAGACAAAGAGGTGCAAGCACCAGAGTAGAGCAGAAGGGTGACAGTCAGGAAGAGTAGAGGGGAAAGTGTCAGGGAGGCCGATCCTGGGCTGGAACATCCCAACAGGTATGCCCCGTTGTGTGATATTGTGGAAACCAGTCAGGGACCAGCATTTCTGGAGAAGAGTGACGCCTCTAGCTGCCAGGGGAATAACTCCTCCAGTGAGGACGGGGGTAAAGCAAAGGGAAAGGAAAGACAGATTCTGGTGGTAGGGGACTCAGTTCTCAGAAGGACAGAGAGGGAAATCTGTCACAAAGACCTGAAGCGCTGAACTGTATGTTGTCTACAGGGCACGGTTCGGTACATCACAGATCTGGTGGACAGATTACTGTGAGGGGCTGGGGAAGACCCGGGTGTCATGGTGCATGTTGGCACCAATGAAAAAATTCAGAGGAAGATTGAGAGTCCAAAAAAAGATTTTAGGGACTTAGGAGCTAAATTGAGGATTAGGGCCTCCAAGGTAGTATTCTAAGAAATACTACTGGTACCTTAAGCCAGAGGGAGATTAGGGAAGTAAACAAGTGGCTGAGGAGCTGGTGTAAAAAGGAGGGGTTCCTGCAGAACTGGGCCAACTTCTCAGTCAGTTACCAGCTCTTTAGCAGGGACCTGCACCTAAAGGGGGAAGGTGCAGATTGGCTGGAAGAGAAGATGGCTGACAAGTTAGAGGAGCTTTAAAACTATACGATGTGGGGAAGATCCAAATGTAGAGATAGCCAGCATGGAACAAATTTCAGAGGGTAGTATTGGGGGCATTAGTGGTAGGTTAACAAAATCACCTAAACCTGAGGTAAGTATAGTAAGAAAAAAGGAGGAATAATACTGCGCTAAACCTGAAATAAGTGAAAAATAGAAAAAATACTTTCTATAGCTGCTAACACTCAAACAAACAATGTCAAACAAGCATGGGGAAAGATATGTGTAGCGCTTAAACACTTAGGGCCATGTAAATGCACATGACAAATAAAGTAAAATCAAAACATGTGAATGTGAGCAATGTTCAAAAAAAGTTCAGTGAGCAGTGATGAAGCTTATTCATAAGAGTCTCGCTTTCAGAACTCAGATGCAAATATAAATGTATCACTGGTATCTCAAAAACACTGTATACATAGAGGTGTGTTGCTTGGGACACACATACAATACGGCAGTGGGTCAAATGCACTTGTGGTTCTCCGGTTATATGTGGAGAGGCAGGCCTCTCGGATTAGGACCTGCCTCTCCACATCTAACCGGAGAACCACAAGCGCATTTGACCCACTGCCGTATGGTATGTGTGTCCACCACTGCTGGTGAGAGTACCCTATTGTGTGCCTATAGTGCCCTGAGATCCAAGCAGCACACCTCTGTGTATACAGTGTCTTTGAGATACCAGTGATACATTTCTATTTGCATCTGAGTTCTGAAAGAGAGACTCTTATGAATCAGCTTCATCACTGCTCACTGAACTTTTTTTGAACATTGTTCACATGTTTTGATTTTACTTTATTTGTCATGTGCATTTACATGGCCCTAAGTGTTTAAGCGCTACAGGTAAGTATAGTAAGAAGTAGAGATGGGCCAAACAGACACCTGTTCCGTTCGCACCAGAACTTTCGAACACCACGACCCGAATATTGAACCCCATTAAAGTCAATGGGACCCAAATGTAAAAAATCAAGAGTGCCCATTTTGAAGGCTTATATGCAAGTAATTGGGCATACAATGGTTATAGGGGGCCAGGGTCCTGCCCTGGGGGACATGTATCAATAAAAAAAAAGTTTGTGAAAAACTTCATTTTCAAATGAGCAATGATTTTAGATTTTTAAAGTGAAAGCATAAAAAAGAAAAATTCCTTCCAATATAGTGCCTGCGGGGTCCACTTAGTCTACCTGTAAAGTGGCAGATCTGTACCATGTCTAGAATCTGCTGCAGAAATAATTGCATTTATAAAGCCAAAAAAATTACATTTTCCCTGTAAGCTGCCTTTATTTTGCTCAGCAACAGCTGGGGAGCCAGTGTATATGATGAGGCCACAATGTAGTGCACTGGAAACAAGATTAGAGATTTTTTGTATACATTGTGGTGTCACTTTGACTTTGGATGAAGTAATGGGTGCGTAAAAATTGGTCATTGGGTGTCGGTGGTGCCTTCCCACCGTAACCCTATAGAGGTAATATTGATGAAAGCAAGAATTGGCCTTGCTGTAAAAAATTGCAATGATATGCACCTGTCTAGCAGGTGCTGAAAAAATACTTTTTGGGTGTCGGGGGCACCTTCCCACCGTAACCCTATAGAGGTACTCTTGATGAAGGCAAAAAAAATTGCAATGATATGCACCTGTCAAACAGGTGCAGAAAAAATGTTTTTTGGGTGTTAATTGTGCCCATGAAACCTTTACCAAAAACATTCTTCCAGATGAAATGGTTGAACACTCTCAAAGCTAGGTAGACTCGAAGTCCTGCAGAGATTCCACATCCCAAAAAGACTTAAAGCAGAGTTCCACCAATTTTTTTTTCTCTTTGGCTGTGCTGCATGCCCGTTTCCACAATGGTCATTTTTTTTTTTTTGATGATAAATACAGTTTTTTGTATTTTAACGTTACTTCCGCCTTGTGATTGACAGGCGATTTTGGGGAGGGAACTGTTGCTCGGCCCGAACCATTCGACCAACACTACTATTCAGTATTTGGCAGAAGATAGAAAGGTAGACTGTACTGCACATGTGCATCAGGCAGGGGGCAGGAGAATGAAGTTGGCTAATAAAAGAAAGAAGAGGTTTGCATCAAATATATATATTAGTTTTTGTTTCCAGGTCAAATTTATGTTTACATTTTTACAAATTTAGTTTAAAAAGTAGCCTATCAGCAACCAGCACAATGCTAATAAATGACATAGCAAGAAAGCTATAAACAAATGTGATTTATAAAATATCTGTATAAATAATTGAAATGGAGGATAACTAGCAGGACTAAACCTTTTTTCATTAAACAAGTAAAACAATTCTGTGATTGTGACATTTACAGAAGACATGATATAGATTAGGGACCATGATTCAGTTCAGTCACTGAAACAAGCAAATGACTTAATGTGATATAACATCAATAAAATGCCAAGCAATGCCATTTTAAAATATTATATGAAAACGGCATGCTTTGTATGTCAGTATCCAAGAATATAATACAAGCAGAGCTAAGATAACATGGATGATAAGGAAACATGTTCTGCGCTATTTGCCATGCTGCTTGATCTTTCTTTGCTGTATCGTGTTTGCCATCTTTAATAGATGCTTTGCAGTATGAGATTTGTTCAAATTCTG
This sequence comes from Lithobates sylvaticus, assembly GCA_028564925.1. Lineage (NCBI taxonomy): Eukaryota > Metazoa > Chordata > Amphibia > Anura > Ranidae > Lithobates > Lithobates sylvaticus. The sequence continues at coordinate 263,974,975 of CM053027.1, read as the reverse complement.
CAGCAAAAAGCTAATTGCAAATAGCACAGAAGCTTATATTAGAAGACATTTCCTGTGTTACAAATGGCTTTTGCTGTAGGTCACACAGTGCTGTCTCAAGGGTACAGTGTGTCAGACTACCACTATACTGCTGGAGCTTGTCATGTAATGAATAGAGAACAGCTTCAGAGTAAGTCTGAATTGGTTTATGAATGTTATTTTTCATTTTTTTTTGACTAAGTCTAGTAATACCCAGAGAGTCAGTTCTTAGTTTTTAGAAATTTGTAATTCCGTAATGATCCACATATTTCTATTTTATTTAATTTCTGCATGTTCACCTTTTGATCTGAATCAGTGTTAGTAGTGAATTGGGTAATGCCATTAGTGACAGATGATCAAAGCTGTTGATTATTTTTGGCTTCCAAATGTTTGATTATTGTGACATGTTCAGGCCCCCACTTTATCCCAAGAACCCCCTCTGATCCAGAAAAGAGCTGTTCTGACATCCACATAAATTCACAACAAGGGAGTAAAGGGCCTGTGCACTTACATAAAAATTTTAGTAGGCTCAAACTGCCACTTTATATTCTGTGGATTGGGTTAAAGGGAGGAAATGTTTGGCTGTCGTTAAGCAGTGATTTTGAAAAAATTTTGCATAATTTACAAGAAAAAGGGTGAAAGAGCTTTGTTTTCCTTTCTCTTGGTTTAAAAGTTATCTATCAACATTTATATTTTTAAAAATGCAAATTCAATTCTGCTTTAACATTTCAGACTTGGTGACAAGTCTGTTTTTAATAAAGCTGACATGTTAGTGAGTATTGTGAGACTCAAAATGCTAACATGATTCTGCCTCTTAAGACCTCTGACTTTCAACACTTTAGCCCATTTATGACATTCTACACAGTTGTAACCCATTCCACTCAATTCACTGCTTTTATGTTCCATCTCCTGAATCCCAGCTAACTTATTGTTTGTAGGTCTTCTTCCACTGCACCAATCCATCTTTATTTTAATGTCCCCTCTTCCTTCTTCCTCTGGATTTCCCTCAAAAATATTTGGGACTACTTCTCCCACACTTACCCAACCAAGCCATTTAAAATACTAGCTGCTAATTTCTGCTACCATAGTGTTTATACATGATGTATTTTATTCTCTATTTATGAACTTTACTCCAAAAATGTCTGATTATGTAAGGTGTAGTAGACATTTTTACTTGTTTGTATCTACCATTTGAAAAACATGTTTACTTTCTGGTTTTTCATTTTTTGTCACAATTTTTCTGTTTTAAATACCACTTTAGACATTGCCATACTTCCAAAGACCCAGTCTGTCTGGGCAGTTTGGTCACCTGCTAATTCAGCACTATCCACATGCAGCTTAAGCAGAACTTTACCCATAGCAACTTGATAAAAGATAATGAGCTTTAAAAAGGAACATACATTCTATATTTATAGTTGAGCTACCAAAATTAGTGTGTGCTGTAAATTGCCTCCAGCATTGTTCGTGGTTCTTTGTGAGGATGCCATTTTGCTGAAGCCCAGAGCCCCTCAGCAGCAGTAAATCCTTAGGCCATCAGCAGATCGGCCTCTACGATTTTGGCACAGTGCCGAAAATATAAAGCAACTGAGCATGTGCAGAGCAGGGTGAGACAGTGTATTACTGGATTTTAAACATAGACACTTATTTTTTTTTATAGTCTGTAAAATATATAGGGTTAGGACTACAGATAATACTGGGGTGCCGTGACATGGCCTCTGCAGCTTATGCATGTATTTGCATGTGGGACTTATAATTAAGTTGTGTTCATGAGCACATATATGAATTTTTTTGAATCAGACAGACACAGATGTTGATTCCTTTCTGCTGCTTTTCAAGTCTCCCTTGCCTGAGTCTTAACCCCTTCAGGAATAGAGTCTAAGTAATCAGGGTTTGGAGGTTCTTCCCTCACAAAACTTTTTGAACCTCTGAAATCCTGGTTCCCTAAAAAGGACTTATCAATTTGGACAGCACTGAAAATCAGCCTTCTCAAACCACGTTACCCCAGAACCGCTCACCCTGCATGGGTGAGAACCCCTGAGCACTCAACAATGCCTTTAAAGTGGTTGTATGCCCGCAAGAAAAAAAAAACCTGTAAGGCAAAGGCATAATGAGCTAGTATGAACCGCCCCCAGGAGAGGGGAGGGGGCCGAAGGGGGAGCAGATCAGCTGTGTGTCCTGTGCCATCCCATGCAAGAGGGGACGGACGAAGGGGAAATAAAACTGTCCATGCCGGTGTCTCTGTGATGCTGTTACATGAGAGACACGCTCTCCGCTCAGAGCCATGCTGTCCTGAGAAGACAGAGGACTCTGATGGGCACTGATAGGGGACACTGATAGAAGGCACTGATAGGGGATTGGAAGCCCGGGGCTCGGATGGAAGGGGGGCCCATCATGGTTTCTTGCACCGGGGCCCTGAAGGTTCTAGTTACGCCTCTGCTGGTTATGTTTTTTATATTCACACCTTTTTACATTTCCCCTTTTCCTTTTCTTTTATTTATACATTCTGTTCATGTTCTTTCCAAATAATAAACATGTCATATAAAGTCCCAAAGGGCAATACCTTTGTTTTTTTTATTGTACTATTAATACTATTGTACTATTTCCATGCCCATCGTACACATTCCTCCCTGGCCCTATTATCCGTCCTACCATTTTAATAGATTGGTTTATATATACATTCATGCATTCCATTATATACATCATGATCATTTTGCTACTTTAGCAATGGTCGATTATATACATATAGTATTTTATAGTTGACACCTGAACTGATTATCCAGGAGTGGCACCCGCTGGAGCTCTTGTGGGGTTATAAATGGGAGGGTATACACATGGCTGGGATGTTTCATTTCACACTAACTTCACATAGGGCAGTTCACTCTACTGCTGCAAAGTACTGTTTCTACACAGGTATACATCTTTCATCCTTCTCATGCACTCTCTTGTGCCTGGTTATATTTTTTATATTCACACTTTTTCACATTTCCCCTTTTCCTTTTAGGGATTGCCTTATTTCACATCCCTTTTCACATATGTACAGTTTTGCACACATTCCTCTTTGGGCTTTTTCTGTCTTACCTTCACAACAGGTTGGTTTATACATGCATTCCATTATATACTTCATGATTATTTTGCCAATGTAGCAATGTTTAATTATATACATATTATATCATACTATATTTTAGTTGACACCTGAACAGATCATTTAGGACTTGCAAGGTCACACATTTCTACCCATGCCATGTCTGCCTTCCCGTTGTTCCTTGGTTGGAATTTTTGGTTGGCTCTGCTCCCTCAGGTCCCTTCCCAAGCATATATTCCTCTGTGAACACAGCCACAGGCACACAGGCCTTGCCGATTGGTGAGTATGGGATCTTTCCTTTTTCTGTAAGGCCCCTCTTGCCGTTTGTCCATTATTTATTCATGTGTTACATTACATTTTTTGGTCATTCATTTCCAGATATATCCTACATGCATCCACCCCTGAAGAGCGAGTCACATCCTGCGAAATGTGTCGGGTGTTATAGATGTTATGTATACTCATGTATTTCTAATGCAATATGATCTTTAACCATGTACAAATTGTATCAGTTTTGCCTTTGTTTATGCTACTCTTTTAAGTGTGATTATTTCTGCAATAAATGTTTTTATTGTATTTATATTTGTCAATTTCATCAGCCTATTGTGCACACCTCATATAAAGTCCCAAAGGGCGATACCTTTGTTTTTATTGTACTATTAGGGATGGAGGTGTGTTACTGGTGACACAATAAAAGACTTTCTTTTATTTATGAATTCTGTTCATATTCTTTCTAAATAATACACATTCATACTGAAGCTACAGATAGATGGTATAAAGTGTATTATATGACCATTGTATGAGTTTTTTTACTCATCTGTGAGGCGAGCAGGCAGTTTGGCTGGTGAAGGATAGACAAGTATTGATCTCAGTAAGGATGGATAAGCACAGCGGTGGATTGTTTTATACACTGTTATAAATTAATTATTAACTAATAGATGTTATACACATATGGACTGGTTTCACTGGGATATCAATCACTCTTTTAAATATATAAAAGTTGATTATTAATTAATTCATTAATTATTTTAAGCGTTTTTTTTTATATAAATATGTAAATGTTATACAGCGCTACACTATAAGGAAAAAATACAGATAGATGAGGCTTTTTGTAAAGGAGAAAATAGCTTAGTGAGTTCAGAGCCCATGTAATGGCCAGGCACTCTCACTCTACCACAGCATAATTTTTCTCAATTGCTGTTAATTTTCTACTAAGGAAGACTATAGTGTGTACCTCTCTATTGACCTCTTTGGGACAGAACAGCTTCTAAGCCCTCTCTGGGACTTTTTTTAAAGTTTGGAGTGACCAGATGCTGGCATAATCCTCTGCGGTCTTGTCATTCCACTTGACCATAACCGACTTCTTACCCATTGTCAAGTCAATGAAAGGTACAGCAATAGTAGTGAAGTTGGGGACAAACCTATGGTAGTACCATACAATTCCCAATAAAGCTCAGACCTGTTTGTTCATGACTGGGCAGGGCCAAGCCACAATAGCCTCTACCTTATTCATCTGAGGTTTCACCAAACCTCCACCTACAATGTACCCCAAGTACTTGTTTTCTTCTATAGCAATGGCACATTTTTCTGGGTTTACAGTAAATCCCTTCTGCTTTAGAGAATCTAAGACACCCTGCACTCTGGGAAAATGGGATTCCAAGTCAGTACTAAAGATGACATTGACAATGTAGGTGTAAGATTTCATCCATGGCTCTCTGGAAAGCAGCTGAATGCAAGCCGACCAACATTTTTTTTTATATTGGAAATTACCTTCTGGAGTAGAAAATGCAGTCTTTTCCCTGGCTTAGTTAAATGCATCTGCTAGTAGTCTTTGGTGATGTCTAATGAGGTATCCCAGGCTGGTCCCAATCTTTCTATCAGCTTGTCTACTTGGGGCATTGGATAAGCATATAACTTCAATATCTCATTCGGAAATCATTACAGGCCACAAAGTCTTGTTGGACTTTGGTTCCAACACATTTTGGGCTCAAGTATTTGGTCTGTGATTCCTCAATGATAATGAGTTCAAGCATCTTCCGAACTTCCTCTAACACCCCTTTCCTTTGGGCCTCAGAAATGTAATGGGTTCTTAGAGTACTGAAAATCAGTCCTCTCCAATAAGATTACCCCAGAACCCCTAACCCTGCATGGGTGAGAACCCTTGAGTACTCAACAATATCTTCAAACTATCCCCCTAAAGGGATCACGACTCAAATGCTGGAGAAATACTTTATAATTGTCATTCAGGACAATGAGTAAAAAAGTTTGTAAATAAATTAGCCTAAAAGTTTGCATGCAAAAAGTAATGAAAACATATGAGTGATGTATTTCAGGAAACATATGCTAAAACTGATCAAATATACAGTATGTTTGCATAAGAAATGTTTGAGTAAAGATTCTGTTTACATAAAATATGACATATACCATGAACAGTATTGATAAGTTAAAGAGGAACAAAGTGCAAAGTGGCTTTACTTTCAAGGTATTTCTGTTTCACTTATGAATACTGTTCATGTTCTTTACAAAAATACACATTCAAACTGAAGCTACAAATAGATGAGGCTTATAGTTGTTCAATATAAGGTCTGTTGTTATGCGTAAAGATGTGTATACACATATACTTTTTATTACTTCTATATACTGTAGCAGTATGAGTATTTACTAGACATGTGCGATTAGTTTCGTATGAATCGGAAATTCGTACAAATTTTTCGAAATTCGTACGAATCCGAATTGTGAATTTTTACGAATACGAATTCTGTACGAAATACGAAATTTCGTTTACGAATTTTGGATCCAAATTATCTGAATCCAAACTACCAAATGACGAATTTCAACTAATATGAAAGAAATTATAGCGGATATAACAAATGATTTGAATGAATTTGAGATTCAGTATAACGAATATCGACACTCTTCGAATAATAACGAATTATCCGAAAATGTATTAACGTTACATAAGTCTATTGTCTATTGTTCACCAATCACTCAGAGGAAGTACGAAATACGAAATTTCGTATTCGGAAATAAAATTTCGTATTTCGTACTTCCTCTGAGTGATTGGTGAACAATAGACAATAGACTTGTGTTATGTAACGTTAATACGTTTTCGAATAATTCGTTATTACTCGTAGAGTGTCGATATTCGTAACGATTCGTAACGATTCGTACGACATTCGTATTTCGTACGAATCCAAATTAAATTTCGTACACGAATTCCGAATTACGTTTTTTTTTTTATATATGAAACGGAACGAAACGAAACTAATTTTTTGACGGCTCCCATGTCTAGTATTTACTATACACAGTATATTATCATCTGTTGTAACTATGAGAGAAATGCTTGTCCTTCTTCATTCTTATGGATTTGTATTTATCTTCTCCATTTGTATTGTATTCCTAATAAGTGCTGGGTGAACGGTTCGTCCAGGGAAAGAATTCGGGTCAAACATTGGTTGTTTGCCCGTTCAGTGAAAACCCAAATTGTCAAGGTGTTCAGCCCGCCAAGCACCTCACAATGCACTGCGTGCCGCACAGTGCATTAAAAGCCCTGATTGGCTGAAGCAATAAAGGATTGTCCAATCAGGGCACAGAACACTGTCAGAGCCATGATTGGATAGTGATGATAACTGGGCCCAATCAAGGCTCATTGCTCATAGACCCACCCCCACTATAAAAGGATCCTTCCCAGAGTAGCCATTTGCAGTGGTGTGATATTGGAGTGGAGATAGATAGAACAGGGCTTGCTTAATTGCTACTAGCAAGTTGGTGTGCTATTTTGAGTGTAGAATGTAAGTGTAGTGTGGATATAGTAATGTGCAGCGTGAGTGTAGTGCAACCATTCATTTTTACTTAAGTGTCAGCTTAGTGTTTCAGGGGAGGTTTACTGAGGTATATGTAAAAAAAAGAGAGAACAGAAGAGGTGCCTCCGGATTAGAGTCAGTTGTTTTTAATGTATTAACAGGTGAATTAATCCACTTACATAAGAGAAAAGGGACTTTCAGCATATGTCCTCTTAGGTGTGGCGTTCGTCCAGCGCTTTATCGGCTGATTGCAGCTAATTCAGTATCTGAGGAGTCCTGTCCAGCAGGGTGACGTCACGAGCAGTCGCAACGACGCTTCGGAGAATGTGCTCTGAATATACCAACAGGCGCGCTCCTTTAAAAAGGAGGGACTAGAGGGAGCAGAGGATGAAATAACTTGAGGACACCTTAAAGAGGAGTTTATGTAATGTCCTTCCAGCCTCTGCTATGTTACAGTCTCATAGAAAGGCTAGTTTTGAGGCTTCTGTTGGTCAAGAGAAGAGTGGTGGAAAAGGAGGCCGTCTCAGTGATGCATTTCACATTTTTTTTTAGTCCTCGGCGCCCAGGGCTGTCAGATTTCACATCCCATCGGCAGCATCTGCACCATATGGTGGGAGATTATCTAGGGGTGAAAACAGACATGGAGAGCTTTCCAGTTGATGATTTACTGGGTTACTGGATCATGAGAATAGGCCACTGGCCAGAACTTGCCCAGTATGCAATTGAGCTGCTGGGTTGCCCTGCATCCAACGTGCTTTCCAAATGGACATTCAGTGCTGCCTGAGGTTTTGTGACAGATAAAAGAGTGTGTCTGTTCACAGACTCCATTGACTGGCTGACATTTATCAAAATTAATCATTCCTGGATTTGCAGCAGCTATCAAGCCTCTGATACCGATGTTGCCAATTAAGTGTTTTTGGGATGTGGAATCTCTGCAAGACTGTCTATGGTATAGGTTTCATGGGCACAATAACACACAAGGACCAGTTTTTCTGAACCGGTTTGACAGGTGCATATAATTTAATTTAACAGCAAGGAGTACCTCTATAGGGTTTCGGTGTGAAGTGACCACCAACACCCAAAACCCAATTTTTCCACACCTGTTACTTCTATCCAAAGTCTGCGAAACAGACACCAGTATTTATTCAAAAAATCTCTAATCGTGTTCCAAGTGCACTAAATTGTGGCCTCATCATACAGACTGAATCCCCAAGCCAAATAAAGAGAGCTTACAGGAAAAATGACATTTTATTGGCTTTATAAATGTAATTTTTGCTGCAGCAGGTTCTATACATGGTACAGATGTGGCACTTTACAGGCAGACTAAGGAGTCCCCCCCCCCAGGCAATATATTTTAAGAAATGTATCATTTGTATTATTTCACTTTAAGCATCATTGCTCATTTAAAAATTATGTTTTTTTTTTTTTAAAATTTTCAATGATACATGTCCCCGGGGCAGTACACAGACCCCTATATCTTCTGTATGCCAAATAACTTGCATCTAAGCCCTCAAAATGGGCACTTTAGATTTTTCCAGTTCTGATCCCATAGACTTCAATGGGGTTTGGTTATTTGGCTCAGAATTTTCACAATGTTCGAGAGTTCTGGCGTGAACCCAATAGGTGGTCGTTTGACCCAGCTCTATTCCTAATGAAGTAAAACACAATGGTCAAAAACTGTGTGTGTGTCGTTATTTATTTTTTACACATTTTTTTTATTTTTATTGTTTCACTTTAAGCATCATTAAGATAACTGCTCCTTTAAAAAAATATAAAAAAAATGCATTGATACATGTCTTCCAGGGCACTACCCAGGCCCCCATACCCTTTTTATGTCCAATAACTTGCATATAAGCCTTACAAATGTGGACTTTTATTTTTTAGGTTTGGGTCCCATAGACTTTAATAGGGTTTGCAGTTCGGGTTTGCAGTTCGGGTTTGAACTTTTTCCATGTTCGGGAGTGCTGGTGCTAACCGAACCAGAGGGTGTTCCGCCCAACTCTACTGGACAGCAATGTGCACTCTGCAGGCTCCTTCATGGTAAGAGGAAGCTGTGCTCTGTACGGCTTGAGAAAATTTTGCTTTTTCCCCTCCTACTGGCAATCTCTCTCTTGGAAATCCAATTCAAAAGCTTGTGATTACAGGAGAGTCTCTCTCCTCTGAGTTACCTCAGTGCAGTGTTGCGCTGAACTCTTCCTGCTCAGCAGGTAATATAGCTGTTAACCAGTTCAGCATTGCAGGGCAGCAGCTACAATGTGTATTTGCATCCAGTGTTTCCCTCAGTCTGAGACTGGGCACTCAGGATCAACAGGACAGGACGTGCTGATCTGAGTTTTGTACTGAATCTTAATGCTTGGCACTTGCAGGGGAAGGAGACACAGAGAAAGGGGGCAAGTTATCAAAAAAGAATACTTGCAGTGATTTGGGGGATAAGAGCATGCTGTATGTGCTACTGGGCACTTTGGGAGGGGAGAGAAATTGTGTTGGGGGAGTCAGATTTTTTATTCAACCCCACTTCCAGCACAATTTTTCTCCCCTCCCAAAGTGCCTTTTTGCACATACAGCGTGCTATTATCCCCCCCAAATCACTGCAACTTGCTCCCTTCCCCCATCTTCAAAGACAAACTGTCTGCTAATGAGGGGTCAATCCTAGTGTCTAGGATCCTGGGCACCTTGCTAGAGATTCAGGGCAATTGCTCCAGGTGCCTATGCTAGTGCCCCCCTGTCAGGCAAGTTAGTGGAGCCAAGTGCCTGAACTTTTTTTTAGCAATGGACCCCAAGACTCATGGCCGGTTCACACCACAAATCACATAGGAACGTACTGTGCGTTCGTTTGCAATTCACGTCTTCCAGGTGCTGTCTGATTTCAGCCCTTTCATTTGAATGGGCTGAAACCGTGTCGGTCTACAACAAGAGCTGTGCATGCACTACTTTACAAAATGCACAGCAACTGAATCGCGTGGTATTGTTGATCATACATTCTGGTGCAGGCAAACACTGCATTTGCGACCTTAATTTGGGTAGTCATTAACCCCTTGGCGCTGGTCACACACAAATATGCAACCTCTCTGCGCCTGGGCCTTGGAAAAGAGAGGCCGCATATTTGCATGAATTGCAATCAATAGCGCTGTGCGGAAAGCGCACGCCCTGAGCATTCCCTTCACAGATCTACATCTTCACAGATTCACGTCTAACTGAAAGCTCCTGATCGCTTGCAGTTTTCGGATCACATGACTGCCAGGAGGCACAGCATGAAGAGGTTAATTTGACACCCCTCACAGATCGCTATGGGAGTGCATTTTGAAATGCACACAAAATGCAGTTTTCCCTCACAGCTTTCTGGTATAAACAGACCCTTAGTCCGGATACTCAGAATTTCATTTGTATCTCAGGAAGGTCCCACAAAAACCAGGACAGTTAGGAAGTATGAATTTGTAATAGAAGGGGAATAATTTGTGTTTTGGGGGGGTTGTACATAACTGGGGAGATTACTTATGCTGGCATAAGGGAAAGAGCATTTGTGCTTGGAAGGATGGGGGAAGCGGATTTGACCCAGGATAGGAAGGGGCGGGAGGTTCTGCTGGAAGGGAGGACCTGGAGGAGAGGATCACGGGCATAATGTGAAGGAGGTCCCAGCTTGGCTGTGGACAGTAGGGGTGGGGGGGTTGTATTGTGGAGGGGAGATGGGTGGCAGGTGGACGGTGGAGTGGAAGAGCATTAAAATCAAAATGCACCTTTGCCCATGTAGACAAAAATTCTTGCACTGGCTAGTCTGTTACTGATGACCGCCTCCTGACCTGGCCCCCCACCGCTCCCCACCACTGCTAGCCCCATGCTGCCAGTCTGACCTTTCAACCTTCATCAGTGTCCCCAATGTGAGCCACTTGCTGTCAGAGCTCTTCTCCTGCACCACTGCAGCTCATATTCCTGGGGTCTGCAACGGGTATATTGGTTCTCCTGTCATGGGTGATCTGCTCTAGGTCCGCTCATTGAGTCAGTAACATCCTGTTTAAAAGCCTTTCAGATGCTGGGAGTGCAGGTCTTACATGCTGGTAAAATCTATAACATTTATGGCAGTACCTAAATGTACCTAAATGCATGTGGAATACAGTGGCGGAACTACAAAGGTTGCACTTGTGACTGGACCCTGGTGTTCTACCACCGTGTGGGGGCCCCAAGATGGCAGGAAGGAGGCCGCTGTGGGACCCTAATAAAGGGCCCCACGACGAGAGTAAAGGGACCCAGGCCCGGGACCACAGGTCAGAGGGCCCTTCAGGGTTTCTTGCAACGCGGCCCAGAAGGTTGTAGTTACACCTCTGGCTGCTGCCCTAATCAACATACTTGGGTAAGATCTTGGGGACTGGTTTCACACAGTGAGAATATGTGGAAAAAAGAGTCAATTATGGCTACTGCAGCCCTCAAAAATTACACACGCACACTCACATTTTTCGAGTGATTTTTGAGGGCTGGCGAGGAGAAGAGAGGAGAGTCACCACTGGGTGATCACAGCAGGGAACATCACAGCTTTCGTTTCAATAGCCGTGTGTTCCCCCGCCGCGCGCCGTCACATAAGCTCCTCCCCTTTTCCTGGACTTTGATAGACAGATCACCCGTCCAATCTTAGGACGGGTGACATGTATCAAAGTTCCCCGGACAAGGGGAGGGGCTTATGTGACGGCGCATGGCGGGGGAACACAAGGCTATTGAAACGAAAGCTGTGATGATCCCTGCTGTGATCACCCAATGGCGGCTCTCCTCTCTTCCCCTGCACAGGTAGGCAGCACATGGGGGACACAGGCAGCACCATGGGGGGGACACAGGCAGCACCATGGGGGGGACACAGGCTGCACATGGGGGGGGCACAGGCTGCACATGGGGGGGGGCACAGGCTGCACATGGGGGGGACACAGGCTGCACCATGGGGGGGACACGGGCTGCACCATGGGGGGGACACGGGCTGCACCATGGGGGGGGACACAGGCTGCACATGGGGGGGGACACAGGCTGCACATGGGGGGGGACACAGGCTGCACATGGGGGGGACAAAGGCTGCACAAGGGGGGACACAGGCTGCAAATACGGGGGGACACAGGCTGCATATGGGGGGGACACAGGCTGCACATGGGGGGGACACAGGCTGCACATGGGGGGACACAGTCTGCACATGGGGGGAGGACACTGGCTGCACATGGGGGGGGGACACAGGCTGCACATGGGGGGACACATGCTGCATTGGCAGGCATGGATAAAGTTGTTAATATTTTTATAACTTAATTGCATAAAACATTAAAGTGTAATTTAATGAGATAATTTATGAGGCGGGCTTAGGGGCGGGGCAGGGTAGGGGTTGGGCGGGGCAACTGTTGGCGAGTAACCCTTGAGGCCTGGCTAGTAGCTCAGGACTTGAAATTTTGAGCCCTGGCTACTGTATATCAATTTTGTTTTCGCTTTACTATTTGTTTTATTTAACTTCTGTTTGATCTGTTATCTTGATAATGCTAGTTTTATGTTTGGACTAGCCCTATATATTTCATTTAAACACCTATTTGAGTGCCTTTCGTTACTCGTACACCCACACTCCTGGCCTGTCCTCCTGTTCCATTTTCTCTTACCCATACTGCGTGCCCCCACCATCCTTCCATGAGAGTAACCTCCTGGAACGTGAAGGGCCTCCATTCCTCCATTAAATGGCTGAAAATCTTTTGGTACCTTAAATGCTTAAAAACAGATGTTGCCCTGTTAAAAGAAACGCATCTTCATTCTCCATACTTTATCCAAAGGATAAAGCTCTGGATAAGCATGGGTATAAGATCTGATGCCCTTGGGAGAAAGGCCAAAGTCCTTGTCTGAGGACGAAGTCAGGATATGATGAAACGCATCAGGGTTGTGACCTACCGGAAGTGATGCCTGCGCCTCAACGTGCGCTCCAGCTGTACCAGGTGACCGGGAAGCGGACCGCTGTTCTATACAGCAAACGTTCGCCGCTTGTTCCAGCGGATGCTGCAGTTAACAAGGCACAGTGCACTTTTCTTAATGCTGCATATGATTGATTTGTAGTGCGCATATTTGTACTAGGGGGGTGTGGGCCTTTTTTTTATCAATAAATCTATCAAAACTGTACTACGCTATATGCATATCATTCTTTCTTATATGCTGGGAACCTGAGCTTAACAAGTCTGACACCTAGAGGTTGAAAGGAGACGTGCAGTGGAGGAGCTGGTTTTCTGTGGAAATATTGAAAGGCTTTTAAATATCTGGGCTCTGGTGAGTGCATCCCCAAAGGGGAGATTTGACCGCACGTGGTGGAATTCTGAGTGAAATTTTCTGGTGGAAGCTTTACTGCAAATCACATAAGAGACTTTCCAATACCTTGCTCATCAGACTGTGATTGGTTCATTTGAGTTATAAATATTTTTTTGCTAAGGGCAATGTCTGCCGTTTAATAAGGACAATAAGCGCTGCTGCAATATTTTAAAAGGACTTTTTTATGATATTTAAAAAGAGACTTTTTTTTTTAATCTTACAATATTGCCATATTTTCATACTCTGGTGTTTATTAAGTAGCTGCTTATATTATATGATTTTATATTATATAATATTATTTATTATTTACAGCAAACTATAAGGGGTCAACATCCAAACAGCGCGGAGGGGTGGGCCTAAGGGCGGTTTTATGGTTACATCATCTTTGTTCATTATCAGGTTTATTTGTCTATCGATTATTTTTAATAAAATTTTTGTATAGACATAAAACATTACATATCATTCAAAAACATATATACAAATCATTCAAAAACATAAGAATGGATCACTCCTAGAATATATATCTTTGTATAGGTTTATACTGGATCTCAGAAGCATTGCAATATTCTAACTGGATATTAGAGTCAGAGGTGGTTCACCCTTATTTACTCTCTGGTGGCTCCTTTACTCTGAAAATGGAAATATCTACTGCCCAAGATTCAGCAGTCTCCTACTGAGGGAGTAGACACTGTCATAGCATGGAGATAAATCTTAAAAAAAATGTGGGTCTCTTCCCTTTCATCTCCAGATACCTACCCTTACAAGGTAATCCAATGCTTTCCCCAGGAATGCAACATGAGGCCTTTGCAATCTGGAAATGTAAGGGTCTAAACGTAATCTTCCCTAAGTTTAATCCGGACTCTGGGAATCCCTATCCCTTCAAGACATAGCCACAACATTCCCTACACTCTAAGACCATCTCTTTTTCTACTGGTAATGCCTGTCACGTACCTTACAGCAGAGTCCAAAATGCTGAGGGTGGCCTCTTGCACGGTTCCGGTCCCAACACCCCTGGAAGTGAGGACAGGGAGTGCTGGGGCAACAAAAGGGTGCAGGTGCCTGCAGGCTGAAGGCTGGAACTCGGGGATACAGGATCCTCTCGGAGGAAGGCGTTGAGACTGATCACCAGAACTGTTCAGCGGAAGCCAGGCAGGTAAGTATGGATTCAGGAACAACTGCAACGTCAGGAATAGGCAAAAGTCGGCAACTGGCTGGCAACAAGGAACATAAACAGAAGGCAAGTTCGTAGTCAAGGACAAGCAGAGGTTGGCAACGGGCTGGCCGTGAGGTACAGAATCAGGAAGCAGAGCCGTAGTAGAGGATCCAAGCCGATGTTTGTATAATCAGTAAAGGTAGATAACAGGCAGAGGTGATCCAGGAGAATGGTCAAGGAAGCCGGGTTTGTCAGGAGCAAGGTAACAGGTCAAACAGCAATCAGGAACTCAGGAACAAGCTGGAGACGATCCAGCACTGGTATCAGGCAGAGACTTTGTTTATATAGGGCGCCATGCGCCAGGATTGGTGGACATGAATGTGCGTGCGCGAGTGCGCACACACGTTAGCATTGGTGCACGTTCCAGGAACTCGTTCGTCTCTGTTGGGGACACTGCGCATGGCCATTGGCATTAGCGGAATGGGAATTAGCCACTGCTGCACGGAGACGGGCATTAGCACTGTGAGTTCTCTGACAATGCCTTAGTTATGTAAATTCCTGTTGCCAAGATCAAGACAAGAGATTCCAGCTATCCTTGACTGATTGTCTTGTGAAAAAACAATCTTATTCTATTTCAGACATCTATAAACCCCCTCAATTGTCAATTTACGACTTCCTTCAACTCTTCTACAGCAGCTAACTGGGGCAAGGACTTTCCTACTGATTCAATCACAGATAAAATGCTGAAGGGGGTACAACAAGATTTTACAGCTGATCAACAAAAAATCGTGGAGAGAGACATATCTTAAACGTATGCATCAAGCCTTCATCCCGTTTCTTTCTGACAAATCTACACCTCAGTCAGCTCTCTGACCTCTCTGTAGCCATGCAAGGCCTATTCTCTCATACCCTCTATGTTTATGCCTGACAATTTAGCATTTTTGGGACCAAGTGATTGCTTTCATATATGGGGTCACTTTTCACCCCTTCCAAAAGATCCCCTTCTTCTACTCTGTGGCTATAGTACCCCTCCTCCCCGTTCTCCAACACCTGATAAGGCAATCTCACATCACTTACCCTGGATCCTCATCTGCCTTTTAGTGGTACACAGAGCCAGTTTGAAAAAAATAATTAACCACCTCTATCTATCTAAGCATTTGAAATGTAAAGAGGGAACTGAAATTTTGACAGTATCAAGAAAAATTGGACACTGATTTATTTAATTCCTTCCTCCAAAAATTGTTTATCCTGGAGATGGCAAGCCTTCATGTCAGCCACTCTATTCACAAAGGGAAACCTCTTCCCTTTCTAACTCATTCTGTTATTTCCAAAGCTCATAAACCTTTTCTGATTACCAAAGCAGATATCACTCCTTTGTCAGACAAAGATGAAGAGGGAATTCAGACAAGTAATTGCCAGACCATTGTTCCTATTTTTTGCTGACAGTCTACTGACTGGAATGTTACCAGCTTATTGGAGAAAAGCCAATGTGGCACCAATATTTAAAAAGGGCCCAAAATACATCCCTGGGAATTACAGACCAGTTAGCCTAACATCAATAGTATGTAAACTCTTGGAGGGGATGATAAGGGACTATATACAAGATTTTAGTAATGAGAACGGTATCATTAGCAGTAATCGTTCTTGCCAAACCAATCTACTAACCTTCTATGAGGAGGTGAGTTGCCAGCTAGATAAAGGAAGGCCCATAGACGTGGTGTATCTGGATTTTGCAAAAGCATTTGACACAGTTCCCCATAAACGTTTACTGTACAAAATAAGTTCCGTTGGCATGGACCATAGGGTGAGTACATGGATTGAAAACTGGCTACAAGGGCGAGTTCAGAGGGTGGTGATAAATGGGGAGTACTCGGAATGGTCAAGGGTGGGTAGTGGGGTCCCCCAGGGTTCTGTGCTTGGACCAATCCTATTTAATTTGTTCATAAATGACCTGGAGGATGGGGTAAACAGTTCAATCTCTGTATTTGTGGATGATACTAAGCTAAGCAGGGCAATAACTTCTCTGCAGGATGTGAAAAAGATCTGAACAAATTAATGGGCTGGGCAACTACATGGCAAATAAGGTTCAATGTAGAAAAATGTAAAATATTGCATTTGGGTTGCAAAAATATAAATGCAATTTATACACTGGGGGGGGGGACCTCTGGGGGAATCTAGGATTGAAAAGGACCTGGGGGTCCTAGTAGATGATATGCTCAGCAATGGCATGCAATGCCAAGCTGCTGCTAACAAAGCAAACAGAATATTGGCATGCATTAAAAAGGGCATCAACTCCAAAGATAAAACGATAATTCTCCCGCTCTACAAGACTCTGGTCTGGCCGCACCTAGAGTATGCTGTCCAGTTCTGGGCACCAGTCCTCAGGAAGGATGTACTGGAAATGGAGCAAGAACAAAGAAGGGCAACAAAGCTAATACAGTGGTGTGAAAAAGTGTTTGCCCCCTTCCTCATTTCCTGTTCCTTTGCATGTTTGTCACACTTAAGTGTTTCGGAACATCAAACCAATTTAAACAATAGTCAAGGACAACACAAGTAAACACAAAATGCAATTTGTAAATGAAGGTGTTTATTATTAAAGGTGAAAAAAAATCCAAACCATCATGGCCCTGTGTGAAAAAGTGATTGCCCCCTAAACCTAATAACTGGTTGGGCCACCCTTAGCAGCAACAACTCCAACCAAGCGTTTGCGATAACGTGCAATGAGGCTTTTACAGCGTCCTGGAGGAATTTTGGCCCACTCATCTTTGCAGAATTGTCCTAATTCAGTTACATTAGAGGGTTTTCGAGCATGAACGGCCTTTTTAAGGTCATACCACAACATCTCAATAGGATTCAGGTCTGGACTTTGGCTAGGCCACTCCAAAGTCTTCATTTTGTTTTTCTTCAGCCATTCGGTGGTGGACTTGCTGGTGTGTTTAGGATCATTGTCCTGCTGCAGAACCCAAGTTCGTTTCAGCTTGAGTACACGAACAGATGGTCGGACATTCTCCTTCAGGATCTCTTGGTAGACAGCAGAATTCATAGTTCCTTTTATCAAGGCAAGTCTTCCAGGTCCTGAAGCAGCAAAACAGCCCCAGACCATCACACTACCACCACCATATTTTACTGTTGGTATAATGTTCTTTTTCTGAAATGCAGTGTTCCTTCTACGCCAGATATACTTGGACACACACCTTCCAAAGAGTTCCACTTTTGTCTCATCGGTCCACAGAATGTTGTCCCAAAAGTCTTGGGGATCATCAAGATGTGTTGTGGAGAAATTGAGATGAGCTTTGATGTTCTTTTTGCTCAGCAGTGGTTTTCTCCTTGGAACTCTGCCATGCAGGCCATTTTTGCCCAGTCTTTTCCTGATGGTGGAGGCATGAACGCTGACCTTAACTGAGGCAAGTGAGGCCTGCAGTTCCTTGGACGTTGTTGTGGGGTCTTTTGTGACCTCTTGGATGAGTTGTCGCTGCGCTCTTGGGGTAATTTTGGGCGGCCGGCCACTCCTGGGAAGGTTCACCACTGTTCCATGTCTTCGCCATTTGTGGATAATGGCTCTCACTGTTGTTCGCTGGATTCCCAAAGCTTTGGAAATGGCTTTATAACCCTTTCCAGACTGATAGATCTCAATTACTTTCTTTCTCAATTGTTCCTGAATTTCTTTGGGTCTCGGCATGATGTGTAGCTTTTAAGGATCTTCTGGTGGACCTTACTGTGTCAAGCAGCTCCTATTTAAGTGATGCCTTGATTGTGAACAGGTGTGGCAATAATCAGGCCTGGGTGTGGCTAGAGAAATTGAACTCAGGTGTGGACAACCACAGTTATAGTATGTTTTAACAAGGGGGCAATCACTTTTTCACACAGGGCCATGATGGTTTGGATTTTATTTCACCTTTAATAATAAACACCTTCATTTGCAAATTGCATTTTGTGTTTACGTGTGTTGTCCTTGACTATTGTTTAAATTGGTTTGATGTTCCGAAACACTTAAGTGTGACAAACATGCAAAGAACAGGAAATGAGGAAGGGGGCAAACACTTTTTCACACCACTGTAAATGGTCTGGAGGATATTAGTTATGAGGAAAGGTTGCGAGCACTGAACTTATTCGCTCTGGAGAAGAGACGCTTGAGAGGGGATATGATTTCAATATACAAATGCCATACTGGTGACCCCACAATAGGGATAAAACTTTTGTAGAAGGGAGTTTGACAAGACTTGTGGCCACTCATTAAAATTAAACTACGCTGAGGGTTCTTTACTGTAAGAGTGGCAAGGATGTGAAATTCCCTTCCAGAGGCGGTGGTCTCAGCGGGGGGCATTGATAGTTTCAAGAAACTATTAGATAAGCACCTGAACGACCACAACATACAGGGATATACAATGTAATACTGACATATAATCACACACACAGGTTGGACTTGATGGGCTTGTGTCTTTTTTCAACCTCACCTACTATGTAATATGTAACTATGTAAGAGTTTGATGAGAATGCCCATTTGACCATAGTCCGGCGGACATTCCGATTGTGTGTGCGCTCCAGCGGACATTTTCTTCCCAAAAGTCTTCCCGCCGAAAGTCCGCTGGACCCAGTTCCTGTCGGGAAGTCCGCTCATCTGTATGCAGGTCCGATGGACTTTTCAAATGAACGGACTTGCCCACACACAGAGTAAAGTCCATTCATTTTGAACGTGACTCAAGGTATGACGGGACTACAGGAGGAAGTCAATCTCGCCACTTTCATTGGCGAGATTGGCACCTTGAGAGCCCCATCGCCTAGTATGGATTTTGAGGGTAACCCCCTAAAAAAACGGCGTGGGGGTCCCCCCAAAGTCCATACCAGACCCTTATCTGAGCACACAGCCCGGCCGATCAGAAAAGGGGGTGGGGACGAGCGAACGCCCACCCCTCCTGAGCCGTACCAGGCCGCATGCCCTCAACATGATGGGGTGGGCGCTTTTGGGGGAGGGGGCACCCTGCGGCCCCCCAACCCCAAAGCGCCTTGTCCCCATGTTGATGAGGACAAGGGCCTCTTCCCGACAACCCTAGCCGTTGGTTGTCAGGGTCTGCGGGCAGGGGCTTATCGGAATCGGGGGGCCCTATACGGGGACAGATCGCTCCCCTCCCCAGAGCACCCACCCCCCATGTTGAGGGCATGCAGCCTGGTACAGCTCAGGAGGGTGGGGCGCTCGTCTGTCCCCACCCCCTTTCCTGACCGGCCAGGCTACGTGCTCGGATAAGGGTCTGGTATGGACTTTGGGGGGACCCCCACACCGTTTTTCTGGTGACGGGGCTCGCAAGGTGTCAATCTCGCCGATGAAAGCGGCAAGATTGAATTCCTTCTCTAGTCCCGTCGTACCTCGAGTCACGTTCAAAATGAACGGAATTTACTCCATGTGTGGGCAAGTCCATTCATGTGGAAAGTCTGTCGGACCTCCGCCGAAAGTCTGGCGGATTGTGCGTCAGACTTAGTCCGCCAGAAAGTCTGTTAATGTGTGCTCGTGTGGGCGCAAGTCCGCTTGTTTTGAAAGTCCGGCGGACCTCCGCTGCAAAGTCTGGCGGATTATCCGCCAGAAAGTCCGAACGTGTGTACAAGGCATTAGAATAACTGACAGCAACAACTATTTGATGCACTAACATTACCAAATGTAAAGTTATTTGCATGGAGACAAGCCATATGAGTAAATGTGAGGCTCTGAGGAAGAAGGTATTTCTTTGAAATACGTCAAACAGTAGTAGTCCTGATGTACTCCCCACTGCTATCTGGAGAATGTTGGTTTCAGGACTGATTGCCACAAATAGGTGGCTCTTACAAGTAATAGTAATAGTAATAGTTGCTACCTTGTTTTTATCAATAAATATATGTAATTGGGATAATGCCCTAGGCTGGTGCACCCTCTCTTTTTTCTTTCTTTTATATGAGTAAATGTACCCTCACAATGCAATCTAAAAAAAAAAAACTCAATCATAGTTTGTTAAAGTAAAAAAAAAAAAACAACCAATAAAATCCCATTTAAGCTTTAACAGCAGGTAATACTGATATAAAGGTTCTTGCTTGACACATTTGGGTATGAGGTGACAATGTTCTGCCCCTGTCTCCTATAAGTTTGTGTCATCAAATCACAATGCTATGCCCACCCATGCATTCCTAAATATTGAAATAAGCTTCTGTGCTGATGCACATTGCCCAGGAATATTACATTGCTTTTTTCAAAAAAGGCCTTTAAAAATGTGCAGCTGGCAAATACTGTGAAAAGAAATGCATGCCGTTCATTAGCAGTGAATGGGTTGAGCTTTGGGGTCAGGTTGACAAAGAACTCGAAAGCTAGCTGGGCAAAATAAATATAAGATTATGCCTGTTCACCCACTCTGGCTGTTGCTGCATTTGGAAGCGATTAATTTAGTGGCTATTAAATAAAGTACTTCCCTGCCTGCCCATCTACTTGTTTCACATAGTAAACAAGCTGGTGATTATTCTGGGTGACATCATTAACCAAATACAGTACAGTCATGTCCATATTCCATCAGCGAGTATTGCTAAATGGTTTGTGAACATTTAGCTACCAGGGGGGAGTTTTCATTTGCAGCAAGAATGCAGCATAGAGGGCTGCCATATTTGTATCAATGTGTCAATATGGTGTGATTGATGATTGATCTATATTGCTGTATGGTTTTATTGATGACGGATTCACACCATATGACTTTTTGTTTTCCTTTATTTTTTAATAAATACTTGTTGAGGGTGTATTTATTTACATTTTACTTTTCCAGATTCTAATACACCCCCCCCCCCCCACCCCCCACAGATACCCACGTCCACCTGGCCAGGGATATGATCAGGATGTGTGTGTCCCCATCAACAGGGCATGCGCACCTAGCAATGTACCCTACACATGTTGAGGTCATGTGCCTGGTAGGGTTCAGGAAGCAGGTCACACACTCCTTGCCTCTCTATTTCCTGGACAGCCAGGCTGCCTGGATAACGGTCTGGTATGAATTTTAGGGGAACATTTTTTGTTTCCTGCCTGGGACCTCCTCTAAATACATACTAGACCCTTATTAAGGATAAGGTTCCAATGTTAGATGTCCTCTGATATCCATTTCCTTTCAGTTCAGGTCATCCTGAGCTCCCAGCCTATGACTAGACAGTAAATAGAGAGGCATCAAAGTGATAAGCTTATCTCTCTGTCATTCTACTTTTTCTCCCTATCAGCATGCCTCCTGTGAGCACATGAACTGAATCATTGTTTTTGAAACAATACATGTTATATTTGAATTTTTTTTTTGTGTTTATTGTTTTTACCTAGTTCAATAAACTTTTATAAAGCTTTTTATAATAAAAGCATTTCAAATGTTCATTTGGGATTTTTTTTTTTCTAACGTATAAACATGTAGAATACATAGGAAACATATGCTACTCCCACACAGGGGGACATTACTTAAACTTAACAAGTATCTAGTCATCAGTTTCACTGTTATTATTTTATATCCTTTGTATTTTCTATTAGGACATGTCTAATTATTATATATTTTTCCAACATAGCCCCATATATTTAAAGTAGAACTAAAAGCAAAACTATTTTTTGCAATTTTGGTTAGAGTAAAGGAGGCATTAAAAGGAGAGTTATACCCCCTGTCTGGGTTTTGTTCCATCTGTGTCCCATTCGGGGAATTCCATTCCTTTTCCATAGTTAAAATAAGAAGTGAGAGGAAATTCCTCCAAAATGAGAAAATGCCCTCAGATTGTCTACCTGTGGAATTTTATTCCAAATATTTAGACCTTCTGGCCCCTGTGTTGCTAGCTCTGTATAACTCCATCTTTGAAAACTCTGAACTCCCAACATCCATGAGGGAAGCAACCCTAGTGCTAATTCACAAACCGGGTAAGGATGCTCACCTCCCAGAAAATTACCATCCCATTTCCTTGTTGCAGGTGGATGTCAAGATACTTGCAAAAGTCCTTGCCATCTGCCTGAATAAGGTGGTCCTGTCGCTGATACATGGAGACCAGGCGGGCTTCATGCCGGGCAGGAACACGTCGTTCAATCTGCGTAGATTGTTCATTAACCTTCAAACTATCCATGATAGACCAGGGTCCAGAACAGTCATCGCCTTGGACACTGCCAAGGCGTTCGACTCTGTTGAGTGGCAATATCTTTGTACCTGTCTATCCAAGTTCGGACTGGGTCCAAGATTCGTAAAAATTGATCCAGCTACTTTACCAGAAACCGGTGGCTAAGGTACTGGCGAATGGTTGGTCCTCAGAGCAATTTCCCCTATCTAGGGGAACTAGACAAGGGTGCCCTCTGTCGACGTTGCTTTATGCTCTGGCAGCAGAGCCACTCGCCATAGCGATTCGCACACATACGGGGATAGTGGGCCTTCACAGGGGAGGAGTTGAAGAGAAGATAAGCACATATGCAGACGATACCCTGTTGTATCTAGATGACTCTGCTAACTCCCTACCGCTAGCCCTAACCATAATAGAAAGGTTTGGCACATTCTCTGGCCTAAAGATTAACTGGGACAAGTCCCAGATTCTCCCCCTGGACTGTTTCCCACCACCTAGAGATAGGGCCCTGCTCCCTCTACAGAGAGTTGACAATATTAAGTACTTAGGAATACGGACCACTAGAGTCCCGACTGACTATGTTTCACTTAACATAATACCACTGTTTGATATGATTAAGCAAAAAGCACAAACATGGGCACGTCTTCCCCTTGGAGTCATGGGGCGTATACATCTTATTAAAATGGTCATACTTCCCAAAATTTTGTATATGGTCTGACAATCCCCAGTATACCTAGTCCTCAAGCATTTCAAAGTGATGGAATCCCTTCTGAAACCATTTGTCTGGGGCAACACCAGACACAAGCTCCCCAGGCACAAACTCAAACACCCCACAGACCTGGCAGGAGTGGCTCTACCTGACTTCAACTGCTCTTACCTCGCGGCTCAGCTATCACAAATCTTTCATATAGATAAGACAGATACAGATAGATTCCTACATTTTCTATGCCCAAAATGGACCAGGTCAACACAAGACTCTATGACGGTGATTGTTGGGGAAACAGAGGGTGGGGGCAGGACAGTAGACCGTGGGATGCTTATCCACCAATATAGGAAAATATGGACTTTAGCTTCCAAAAAACTGAAACTCCCACCCCTAAATGACTACACTCTGTTATGGCATAACAGGACCCTTCCTGAATTCCAACAGATCCCGGATGGCGAGATGTGGAGCAAATGGGGTATTTTCTACTTAACTCATATTACTACTAATGGTAAAGTAAAGTCCTTCCACAGCCTGCAATCTGAGTTCACACTGCCCAATAGTCAGTACTTTCAATACTTGCAACTCAGGCACGCATTTTGCATGCAGTTCCCTCTAGATGACCTCTCCTTAGGTAACAACCCCTTAATGGAAGCCATCAAAAATCCTGATCCCAAAAAGCTTATCTCACAATTCTATGTCATGCTCACACTCCCTCCAATGGCTGTGGCAGCATATGCATTAAAGACCAGGTAGGAAGGAGCGATAGGCCCTATAGAAGAGGATGAATGGAGTGATGCTTTAGACACATGTAAAATGGTATCCCCCAAACTGTCTGATAGATTGATGAAAATTTTCATAACACATAGGGCATATCTCACACCACTTAGAATCTCTAAGTATAAAAACAACTTCTCAAGTGTATGTCCTATGTGCATCCAAGAAACAGGCACATTTTTCCACCTCCTATGGAAATGTCCCAAAATACAGACGTACTGGTCACAAGTAGTGAGATTCCTACATGACACAATGGGCTCCCCGATAACACTCCAGTCAAAACCGTGCCTTCTGGGCATCTTCCCAGACCCAGACTCAGACAAACCTACTAAACTATTCCTACATGAAACACTGTTCTCTGCAAGAAAAGTAATTGCTAGAGTATGGATGAGACCAGACCCCCCAAACTTCCCACAATGGGTCACGGAGGTTAACAATGTACTGTACAAGAAGCTTATATATATCCGTAGAGGTTGCCCCTCCAAATACGAAAACATTTGAGACAGGTGGCTCAAGAACCCTGAAACGTGTATATAGAGAAATAGGCCCTGGATAGGCTCCTTACTGCATCCCTGGAAGCTACAGAGGGAAGAGAGGAAGAGACTGTGGAGGGATCCCAAGCGGCACAATAAGTTGATGTTTAGAATGACATGTGTGTAAATGGTACCAAATATGATATAGTTTGCTTACGTATATATGCATCCTCTGCAGGTGACAATCTACAACTATGTTAAGAAAGAATGCAACACATATTTGTCAAAGTTTTGATATCTTTTTATCTTTTGTATGTTCTATATTTTCAATAAAAAAAAAGATTTTTGAATTAAAAAAAAATAAATGAGAAAATGCCTTGTTGTCACTAAGGTCACAAGAGCTTGTGTCCTCGTTGGAATTCTTGGGACAGCCCAAAATGTGGCTTTTTTTTTACTTTCACTTTCAGAAATAACATTGAACATGGCCAATAGAGAGAGTGAATCTGCCTTATGGGAGCATAGATAGCAGTAAAACACTGATCATTGTTCTAATTCTTCTCCACTGTGTCCAAAATTTTTTTTTTGCCTTCAGTACGCCCATTACTCTTTATTAGTATAGACCACATACTGTAAAAGAATCCCATTGTTATTGCAGTTAAAAAAAAATCTTTACAACCACAAATAAACCCAAAATGAACCCTTTTATTGTTGAAATTTAAAAAATGAAAAGCTAATTTCACTAGAATCTAGTACATATTAATTTCCATAATAATAGCAATTATTATTTTTATCTCCTATTGACTTTCATTGCTAAAAATAATGATTGTTATCAAAAATTACAATTATTATAACTTAGTGAACTGAGCCTATATTTTCAGGACCCTGGAGAGCTCTGGACTTGAAATATCCTCCAGCCTTTCAATAATTGTAAATTAGACTAGTAAAAATATGTTCCTTTGTCTAATAATGTACATTTTTTTTTTTTAAACCTGATAGACTAATCACTCTGAAAAGGAATATCTGCACCAGTATAAGTAATCGACAAATTCATATCTATGACAAAAATTAAAAAGATCCACATTTCACCAAATACAATGAAGACATTTTCCCTAACAGGCTAGTAAAAATCAAAAGATGATCCTCTAAGAGAACCCTATTCTACTGTGACCCAGGTCAAAGGTGAACTAGTGCACCCTAAATGTATGTATTGAATAAAAAACACAGTATATATAATCTTTAAAGGATAAAAGTGCAACAAATACATGCATAACTATTGCATGTGTCACTCAAAGAATGTTATACTGTATGCCTCATTTTAAAGAAATATAGAATAACCTGTGATGCAGTTGAATAGATGGAGGAAAGAGATGCTCCAGAGTATTAAAGATGTGAGTGAGAGAAACTGAGATATCAGAAGAATCCCTACAAAGAGGCCAGGAGTAGGCCTGTGCAGCAGGGTGCTGCAATTTATAAGGCTGAATGAGCCAGGAGAGAACCAGGATAGCTAGGGATATAGTATGAGGGACTAGTGCCAAGGGCAGCAGTGCTACTGGTATCTACTTGCTGGAGAAAATACAGCATAGGCACCTTTCTTTGAACTTTTCTTTTCGTTTTTCAATAAAGTGGGCCTCCAGGCGCAAGTTCATACTGGCATGATTCACTGAAAACTGTCATCACCACTGAGCTAAACTTCCCTGATATCATTATACCTGGGATCATGTTTTTTCCCCACCTTCTGCTTTTTTTTTTCACTAGTAGTAGATGAGCCCGTGTTCATGCAAGATACAGGCACTCACTTCACTTCTCTGCATATCATTGCTGTGCACAGCATAAAACATTATCTTCTCTTCTCCATTGGAGAAATGTTAATCTTAATATACACGCTCTCCCAAGAAATGTTTATACATGGTGAATAGTCACAATCTGTTAAACTGCGCTACATTGTGTCTTATAATTATAAACCTTACTCTGCAAAGAAAACATTCTCTACTTCTTTAGTAAATCAACCCCACTGTCAAGTTATTTTTCTGATTAGATCTTGGCTACCCTGCACCCCATCCCACAGTTACCTAAGTGAACAAATTAATTGATCTACACTATGTAGCTCATTATATGGTAAAGAAGTACAAACATTATGGCAACTGTCACCGGCCAACATATTTATTTTGTTAATAATGTACTTTAATACTTGCATAGTATTTATTATCTGGCATATATTATGCATTTGATGAGGCTGTTATCTTTGTAATTAGTATGTTCATTGAGCAGCACAGCAATAGGAGCACTCTATAAATGTATAAATAATGGGGTCAATTCACTCTTCTTTGTTTCTTTCTACTAGTCTAATGAATTGAAGGATGACGTTATTTAAAAATTTTGGCAATGATATTATTAATATGCTCCTTACAAATGTATAATTAATTGATATGAAAGTTAACCCTCTGTTGTCATAGTTTTACAAAAAAACATTTAATTAGGCATGCTTCCTTATTTGTCAAACACCCTACAGCATGATTTCATTTTAATAAATCCTACAAAAACATTATGATTTAATAATAGTTAGATATAATTACAGCAAAAAAATAACAGTAATCTAAGATAGGGGTGTCAAGCATTCTAGCCTTTAACACCCAGCTATAGCTTTGGTCAGTTAGAAAGTTTAAAGCCCAATAATAGCTATGCAGAGTTTTAAATAAACAAATTCAGCTATACTTATACACATACTCATTGCTCCAGTCATCCAGCTCTGGCTTTCTTCCTTTTGAGCCCAAGAGTTCAAAGATCCGCCCCCATTAATTGTGACTTGGGAATTGTATGATATGCCAACTACTCTCTTAAATGTATGTCTATCATACCTGGTCAGACAACACTCAAATACTGACAGTTATACTACTGTTCTAGTACCCTATTGTTTTATTGTTTTGTTATTCTGATGTTTTATTTTGCCTACTTTACTTTGCTTGTTTAAGTTCTCACCACTCTGACGGCTATACATCTAAAACTTTATGGTAATGTATGTATATCAAAAATCATATAGGATAGCCACGCAAAAACACATAAATTACAAATGAGCAGCTGCTTAATCAATATGTATTTATATGTTCTGTACAACATGTACCATACACCTAAATACAATACAACCAACCTCTGGTTCCTCGACAACTTATGTCCAGTTTACCCTTCTGGGTACCACTTGTCTAATTACCTGTTGTACTGTATGATGTTGCATTAATCTTTCAATAAAAAAAATTATGAAACTAGCTATTATCTATGAATATATCCATGATAATTACAGTTATTTTGCCTTGTAAAAGTTTATCATACATTAGCTCATAAACAGTTCTCTGTAGGGGATATGATACCTTGCATGGATATGTATATATATTACAACTGTGTCATAAGGTCTTAACCTCATAACTTGCAATATAGTCCAATGAATCAACGTATGTTATGTGAATAATTTGAGCTGTAGATACCTTTGCAGGCAGTTCATAACCGTTAAGCCTCTTGCTTATTTTCCCAACGTTGAGACAATGGCAATTGGCTGAATAGACAATGTTAAAGTTGTTCTGGGTAAATAGAAAGTATTATGTATTGTTTTTCTCCCCCTATAACACTGGTCTATGTTTTCTGTGTCCAGTGCTTGTCAAACATAGAAAGTATATATGGAAAATACCCTCTCCATTAAGGTAGTTTCAGTTTAAGATGTTTACTGATCAACATGGCCCATTTTTCACAGATTGGCTGTATCATTGTCACTGTTTGTTCTGTATACATTTTGTTCTCCATCTGGAAAAACAATTGCCTGTTGTACAAGTGGGATCATTCTTGAGATGTCCTTGTATTCTGGGCTTTTCTGGGGTTTCATAGTTCTAAATAAGGGACATTATAAAAAAAAAAAAATTTTTTGTTCCATAAAAGCTCTGACAAATGATATGCTCTACAGGCAATGTTAATGTTTGTGTTATTTTTATGTGTATGTGTTTTTTTTTGGACATGCATGTGTTATGTTTAATAAAAATATATTGATATATCATGATAGGGACATCTCCATAAACTTTGAGAAATTGTTCCACTTTAAAAAGAAAGAAAAGAGAAGGGAACTGCTTTCCATTTAAAGCCCCATGTATTTGTATTCACAAGTCTGATGCACAAACTGTTCCAAATGATACGGCAAGCCCTAAAGTGGTTTAATCCATCCAAAGCTTAGTTATAGAGATATGCAGTATATGAGTGACTTGCATGACCTGTACATTGCAGTTTCTTTCCATCACCTCTGGCTAGGCTGAAAAATCACAAAATAAGTTTAATTAAGCTATCAGCTTGGAACTCCACCCAGTGAACATATATATACAGGGCTCAAAATTTCAAGACCTGAGCTACTAGCCAGGCCTCAAGGGTTACTCCCCACCAGTTGCCCCGCCCAGCCCCTACCCTGTCCCACCCCTAATCCCGCCCCTAGACACGCACTCATAAATTATCTCATGAAATGATACTTAAATGATATATGCAGAATTAAGTTGTAAAAATAAATATTAACAACAACTTTGTCCACAGCCAGCCTGTTCCCCCCCCCCCAGTGGAGCCTGTGTCCCCCCCAGTGCAGCCTGTGTCCCCAGTGTCCCCCCCAGTGCAGCATGTGACCACCCAGTGCAGCATGTGACCCCCCAGTGCAGCATGTGACCCCCCCAGTGCCGCATGTGACCCCCCCAGTGCCGCATGTGTCCCCCTGTGCCGCATGTGTCCCCCTGTGCAGCATGTGTCCCCCTCTGCCGCATGTGTCCCCAGTGTCCCCCAGTGCAGCCTGTGTCCCCCCAGTCCAGCATGTGCCCCCCAGTACATCATGTGTCCCCCAGTGCAGCATGTGTCCCCCCAGTGCAGCATGTGTCCCCCCCAGTGCAGCATGTTTCCCCCCCAAGTCCAGCATGTGCCCCCCAGTGCAGCCTGTGTCCCCCCAGTGCAGCCTGTGTCCCCCCAGTGCAGCATGTGTCCCCCCAGTGCAGCACGTGTCCCCCCCTGTGCCACATGTGTCCCCCCCTGTGCCACATGTATCCCCCTGTGCCGCATGTGTCCCCCTGTGCAGCCTGTGTCCCCAGTGTCCCCCAGTGCAGCCTGTGTCCCCAGTGTCCCCCAGTGCAGCCTGTGTCCCCCAGTCCAGCATGTGCCCCCCAGTGCAGCATGTGTGTCCCCCCCCCCCCAGTGCAGCCTGTGTCCCCCCCCCCAGTGCAGCATGTGTCCCCCCAGTGCAGCATGTGTCCCCCCCCATGTGTCCCCCCCAGTGCAGCATGTGTGTCCCCCCAGTGCAGCATGTGTCCCCCCAGTGCAGCATATGTCCCCCCCCAGTGCAGCATGTCCCCCCCAGTGCAGCATGTGTCCCCCCAGTGCAGCATGTGTCCCCCCCAGTGCAGCATGTGTCCCCCCAGTGCAGCATGTGTCCCCCCCAAGTGCAGCATGTCCCCCCCCAAGTGCAGCATGTGTCCCCCTGTGCAGCCTGTGTGTCCCCCTGTGCAGCCTGTGTCCCCAGAGTCCCCTAGTGCAGCCTGTGTCCCCCAGTCCAGCATGTGCCCCCCAGTGCAGCATGTGTCCCCCCAGTGCAGCCTGTGTCCCCCCAGTGCAGCATGTGTCCCCCCCAGTGCAGCATGTGTGTCCCCCCCAGTGCAGCATGTGTCCCCCCCAGTGCAGCATGTGTTCCCCCCAGTGCAGCATGTGTCCCCCAGTGCAGCCTGTGTCCCCTGTGTCCCCCAGTGCAGCTTGTGTCTCCAATTCAGCCTACCTGTGCAGGGGAGGAGAGCCGCCGCCGACGCCTGTTTGATTAGAGCGCCAGAGGAACATAACAGCTTTCGTTTCAATAGCTGTGTGTTCCCCGCCGCGCACCGTCATATACAGCCCCTCCCCCTTGTCCGAGTCACTTTGATAGACAGATCATCCGTCCAATCCTGGGTCAGGTGATCTGTCTATCCGTCTATCAAAGTTCCCCGGACAAGGGGGAGGGGCTGTATATGACAGCGCACGGCAGGGAACACACAGCTATTGAAATGAAATATATATATATATATATATATATATATATATATATACACAAGTCAACTATGTGTAGCTGTTCTATGGGTGAAGTTTTAAGCTGGTAGCTTGATGTAAGATATTTTGTGAATTTTCTGCCAAATTAAGGATGTTGACATGAAACCACAACATGCATACAAGTCACATATGTCTATCTGTTCTATGTGTGGAGTTTCAAGCCGGCAGCTCAGTAAAACGTGTTTTGTGATTTTTGCAGCCAAACCTTAAGTATTATCATGAAACCGCATTAGATTCAGATATGTATTAGGTTAATTGGTAGGTTAATTGGCTTCTGTCCAAAATTGGCCCTATTATATGAATGCGAGTTGGGGACCTTGGATTGTGGGCTCCTTGAGGGTAGGGACTGATGTGAGTGTGCGATGTATGCGTGAAGCGCTACGTAAATTGACAACGTTATATGGATATCTTAAATAATATAGGAATAATTGTAGACACACACCCACACTGGACTGGTGTCTTTATTTAACCTTATTAACTATGTATTTGAGCTATGTTTGAATTCTGGAGCCAGCAGCCAAGTGTCATTTATTTTGTGATTTTTCAGCCAAACCAAATTGGCAAGAAACTGCAATGTACATACAAGTCATCTATACTGTATGTATCTCTACAAATAAGCTCCATAGAGTGAAACACATTGGGGCTTGCAAGAACAGATAGAACCATTTGTGCATAAGACTTCTGAATAACCATACATGGGGCTTTAAATTAAGAGTGGCTTCTTTCTTTTTTCTGTAATTTAAAAGTGGAACTTATGTAGTGACTAGGGATGAGCTTGATGTTTGAGCCAAATGTAAGTTCGACTCGAACATCGGGTGTTCGCCCCGTTCACAGAACAGCGAACAATATGGGGCGTTCATGGGAAATTTGAGCGCAGCGGAATGCCCCATAATGCACTGTGAGATCGCAGTGCATTAGTGTCTGATGACAGCACACTCTGCAGAGAGAGCCATAATTGACCAAAGACAGGGTGCCTTTGGCCAATCATGGCTCAGGGGGACTAAGTCCACACCACATACTATATATGGCTTCTTACATAGCAGCGTGTATTGTGGATGGGGTCCCTGACCTTAGGGGAGATGGGGACCTTGTCCTCAGGTAATAAGGGGTCCTTGTCCCTAAGGGAAATGGGGTCCCTGTCCTCTGGGGAGAAGTGGGCCCTGTTCCCAGGGGAGAAGTGGGCCCTGTTCCCAGGGGAGATGGGGTCCCGGTCCCCAGGTGAGAAGGGGTCCCTGTCCCCAGGTGAGAAGGGGTCTCTGTCCTCAGGTTAGAAGGAGTCCCTGTCCCCATGGAAAATGGGGTGCTTGTCTTCACGGGAAATTAGGTCCCTATCCTCTAGAGAGAAGTTGGCTCTGTCCCCAGAGGAGATGGGGTCCTTGTCCCTAAGGGAAATGGGGTCCCTGTCCTTTAGGGAGAACTGGGCCCTGTCCCCAGGGGAGATGGGGCCCCTGTCCTTAGGGGACATATCTCACAGAGAGACCTGTCAACATCTGTGTATGACGGGGAGGAGGGGGGGTGCTGGCAGACAAGCCTGCGGTGTCCTTTGGGGAGCCGGCTCTCATAGGGCTGCACTGCATCTGTGTGCTTAAAGTTTGTTTGCCCGGTAGAAGCATGCATTGCAGTGTGAGCCGGACTCAGGGGGCGGGACTCTGGCTGGGGAGGACAGACACCAGACTGAGCAGCACTGCATGGAACAAGAGAGGGGGACCCGGAGGAGCGGCAGAGGACACAGGTTGTGTGGGGAATGCACAACTAAAGAGCAGCCAGTGCGGTAGTCGAGCATGGAGCTCTGCTAGTCACCCCCCACCTCCAGCCGCCCGTGCGCCCGGTGACTGACCGCCTATGCTGCCACCAGCCATATGTAGAGGGGGCAGCATGGGCCCCTTGCAGCACAGGGCCCGGTTGCGCTCGCGCCTGCTGCACCCCCTATAGTTACGCCCCTGTGTGCAACAATAAACCAATGTGCTCAACAAATGCAAAAATACAAACAAAAGACAAAAAATAATAACGTGTAGTCCAAAAAGTGTGTGACCCAATGTAAACAATCAGGACAAACTTCTCAGAAGGACAAACAATTTTCTGTTCATCAAACAAAGTAAGTAAAAACAGCGCCGCTTACCAGATGTGATGGATCTCAAATTATAGATATCGGATAGGCACACACAGGAAGGATCACTTGGCCAAAGGTGTTGTATCCAATGACTTTTCCAATAACAGGATCCCTCCTCCTGTAGCGGTTTTTCTCTGCTGAAAAACTCCTCTCAGAGCCTTCTAGTAAAATAGATTCCTCCACGGAAAACAGCATTAAACAGTATTTATTCTTAAAAAATCGTAGGCACTGACAACCAAACAAAACGTCATTCAGTGTATTTAAAACTAGCCACGGGTCATGCCAGCCAGCTGGTGTGTGGTGACATCAAAACCTGTAACCTGGAGGGTGGACGAGACCATGAGGACTATAATAATCGAGTTTATAATTGGTCTGACCCTAACTATTATCACACCAAAACCTATAAGAAAGGACAACAGAAACAGTTTATCAACTCATCTTCTTCTACCGCATCTACTGGGTCATCAACCAATGTATCCACTATGTTTTTACCTGCAAGTACAGCCGGATCCGGACCAGGAGAAGATCAAGAAAAGGCACAGCCAGCGGTGTAACTACCAGACATCAAAGCGATGGTGAGAATGGTGAAAAATTATGTGGTACATAATATTTCTTCAATTACTTTAACTGAGACTGAGTTGAATGTGTTAAATAAAGGATTAGGTTTTTGTCCCAAGGAAAAAATGAATGTCTTTGTTTTGAAACAGGACCTCTACAGGTTTTATAGACAATTAAGGTTTAAAGCTCATTACTCTGGTTTACCTATAGCTATATCTAAGGAATACTTACCATTGTCTAGTAAAAATATGGGATTAAAACCAAAAAATTTTAAGGTCCCCCCTACCTCATGCTCTGCAAGTGAGGTGTACATTGAAAAGGTGGATAATGATATCAAAAAATGTTTGAGTGATAAAACTAAAAAATACTACACACCAAACAATTTAAAGGGGTGTTTCAGCTTCAAAAAAAAAAAAAAAATTTAAAAGTCAGCAGCTAAAAAAAAAAGTCGCTGCTGACTTTTAATAAGCACACTTACCCTCCCAGGGCGCCCACGCTGCCGTTCGTGGAGGCCGAGATGTCCCTCGGCGTCCCGGATCCAGCGCCGCCATCCTCAGTAAGGGCAGCGGCTTCGCGCGGCCTACTGCGCATGCGCGAGTCGGCGCGCGGCCTACTGCGCATGCGCGAGTCGGCGCGTGGCCTACTGCGCATGCGCGAGTCGGCGCGCGGCCTACTGCGCATGCGCGAGTCGGCGCGCGGCCTACTGCGCATGCGCGATTCTTATTTGTGAATGGCGAACGCGGTGTGTTGTGGGACACAGTTCCCACAACACACCGCGCCCCATTCACCTGAAGACGGAAGAAGAGAAGATCACCGCGGCGTTGGAGGAGGCAGATTAGGACGATCTGCCTAGCAACAGCCATTTCTGGTAAGTAAAAAAAAAAAATTTTTTTTTTTTTTTTTTAATTGTTACTAACATTTTTTGCAGTTTTCATTTTTAGGGTGTCCCACCACTTTAAATAAAGATGAGGTAATGGCGTTGAACTCCTTGTCGGCTCGGTGTGATATAACTATCAAACCGGCCGACAAGGGGGGTGCTATTGTGCATCTTCTTCTAAAGATTTGATGGAATAAAGCAACACATTTTTAAGTGCAGCAACTTTTGGAACTTTATTTTCCACAAAGATTTTATTTGAATATTTCAACACAAAAGAAAAAGGTACAGCATAGTGCAACAGAATCACAGTGTAACAACATGGGCGACCGGTTCCATTACAGAGTATTTCAAGCAAAAATTCACATGTCCTGAGCATCATAGTTATTTAGTAAAACACTCCAGATTTAAGTATATTTTATTTCTCCCTTACTGAGAGAATTGGGTTAATATTCTAGGGTGTATGTATTCTTCAGAACCTAATAAATCCTTTCCAGGTAGTTGGGTCATTTTTAACAGTTTTCCGGAACCATCTGGTGGGGCATTAAAAGTTTATTGGGTCAGATTTACCCACTTGTCCTCTTTTTAAAGTAAGGGACATGGGGCCCGGTGTCAGGTAATAGCACCCTAACTGGGCGCCCTGTCCCTTTGTTAATGGGTGCATATTGTAGCTAGTAAGAGAAAGGAAGAAAGGGATAGAAAAGGAAGAAGGAAGAAAAGAAAAAAAAGAAAAAAAAAAGAAGAAATGGAAGGGGGAATGGGTGGGGGAGGGGGATAAGGAGTGTGGATGGGGTGTAAGGAGAGGGGGGGGGAGGGGATGGGACCCATCTGCTATCCTCTCAACTTTTGGAACTTTATTCATATATATATATATATATATATATATATATATATATATATATACACACTCTGCATTCAGTGTAGCCTATATATACAGTGCATTCAGTTGTGTACAGTTTCTAATAAACGTTAGGTGACGTACACAGTATATAATACAGTGCAGCCAGTGTACAGTTTTGAATACACTTCAGGCGGTGTACACAGTATATAATACAGTGTGTAAAGTTTCTAATACAGTGCAGGTGATGTACACAGTATATAATACAGTGTGTACAGTTTCTAATACACTTCAGGGGGTGAACACAGTATATAATACAGTGCAGCCGGTGTACCGTTTCTAATACAAACGTAAGTTCGACTCGAACATCTGGTGTTCGCCTGTTCGCCGAATAGCGAACAATTTGGGGTGTTCGCGGCAAATTCGAAAGCCCCGGAACACCCTTTAAAAGTCTATGGGACAAATCAAAAGTGCTAATTTTAAAGGCGTATATGCATGGAACTGTCATAAAAAGTGTTTGGGGACCTGAGTCTTGCCCCATGGCACATGTATCAATGCAAAAAAAATGTTTTAAAAACTTCAGTTTTTTCAGGAGCAGTGATTTAAATAATGCTTAAAGTGAAATAATAAAAGTGAAACATTACTTTAAATTTCGTACCTGGGGGGTGTCTATAGTATTCCTGTAAAGTGGCACATGTTTCCCGTGTTTAGAACAGTCCGAGAGCAAAATTACATTTCTAAAGGAAAAAAGGTCATTTAAAAGTACTCGCGGCTATAATGAATTGTTGGTCCTGGCAATACACATAAAAGTTCATTGAAAAAATGGCATGGGATTCCCCAAACCAAAATTAAAAAAAATAAATGCGTGGGGGTCCCCCCAAATGGATATTAAGGGGAACCATGCACCAATTCTTTTTTTTAAAAAGGGCGTGGGGTCCCCCTGAAAATCCATACCAGAACCTTTAGGTCTGGTATGGATTTTAAGGGGAACCTTGCACCAAAAAAAAAAAAAAATGGTGTGGGATCACCCCAAAAATCCATATCAGACACTTATCCGAGCCCGGTGACATCATCGTGTGGCCCCACCTTCAGGCGGCGTGCAACTTTTTTTTTTTCGGTCCGACGGAGCGAGAGGAGAAGAAGACTTAGTGGGACAGTTTTATATTTGTATTTTTTTAATAAAGGACTTGTCCCAAGCCGTGTCTTGTGTTTTTTTACCATTTTCAAATTTTTTTGTGAAATGGTAGGGGTACCCCGTTACCATTTCACACGCCGTTTCTTCGGTGTAAGGGTTCACCTTAAAATCCATACCAGGCAACGGGGCTAGCAACGTGTAAATCTCGCTGATGGAGGTGGCGATATTGACTTCTTTTGCTAGTCCCGTCGTACCCGAAGTCACGTTCAAAATTAACAAACTTTACTCCGTGTGTGGGCAAGTCCGTTCATTTGAAAAGTCCAACGGACCTCTGCCGGAAAAGTCAGTTTGTGTCTGGGTGTGTGTGGTCAAGTCCGCTCGTTCGGAAAGTCTGGCGGATTGTCCGCCAGATAGTTTGATCGTGTGTACGTGGCATAACTGTGAGGGGTTACCGTGTTCTGCCACCACCAACACCTAAGGCCCAATTTTTTAGCAGAGTATATAGTGCAGTCCGTATAGTATATATAATACAGTGCAGGGTATATAGTGCAGTGTACAATATATAATATAATGTATTGAAGTGGTTAAGAGGAGGCCTATGACAGAATTAAGAAAAAAATGGCATGGGTTCCCCCACCCATACCAGGCCCTTTGGGTCTGGTATTGATTTTGTGAGGGACCCCTACGCCATTTAAAAAAAAAAAATTGTCATGGAGTTCCCCTTAATATCCATACCAGACCCGAAGGCCCATGCTGTTTTTTCTTATTATTTTACATGTATATTTCCAGAATCTGGCAACACATTACAGCCGTGAGCAATTTCAAATGAAAATTTTTCCTTTAGAAATGTCATTTTGCTGCGGTACTGTTCTAAACATGGGAAAAATGCACTACTTTACAGGCAGATGACGGAGACCCCCCAGGCACGATATTTAAAGGAATATTTCATTTTTATTGTTTCACTTTAAGCATTCTTAAAATCACTGTACAATAAGTAAAAGCAAACAGGGTCACTTATCCAGCGCTTAAGATAAGAAGTAAATTAAACTAAGCAGCTGCTATAATCAAATATAACATTAAATTATTCATTCATTCATTAAGGAGAAAGCAAAAAAGTTCCAAAGAAATAGGTTCTTTCCAGCTTAAGCAGCGCTCAAAAAACAAAAACAAAAAAACACAAATAAAGTTAAACAAAAAAATGCATATGAGCAACCAGCACTCTAAAAATATAAAAATTGTGAAATGTTGAAATGCAGAAATGTTCCACCGTCACCACACCTTGTGATTCCACTCCCTATAGGAATTGCACTCACCGGACTCCTAATTATCAACCGCCTTAGTGAATCAATTCAGCTTTATCTCAGGAACTAGAGGACATCAGCGTGCGATTTCAGTAACGATCAAATCGACAGAGATATGGCGTCCTGATCCTGAACATTCTAGACTGAACACACCCGCAATCCTCTTATTCCACTCAAGCATATAGAAGGAAAAGGAATCCTCATAGTGTAAACTTTTATTGTCCCAAAAACACCCGACCCTTAAGCTATTGCACTTACATATATATTAAACCGCATTCAGGTATAATAGATACGCTCACCACCTCAGAGAGAAACAGATTGTTCGTGGTGTTTCCCGGGAGAGACTCGGAACAAATTCCCAGTGCAGCAAGCCGTGTGGTCTCCCGTAGACGCGTTTCCACATGGGCTAGCACAGAGGTAATACATTAAGAAAGAAGCAACACATAATGTAATTTTAAACAAAGTTCTTTATTTTGCGATATATGGCCACGGTGTTATCCAGGGGGTTAAATATTCAAAATTAAATTAATATAAAATAATATCAAGCTATTCTGGCAAAAATTGAATAAATAAAATGGTGTCCATCCAAAAAATATTGGACGACTACTCCCCACCGGCTGAGGCCAGCAGGGAAACTGAGGGCCGAGCCCCCCCCCAACACCGTGGCTGACTCTATCAAACTTTGCAATCCCATATTAAATATATCTAATCCTATCTCGGATAAGTGAACCATATCCTCCCAAAATAGACCGGGAATAAAGCCTTCCAATTCTACATGAAGGAAGGATGTATCCCCAGAGGATAACAGAAAACTATGTAGAGTCCTATTAAGGCGCCTCCTGATTCTTTCAACATAAAATAGACCCCCAGAAGGGGACTATAAAAGCAGAGGAATCATTTCTGAGAATGCTAAGGTTACCGAAGGGAATAATAACTTAAATGGTACTGAGATCCTTTTTCATTTCACATAATAGATCCCAAGTTCCCACCTTGCCCAAATCATTTGCCCCTAAATGAAGGACTAAAACCCTGGGGGAGGCCATACTTTTGACAGATGGACTAAATGATCTACTAAATTATGCCATCTTAAACCTTTAATACCGGACCATAAAACTAAAAAAGAACCAGAATCCAGACCTAAATTGGCGGAGTAGGCCCTGGATGCAGCATGTCTGGCCGCCCAGAAAATGTAAGAATGACCTACAATCCAAATGACCGATTTAGGGGAATCTGAAAAAGAAAATGATAAAGTTAGCATGTCAGGACGAACATATAACTTATATCTATCACTGCCCCAACGGCCCACCTTCTTAAGTCCATCAGCAGAAAAACCTAAAGCGTCGGCTGTAGGGGCTGCCCCAATTCGAAAGGAGTGGGAAGAAAAACAGAACTTAGCCAAGTTCAAACGCTTCAAGCAGGCAGCCAAAACAGCCGAAAACTGATACCTGGACAAGGAGGACAGGTCTTGGTGGATGAAAAAGGAGTTGGCAGAAACTGGCCGCAACGCCATGTATTTGGAAACTAGCAAAACCGGGCAAATTGCCGGATTACCCGATTTAGATAGAGAAATCCAATGACCAACTCCTACTGGTAGAGTTTTTGAATGGCAGAGAAAAAGGTTAACTGACTGAGAATCCAAAACCACAAAGCCCAAACGAAGAAAAGATGATGAATTCCTGTTAGGGGCAGTAAACTCGCCAATTCTGAGGGCTCCAAAAAATGCAACAGCAAAGGCAGCTTGAAACAATGAAACTTCAAATTCAGAAACGCAAACCTCACCCAATACCCACATAAGATCGACTAGCAGCGAAACCGAAATAGGGCGCCTGCTATCATAAGTAGGCATAGATCTTCTAAAGCCCTTAAGAACTTGATTCACCTGATAGAAAGAGGTTAGAGCTGGAACACCTGCAAATTTAAGAAAAAAGGAAACGCCTGCTAATATTTTGCTTACAGATGCTGGACTCAGATTGGCCTGCATCAAATAAGACACGAAGGATAAAGCGACATACGAAGAAACCTCTAACGTATCTATACTGTAAATTTGACAAAAGGAACGCCACTTTGACCAAGAAAGGCGATAATCCAACCAAGTCTTTAACGATACCGAGTTCTTGAGGTTCCTGAGCATCAGCTCCAGATTAAGCCCCAGAGGAAATACGGGCAAGGGGTTCCATACAGATCTGTCGCTGGAGCCAATTCCCAAAACTTTGTGAACTGTGAACGAGACAAAGCTTCAGCAATATTATTCTTACAACCAGCAATGTGCTCTGCTTTCAACCAGATGTTAAAATGCATGCAATGCAAAACTAAAAAACGTAACAGCTTAATTACCGGCTCTGATTTTGAAGATAGAGAATTAACTGCATGAAGAACACCTTTATTATCCGTATGAACCAACACTCTACGGTTAATAAATTGTTCTTCACAAACTACCAAGGAAACTATGACCGGGAATAGCTCCAGAAGGACCAAATTCTGTAGCATATCCTTCTGCAACCAATTCCGGTGCCATACACAGGAACACCAATGCCCGTTCAAGAATGCACCGAAGCCCACCTATCCAGCTGCATCCGTAAAGAAGTTTAGCTGATCATTGGAGACAAAATCCTGCTGCCAAACTGTCAAACCATTGAATTTACACAAAAAGGCATCCCAAACTTTGAGGTCCTCTTTGATGCTCCTAGAAATCCGGACATGACAATACGGTTAGACAACCCACCTATTGCCAAGGAAAATCTACGAGAAAAGACCTGCGCCATCGGAATAACCCTAGCAGCAAAGGCAAACAGACCTAGTAGAGATTGAGCCTCTGTCAAAAGAACTTTCCTTTTACCAAGAAATACCAAGATCATGGATCTCATTTTTTGAAGCTTCAGAGGGGGAAACCTAAACTCCATCACTACGGAATCGATGGTAATTCCCAAAAATTCTATAGTAGTGGAAGGGAAAACGTTCTTCTCGGAAGCAAGGGGAACTAAATAAAAAAGCACAAACCTTAAAAAACAGATTCAAAGACTGTAGGCAAGATGGAGAAGCGGGCGGGCCAATAAATAAAAAATCATTCCAAATAATGGAGAAATCCCGCACTTGGGGAAAAATCTGACAAAACCCAATGTAAAAATTTATAGAAAGTCTCAAAATAAAAAAAAGATAAAGAAAACCCCATGGGCATACATTTGTCGAAAAAATATTGACCCAGGAAGTAAAAAAAAAGCAAATTGAAACCTTGGGGATGGACCAGCAATAAACAGAAGGCTGACTTAATATCCGCTTTGGCTAGGAGGGAGCCCTGTCCATGACTTCTCAAAATAATCAAAGCCTCATCGAATGAGGAATAACTAACCGGGGCGTCAACACCCATCACTTCATCATTTAATGAGGAACCCGGTGGGTAAGAAAGATGGTGAATCATGCGAAACCTGGGCACTAAACATATAGGTGAAAGCCGAAAATTGGGAAAGGGAGGAGAAGAAAAGGGGCCTGCAATCCTCCCTTCAGCCAATTCTGCAGCAATCTTGGTCTTAACCACCGAAGGTTGTAGGTAAATGGATTTAAAATTACTCACCATCTCACAGCCTACACCTGTAAAATAGGGGACCAAAAAAACATCCTTGAAACCTTCAGTTAGCAGAGCTGCCATCCTGCGGTAGGGATAACGCTCTAACCATGGTAGCATTTTTTGTAAGTTCACTGGGGTCAATGCCCTTCCCATGGTTGT
Source organism: Lithobates sylvaticus (assembly GCA_028564925.1). Lineage (NCBI taxonomy): Eukaryota > Metazoa > Chordata > Amphibia > Anura > Ranidae > Lithobates > Lithobates sylvaticus. Next base: position 263,933,978 of record CM053027.1, on the reverse strand, counting down.
GCCCAAGCACAGTTTGAAGATTGGCTGCTGCAGCCTTACAAAAGCATCTGCTTGCTGCATGGGTCCCTGAACAGTATGAGCATTCATGCTTATATCTGCAATTATTGAGAAATTTGCACTGCCCCTCATTGAAGGAAAAACAGAATCCTTTACGAAAAGTGTGCAAGCTAGGGACATGCCTGGATACGAATTGTGGTTTTGGTGGTAACATGAGATTCAACCACAAACCAACATTCTTAGACCCCCAATGCAATGAGGGGTGGACTGCCAATTTTTTACGAAAATTCTCGTCATAAATATACCAGGCAGAACCACCGAAATGACGAAAGGCCTCAGCAATAATATCTAAGTGCTGGAATAAGCCTGAGCACTTTGTAGGAAAACGTTCACCCATCACTGTAGCATAAATGCAGAATGCCTGCAACCAGTTTTGAAACGTCTTTGGGATAGCCCGGCGTCTATCTTCTTCAGCTCTATCCCCTGACTGTTTATCAAATTTAGCCAGGAATTCCTTAGAGGCCGGTAATAATGACAGAATATCGAGGAATTCCCCCCTCCAAATTTTCTCCTTTACAGATTTCGGCAGATGAAAACCCAGCGGAGACAGTTCACATGGCAAGGGCTCTTTGAATGACCCCTCACCAACTGTAGCCGCAGAGGGCCTAATAGGCAATAAGGGGGTTAAAAGATAAAGGACTAATGAACTGTGACTGCTCCGACCTACCAATGTCCTCCTTAGGAGACTCACTCAAATTCTGCCATACTGCACCAGCATCATCCATAAAATTAGAAAATTGCATGGTATTCCCAAAAGCGCCACTAGAGTGCGCCACTGTGTTTCTATTATCATCTACCTGTTGTATGATACAAGCACCAGGTAACCGTGCCCTCTTATTGCAAGCATTAAACCGCCACTTGCGTGCACCTCTAAATTTTTAAAAGAGTGGCATTCCTGTGAGGTGATTGTCTAACATCCCCAGCACCAGTGACCTGTGCTCCTTGTTCTCTAACCAATGCACCAGCAGACTGTGCCCCTTTAAACTGATGTAACACATTTTACAAAGAATCAACCAGCAATGACACTTCAGACACAGGAGAATTAATAACATGCTCACCACTAGCAAAGTCGGTCTGCTCACTTTCTTCCACAGGAAGCTGAGTAGCGCTGCTCCCCCTCAGCAGAGATGCCCCTTGTGAGAAGTTTTCGTCCGTTCTCCACTCACCTTGGTGAGGAGAAGCCACCGCTCTAGTTTTCTTCTTTCGACGGCCTGGCTGTTGACGAATCCCACCCCCGACTGAGGCGGACTTTCCGTCCATCATAGAGACAGGGAGGGACGTCCCCGCAGGCGGAGCCGAGACCTGCTCCTCCTCTAGGCAATGCAATAGCCATTCCTCGCCGTCACTCGTCTCCGCCTTCTCCAGCAAGCGGCATAACAACGCCTCACGAGTTCCAGGCGAACGGCGCTCGATGCTGTGTGAGCTCCATGTCGCTTGTCCGGTCTAACAGTCAGTGAAAATTTCATGCTCCAGCAATAGGCTCTCCCAGCGCGGGCTTTGATACCGCCCGATTTGACCAATCCACAGCCAGATTTTCAGCACCAATCATATCGCTGTTGCTGCCCTTGGTAACGGCAGAAGCCAGTAGCGACCTACAAAACCACAAAAGGGGAGGGGAAAGAGACCCCTCTGAGCCATCCCATGTGGGCCCCAGCATAATGCTCTGATAATGCTCTGATAATGCTCTGACCCTTCATTCTGTCTTGAAGGGTCAATAGGTGGCTATCGCACAAATTTTTTGTCTGTTCACAAGTTGTGGTGCGTACATTTGCCTAAACATACTAGCTTTATGCTGCAAAGACAATTTTCATGAGGATTTGCACACTCAAAATTTTATAGATACTGTTTATACAGTAAAAAGTGTTGTTAAACTAGTTCGGTGTAAAACATTGACTGATTTTTTTGTAATGCAACATAGTTATTACTATCATTATTATTATTATTATTATTATTTTTATTTATTTTTTCTTGTATTTTAGATATTGCTACAACAATCAAACTGGCACATAAGGCTCAAAGCTATGTAGCATCCCTGTGGTAATAGAATAGATTTTGCACCTGGGAAATGTTTATGTAGTAATGAATGAGTCACATTTATACACTAGGCTGAAATATAACATATCATTCTAACATAAAAATTGTTATTGTAGGCTCCTGCATATAAATGCAGCGTTATATTTAAAAAATGTAAGCTGTGTCAATCAAAAAACATTTTACAACATATACAACAATATACAAAGTGTGTTTTCTAAAAAAATTTTTAGTAAGTTGCAGTGGGAAACATTTATTGTAAGAATACTGGAAAATTATATTCTTTATGTTTGAACTTGTTGGTTCTTCTGACCAAGACTTTGAAATCTTTAGAAGTTGGAGGGATCACAGTTAACACTGACTCCCTGTGATGCAGTCAAAAAGAGATGATGTCAGGGGCACATGTGGAGTCTTTGGAATATTGATTGTCACAACTTTCCTGCACTTCATCTGGGTAACACACAGCTTTTGCTTAGCTGCTGTTGATTTTTAAACAGTTCAGTCCAGTCTTCCTCCACATATGCAAGTCAATTTAGTGTCTTTAGAGCAGGGATATACCATTAGCGGACCTCCAGCTGTTGCAAAACTACAAGCCCCATCATGCCTCTTCCTCTGGGTGTCATTCTTGTGGCCATTAGAGTCTTGCTATGCCTCATGGGAGTTGTAGTTCTGCAACAGCTGGAGGTCCGCTAATTGCATATCCCTGCTTTAGAGCTTCTGCTGTAATGTGGCGTACACACGAGCGGACTTGCCCGCGGGATTGTCCGCCGGACTGGATTTTTTTTCCCGCCAAAAGTCCGGCGGACTAAGTTTTAAGTTCAGACATAAAATTGTCCGCTGGACTCGCGAGTCCGGCGGACAATCCCGCGGTCTGTATGCTAGTCCCGGAGGATGCTGGGACTGTGACATCATAGGGGGGCGGGGTCACCATGTGACATGAGCATGTGACCCCGCCTCCTTGTCCCTATATAAGTCACAACACAGCGCGTCTCTGCCATTCCGGCCAGAGAGAGTGACGAGTCAACATCGGAAGAAGAAGAAGAAGAGGAAGAAGAAGACGGCGCAGAAAGCGGCGACAGCGGCAAGAACAGAAGAGACCCCGGAAGACACCCTTTAAATCCATGCCAGGTGATGGGGCTAGCGCAGCGGCATTCACTGCCTTCGCTAGTCCCGTCTACCTGCAGTTACGTTTTAAATGAATGGACTTTCCGATCGTGTGTGGGCAAGTCCGTTCATTTTCAAAAGTCCGCTGACTTTTTCCCGCGGATTGTCCGCTGGAAAGTCCGGGCGTGTGTGGGCAAGTCCACATGCTCGGAAAGTCTGGCGGAGCTCCGCTGGAAAGTCCGGCAGTTTGTCTGCTGGACTAGGTCCGGCGGACAATCCCGCCGGAAAGTCCGAGCGTGTGTACGCCGCATAACGTACTCTAAAATTAACCATGTGTGCCTCCTGAGGCTGTAACACCATTATATATAGTCTCAATGATGCACAATAAAAAGATAGAGGGGAGGATGGGTGGAGGAGCTGATCCAAAAGTCCTAGTTTAAAACCTGACAATCCTATAGTACCTGCTGAAAAAATACCCAGTAACCAAAATATATAAAGAGAGAGCAAGCTGTTTCCTGCCAGGAAATGCATCCACCAATCCACTGCACAGCTGTCTGAAGCCCTGCTCAGCAACATCTGAATTTCACATACATATCTTCCAAGCAAAATCAGGCAGCTTACCACCTGAAGCAGAATTAGTCAGCACAGAAGCCTCAGAATTTAATTTATTATTTTATCTAATCTATACGACATAAGAAAAAGTGAATTTAAATGAAAAAGGGGTGTCGGGGGGGGGGGGGGGGACAATTCTATGGAGACACTTTTCTTTTGTTGATTCTGTTGCCCTAATATTATAGAACAAGTTTGGTTGACTTTGAGTAACTATTACTAGCTATACTGTGACCTGTAAATGGAAGACCTGTACTGATTCCTTTAACAGCTCTCCTGCTACTTGTCCTATATTTGTGCATGCTTTATGTTGGGATCAGTGACACAAATTGTCACAGTTGACACTACCAGGTGCCACTGAGAGAGGTTGCTGGTAGTCACATCAAAAATGTGATATGGAGCCTCATTGCCTGTAGTTACCTTCCTAGATAAGCATCAAGAATGAAAACCACAGTATGCCAGTTGAGTGGGAGGTATTTATGGTAGCTGTATGGATGAAAGGAATACGTCATTGTCTTTGATTTGGTTGGCAGATTCTGTGTTATTTAAATTGTATAGTTTTGAGTAGAAAGATCCAAATATAATAGCTATGTCAAGAGGATTAGTCATTCATTTCCCTTGTAGGTTCAAAAGAAATTGAATTTTTGCACAAGCTTGTTGGTTTTTGACCAGTTTGGCCAAAAATGCACACACGAGCGTATTTTGAGTCAGAAAAATCTTGGATGTTTTTTCCGACGGAATTTTGCTCAAGCTTGGCTTGCATACACACGGTCACACAGAAGTTCGCTGAACTTTCGACCATCAAGAATGCGGTGACGTACAACACTACGACGAGCCAAGAAAATTAAGTTCAATGCTTCCGAGGATGCGCCAAATTGTTTCCGAGAATGCGTAGGAATTTTGCACGTCGGAATTGGTACAGACGATCAGAATTTCCAATCAAAACTTTTTCCGACCGAAATCTTTTGCTGGCTGGAATTCGGCCAGCAAAAGTCTGATTGAGCATACACACGGTCGCATTTTCCGACCAAAAGCTCTCATCAGACTTTTTCTGGCGGGATTTCCAATCGTGTGTACGCGGCATAAGAGTTTAATTTTAGACGTTTAATATAGTAATCAAAACATGCAATGTAGCAATTCACCTAACTTACATTTCAGTTCTCTGAGTTCGTTTATGAGTATCTTGGTAGGTGAAATTTAGTTTTTTCTGTTCTAGGAGTTTGATCTGTTTCAGCAGTGAGTCTATCATGGCCGTTTGCAGTATACATTCGGGGGCTCGAATTTTGATCAGTAGACCTTGCAGAAAAGCTTTGTGGGCAAACCATACTGTTGACTGATCACTTACAGATTCACAATTGCTTTTGAAATAATTCTCAAGCTCGGATTTGATCTGTTTGTCATAACTGGTTAGTTAAAAGAGAGGTGTTCAGTCACCATAGGGAATGCTTTGATTACTGAGGTTGAGGGAATACTGTAGTTTGATAGATATTGGAGCGGGATCTGTCCAGGTAATGAGGCCTATGCATGATTCTGAAATCGCTAGGAGGAGCTGTTTGTTTGTGAGAAAAAGATCTATCTGAGAATAAAACACATTGGAGTGAGAATAAAAAGTATAGTCATGCTCAATGTCATGCATGCATCTCCATAGGTCGTATAGGTCCCCATTTTTTGTATTGATAGAAGGTGGCAGATGATTGGCATGTTTCAGAGTTGGTGGTGTCCAATGTGGGGTCAATAATGTTGTTAAAATCACTGCTTAATATAAGCAGGGTGTACTTATATGGAGCTATTTTATGCATCAAGGCTTTATAAAATTTACGAATGGAGATGTGTTGGGTGCATAAATGTTCACCAAGGTCAGGGGGTGATTGTCAATAACAGCCGAGAGGATTAAACATCTGCCCTCAATTAATTAATCAGAGGCGCATGCGCGGCAGCTCCCAAGATGGCCGCCGGCATCTAGAGCTCCGCTCCACCACGGACTCCCGCTGACCACCGGAGCCTACCGAGCGCCCCCACGCCCCGCACACCGGGCGAGTCACACGGGGGAAACCCCAAGGAACAAACCGATGTCATCCCCGCAAGCCAAGCGGGACTTATCTGGCCAGATGACGGCGTCTCCCGGCCCCCTCAGCTATGCCAAAATGGCGGCGGCAACACGAGGCCCTCTCCCCACGGAGCACCAGGAATCCTCCATTGCGGACCAGGATCAGATGACACAGGCCCTCACAGGTACCGACTACCCCCCGCTTCAGCCTGCTAGCTCCCCAGCCTCCACAGAATCCCTGCTGGGTGGTCTGACCGCTGTGTGTCCCAATACTCCCATGATGGACCCCCACACAGGCCTCATGCTCACTGTCAGTGAAGCTCAAGAGGACATCCCAGCCCCCACTGACTTTCCCTCAATGATGGTTGCCTTCTCTAATATGCTTTCCAAAAGCCTGGCACTCACTGTTACACAGATCACTAACTCACTACATGCAGACCTGCAGCAGTTTGGAATGAGAATGGATGTTATAGAACAGGCACAGGAACAAACGGCAGCTCAGGTTAACCAAAATTCCAACAGGCTGAAGTACAGGAGCAATTAGAGACTGCTTTTTCTAAGATCGATGACCTTGAGAATAGGTCACGCAGGTATAACTTCAGGGTCAGGGGGATCCCCGAAACCGAAAAAGAGGTACAGAAAACAGTGAAATCATTGGTAAAAAGCCTAATTCCGGATATCCCTGACCACCACCTGGAGCTGGATAGGCCCCACAGAGCACTGCAAGCACCCCGCTCAGATGGTCTTCCTCGCGACATCATTGTTAAACCGCATTATTATGCGACCAAGGAAGAAGTGATGCGAAAATCCAGATACTCAACTTTCAGGGACACAAAATCCAAATCTTTGCCGACATCTCACCATACACGATACAGAAAAGGCGAGCTCTCAAGCCATTACTACAAGTCCTCCAGGAGAAGGAAATCGCTTACCGCTGGTCCTTTCCTCTACGACTGAACTTCTCTTACAGGAACAAAGGCTTTGGCTTCTCCACTTTCCCTGAAGGTGAACGTCTTCTCACACAGCTCGGTCTGATTCAACTAGAACCGCACACGGCGCAGGCTACCAGGGGAACCCCGACCTCGACGAAGAGACCTCCGCCAGCAAGCCCCCTGCAACACACCTGGCTGAAGCAAAGCTCCAAGCGCACGAAGGAAAACTTACCGACCTGAGACATTGATCCTCGGTTACCACAAAGTACACTTGTCTCCTGCTTTTGGTTCGCCCTTTTGGGGTCAAGGGTCAGTTTTGGGCCCTCAGTTCCCCCTCCTGTTTGGGTAGGCGGAATTGGGAATGGCCCCCCTTGCCCCAAATGCACGGTGAACTGGGTTGTTCTTAAACATTGATCTTCCCGTTCGGTCTTAGTGACCGCAGTTTACAATTCTGTTGGAAACCTTGCAACGGCGACATTCCTAAGTCGTAACAGAGGGCAGATCCTTCTCTACTATGGTGTGTGACCTCAGAGTACCACTGTTCCACACTGACAGGGGTTATTTTTATTTTTTATTTTTCTGGAGTTGCAGTTATCCAGGCCTGTCCCACCCTACATTGGTTTGTAATTCTGTTGACCACTCCTTAGGTAGATGGGGAGGTTTCCCAGTAATTTAGCTCCATAACAGATACATAACTCTCCTTTCAGATGTTCAACTGTTCTCTTTGTTTTTGCCTTTCTATTTAATTAATGGCTCATTTACCCCCTATAAGATGCTCCAAAGTAAATAATTTAACCTTGGGTGGAGCTACCGGGGATGGCCCTACCAAGCTTGCATTGTTATTTAAGCTTTTTACCCGTCTGGCGGCCCCCCCCCCTCTTACCCCCCTGTCTGGGGGGTGGGAGGGGTGGACGACGGACGGGAATCAAAGGACCTATTGGCTCGGCTCTACTGAGCGGGTTACTTGCCAGAGATATTTTTTTTTTTTTTTCTTCTCCTTTTCCCTTAGGGGACGCCCTGTAGTTAGGAAATGTTGAGTCCCTTTGGGGCTTTCGGTTATGAATGAGTTAAGGTGGCGGGTCTGTGGTGGATTCAGTGCACCTCACTTGGACCAGGAGACCTCCGGTGCACCTGGCTCCTAGCCCGGATATCCTTACTAAGGTCTTCCGGCTCCTCAGGTACTGGAGGCGGTTACGGCTAGTCCGTTCCGTCTCAGGGGTGGGCGAGGGTCAGGGGACCCTTATGTATTCATGATGGATGTGATTGTCACAGGATTGCTTTATATGTCACTTAATGATATGCTGCTCTTTCTTTTCCTCCTTTGCGTATTCATCTCTTTTCCCTTCCCCCTTCCGACCGCTCCATCCCGAGATGGCAGATGCCTCAACTGTTCCCAGTCTTCTTACCCAGGCTCCAGGATCCTTCTTCTTGGGCGACCAGAGGTTAACCTGATCCACCTTTCCCGTAGGCGGGGTAAGTCTCTAATTTTTGCTACCAACTACTCCCTTCTGATCCATGGCTGACACACCCACCAGTGCACCTACCTTAAAGATTATATCTCACAACACACAGGGTCTCAACTCTCCAATCAAACGTAGGAAAATTCTGCAACAATACCACTCTTTACATGCCGATATACTCTTGTTACAAGAAACACATTTTCCTTCCACGTTTAACCCCACTTTCCTACATCAACACTACCCCCAATTCTTCCTGGCCTCGGCGGAAAACAAAACGAAAGGGGTCGCTGTCTGTTTTGCCAAGCACATTAACTTGTCGCAACCCGAAACGATCAAGGACCCGCAGGGTCGCTACATTCTAGTATCTGGCTATATTGATGGGGAACTTTACACTTTTGTATCATACTATACTCCCAACAAGGGCCAGAGGGCCTTTTTTGAAGTTTTACTCCAAAAGCTACAAAAACACCTCAGAGGTACGGTTTTCCTCGGGGGGGGGACTCAAATATAGCCTTTGATTATTCACTTGACAAATTTACGAACGGCGCCACCAAACCCCGACGGCCCTCCAAACAAAGTGTGGCCACAGCGAAAATCCTGAACACAGCAGGGTTGATAGACGCTTGGAGGGAGGTTAACCCACATATGAAGAACTACACACACTTCTCGGCCCCTCACAATTCCTATGCCAGGATAGACCACATCTTTACAAGGCCTTCCACGACCCCCCTGATCAGGAGTTCCAAAATTGTGGATTCTTCTCTTTCGGATCACTCCATGCTGACCTTACTAATTCAAAGACCAGTAGGGGTTGAACATCGCCCGCGCTGGCGACTGAGAGAATCGCTCTTGAACGACCCCGCTCATTGCTCCCAAATAGAATCTGATATCCAAGAGTACTTCCTTCTTAACGAGTCGGAAGAGATCTCTCCCACTATCATCTGGGCTGCGCATAAATCAGTGATTAGAGGGAAATTAATACAGCTATCTTCTAAACTCGAGGCAGCACATAGAGCAGACTCTTTGAAACTTTCTGAGGACTTCCGCATTCTAGCCAAGGCCCACAAACGGAACCCCACACCTACATCCCTCGCAAATCTTGACTCAGCCCGAGCACGACTAAATTTGTCCCTGACCACGGCAGCAGCGCAACATCTTCGCTGGACGGGTGCAAGATTTTACGCCCAAAAGGACAGAATCGGCTCACGCCTAGCAACTAAACTGAACCCTAGACAGCGATCGCAGACATTCCCTAAAATTAAGGTGGCTTCTGGGGATCTATCACAGAACCCGACCAAGATAATGTACGCTTTCAAGCAATTCTACACCAAACTGTACCAACAAGACCCTAGCACCTCCTCAGCACACAGGGACAAATTCTTAGCTGACCTCCCCTTACCGGTACTGATTAAGGAACACAGTGACCTTCTGGAGACCCCGTTCACCCAAGCTGAGGTCCTCGATACCATCAAGAATCTTAAGATAGGCTCCTCCCCGGGCCCGGACGGCTTCTCCACAGGGTACTATAAGAAATTTGGTCAATGTCTGGCCCCACACTTGACTAAAATGTTTAATTCTCTCAGGAATGGAGCCCCATTAGACCCGGATCTAAATTCTGCATACATTTCGGTCATTCCGAAACCAGACAAAGACAATAGCGAGGTGGGAAACTACCGCCCCATCTCGCTCATAAACAACGATATCAAAATAATGACAAAAATTATGGCGGACAGAATGTCCAGCTTTATCTCCTCTTATGTACACAAGGATCAGGTGGGCTTCATTCCTGGGAGACAAGGCCCAGACCAGATTAGACGTGCCATTGACATAATCTCCCTACTCAGATCACAATGGGATGGCACACCCCCTCAGAAGGGCTTCCTTCTATCGATTGACCTTCACAAAGCGTTTGACTCGCTGGACTGGGAATACCTGTCTGATCTTCTCCATAGATGGGGATGCGGCAGTCATTTTCTCAATATCATTAACTCACTATATTCTAACCCCTCTGCACAAGTGCGCCTGCTGGGCAGATACTCAGACTCCTTCCCCATAAGCAGAGGAACCCGACAGGGATGCCCACTTTCGCCTCTCCTCTTCGCGATAGCCATTGAGACGTTGGCTATCGCCCTGAGGACCAATCCGGACATCAAGGGAGTCAATTGCGGCACACAGGAGCACAAATGCGCCCTTTATGCGGATGACCTCCTCCTGTTCATCTCCTCCCCCCTCACATCTATGCCCATGATTATGCGTACCCTTAAAGACTTTAGTGGGATATCCGGTCTACGGGTGAACATGTCCAAGTCACTAGCGTTAAATATAACATTACCCCCAGATAGCCTTAAACAGCTCACAACCAATTTCGCTTTCCCTTGGGCCTCCGCTACACTACCCTATCTAGGTATTAAATTAACGTCTGACATAAATGGACTTCTCACAGCCAACTACCCGGTCATGATACAAAAATGTAAAAGAGATCTGGAAAGGTGGTCCAAATGTGGTCTATCCTGGCTGGGCAGGCTTCACGCAGTCAAAATGACCCTACTTCCACGTATGCTCTAACTATTCCGCTCGCTGCCAATCCCGTTACCCAAGCAATTCCTCAACAAGTTACAATCGGACATATTACACTTCATCTGGGGGAATAAGGGGTATAGGTGCCCCTCGGAAACACTTTACCGCTTGAGATCACAAGGAGGCTTAGGTCTTCCCAATCGCTGGAAATACTATCAGGCAGCACAGTTAGCTCAAATCTCTACAGCATTCTCACAGAACTCGAAACCAGATTGGCTGTCTATGGAAAAGCAAGCCATCCCCTCAAATACCATAGATTTCCTTTTGGGGTGCAAGCCTAGGCTCAGACCGGCAGTTATGGCGCCTACTCTCTCACACTCACTGGCCCTCTGCTCCAAACTCTTCACTCTGCCTACCATCATTTCCCCAATAAGGCCCCTGTCACACCTATTCCATAATCCAGATTTTAACCCGGGGATGGAAATTCAAGCCTTTAAATGGTGGACCGACAAAGGCCTCTATAGAATAGGACACTTCTTTTCCCCCTCAGGCCCCATTTCCCTAACACATTGTCAGAAAAAGCTGGATATGCCTAACTCCGAACTCTTTAGGTTCTCACAGATCTCTCATTTCCTCCATTCAATATGGACCAATAAACCCTTGCCCCCTACTATCACTACCTACGAACACTGGTGTGTCAATGTAATGGATCAGAGGGGAGGCATCTCTTTGATCTATGCAGCACTGATGCATAGGGAAACTAAACCCTCTTATGCCCGAGCCTGGGAAGCAGACGTGAATAACACTTGGGACACCGCAACTTGGTTTCGAGCCACGGACAGAGCTTTCAAAGGTATTCTTAATATTTCTCTTATTGAAGCTAGCCTGAAGGTTTTGATCAGGTGGTACTATGTTCCCTCCAGGCTGGCCAGGTTATTTCCGGGTACTCCACCGGTCTGCTTCAGGGAATGCGAGATGGAGGGTTCTATGCTTCATATTTGGTGGACCTGCCCTCGCATCAGATCGTATTGGCGGAAAGTATTCCGTACAATCAGCACCTTAACAGGTACCGCTGTATCGCCTCACCCTAACTCAGCCCTGTTCAATCACCCTATAACTGGACTCCCTAAAGCATTTCAGACCCTATCCTTTTTTATTTTACTGGGGGCCAAATTAACATTAGCCAAAGCCTGGAAGAAACATTCTGTCTCCTTTCAGCTCTTTAAAACAAAAGTATCTTGGATCATGGCCCAAGAACAGATTGTGGCCAAACTGGATGACAAGCTGGAGAAATTCCAGAATATATGGGAACCATGGGCCACTTTCTGTAACATTTCCTTAATCCCTGGCCTTCCACCTGGTGTGACGATCTATGGGAATACTAGCTGATTCTCCTTTCCAACTCCCCACCCCCCTCTCCCTCACACGTTTCTCTCTTCTTTTCCTATACTGCCTCTCTTGGCTAGGATAACTTAGAATCTTGCCGGACATTAGGCTCCCTGGGCACGATTGACCGACACTACTGTCTGGTAGGATCCTTTCCATGTCGAGACGTAACCTGAACCTGTGGCGGATATCTGGTAGTTTCCACTCTAGGGTGACAGCATGATCCCTTTTGGGGCACCCGGGAGTTTGGGATCTCCCGGACTCCTCCTACGCCTGACCCTTTAAGACGACATGTAGGGCCATATACAGGGAAGGAACCTTCCTGTACTCCCTTCATTCAAGAGATATGACTGGTTATGTATCATTGCTTCATGTGTACGGATCTTTCTATCTGTGGCACCACATCTTTTATATATGATTGTTATTATTCACATGTTCTTACTTACATGCATGTTGATGTTCTGTTATTGCAAAAATTTTTCAATAAAAATTATTCAACATAAACATCTGCCCTCTTCATATTTTTATATGTGGTTCAGCATGAAGGATACTTTTGCAGGGATGGCTATCATAACCCCACATTTTTTGGGGGGGGGGCTTTAGCAAAGAAGTTGTGAGTGTACAATTTATGCATTAAGTGTAAATCACACATAATGCCCAGACATGATACAGTTGTGCTTGGGACAGCTGATCTTGAGATACTGGTTAGCCTGTGTCCACCCTGTTTGAGTGTGACCGCGGAGGAGGTGGAGTGCTGTTGGAGCTGCATGAGGCTGAGGAGGTAGGCAGAATAGGGAGTAAACCCCATTTTGTTTGGGGTTTTGTAGCCATCTTTAGGCGTCAAGATTGGGATGAGCTTCTGTTGGTAAATGACTAGCAGCTTGGTGGGGAAACACCACTGGTAGGTGATTTTGTGCTCCGTTAGAATTGAGGTGATGGGAGTGTAAGCCCTGGTTATTTCCATTGTGGCAGGGGACTGATCCACAAAAATAGATATATTGGAGTAAGCTGCAGATAAATGCTTAGTAGCTCTTGCAGTGGAAAAGATCTGCTCCATTATATGAAAACAAAATGTATCCAGGTAAAACATTCCTGGGTACGTCTGTAGGGAGATGTTTAACTTTTGCAATCCTGTTCACTCGGTCTATGAGAAGATCATGGGAGGAAAGGTTTGGGAGTAGTGCAGTGATGCAGGTACCATTTTAGCTCATTAGGATGTACTGATTCAGGGATGCCCCTGAATTTGATGTTTCGTTTTGATTGATCTTCGAGATCTGCAAGTTTCAGTTTAATCCTTTGGTCCTTTTGGTGGTCATGTGCATCTAACATGCTCCTCTAATGTGCTCCTCTGACATCTCCGCTCTTTCTTCCAGACAGTCTACCCTGTCATGGATCTAGGAGAGAGAAGGCTGCCTGTGTAAATCTCTCTGCAGTGTGAGTAGCATGGATTTTAACATGCTTTTTGATACAGGTTTGTCAGTGACTGGGATGGAGGCCAGATTGGAGGTGTGATTAGAGCCCTGATTATTGGTATCTGAGGAAGCCCAGTGAGTTTTTTGGCTATGGGTGTTTTGCTTGGTGAGTTTGCTGGAGAGGATGCAATCCTCTTACCTCTGTCAGATGTTAGAGCTTCAGGAGCTACTGTGGAGGGTGTCCCCCTAATCAATGTCTGGTGGTGTGTCATGCCACCTTTGCTGTTGCTAGGTCTCTTCCTGTGCATGGCCGCATGTGGTGGTGGAGAGACTCAGGGCCAGCACCATCTTGGGCAGGTTGCATTGCTAAGGAGCTGAAATACTGCGTGAGGTAGCACGGTGGTGGCCGCGGATGATGCTTCCTCGATATGTTGGTGAGTTTCCCAGAATCTTCCCCTCTCAGGATGAGGGAGAGGGTAAGAGAAAGTCGCCTGTGGTTGCTGTGTATCTCTGCCGTGCTGCCAAGCTCTGAACTCAGGGAGCCATTATTTTTTTCACTGGGACCTTTGATCCCGTCTGTGTGCTGTATTTTTTCTACATGAAAAGTATATTCATATTACCTAACAGGGAGCTGAAATACTGGGTGAGGTAGCATGGTGATAGCCGCAGATGATGCTTCCTCGATATGTTGGTGAGTGTTCCAGAGTCTTCCCCTCTCAGGATGAGGGAGAGGGGAAGAGAAAGTCGCCCGTGGTTGCTGTGTATCGCTACTGTGCTGCCAAGCTCTGAACTCAGGGAGCCATCCCAGTCCGCAGCAGGCCACGCCCCCCGAAAATTACAGTTTGAAGGCACATGTGCCAAGCAAAGGTACAGCTCTAAAAATCTGTACATTGTGCTGACCTTACAGATATGGAAACTTAAGTAGAGTTATTAATACAAGTGATCTCCAGCCAGGTAAGAGGCCCTCCACATTCAAAACCGCAGTGAAGGCAGTCACACCAGAGCATAATGGCATGCAGCTTTCTAGGAGGCCCAACGTCTGTGGGGGCCCCTCCCAAAACATTACTAGGGTATTCCAGTTCCAGTGGGGTATCCATTTGTCTTTGGACCTTGGATCCCTCCAGTTGTTCACCTGTATTACCAGAGCTACTCTAAACTTCACTGTGAGGGATCATGTTTATGAGGATTTACTTATTTATTTACTGTTTCACTGATGTAATGATTCTCAGCTTGACTCTTTGTTGTATAAAGTCTTAGATAGACGATGCCATGCAGTCACATATTACCCTGTGAATTAAAAAATGAATGGACCACACACTGATGTCATTGTTGATGAAAACCAGCTGTAGTATAATACAATATAATATAATACATAATACATAAGGATTCACAACATATTGTCTCACCTGTCCACCTCTCACTCCAACGCATTTCACCCCACAAATGACTTCACCTCCATGGGTCTACATGATTAAGACCTTTGTATGATGAAATGCACTGGAGCGAGAGGTGGACAGGCAAGACTATATGTTAAGGATCCTTTATTTATTCTATTAAAGCTGGTGACAGCATCAGTGTGTGTCCCAAGCATTTCTATTTGACAAGCAGCAAAGTTGCGCTCCTTGGCATGCACCCAATGGAAGCTGGAGGTACAGGGAAAAAGGCAAGTTTGGAGTGACATAGCTACTATTGATTCCACATATTACCCTGAATGAAGTGTCGATGTGATAAAGTCCCCTGCTAAAAAATATGCCTTATACTGTAACTTTTTAGTTTCTTGTTTTTTTCACTGGGACCTTTGTGCTGTATTTTTTTCTACATGAAAAGTATATTCATATTACCTAACAGATGTAAAAAAGCTTCACAGTAGAAAAACTCCTAATTCATTTTTTATTTTAGGTATGCCTGCACTTAGCAGGTATACATTCGGACACTAGAGATTGTACAGCTAGGCAAGCCACATTTGCAATTGAATCAGCTCAATGTATGAACATTAGGGATGAGCCGAACACCCCCCCGTTCAGCTCGCACCAGAAGCCGCGAACGGACCTAAAGTCCGTGCGAGCTTTAGAACCCTATTAGTTATAATGGATGCGAACGTTCGAAATCAAAAGTGCTAATTTTAAAGGCTAATATGCATGTTATTGTCATTAAAAGTGTTTGGGGACCTGGGTCCTGCCCCAGGGAACATGTATCAATGCAAACATTTTTTTTTAAATACTGCCGTTTTTTCAGGAGCAGTGATTTTAATAATGCTTAAATTGAAACAATAAAAGTGTAATATACCTTTAAATTTCGTACTTGGGGGTGTCTATAGTATGCATGTAAAGGGGCGCATGTTTCCTGTGCTTAGAACTGTCCCTGCAAAAAGTGTCATTTTTGCAGGAAAGAAAGCTATTTAAAATCACTCACGGCTAATGTGAATTGACGGCACACAGAGAACAGTCATTCATTGAAAGTCATTCATAAAAAAAAAGTCATTGATAAAAAAATTTAAAAAAATTTAAAAAAAAAGCGTGGGGGGCCCCCCAAATTCAATAACCAGGCCCTTCAGGTCTGGGATGGATATTAAGGGGGACCCCAGCCAAAAAAAAAATGGCGTAGGGCCCCCCTCAAAATCCATACCAGACCCTTGAGGTCTGGGATGGATTTTAAGGGGAACCCCAGCCAAAAAAAATGTCGTGGGGTCCCCCTCAAAATCCATAACAGACCCTTATCCGAGCACACAACCTGGCAGGCCTCAGGAAAAGAGGGGGGGACGAGAGCGCCCCCCCTCCCGCCTGAACCGTACCAGGCCACATGCCCTCAACATTGGGAGGATGCTTTGGGGGTCTGAGACCCCCAAAGCACCTTGTCCCCATGTTGATGAGGACAGGGGCCTCTTCCCCACAACCCTGTCCAGTGGTTGTGGGGGTCTGCGGGCGGGGGGCTTATCGGAATCTGGAAGCCCCCTTTAACAAGGGGACCCCCAGATCCCGCCCCCCCGTGTGAAATGGTAAGGGGGTACAAAAGTACCCCTACCATTTCACCAAAAAAGTGTCAAAAATTGTAAAAATTACAGGAGACGGTCTTTGACAATTCCTTTATTAAAATCTTCTTTCTTCTTTCTTCATCCTTCGGTTTCTTCATCTTCTCCTTCTGTCATCTTCTTCCATCTTCTTCCATTTTCTTCTTCCTCCGATCCGCTTCTTCTTGCACTGGTCTTCTCGTCCTTCTCGTCCGGCATCTTCTTCCATGGCGTCGGCATCTGTTCTTCTGTTTGGCCGCTCCTCGCAATGGAAGGCTCCCGCTGTGTGAGGCTTCGCTGCCTCTGACAGGTCTTTTATAACGGAGGGCACCTGGTGATCCCGCCACCCTCTGATGTCATGGGGAAAGCCATAGGGAATTCCCCATGACGTCCCCGTGCGTCAGAGGGGGCGGGGTCACCAGGTGCCCTCCATTATAAAAGACCTGTCAGAGGCAGCGAAGCCTCAAACAGCGGGAGCCTCCCATTGCGAGGAGTGGCCCAAGAAGAGACACCGACACCGACCCCGACGCCATGGGAGAACATGCCGGACGAAAAGGACGAGAAGACCAGCGCAAGAAGAAGCGGATCGGAGGAAGAAGATGATGGAAGAAGAAGATGTAAGAAGATGCCGGAAGGAGAAGATGAAGAAACCGAAGGATGAAGAAAGGAAGACCAGAAGAAAGAAGAAAGAAGATTTTAATAAAGGAATTGTCAAAGACCGCCTCCTGTCATTTTTACAATTTTTGACACTTTTTTGGTGAAATGGTAGGGGTACCCCCTTACCATTTCACACAGGGGGGGTCGGGATCTGGGGGTCCCCTTGTTTTTTTTTTTATCAATGAATGACAGTTCTCTGTGTTACGGGAGCCATCAATTCATTAGCCGCGAGTGCTTTTAAATAGCTTTTTTCCTGCAAAAATTACGCTTTTTTCAGGGAAAGTTCTAAGCACAGGAAACCTGCCCCCTTCATAGGCAACCTATAGACACCCCCCAGATGTGATACTGCAATGCTGTACTAACAGCACGCATACACAAATCCCCAGAAATAAAGCACATATTGTCAGCAGTCTGCAGCACACTGACACGCTGACACTGAAACACAATATGCGAGGCCGCCGCCGCGTCGGCCTCTTATACCGTGGGGCGTGTACTAAACCCCTGAGCTATAATTGGCTACAGGCATCCTGCCTGTAGCCAATTATGGCTCTCCTCACTGCCGGCGCTGTGATTGGCCAAGTATGCGGGGTCACAGTGCATGCTTGGCCAATCATCAGCCAGCATTGCACTGCGACTGGCGCAATGCATTGCGGGCCGCTCGCATCACACGAGTTTGATGCGAGCGGCCCAAATAGTTCTGGGCTCGCCGAACGGGCGAACGCCCGATGTTCGATTCGAACATGGGTTCGAATCGAACACCGGGCCCATCCCTAATGAACATCTTTATAAACATCACATGTGTATAGGAAATTACTATGCTTTGCTTTCTTTACAGGCACATCAATGCAACTACCTATGCACATGTTTGTTAGTTAATTGAGCAATTTGTTTTAGGGTAGGTGAAGCTGATAAAACATAAAACACCTGTTACTGTACATTTACTCTTACAGACCAATATGTGTTATTATTTTAGGAAAAAAATAAATATATAGTAAAAGTGTTCTAAACATAGGAAGTTAAATGTACTATCATTCCTGTTATTTTATATGATTATTACCAATAAATTCATATTTTTTCCTATAGAAAAATATGTATCTAAAAAAGTGTTCTACAGGCTAAGTAGCATTTATACTGAGCTATGGGTAGTTTATCTACAGTATACAAAGTAGGCTGTCTAGCATTTCTATTTAAGTTTAATTATCATTATGACTTTGCAGGGTCCTGCTAAAGGTTAAAGTGTGTTATCTTTGAAGAACTGAAGTATTAAATAAATGTGCATCATAAAGTCATGGACACAAAACGGGCTAAGTATGAGAATTGCTTAGTATTCTGGAATATGTGGATGGTTCATTATGTTTAGTTCATTATTTGCAGCTTGGGGACAGAGCACTTTGATAGCAACCACAAAGAAAAAGCTTCACTTTCTGTCCCCTCATAGTGATAGTTGATTAGAAGTAGAACTGTCTCCTCTCTGCCCATCTAGCTAATTCAAACAGACCAGTTACAAAGGAGTGACATGACAACATAGCAGCCCACGGCACTGACAGCGTTGATGAAGAAGAGAACAATAGAAAACACAAAAATACAGAACACTTACACAGAAGAAGAAGCCATTCCAAAGATAACTGTTTTTTGAAAAAAATACCCGAGGTTCAAATGTATGGCTGGAATATTTGCACCTCATGGAATAGGTTAAGTTGTCAGAATTGTAGAATGTGTGACAGGTCTGTCTTTCTCATAATCTATGTCTCTACTACTTTGTATTATTGTGGACAGTATACAGCAGTTCTGGTGGGGTTCACTGTTAATTATACCTTGACTGGCAAAGGAGGGTACATTTTCAGAGGCATAGAGGCATATACAGTATGATATGAGTAAAGCAGTTTGAACTTTGGAAATCCCCAAGCTCAGTGTAATTTTCCATTGACCTAAGGCAAAATCGACCATCATCATCATTCAGGAAATCTGGCACAGAAAGCTCGTCTCTGACTGCCACCTGTCAATAACCACAACAATTATTACTAATCTGAGTGACACGCAGTGTAATTATGTATTTCCTGTATTCACTACTAGTTTTGGGCAAACAGTTTGGCCCAAGCATGAATTTGGCCGAACATTGGCTGTTTGCCTGTTCAATGAACACACAAATTGTAAGCGCATTCAACCATTTTTTTTGCCCGCCGGGTGCCCCGCAATGCACTGCATGCCACACAGTGCATTGGAAGCCCTGGCTGAAGCAATGAATGATTTGTCCAATCAGGCCACAGAACACCATCAGAGCCATGATTGGAGAAACTAATGATGACTGTGCCCAATCATGGCTCATTGCTCATAGACCCACCCCCTCTATAAAAGGATCCTTCTCACAGCAGTCATTTGCAGTGTGATATTACATAGTTACATAGTTACATAGTTAGCTAGGCCGAAAAAAGACACAAGTCCATCCAGTTCAACCATAAAAAAAAGAAATAATAAATAAAAATAAAATATATCGTACAATCCAATAAACCCCATTCTATACCCACAGTTGATCCAGAGGAAGGCAAAAAAAAACCCCAAAAGAGCATGCTCCAATCTGCTACAGCAGGGGAAAAAAAATCCCTTCCTGATCCCCCTAGAGGCAATCGGATTTTCCCTGGATCAACTTTACCTATAAATGTCAGTACCCAGTTATATTATGTACATTTAGGAAAGTATCCAGGCCTTTCTTAAAGCAATCTACTGAGTTAGCCAGAACCACCTCTGGAGGGAGTCTATTCCATATTTTCACAGCTCTTACTGTGAAGAAACCTTTCCGTATTTGGAGATGAAATCTCTTTTCCTCTAGACGTAAGGAGTGCCCCCTTGTCCTCTGTGTTGACCGCAAAGTGAATAACTCAACACCAAGTTCACTATATGGACCCCTTATATATTTGTACATGTTGATCATATCCCCCCTTATTCTCCTCTTCTCAAGAGTGATTAAATTCAGTTCCTCTAATCTTTCCTCATAGCTGAGCTCCTCCATGCCTCTTATCAGTTTGGTTGCCCTTCTCTGCACTTTCTCCAGTTCCCCGATATCCTTTTTGAGAACTGGTGCCCAAAACTGAACTGCATATTCCAGATGAGGTCTTACTAATGATTTGAACAGGGGCAAAATTATATCTCTCTCTCTGGAGTCCATACCTCTCTTAATACAAGAAAGAACTTTGCTTGCTTTGGAAACCGCAGCTTGACATTGCATGCTATTATTGAGCTTATGATCTACCAAAACCCCCAGATCCTTCTCCACTATGGATTCCCCCAGTTGTACTCCCCCTAGCATGTATGATGCATGCATATTCTTAGCCCCCAAGTGCATAACTTTACACTTATCAACGTTAAACCTCATCTGCCACATAGTCGCCCAATTAGACAGAGCATTGATGTCAGCTTGTAAATTGGAGACATCCTGTAAGCACGTTATTCCACTGCATAGCTTGGTGTCATCTGCAAAGACAGAAATGTTACTTTTGATCCCAGACCCAATATCATTTATAAAGATATTAAAAAGTAAGGGTCCCAGCACTGAACCTTGGGGTACACCACTGATAACCCTAGACCATTCAGAGTAAGAATCATTAACCACGACTCTCTGAATTCTGTCTTTTAGCCAGTTTTCTATCCATTTACAAACCGATATTTCCAAGCCTGTAGACCTTACCTTACACATAAGCCATGTGTGGGGAACTGTATCGAACGCTTTTGCAAAATCCAAGTATACCACGTCCACAGCCACGCCTCTGTCCAAGGTTTTACTTACCTCTTCATAAAAAGAAATCAGGTTTGTCTGACAACTTCTGTCTTTCATGAACCCATGCTGTCTGTTGCTTAAAATGTTTTTTTCCAGCAAGAACTCGTCTATGTGGTCTTTTAATAATCTCTCCAGTATCTTCCCAACTATAGAAGTTAAACTAACAGGTCTATAGTTACTTGGTAAAGACTTTGTTCCCTTTTTAAATATAGGCACCACGTTCGCCCTGCGCCAATCCAGTGGTACTATTCCCGTCATTAATGAGTCCCTAAAAATTAAATACAATGGCTTTGAAATTGCAGAGCTCAATTCTTTTAAGATCCGTGGGTGGATGCCATCTGGTCCAGGTGCTTTATCCACCTTTATTCTGTCTAAATATTTCTGGACCATATCACTTTTGAGCCATAGTGGATTATTCGGGGCTGTGTAAATACCACCCCCATTATGGACATGAGCTCCCCATGCTCCTTTGTATACACAGAGCTGAAGAAAGTATTTAATAAATTAGCCTTCTCTTTGTCCCCTGTCACCCACTCTAGATTATTTTGTAAAGGGCCTACATGCTCAGATCTGACCTTTTTACTATTAATATATTTGAAGAATTTTTTTGGGTTTGTCCTACTATCTTTTGCAATCTGACGTTCGTTTTGAATTTTTGCATCCTTGATTTCCTTTTTACATATTGTGTTAAATTCTTTGTAACATTTAAACAACACTAGTGTTCCTTCACTTTTATATTTTTTAAAAGCTCTTTTCTTATTGTTCATAGCTATTTTAACTTTGACCGTGAGCCACATTTTATTTTAAGCCTTTTAAACTTATTGCCCATGGGAATACACTTTGCAGTGAGGTCCCAGACAGTCTTTTTGAAGAATTCCCATTTCTGTTCTGTGCTCATTGATGCCAATATTCCCTCCCAGTCTAAGTCCTGGAGAGCAGCCCTCATCCTTGGAAAATTTGCTCGTTGAGCGTTTTTATCTTTCCTGTATGTATTTCTTGCTTACAGCTAACATCAAATGAAATCATGTTATGATCACTGTTACCCAGGTGTTCCTTTATCTGAACATTAGTAATAAGCTCTGCATGGTTTGAGATTACCAGATCCAGCAGAGCATCATTCCTAGTTGGGGCCTCAATAAACTGGACCATAAAATTGTCCTGTAATAGGTTTATAATTTTTGCCCTTTAACTGTCCCAGCAGTGCCATTACTCCAGTCAATTTCTGGGTAGTTAAAATCCCCCATTATTATCACCGTCCCAGCCCTTGCAGCCCTTTCCATCTGTGCAAGAAGCTGAGTCTCCACCTCCTCGTGAACATTGGGTGGTCTATAACAAACCACAATGATTAACTTAGAACTACGCACATCTATATGCAGTTCCACCCATAATGCTTCAGACTCATCACACTCTCCATCAACCAGGTCCTCTTTCACGCTTGCTTTGAGATCACTTCTCACATAGAGACAGACCCCTCCACCTTTCCTATTTACTCTGTCTCTCCGAAAGAGTGCATAGCCAGGAATATTAATAGCCCAGTCATGTGAAGATTGAAGCCAAGTTTCAGCAATACCAATTACATCATAGCTCTCCTCATGCACCAGAGCTTCCAACTCACCTATTTTGCTTGGCAGACTTCTGGCATTGGTGAACAAACACTTTAATGCATTACTACATTTTGCTCTGGTGTTTTTCATATCATTTTTAGTAGTACAGATGGCACTATAGTTTCCAATGGCAGTTTGCAACATGGGAAATTTCCTATCACCTGCCATAACCCTCCCCCCATCTATTCCCATTCCACCCTCCATTAATTTCAGACCCCTAGCTAACTTGTCTGCCCGATGTAATTCTAGTTCACCCTCCCCCCTCAATCCTAGTTTAAATACTCCTCCGGCCTTCCCATAAACCTCTTCCCCAGCACAGCAGACCCCCTTCCATTCAAGTGCAAACCGTCATTAGCATATAGGTTGCACCCCAATGAAAAGTCAGCCGAGTGCTCTAGAAACCCAAATCCCTCTTCTCTACACCAGGTCTTTAGCCATGCATTCAGCTCTCTAATCGCCCCCTGCCTTTCCTGTGTTGCATATGGCACAGGCAATATTTCAGAGAATATCACCTTGGAGGTCCTTCCCTTCAACTTGCAGCCTAGTTCTTTAAATTGATTCTTAAGGAGCCTCCACCTTCCATGTATACTGTCATTGGTTCCAACGTGGATCAAGACAGCTGGATCATGCCCAGCCCCTCCCAGTAATTTATCCACCCGGTCCACCACATGCCGAACCCTAGCACCAGGGAGACAGCAAAACATTCGGTTGAGGCAATCCTGACGACAAATTATTCTATCAGTCCTTCTGATTATAGAATCCCCTATTACCACCAACTGTCTAGGCCTACCTGCACTCCCCTCACCACCTCTACTAGATGGTCCGCTCTCCCGGCTGTTAGGGGTAGCAGTGACATCTAGGGCTGCCACCTCTGTGTTTGCCACCTCCACATCTTCACCCAACTTGGCAAATTTATTTTGATGCACAAATGCAGGACTGGCCTTCCTTTTCCACAAGCCCCTTCCACACCCTCTTACTACATTAACCCATCTTCCTATCTGATAATCCTGACTTGCCCCTCCTCCCTCCACATCACCCCTACTGACCACCTGCTCAGCGAGCAGAGGACCCCTTTCAAGGTTGTCCTTTCCGCCCAGTGTTGCAACTTGCTCCTCCAGATCTCTAATGCGAGCTTCCAGAAGGGCAACCCACTCACATCTGTCACAGCGGTATCCATCCTGGAGCAGTTGCACCAATTTTGCATACATGTGGCACACTGTGCACTGAGCAAAACCTCCAACCCTGCTAGCACTCATTTCCCAGTTACAATATAATTGCTTGTAGGAAGTTTAAGATGTCACAGGTTTGAAGACTCCTGTCTTAACTCCTGTTTTAAACTCTGGTTTTAACTCACCACTTAGACAAGTTCCACTTGGACAGAGTTCAACCAGTCTCAAAGATGAGCAGGCTCACGATGAGCTCTACACAAACTTATATAGGCCTCAAGCACCTGTGATCAATTAGGCACTCCCCTTAATTAGTAAGCTGAAGGAAAGGAAAAAAAAAACTGTTTAAAAAGTGTCAGAAAGGGTATTAAGAAGATACAAGAAAAAGGCCCAGAAAGACCCTAAAAATGCAATCCAGCAATCACCAGCAGTCAAAAAAAGCAAGATTTGATCACTCTCCACACAGTGTCCCCACTGTTTGGCTTCCAACCAAAATTCTATGAAGTGGAGATAGATAGAACAGGGCTCTATTCATTGCTACTAGTGGGCTAGTGTGCTAGAGTGTGCTATTGTGATTCTATTGTGAGTGTAGAGTGCCAGTTTAGTGTGAATATAGTGATAGTTCAGTGTGAGTGTAGTGCGACCATACATTTTTACTTTACAGTTTTACTAAACCCAGTAATATGAAAATAGATCATCTTCCCCCTCCTCCACAGAGCCCACAGCTTATAAATCTTCTTTTTACATTAAAATATTGCCAATATAAACCTTTTATCTAATCTGTATACCACGGTCAGTGATAAACTGCACAGTTTCTCCAGTGCTGAGAATTCAGGTAGGAGGAGATGTCCACTTCAGCCTGTATACACTCCTACATGTGCGATGTCAATATCATGTGACCTGACTATCTCTGAGAACAAGTAATTATTTTCTCCAGCATAAAATAAACAACTGAGCATGTGCAGGTCAGCTACTCTGCCTGTGTTAGCTGGCTTTCCCCAGATAGACAGTGCAGAAGGGGGAGGATCTGTGCATACAGGATAAAACAGCCTTTTTACACAATGCAGAGGATTAACCCCTTAAGTTTCACAGTGAGTATAACAAGCATGCTATACTGCCTATACAGACTGATTTTACTGTTGTGGGTTTAGTAACACTTTAATGTCAGTTTAGTGTTTCAGGGCAGGTTTACTGCAGTATATTGAGGTGCGTTAGTGCACATTTACTGCAGTATATTGATGTGCATTAGTGCACATTTACTGCAGTATATTGAACTGTGTTAGTGCATGTTTACTGCATTATATTGAGGTGCTAAGTGTACTATTACTGCAGTATATGGAAGTGTGTTAGTTCACGTTTACTGCAGTATATTGATGTGCGTAAGTGCATGTTTACTGCAGTATATTGAGGTGCGTTAGTGCACCATTACTGCAGTATAGTGAACTGCGTTAGTGCACGTGTACTGCAGTATATTGAGCTGCGTTAGTGCATGTTTACTGCAGTATATTGGCATGTGTTAGGGCACGTTTACTGCAGTATATTGAACTTCAATAGTACACTTTTATTGCAGTATATCGAAGTGCTTTAGTGCACATTTATGGCAGTATGTTGAAGTGTGTTAGTGCAGTTTTACTTCAGTATATTGAATTGCATCAGTGCAGTTTTGTAGTGTGCCAGTGGAGTGTGTCTGTAGTGAGTACTTAAGTTTAAGTGCACAAAACACCACTTTCCATTGATTAAAATGCATCCAAGTACACATTTTCCCATCTCTATTACATTTCAGTAATAAGCCCCCCCATCATGTTTGGGAGGCCAACAATGTGACAGACATTTCTATGGCACTGTGAGGGGGCCAGCAGAGTCTGTGTCCACAGGCAAAAGTGGGCATGGTCTTTCCTCGGGCAGGGCACAATTTCCTTGGTTTAGTGATGTTGCCAGTGCTATTCAGCCACAGCATGCAGAGGAGGTGGCGGACTGGCTTACTAAACCATCCTCATTCTCCTCATCCTCTTCCACCCAAGCAGAGACTATTGAGCAGTCCAAATAAAGGCCAAATCACTTCTCCTAGTTGCTTGCGAGCCACTCAATACCAAAAATGAGAAATGCTGGCCCTCCATTGTCCATGCTGTCCCACACGCCGTAAGTGACTTAATACCGTCCCGGCAGAAGTGACGTCAAGTGGCACCACCGTGCTAATGTCACTTTTGCTATTGCGGGACCAGGGGCACCAACCCGGGAATGGCACAAACTTCACTCAGGGCAATGCAGCAACCCAATCATCCTATATCTAACCAATGGGCACACAGCCAGAGCCAAACCAAAGTCTCTTCTACACTAGTAAAAAACACAACCAACAACGAAAGCAAGAAAACAAGCACAAAATGTAGGGTAAAAACAAAATAAAATAAAGAATAATCAATAAAAATAAAAATATTGATAATAAAAAAAAAAAAAAATTTTTTAAAGAATAATATCTACCCAAATAGGGCTTACATTCTATCTGCAATTAAAGGGTAAATGTATACAAAAAAATGAAAACAAAACACTCAAAAAAACCTATAATACATTTTTGACAGCTAACTACACCATAAAGATAAGAATACATAGAGCAAAAATGTCATGTGTCTGTCATGAAAAGGGCAAAGCAAAAGGGATTCATTGAGACCAGGGGGAACAGTGGAGCATAGCCTATGTATCCATCTGGCCTCTATTTGTAGAATGCGTTGATCGAACTCACTCCCACGTGGATAGGGGTGTAGTCTGGTCAAAGCAAAGAATTTCAGGGAATCTAGATGCGCGCCCATGCTTGGCAAAGTGATAGTGTCTTTGTAAAATACTCACTCCTACCCTAGTTATTTTCACCTTACCAGCAATTTCTTTGCAGCTCCCGCCTAAAATCCTAGGTGAGAGGTGAGACTAAGGGGAGCTATGTTGTTACTCCTTCATTCACTCCTTCTTTCACGTGACAGTGCTCAGGCCCTAGTGATTGTCTGCTAGACCTATGCACTATCACATTGAAGAAGTTCACATACTTCTCATACCCAGAAGAACTGGGTATTGACATTGGCATTTGGCAACAGAGGCAAGAATAGTGAGGGAGCACTAGTGATGTGAGTATAAATGGGGTGGGAGGAACCCTATAATAGGATGCATTTTAAGGACAAAACTATAATGGAAAAAAGACAGAGTTAGCCAAATCAGGGTTTGCTTTCAGCTTGTTCCAAATTGAATCATTGCATTTACTAAAAGTTCTGCCATCGAAAGCTTTTCTATAAAAGTGACTAGCTTTTTTTTTTTTATTGTAATTTTTATTGAAATTGGAAAGATAACAATAGTACATAAACATAAGTACGTAAATAAACAGACATTTGGTTTTGCATACACTTACACAACGTATTTGGAAAAGAAAAGTAAGTATAAGAAAAATAAAAAATAAAATACAATTATCGAAACAGTCACAGCACTACCAATACAGCAAAGACTTGAATCGTAACCTATATTTCACTACGAAAATATAGGCAAAAGAAGGTGTGTGTCTAAAAAGAGGACAGCGGGTTAAGACATTAAAAGCAAATAAAGGGGTGTTCGGCAGACAGATAGAAAGCTTTAGGTATGTGATATATCATTGGAAGAGATGGAGCAGGTACCAGGATTAAGGTCTGAATGGTCCCATAGGTCCCATACTTTAGAAAATTGTGGAAGGGTGTCATGTAAGATCGCAGTGAGACGTTCTATTCAACATATTTGTTCCAGTGCTTGTAGGACTTGAGAAAGGGAGGGTGGGGTAGAAGAGAGCCACCGCAGGGGAATAGCCCTTTTGGCAGCAAGTAGAATAAAAGTAGCGAGTTTTTGGGCATGTTTGGAGAGTCCAGGGATAGGCAGGGTTAATAGAAAATGCATTGGGTCTAATGGGAGGGAAATATTGAACAGATCTTGGGTAAAGGTCTGAATAGTCGACCAGAAAGGGCGTATTAAGGGGCATTCCCAAAAAATGTGAAAGTGGGATCCTATGTCTCCCTGGCATCTCCAGCACACCCTAGGTATCTTAGGATCATATTTGTGTATGATTTCAGGGGTTTTATACCAGAAGAGCAATATCTTGTAGGCCGTCTCTTTTTGTTCTACACACTGCGATGATCTGGAGATAGCTCCCCAAATCTTCTGCCAATGGGGAAGTGGGATGGAGCGGTGTATCAACTGGGACCATTTCCGCATATAAGAATGAGATGCGTCAGTAATAGGTGTAGTCTCGTGAAGGATTCTGTATATTTCGGTAATCATGTGGGTCTGGTATGGTCCCTGAGCACATAGAAGTTCAAATGGGGTAGGCTTGTCAAGGCTTAAAGTAGGGGATTTAGAGGCAAAATAGTGTCTAATTTGCAAATATGAATAGAATAGCTGTTTAGGGATTTGGTGTTTATTTTGCAGCTCCTCAAATGATAGGAGCGTTCAGGTAAGGGGGTGTACAATGTTTCGAAGCTGGAATATACCTGCTTGTGTCCATGGAAGCATTCTTTCGTATGTCAAACTGTCAGGAATATCGGGGTTAAACAGTACATTCAACAGCGGAGGGCATGGAGAAGCAAGGGAAAATTGTCGCAAGCATTTCTTCCATAGGTCAAGAGAGAATAGCATTGGGCCTAGGCATATGTTTCTGAGTTGGTACAGAGAAGAGCTTAGATCTGTCCAAATCATGGCACAGATGTGTACTGGTTTAGTGATACTCATCTCAATCTCTGCCCAGACAGTAGGTGCCATTCTGTATGACCAAGTAACAATTGTTTTAAGGTGGGTAGCAAAGTAGTATTTAATAAGGTCCAGGGTCCCCAATCCGCTTCACATCTTGGGGGCTAGCATTACCGAGCTCGCTATCCTATGGGTCTTGTAGTGTCATATAAAGTTAAGAAATGGTCTTTGCATGGCTTTTAATTGTGACATGGGAATGGGAATTGGGAGTGTGTCAAAGAGGTAGAGAAGTCTTGGCATTACAGACATCTTTAGAACATTGATGCGACCTAGAAGAAAAGTGACTAGCTTTAATGGATTTTTCTTTTGCTGTTGGTCAACAAGTGCAACTATATTCTTTTCTCAAGGTTCTCATATAAAAGTAAAGAATTCTCTTCTTGAGTATGCAGTATATCACAAAAGTGATTACACCTCTCACATTTTTGTAAATATTTTATTCTATCTTTTCATGTGACAACACTGAAGATATTACACTTTGCTACAATGTAAAGTAGTGAGTGTACAGCTTGTATAAACAGTGTAAATTTGTTGTCCCCTCAAAATAACTCAACACACAGCCATTGATATTTAAACTGCTTGCAACAAAAGAGAGTACACCCCTAAGTGAAAATGCCCAAATTGGTCCCAATTAGCCATTTTCCCTCCCCGATGTCATGCGACTCGTTTGTGTTACAAGGTCTCAGATGTGAATGGGGAGCAGGTGTATAAAATTTGGTGTTATCGCTCTCACTCTCTCATACTGGTTACTGGACGTTCAACATGGCACCTCATGGCAAAGAACACTCCAAGGATCCAAAAAAAAATTCTTTCTCTACATAAAGATGGCCTAGGCCAGGCCCGGATTGGCCATAGAGCAAACCAGGCACTTGCCCAGTGGGCCGGGGCCGCAAGTCCTTGTTGGGCCCAAGACAGCATGTATATTTGCCGTCCCCTCAAAATAACTCAACACACAGCCATTAATGTCTAAACCGCTGGCAACAAAAGTGAGTAAACCCCTAAGTAAAAATGTCCAAATTGGGCCCAAAGTGTCACTATTGTGTGGCCACAATTATTTTCCAGCGCTGCCTTAACCCTCTTGGGCTGGAGTTCACCAGAGCTTCATAGGTTGCCACTGGAGTCCTCTTCCACTCCTCCACGACGACATCATGGAGCTGGTGGATGTTAGAGACCTTGCACTCCTCCACCTTTCATTTGAGGATGCCCCACAGATACTCAATAGGATTTAGGTCTGGAGACATGATTGGCCAGTCCATCACCTTTACCCTCAGCTTCTTTAGCAAGGCAGTGGTCATCTTGGAGGTGTGTTTGGGGTTGTTATCATGTTGGAATACTGCCCTGCAGCCCAGTCTCTGAAAGGAGGCGATCATGGTCTGCTTCAGTATGTCACAGTACATGTTGGCATTCATGGTTCCCTCAATGAACTGTAGCTCCCCACTGCCGGCAGCACTCATGTAGCCCCAGACCATGACACTCCCACCACCATGCTTGACTGTAGACAAGACATACTTGTCTTTGAACTCTTTACCTAACTACCACCACACACGCTTGACACCATCTGAACCTAAAATACGTTTATCTTGGTCTCATCAGACCACAGGACATGTTTCCAGTAATCCATGTCCTTTGTCTGCTTGTCTTCAGCAAACTGTTTGCGGTCTTTTTTCTGTATCATCTTTAGAAGAGGCTTCCTTCTGGGATGACAGCCGTGCAGACTAATTTGATACAGTGTGTGGCATATGGTCTGATCACTGGCAGGCTGACCCCCCCGCCCCTTCAACCTCTGCAGCAATGCGGGCAGCACTCGAACGTCTATTTCCCAAAGACAACCTCTGGATATGATGCTGAGCATGTGCACTCAACTTCTTTGGTCGACCATGGCAAGACCTGTTCTGAGTGGAACCTGTCCTGTTAAACCATTGTATGGTTTGGCCACCGTGCTGCAGCTCAGTTTTAGGGTCTTGGCAATCTTCTTATAGCCTAGGCCAGACCCGGACTGGGACAAAAAATAGGCCAGGGCATTTTGGACTGAGCAGCCCATGACATGTTAACCGGCCCCTTCCCCACTCTCCACCCTGACGGATCCCCTGGGAGAGGGGGGGGGGGTACCCGGCAGAGGTGCGGGGGGGGGCGAGGGGGACTGGGAAAAAGCATGAAGGGGGGTGGAGAGCACAGGAAGGAACATTGAGAACATGGGGTGGGGCGAGAGCACAGGGGAGAGGCCGTGAACACAGGGAGGAAGAGTAGAGTACGGGGGGCCAGAGAGCACAGGATGTGGGGGTTTGGAGAGCACAGGGGGAAGCAAAATCATGGGGTGGGGCTGAGAGCACAGGGAGGGCAGGATTGCACAGGGAGGGTGGAGAGTACAAAGGGGGAGGCGGGGATTACTGGGGGAGGGGGACTGGAGAGCAATGGTGGGGAGGTGAAGAGCACTGGGGGAGGCGGACAACACTAGTGAGGCTGGGGGCTGGAGAGCATGGGGGATGTGGAGAGCACAGGGGGCAGTGGAGAGCACAGGGGAAGGTGGAGAGCACAGGGGAAGGCAGAGAGTCAGGGGGGAGGTGGAGATCACAGGGGGGCAGCAGAGAGCATGGGGGGATGTGGAGAGCACAGGGGGGCAGCGGAGAGAATGGGGGAGGCTGAGCGCCAGGGGGGAGGTGGAGAGCACAGGGGGCAGCAGAGAGCATGGGGGAGGTGGAGATCAAGGGAAGGCTGAGAGCCAGGAAGAGGCTGCAGAGAGCATGGGGGGAGGTGGAGAGCATGAGGGGCAAAGAGTATGGGTGGGGCGTAGCGCACAGGGGAGCAGCAGAAATAAGCAGGATAGGAGGAGCAGTGGGGGTGGCTGCATATAGAAGGATCATTCTTTCCATCTTCCTCCTGCAGTCTCTGAATGCCTGCTTCTCCTCTCCCACTTGCATGCATTCAGAGAGGAAGATGGAGAGAATGATTCTTCTATATGCAGCCGCCCCCACTGCTCCTCCTATCCAGGTTACAGGGGGGCTGCACTCATGTTCTCTCTGATCTGTCTCCAAGGTGTCTGCAGCAGGTGTCTAATCTAGCTCCTCCCCCTTTGGGGTCACACCCCTGTCACTGATGGCTGAACTATACGTGCAGCCGCAGAGAGGCCAATGGTGTCTCCTCTAGCTCCTCCCCTTTGTGGTAACGCCCCCTGGCAAAGACGGCTGAACTATACATGCGGCCGTGGAGAGGCCGTAGGTGTCTCCTCTAGCTCCTCCTCTCTTCACGTTTCCGTCACCCCGGAGCCGATGGCTGAGCTGAACTGGCAGCCGAGCAGCTACAGAGAGGCCAGGTGAGGCTCAAAGAACAGCCCAGCAAGTGCCTGGCTTGCCCTATGGCCAATCCGGGCCTGGCCTAGGCCATCTTTCATCTTTCTCCTTTCAAAAGGTCAACATTATTGTCAACACATGGTAAAGAGGTTGTAAACATCTGAAAAAAAACTGCAAGACAAAGGCATAATGAGCTAGTATGCATCGCATACTAGCTCATTATGAAGTACTTACCTTAAAACTAAGCTGTTGCAGCGGTCCCTGGTCACCGCTGTCTTTCCTTAAGCTTCTTATGGGTTTGCAGGCTCCAGCCCTGTGATTGGCCAGAGCCGCAATGACGTTACTCCCGCACATAAGCACGGAAGCCGCCGTTCATGGCACGGGCTCGAAAGGAATGGCATACGCGCGCCGTTCCTTCAGAGCTCATGTGTTAGTGATGTCACTGGCTGCATGCACTGGAAAAATCTCATAAACTGTACAGGTTTTAGGAGATATTTTCAATACCTATAGGTAAACCTTATTATAGGCTTACCTATAGGTAAAAGTTTGCAGAGGAAGTTTACTTCCTCTTTAACATGCGTGCATTAATGCAGAATGCAGGAACAAAGAAGTGTAAATTGTCTTTTAGTGTTCTTATAAGGAAGCACCCTCCTAGAGCACATACCTTAGGGACTATTTCACCAAAAATATAACTTCTTGCAGGGGATGGCTTGAAATTTGAAGTTGAAATTTACTGTATCTCAGTGCAAACTCCTGGGAAAAGCAAAGATCATATCACAGAAGCAGGAAAAATACATTTTGGGGGCATTATGTACACCTTCATGTATGTGGAACACCTCCAGGTTGCAATGTCAAAATTAACTAATATTTTTAATTTTTGACAGCTTTAAAAAAATACAATTGCTGTAGACGAATAGTAAGATTTAATAAAAAATAATTAAAGTGGATGCCATAATGTAAGATTTCCTTTCATTTGAGCCCAGTCTTGCCACACAGATTTACTCCAGCCCAGAGAAATCCTCTTTTATTGTTCAGTTAGAAATATCTTGACAAAGTGCTGAAAACTTTGTCAAAAATGCCCCCTTGCTGTGAGTGACAGGTGATTTACATATCTCATGCACTAGCCTGAGACAGGCACAGACCACAGATCCACAGACCAGAGTGAAAGAAAATGTATTCTCGAGTGAACAGCAAGAAGAATATAGGGGAGATGTTTGTAGTCAGAGCTGGGCAGAGTAGAACATCCAGTGATCTGATGATTGTTATAGTGCAGTGTGTGTGTCTGAGGTCACCTGATCACAGATAACATTCCTTTTCATCACCAGGATTTGTTATGTGGGGGAGGGGTGAATTTCTCACTTTTTATAATTACACAGGATGTGCCTGTCTAAGGCTAGTGCATGAGATAGGTAAATCACCTGTCACTCACAGCAAGGGGGCGTTTTTGACAAAGTTTTCAGCACTTTTTTTGGGGGGTTTACATCCACTTTAAGGAATATTAATTAACATTGACAGCCTAGGACAGGAAGTATGCAACACTTAGGATCCCAAAATGAAAAAGACTAATAAGATGCAATGCATTGGGGTGGATTTACTAAATGCAAAAAGACTGTGCACTTTGCAAGTGCAGTTGTTCTCGGTGTTGACTGTAAAGTGAATAACTTAACACCAAGTTCACTATATGGAGGCCTTATATAATTTAACATGTTGATCATATCTCCCCTTATTCTCCTCTTCTCAAGAGTGGATAAATCAGTTCCTCTAATCTTTTCTCATAGCTGAGCTCCTCCATGCCACTTATCAATTTGGTTGCCCTTCTCTGCACTTTCTCCAGTTCCCTCGATATCCTTTTTGAGAAATGGTGCCCAAATCTGAACTGCATATTCCAGATGAGGTCTTACTAATGATTTGAACAGGGATTCCCCCAGTTGTACTCCCCTAGCATGTATAATGCATGCATATTCTTAGCCCCCAAGTGCATTTATCAATATTAAACCTCATCTGCCACATAGTCACCCAATTAGACAGTGCATTGAGGTTGGCTTGTAAATTGGAGACATCCTGTAAGGACGTCATTCCACTGCATAGCTTGGTGTCATCGGCAAAGACAGAAATTTTACTTTTGATCCCAGACCCAATATCATTTATAAAGGTATTAAAAAGTAAGGGTCCCAGCACTGAACCTTGTGGTACACCACTGATAACCCTAGACCATTCAGAGCAGGAATCATTAACCACTACTCTGAATTCTGTCTTTTAGCCAGTTTTCTATTCATTTACAAACTGATAGTTCCAAGCATGTAGACCTTTCCTTACACACGAGCCATGTGTGCGGAATTGTATTGAACGCTTTTGCAAAATCCAAGTATACCACGTCCACCGCCACGCCTCTGTCCAAGGTTTTACTTACCTCTTCATAAAAAGAAATCAGGTTTGTCTGACAACTTCTGTCTTTCATTTTCCAGCAAGAACTTGTCTATGTGGTCTTTTATTTAATGCTCCAGTATCTTCCCAACTATAGAAGTTAAATTAAAAGGTCTATAGTTACTTGGTAAAGACTTTGTTCCCTTTTTAAATCTAGGTACCACGCTCGCCCTACTACACCAATAAAAATTAGTTACAATGGCTTTAAAATTACAGAGCTAAATTATTTTATGGATACCATCTGG
Source organism: Lithobates sylvaticus (assembly GCA_028564925.1). NCBI lineage: Eukaryota > Metazoa > Chordata > Amphibia > Anura > Ranidae > Lithobates > Lithobates sylvaticus. Next base: position 263,899,518 of record CM053027.1, on the reverse strand, counting down.
TCCAGGTGCTTTATCCACCTTTATTCTGTCTAAATATTTCTGGACCTTATCACTTTTGAGCCATTGTGGATCATTCGGTACTGTGTCAATACCACCCCCATTATGGACATGAGCCCCCCATGCTCTTTTGTATACACAGAGCTGAAAAAAGTATTTAATATATTAGCCTTATCTTTGTCCCCAGTCACCCACTCTCGATTATTTTGTAAAGGGCCTACATGCTCAGGCCGGACCTTTTTACTATTAATATATTTGAAGAATCTTTTGGGGTTTGTCCTACTATCTTTTTCAATCTGTTGTTCGTTTTGAATTTTTCCATCCTTGATTTCCTTTTTACATATTCTGTTAAATTCTTTGTAACATTTAAACAACACTAGTGTTCCTTCACTTTTATATTTTTTAGAAGATTTTTTCTTATTGTTTATAGCTTTTTTTAACTTTGACCATGAGCCACATAGGTTTTATTTTTAGCCTTTTAAACATATTGCCTAAGGGAATATACTTTGCAGTGAGGTCCCAAACAGTTTTTTTTGAAGAATTCCCATTTCTGTTCTGTGTTTATCGATGCCAATATTCCCTCCCAGTTTAAGTCCTGGAGAGAAGCCCTCATCCTTGGAAAATTTGCTCTCTTAAAGTTAAGTGTTTTTATCTTTCTGCATGTATTTCTTGCTTACAGCTAACATCAAATGAAATCATGTTATGATCACTGCTACCCAGGTGTTCCTTTATCTGAACATTAGTAATAAGCTCTGCATGGTTTGAGATTATCAGGTCCAACAGAGCTTCATTCCTAGTTGGGGCCTCAATAAACTGGATCATAAAATTGTCCTGTAATAGGTTTATATATGTTTGCCCTTTAACTGTCCCAGCAGTGGCATTACTACAGTCAATTTCTGGGTAGTTAAAATTCCCCATTATTATCACCATCCCAGCCCTTGCAGCCCTTTCCATCTGTGCAAGGAGCTGAGTCTCCACCTCCTGGTTAACATTGGGTGGTCTATAACAAACTCCAATGATTAACTTTGAACTACGCACATCTATATGCACGGGTGGAACATAATGTTTCAGACTCATCACACTCCCCATCAACCAGGTCCTCTTTCACACTTGCTTTGAGATCACTTCTCACATAGAGACAGACCCCACCACCTTTCCTCTCTCCGAAAGAGTGCATAGCCAGGGATATTAATAGCCCAGTCATGTGAGGATTGAAGCCAAGTTTCAGCATTACCGATTACATCATAGCACCTCATTCACTAAACTCTGGAGCAACTGCACTTGCAAAGTACACCGCCTAATTGTCTTTAGTGAATCAATCCCATGATTTTTCTTTGGGGTAAGGTGAAGATTCCGAAATTCAAAATTCAAAATTCGAAAATCCAAAAATCCAAAAATTTGTCAATTCGGAAATCCAAAAATAAGAATGAAAATCTGAAAATTTTAAAGAATGAAAATCTGAAAATTTTAAAGAATGAAAATCCGAAAATAAGAACGAAAATCCGAAAATTCGAAAATCTGAAATAATAACTTTAAATGAAACTACACTTTTGTTAAAAATAGCATAAAATTGCTATACAAACAACTTTGTAATTTACTGTAAAGCTAATAACTTAACTATTGAATTATAGGTAATATAATTTCCTTTCAAATTTGGCTGTTAGTGAACATAACAAATATGAATTTATCCGAAATTACGAATTATCCGTAATAACGAATGCCGTATCTAAATGAATAGAACATAACTAATTAATAATAATAAATAACAATAATAATAATAATAATAAAAATGTATTATTATTTATTATTATTTTGTTCTGTTCCAATTGTTTAGATGAAGCATTCTTTATTTCGGATAATACGTAACTTCAGATAAATTTGTATTCTTTACGTTCACTAACAGCCAAATTTGAAAGGAAATCCCAATACCTATGATTTAATAGTTATTACTAGTTAGTTAGTTATTATTTCGTATTTTTTAGGATTTTCAGATTTTCGTACTTTCGAATGTTCGGATTTTCCTTTCTCATTTTCGAATTTCCGAATTTTAGAATTTTTCGGATTTTCAGATTTTCGAATTCCGAATTTTTGAATTTTCGGATTTTTGAATTTCCGAATTTTATAATTTTCGAATTAACAAATTCCAAATTTTTTAATTGACGGATTTCCAAATTTTTCAAATTTTCTAATTTCCGAATTCTTGAATTTCCGAAAAAAATAATAATGAAATGAAAATGAAAACAAACAATTTTTTGGCAGTGCACATGTCTACCGGGGACTTTTTTCTGGTTTTTGGTTCCATACACTTCAATGGATCAAAAGCTTGTATTGAAAAACGCAAAATGCACCTGGAATATGCAAACTGCATAGGTGTGAATCAGGCCTTAAGAATGATCCATAAGAGTTTTTTTGCTTTTCCAATTATGTGCTGGGTCTACTATTTTTGAGAAACAATTAGAGCATTATGTTCCCATATTCCCATTCTCACTCTCTGAATTGGTTAAAATATGCCTGTAATGGTATTAAAATATTGAACCCTTCCCCATTCATGAAAAAGTAGAAACAAGGTCCTGTACATATCAGGGAGCAGGCATACAGATACACATTATATACAACATACAGTATGGACACCCTAAAAGGTCATCTTTATTGGCAAAGTCCTGTTTTCTATGTATTTTAAAGGACAGCAGTTTTCCCACGCAGGGGTTTTACCATTACTGTAAGTTGCACAATACTTCAGCCTCCTGGCCTACTCACTTGCCACATGGCTGCTTCAGGCCTCAAGCTTGGCCTTAGGTCTGCTCCTCAGACACAATAGTATGCTTCAGTCTAGCTCTCTCATAGCTTACTCACAATCAGCTCATCGCTGCTCTATTACTGGCTACATCTGCCTTCTGCAGACATGCATGCTCTGGCTTCCCCATGCAGTCCTCCTGACTCCCATGCACTGACCTCCTGTCTGTTGGGTGGAGCCCTGAGCTCTATCCCTGGGTCTAATATGAATCCAGCCCACAGCTGTTCAATCAGCATCCTTGCCTCTCCAAAAATCTGGCTTAAACAGCTAAAATAAACATAAAGGATTGAGAAACTATGGGTGGACTTTGTGGGCACACGAGAGAAAAAATGTTTTGTAAAAAATATAGTTTTATCAACACCCCATATGGACAAAATTTACCAGTTACCCAATAATTCAGTTACAAAGGTTGGATCTAAATATTGAAGTAATATTGAAGTATCTCATATCATTTCAAAGTAGAAAAGTTTGATCCAATAACACCTTCACATTTGCTGGTCGACACGTTTCACTAGAAATGAGCTTCCTCAGGACAAATACTGGGTAGGTGCTGGTATATTTTAAAAACAGAAACAGAAAATTCTATATATATATTCTATAAATATTCTATAAGTATTACATATAGTATATATTAGTATAAGCACAACAGTGATTATTTCACTATATATCCAAGAAAGACACACAGTCACCATACAGGACGTATACACGAACACATATATGCTTGCTTGGTAGGTCTATATCCAAGGATATGGAAGACTCCACAGGACTGGACAAACATTCAAAAGTCTATAGTTTTGAGTATCGCACACCGATGCAGGTGCATGAGGAACCCATAGAATTAGGTGCAGAAAGGCTATGTGCCACTATGGAACCAGGTTCAGACATATGTATCTAGAAAAGGCAGGATATCATATAAATAAGATTTCCTAAACATTCAAAGGGAGTCATAAATGTGTGTGGTCTACTCAGGGCCAGAAGACTGCTGGAAATGATGCTTACCTACTATGTAATAGTGGTTATACCAATCACATATCAGAGAGCAGGATTTAACCGCTTCAATACAGGGCTTTTAAACACCCTTCCTTACCAGAGCACTTTTTGCGATTCGGCACTGCGTCGCTTTAACTAACAATTGCGCGGTCGTGCGACATTACACCCAAACAAAATTGACGTCCTTTTTTTCCCACAAATAGAGCTTTCTTTTGGTGGTATTTGATCGCCCCTGCGGTTTTTATTTTTTGCGCTATAAACAAAAGAAGAGCGACAATTTTGAAAAAAAACACAATATTTTTTACATTTTGCTATAATAAATATCCCATTTTTTTTAAAAAAAAAACAATTTTTTTCCTCAGTTTAGGCCGATACGTATTCTTCTACATATTTTTGGTAAAAAAAAAATCGCAATAAGCGTATATTGATCGGTTTGCGCAAAAGTTATAGCGTCTACAAAATAGGGGATAGATTTATTGAATTTTTTTTTTTTTTTTTTTTTTTTTACTAGTAATGGCGGCGATTTGCGATTTTTTTTTTCGTGACTGCGACATTGCGGCGGACACTTCGGACACTTTTGACACATTTTTGGAACCATTCACATTTACACAGCGATCGTTGCTATAAAATTGCAATGATTACTGTGTAAATGTGACTGTCAGGGAAGGGGTTAACACTAGAGGGCGCTGGAGGGGTTAATGTGTGTCCCTAATAGGAGTGATTCTAACTGTAGGGGGAGGGGACTTAAGGGGAGGAGACCGATCATGTGATCCTCTGTACTGGGATCACATGATCGGTCTCCTCCCCGCTGACAGGACGTGGAGCTGTGTGTTTACACACACAGCTCCACGGTCCCGCCCGGTCCCGTTGTTTTAACGGGCAATCGCGGGTGCCCGGCGGACATCGCGGCCGCCGGGCACTCGCACCGGGTCCCGAGCGATGCCGCGGGCGCGCGCGCGCCGCCAGCGCGCGCGCGCCCCCCAGGCGGCCGGGAATCCGAGGACGTCATATGACGCCCACCCAGGATGGTAGATCCACCTTGTGGGCGTCATATGACTATGGCCGGGTATTGAACTGGTTAAACCTGTGATAAAAATATATACTTCCATACACTATGGTATAATCAGACAACCAAGGAGAAATATCTAGGGGTATAAACAGGGTCAAGGGGTGGCCATCTAGGTGATCACATCACATGTGATCAACAATGTGAGTAACTTACCAAAGATACATTGTCCCGGTCCTAAAGTGCTGTGACTAAATGTCAGGAAGGAAACATTTCTCCATACTGAGAGAGAAAAGTAACATCTAAGAGAAAGACATCATGGGAGACTACTAAATACCGATATGGGCCAGCAAGAGAATAACAAATAGCATATACCAACCTATAGTGTCACGGTATGGCAGATGTCCCTATTAAGGAAGCCTATTATCAAAATCCTGACAAACAATACCCACTCAGTGATGGAAGGTCTATGAGCAAAATAAAGGATAAATAAATAAAGAGTTTCAAAGCAAAACTCACAAGTGGTCACCAAGCGGTAATCAAAAATGGAATTTCCAAAAGTTGATTTACCCATATGACCCACTCTTACTATGCATAGGTATCCTCTCTGTGTGTGAACATCCCATCAAAGCCCAACATCCTATATATAGGGATTGACATCCAAAGGGGGTGGAAAAAGTCACCAGTTTGGTGCCAAAATACGGCCCAATCATGTGACGCATAGTGGTCGCACTGCCCAATCACAGCGGGAAAAGGTCACGGTATAGGGCGGATCAAATTATTGGATCAAACATTTCTACTTTGATGTGATATGAGATAACTCAATATTTAGATCCAACCTTCTTAACTGCATTATCGGGTAACTGGTAAATTGTGTCCATATGGGGTGTTGATTGTATGTCTCTGTTTTTTAATTAAAACATTTTGCTCTCATGTGTGCCCACAAAGTCCACCTATTTCTTGAGTTTCTCAATCCTTTTTTATATATATTTTGGATGTTGGCATGGTGAGGGTCCTCCCTTCTTAAGCTAAAATAAACAGTGGCATGGGCTGGCACCTCTACAAAATATATATATATGGGAAGGGGGGTAATGTATTAACAGTTAACAGGTAATGAACAGTTATCAGGTAAGCAATAAAAAGCAAATAAAAAAAGTGTTCAGAATAGTGAGTTTAGATGAGGGAAAATGTCTCTGGAGTGACAACTTTTCTCTTCGATAAATATATATAAAGGTTCCAGAGAAAGTGATTTAAATTATTTGAAAAACTATGGGATGGTCAGCATTATCACTCAGTTAAGAAAAATAAATCTTTTTCTCACTAAAATCTGCAATACTTGCTATTCAAATAAAAATAACTACAAAACTGTATAACAATGATTTATCTGTTACTCTGAGAAATAACTTTGTAACTGCATTTTCCAACTACCAAATTAAACAACACAATGTATGTGAAGCTAAAGTCAACCAGTGACTTCACTGCTTAAAAGCATATATTGGTATGGACATGCCTTTACTGCACTTGATGTTGTTAATGCACTTGATGTCTGAGAGTTTTCAGCTTTGCCTAGAGGATTTTAGATCTATATATAAACCACTGGAGAGATGAATGTATATCAGCTTCTAAAAATGTCAACACTTATTTCTAGGGTCAGAAGCCTGGCTTTCTACCCTGCCACCTGCCACTAAACACACTTTAATTGTATGGAGAAGTCAGAGTTTCTATACAGATATAATGGGGTCTCATTGAATCTTGGCTGGCACTGATCTCTGGACAACAGACCCTGACAAACCGGGATTGATACAACTATTTGGAGCTTGAGTATTCAACTAGAATGTAAGGCAGCTGGCTGGAGCATATTTTCCCAGGACTGTCAGGATGATGGAGCACCCAAACAAGAAACACATCTCCTTTCTTCTTGCGGGAAAAAAAAGAGATCATCTAAATGTAAAAGTGTTGTTTTAACAGTATGATTGAGAAATACAGTATTTCAGAGAATCGCTTAGTTGGCTGACCCATTCACAGCTAAAAATGACTTTTTTTCATTTGGCAAACACCAAATGGTTTGCATATATTAGTTAGCTATTATAACTTATTATAAACTTAGACTGTTAAGTAAAGGGATGCACAGGACTTCATAGGGTTGATTTACTAAAGACAATTAGGCTGTTCATTTTGCAAGGGAATTTTGCCTTAATGTGAATGTGGTAAAAATTCACTTTGCGATATCCAATCACACTTTTGTAGTTTAATAAAAGCATGAGTAATTGTGACTCCAGCATTAAACAGTTTTCTGAAAGCAACAGAATTGTTAAAGGGGTTGTAAAGGCAAAAGTTTTTTTTATATTAATGCATTCTATGCATTAAGATAAAACGACTTCTGTGTGCAGCAGCCCCCCTTACCTGAGGTCCCTCTCTGTCCAGCAATGTTCACAAGTATCTCAGCCATCTGAGATTCCCCTTACTGATTGGCTGAGACACAGCAGCAGTGCCATTGGCTCCCACTGCTGTCAATCAAAGTCAACTAGCCAATCAGGGGAGAGAGGGATGGGGCCGGGTTGGGGCTCAATATCTGAATGGACACACAAAGCTGTGGCTCAGCTCAGGTGCCCCCATAGCAATCTTGCTTGCTGTGGGGGCACTGAATAGGAGGGAGGGGCCAGGATCACAGAAGAGGGACCTGAGAAGAGGAGGATCCGGGCTGCTCTTTGCAAATCCACTGCAACAGAGCAGGTAAGTATAACATGTTTATTATTTTTATAGGAAAAAAACGAGACCTTACAATCACTTTAAGGTGGTTGTTGTTATTATTATTATTATTATTATTATCAATAATATAATTTATTTGTACTTACTTACTTATTTGTACTTACATCCATATAAAACAGAATGTGTGTTATATGATTCTGGAACTGGATTTTTAAAGGCTAGGTTCATTTTTTCCCCCTAAAATCTGGTTCCCCTATTTCCCAATATACCATTATTGTACCTTGGTTGCAGAAAAATACAAACTTTTTAGATTTTTAGAACAGGGCCTTACCTTAGCCCCTGCTATATTTCTTAGAATACTTCAGAGACTCCCTGGTATAAAGACAGAGACAGAGGAACCAATAAGACACAGAAAGGAGTTTACCAGCTGACCTCATTAGCACACCTTCACCCATCAACTAAGTTTTAACAGCATCCCCAGCATTTCTCCAAGCATGCATTTGCCTGGCTTTCCTAGGGTCTATCAGATGGGCTCAGGCTTTATGCTAAACTCCCTGGGGCCATATGCAGCCCACGGCACACCCCTGATGTAGTGAAAGGGTCTGCCTGATTGGATACAGAGTGATTGGATAGATGGTGTATCCTCCTATTATATAGCTTTGGGAAATCTAAAGGAGATTGTACAAAGATTGTACAATCAGATTGTATAATGTATGGCAACATATAAACACCTACAATTACCTAGTTGTGCTTTCAGTGTCACACCAAAAACAGAAGTAAATACACATATTTCCACATAAAAATGCAGTGAATGCAGTAAAATGTGAAACTCGCACCACGCCAAAATGTCCCATGCCATGCGAAAAAGGTTCCATGAGCTACTTTGCCACATGCATTGCAGTCCATTGAAGTCTATGGTGAAGTCTATGGTGTATCACTGGAAAAACGAGCCAAAGAACACGTGCTCTCAATACTCTAGGTGTGAAAAGGGGCTGAAAGTGAAATTGGTTTTACACAAAAACAACACGGCACCATTCATATCTGTTTATTTGGAAATGTATAGCAAACTGCACAGAAGATGCTTTTCAGCGATGCTGCAAATATGCAGTGTTGTCATTACGTGTTAAAGTTACCCCAAGTGCAGCAAACACACCAAAAACTGTAGTAATGCACCATGCTTTGCTCCAAAAAAGTTCTGGAGCTTCTCTGGGGGTGATTGTTGTGTGAAGAGCAGCACATTCACGTGCATTCAAGAAAGAGCTGCCCTATGCGTGATGAGAGGAAATGCTTCAAAACACCCAAAATAAATGCATGTGGGAATGTGAGTTTTCGCTATGTGGAGATGTGAATTAGACCTGACAATCGAATGTCTCCACTCCCTCCTATGTACTTGTACATAGATGACCATGCATTATGTAAATTTTTTGAACAATGTACGATTTCTTTAGATTTACCAGAACTATGGAATAGGAGGACCCACCTGACCAATCCATTCACTCTGCATCAAATCAGACAGACCCTTGCACTTTATAGCTGATGGGAGATCTAATGGAGATAGTACAATCAGATTTGAGGTGTGGTTGAGAGTGGTGAACAAACCCTATCACACCCTCTACTGTGATTCAACAAGGAAGTCAAGGATTCTAGGACATGACCTAACAGGAAGTGAAAGCTGGATGGAATCTAAAAATTCTTTCAAAAATACAAATACACTGACAAGATTTTCTTTTCCAATGATTTTTATTCAAAATAGATTTAAGGAGACAATGAAGTACTTAAGAGTACAGATACATGTTAAACAATGGTGTTACAAATACAATGGAGATTGTGAAAACCATCATATTCTGCACTGACAAGATTTTAAATCTCCTGTTTATTAGGTAAGTGAGTGAAAAGCACATCAGGGAGACTGGGCCAGCAATGCCATTGGAAAACGCTTCTATTTATTACGAAGGCTGAAATTCTGCCCAAAAAGTGTCTCTTGACCACCCTTTCTAGCAGTCTCCTTTTAACTAAAAAAATAAAAATTCTGGGTATTTCTCACATTTCTGCTTCTACCCAGTTACTTGTAAAAATGTAATTCATTCTTATGAAACATTGTGATCCTCTTCTTTTAAAAAAACATTGTCGCTAGAATAAAAAATGTGAACATAACTTTTCTCTGTAAAGAAAAAAAAATATGCTTACCTGTCTTGCTGTCCACACTTTCAATCATCACTGTATTGAAGAGATAGAGCATCCCCAAAAATTTTCAGAAACCAACACTTCTGGGAGTGTTAAGCCCCATACACACGCGCGGATTATCCGAGGACCAGGTCCGTCGGATCATGTCCGTCATACTTTGTCTGATGTTGGTTTTGCGTACACACGGTCGGACAAAGTTGTCGGAAAATCCGATCATTCTGAACGTGGTGACGTTTGTTGCCTACGACGGGACTAAGTAGAGGCTAGTAGCCAATAGCTTTGGTCTTGTAATGTGATCTGAGCATGCGTAGCACTTTGTCCGGTCGGACAACCGTACACACGATCGGATTTGGTGTGATCGGACCGGGTTGTCAGCAAATCTTTCCAGCAGGAGATAAGACTTTGTCCGTCGGATAATCCGACGTACACTGTCCGATGGTGCATACACACGGTCTGATTTTTCAACAACCTTGTCCGATCGGACAGAATCCATGAAAAAATCCGACCGTGTGTATGGGGCTTTAGATGCTTTGTATGCCTGTATATCCCTACAGAGCAAAGTAGTGACATTAGGATCAATGGATTGAACCACAGCACTTAGGAGACTAGGAATTTTGACAAATCAGGAAGTGTGGTGGATGCACTCAGACACTATAATTGATTAAGAGAGCAAAGATTGGTGGTGGGATAGCTCAGTGTCATTTTTTTTTACATGGAACAGTTAATTTCAAGTGTTCAAATCAACACTTTTAGAGGGATTAGTAATTAGTTATCCCTGCAGTGTGTCATTTTGGACTTTCTTTTATTTTAAACCTGGTCTTGTAATTGCTTTGACCAGTGCAGCTCCCACTGTATGCCCAGTCAACACCAGCACTGCAGGTATGAGACACACCAACACTGATGTCCCTTTTCTGTCCCAATCTGTGCTTGGCCATTAACAAAATTTAGAGTGTGTTTATGATACAGGGGTGCAATTTGTGAATGGGCATGTGTATATGGGGGTAGAAATATAACACCAGTGCTGGTGCACCACAGGTGTCTGCAGGTATGTGTAAATACAGCGGGAAGCCCAGTTTTTAAACTGCAAGACCAAAAAAGAAAGCCCAAATGAACCTATTGCACAGATAATCAGTTACTAACCTCTCTAAAGGTCCCTGGAGAAACTAAGCATGAATCTGGTTTTCACCTTTAGCCCCCGATACACTGGATCTAACTTTGAAATTGTGCGACTTCAATTGAAGTTGTACAATTTCCAAGTTGCATGTCAGTGAGACTTCAGGTGCAACTTGGTAGACATCTGTGCAACTTCATGCAAAGATGTCTATGCAAGTCACACCTGAAATCTCAAAAAGTAGTCCAAGAACTACTTTCCAAATCAGTGCAGAGTCACATTAAATTGACTGGTTCCATTGTGGACAAAAGGGTGTGACTTGTCATGCAATTTGAAACTGCCAAATCGCATGACAAGTCACCCCGGTGTGACCATGGGCTTAGAAGATAAAGGTCATTATAGGAATGAGTAAAACCGAAACATGTTTTCTCTACCTATCGTGTTATCTGAGGAATGGGTTAAACCCTGAAACATGTAATCTAATACCGCTCACCTGCTTTGATACTCTTCACATCCCCTGCTCTGATTCTTATGACTCATCAGACTTTGCCAACGTCTGCCTGCAGTCGGAGTGTGTGCCGCGTCCGGGGGGGGGGGGGGTCCTGTGGTGTCCGGACACCCTGAAGCTCAGCCTCGCCCCCGCTGCTCCTCCAGCATCCACCTCTGGTTTTGACCAGGCGGTTGCAGCGACTCTGCTATCCCTCACTCTGGTCGTACAAGTGATCGTGCACCCCGGATCTGTGCTGAGCCTTTTCTCCCCCCTGATGTTACCTGGCGGTTTGGCTATGGTCACTGCTCTAAGCTTGCGGAAGGTTTTTATCAGGCTTCCCATTTTTGGTCAGTAGCCCCCTCCTTCGATAGCCTCCATGGAAGTGGGACAGCCATCTCTTCACCACATTTGGCTCCATTGCAGGCACGATCACAGTGTGTTTGGCTCTTCTGATTGCCATCTCTATTTGTACTGTATATTGGTTACATGATTTGTCAGCAATAAACAGTTTTTAAATCTTTTATGGATTCTATCTCCATTTGATCTTTTGCCACTTCCTGAATCTGCGCTTTCAAATTTTGTTGTTCCTGTCCTTTTCTCATTTGGTCATCTGAGTGTGGTAGCAGTGGTCCAGTGTGACTTCCTTATTAACCTTGGCTCTTTGGTTTTACTTTTTTGGGCTTGGCTCCCTGTTGGAATTTTCATGATTTATCCTAGTGACTACAGTGAAATCAACTTTTCAAAAATTACTTAATTACGTTCAAGGAAACGTTAAAAAAATAGCTTTTTACTTAAACATCATTGGATGACTAAAGTCAGCAAATGTCTGATGTTGCCTACACAAGGTCGGAATTTCCGACAACAAGATTACATTCAATATTTGGTGTCGGGAAAAACTGATCGTGTATACGCGGCATAAGTTCACATTCATTTTTTTAAATAAAAATTAAGTGAATATGCTCTATTCCTAGTAAATCAACCCTAAGTTGGTAGTAGCATAAATTTGTTTTGGCTTACTATGGTCAAATTTCTGAAATAAGTATTCTAATTGGTAGTTATTAGTTATAAAATTGCGTTATTGAAACAGCTTAAACTAAAATTGGTTCTAAAGATAATTATTTTTTTCATCTCTATGTATTTACTGCATTAAGGTAAACAAGTTTTGCCTCTTGCTGTGCCCTTTCTTCCAAATACTAGTGCCAGTCTTCTCTCCTATCATTCTGCTCCAAAAAGCTGGAAAGCAGCAGGAGCCATTGACTCCTGCTGCTCTGAGTCAAATCCTATGAATAGAGAGTGGTGGGCAGGGCTGAGCAAGTGCTTGCTATTAGGCAGACACAGAAGAGGAGGAGCCAAGATCACTGGTGGGGGACCCTGCTCTGCGCAATACTATTGCATACAGCAGGTGACTATAACATGATTATTATTTTAACTTTAAAAAATGCCTTAACAAACACTTTAATGAACATTAAATCATTTTTACTTGTGTAGCGCTACCCCAGTAGGAGCTGCTTTTTAATTAGTTATTCCCCTAAAAATGCAGAGGCTATCAATAACACAATCATTAGTCCATTCATTCTGGTTCCATTAAAAAAAGTCTAGGGGATGTCTTTTATGATATTGCTTGTTGAACCCATAACAGGAGAGAGGTTGAAGTGGTATGGGATACTCCAAAAAATGCTGACCTCACTAATTGCAACTTCTTTGAGCAGACTTTTCTTTGAGCAGACTTTAAACCAGTAACCCAGGGGAAGGCCAGATCTGAGACCCTGTAGGAGCAGTCTTTGAAAGAGCTACCACTGGAGTAGAACAGCACCCAGTCATTGTATTATTGAGCTTGGACCAGTACTCACAATTTTCCATGACAGTTGCATACCTCACAGCTCCTACCAAACACTCTTCAGTGGGTCCTCCAAACCAAATCCTTGGTTCTAGAAGTAATTTTAAATAGGTCCCCCAGCTCTGCTATAATTGGGACCTTGATGAACATCATCAGACTCCATCTGAACTTGAACATCAGCAGACTCCAGCTGAACTTCCTTAGGGCTCTTTCACACGGACGGTCCGTATGTCTGTTTTTCATCCTTCCATTTTTGGATGAAAAACAGACATACATGCATCCCTATGGGATAGCGGGTGTCAGCGGATAAGCATCCGCTGACACCGGATATCGTCCGTGTCCGCTATGGTCCGATTCTGCAGATGGAGAAAAATCCTATTTTTCCATCCGTCTGTGGATCGGATCGGATCGGATGACGACGGACTCTACGGTCCGTCGTCACCCAATCTCCCATAGGGGAGAGCGGCGCTCTGACAGGTCCATCCCTGCACAGAGTGCAGAGACGAACCTGTCATCTTCCTGCTCAGCGGCGATCGCTCCAGCTATACTCGTTGAGCAAGCGGATATCCACGGGGCAGATCAGCACTGATCCGCCCCGTGTGAAAGAGCCCTAAAAGGGGCAAAAGCCCCTGAGGCTGGGAACTTCTCCAGCAGGACAAGAACAAGGGCTGCAGCAAACTATTTATGTTCTCACCACTATTCAAGTTGCCCACCTGCCTCTATCAGCCCTCACTGTTCTGGGAGCCTCCAGAATGAAGGGGGCAATCAAACCTGCTGCCTGTGCAATCTAGAACAGCCCAAAGGAATCATTAACTGTTCCAATGTTTACAGAGGAGTCAAAAATAACTAAATGTACCTATCATCCTAGCAACCTACCTTGGAGGGTGCTATTTTTTTTTTTTAAATAGCCATTCCTATATTTGTTTCATGCCAGAACTCATGCAAGAAAGACTTCAATCTGCCTTTCATCCAGAAGAAAACTGGTATTCATTGTGATTTTTGTACAATTCTAAATGGCCAAAATGTGTTTCTAAATCTCCTACCATTGCATTGCTATTCCCTGCGTCAGAAAATGCAAAACAGTACTTTTAACAACAATAATGTTAATTTATTTAAAAAATTGCATTCTCATTAATAAATTAAATATATATGACTTACTTTTTATTTATTACATTAATTCAGCATGTATTCATTGGAAAAATTGTATGCTAATCTATTATTTAAGCCATACAATAACTAAGAGATTAATATATCATTCTCATATAAATGCATAGAAAATGATCATAATAAATTTAACTTTTGTTTAATTTTTACCAATGATTGTTTACATTTTTATCAGCATAACATTTTTTAATTTATATGTAATATAAAGAAATATGTTTTACCTGACCCTTGAAATATAAAACTGTACAGAAAAGAACAGCAGTAATACTGAATCAGTATTTATTACCAATAGTATACCAATAAAATGACATTCAGGAATTATTTATACAATGATCTGCTTGTACTGACTATGACCTCCCTTAATACTCTGTACCTCCACTGCGCCAATGAGTGATGATGAAATAAGTGGTAAAGGAGCTGCCACTTTAGTGAAAAATATACATTGACCAAAAATTATTCCTAAAAACGTGTAATGCAAAATATATGAATAGGTGATAATTTAGTAGCGCTCGTGAAATGAGTATTATGGCAAAAACTATTTATGAATACTGTGATAACTGTGATTATATCACCCAGTGACGCAGTGACACAAAATATATATTAAAAAAGTCCATTGAACTAGTGTTAAAAAAAGCAAAAAAGAATTCAATCTTCTCAAAATTCTTAAATCTTACACCACACCGATGTGCTTGTGACACCTCTCCCTATGAAAATGCACTCACCAGGATATGTTGCCTCCCACTCTCGTGTTTGGCAGGACAGCAGCCCCAGGCTAAAATGCCAACTGACAGAAAGAGCCAAGGACAATCAAACAACCCAGTAGGGGCCCCAGTAAAGAATTCAACCAACAAAAATCTGGGGGTCCCGGGGAAATCAGAACTGGCCTCGGTTCAAGCATCAATGGCAGAAGCAGAGCCGACACTAAAAGATGTATTGACGGCGGTTAATATATGTAAACATTCCCTAGGGGAATTATGCGGTCAAATGAAAAATGTTAAAGATGAACTGTCCCGGATGCGCCAGGAGCTTGAAAAGACGGCTGACAGAATAACAGCAACTGAAGGGAGAATTAGTCAAATCGAGGATGACATGTATCCATTGAATCAAGAGGTTAAAAGCCTAAAAGAGCAGTCGGATAAATTTGCAGGAAAACTGGATGAACTGGAAAACAGACTCCGAAGGGATAATGTGAGGCTGGTAGGCTTACCAGAAAAGAGCGAAGGATCTGATCCGATCGTATTTATGGAAAAATGGCTCATTGAAGTATTTGGAAGAGAGACATTCTCACAACAATTCGCGGTTGAAAGGGCGCATAGAGTCCCGTCCAGACCTCCACCTCAAGGAGGGCACCCGAGATCTATGTTAATGAAATTTTTGAATTTCAAAGATAAAGTGACGCTTCTCCGCAGGGCTAGAGAGTTGGGGAACATTTTTTTTAATGGACTATACACCTAAGAGACTATATGAGTTTGGATTGAGAACAGATGCCAGGTGCCCTAGGTGCCAGGATACTGGGGATTTAGCACATATGGTATGGAAGTGCCCAAAACTGCACCGTTACTGGACTGAAATCCTTAACATCCTGAACACCGTATTAGAAGTTAGACTGGAAATGAGCCCCAGACTGTGTATACTGGGATTGGATGAGGGGATAAATGGTGGTCCCTCTGTAATCAACGCCGTGATGAGAGGGTTGTTCCAGGCGAGAAAATTAATAGCGCAGAGGTGGCAGGCTGAGAAACCCCCAACGGTAGGAGAATGGAAAAGGTTAACAACAGAAACAGTATGGAAAGAAAGAACAGTGTATATAAGGAGAGGAAATCTGAGAGAGTTTGAAGCTATGTGGAGACCATGGTTGGATAAATTGGAAAATCCACTATGGGGTGGGGGGAGAGAGAGGGAGAGGGAATAAGTCGGGTGCCAAGAGGGAGGGCTGGGAAGGATAAAAGGGACTAAAGGTTAAAGGGTACTCCTTGCAAAATGTGAGAGGTGGAATTTTTTTCTTTTTTCTTCTTTTTAAATGTATGTACTATGTAAGTAAAGAATGTTTTTTGTATAATAATGAAGAAAATAAATAAAGATTATATAATTAAAAAAAAAAAAAAAAAAAAAAAAAAAAAAATAATTTATTTTATTTTTATACATCACATACACACTTCAATGTTTCAACTCACATTTTAAAAGAAAAATACCAGCATCAAAATGAAATCTCACAGCAAACTGAAGAACATTGGCTCAGCGGTGCACTGTGGTCACGGCGGACCCGAAGTGTGTGCTTTAAACTCTCACCCACTCCAAGGCCCCTGCTCTTGGCACTTTTTTATCTTTCACATATGGAAATGTCTGGCCTGGATGGATGATCGTGTTGTTGACCAAAGTGTGGTTAAAAATACCTTTTTGCCAAACAAGAGAGTGGGAGGCAACATATGCTGGTGAGTGCGTTTTCATAGGGAGAGGTGTCACAAACGGTGATCGGTCGGTGTGGTGGAAGATTTAAGAATTTGGAGAAGATTGAATTATTTTTTGCTTTTTTTTTTTGTTGTAAATATTTTATTAAGGTAGTAAAACATTTAACAGAGATAAAGGAAGAGCGGACGCAGCCGCAAAATGCATTTGACATCAGGACAATAAAAATGTAAGGTAAGAAACACACATCAAACCATCAATAGTAAACAATAGTAAACAATGGCAACGTATGCAGATCATTCAGTATGCTAGATCGTTAAGGTGGGGTAATAACATATATGCTGCAGTACGGTACAAATAGGTACGGAGGACAACTCAATAGTGTCAACAATAAGTGGGGCAATATAGGCACTGTCGGTTGAGGGCTTGCTAGCCGAGGGGTTTGTAGTAGTAGTTTTTTACAAATGTAAAAGGGGAAAGTTCCAACTGTATCTACATGGAGTGTAAAGGGGGGTATCCAGGGGAGGACGTTAGTTAGTCTTATGTTTGAAAATTTGGATCAGAGTTTGAGTCACCACAGCTCCCACTACGAGATCAAGTAAGGATATTAGAATATTCGTCAGTTGTTCGGAAGTGTAACCAACAGGACCAAATATGAGTAAATTTAAAGGGGGTGTCTCCAGCCTGGTGGATCAATTCTTCCATTTCCGCGGTTCTGTTAATTCGTTTGAACCAGTCTTTCAAGGAGGGTGGCTCCCTAGATTTCCATTTGGTGGGGATACACATGTTTGCTGCCATGAGCATATGCATGGGTAGAGATCTAAGGTAAGAGTTCTTAGGTGTGGAAGAAAGGTGTAGTAAAAGTTGTGAAGGGGAGTAGTCAAGGGTGTACGTGGTGATTTGTTGTGTAAGCCTGTGTACTTCTGTCCAGAATGGTTGGAGTTTAGGGCAGGACCACCATATGTGTATCAATGAACCGGTATCCATTTCACATCTCCAGCATAGAGTGGAGGTATTCGGGTAGATACGATGTAATAGAACGGGAGTTTTATACCAGCGTGATAGCAATTTGAATGCATTTTCTTGAGCATAAACGTTTAAGGAACCTTTGTGAACAATTTTAAAAGTGTTTTCCCAATCTGAGTCAGGTATGGTAGTGGATAGATCTGCATGCCACTTATCTAAGGTCCAGCGGGCACTGGACTGATGTTTTGGAAATAGTAAACTGTATGTGAATGATATAAGGTGTCGTTGTGGTTCCTGTACATTACACATATCTTCAAAAGGAGTTAGTGGTCTTGCCCATGTAGAGTTTTTAGCTCTGGACGTGAGAAAATGTCTGATTTGAACATACGTCCAAAATGGGAAATCGTTAGTAGTTGATTTAGAAGTAAGATCAGAATACGAGAGTAGGTGGTTGTGTACATGGAAATGTCCGGCAGTAACATTGTTGTGCGGCCAAAGGTCTGAGAGGAAGGAGGAGTGTAATCCGGGTGTAAAGTCTGGGTTCAGTTTGAGCGGAGTCATAGGTCCCAGTTGTGAGGAAATTTGATATTTGGTACAAGCATGTTGAAAAGAGTGTAGTGTTGGGGAAATCAAAGGATGAGACGTATAGGCGGGTGGGATGTGTTTTGGACATAGCCATGGGGTTTGGGCCACTGGAATAGGAGCTAATGAGTTTTCCAAACGCACCCAATCCTTGGTGGAGGAGTGGATATTCCAATCGATAGTTCGCGTTAGGTGGCAAGCTAGGTAATATTTTTTGATGTCCGGCAAGCCTAAGCCTCCTTTGAGTTTGGGGGCGGTGAGTCTCTCGAAACTTAGTCTGGGTTTTAGTTTGCCCCACACGAACTCGGTGCATATTTTGCGGTATTGTGCGAAAAATGCGTTCGGGAGTGCGATCGGGACTGTTTGAAACAGGTATAAAATTCTAGGTAAAATATTCATTTTGATTATAGCAGCTCTGCCAAACCAGGAAAAGACCCCCACAGACCATTGTTTAAGGTCTTGGGTTATGGTTCGAAGAAGGGGGAGGTAATTTGCTGTGTACAGGTTTGTAAGGGAAGTAGGCAGTTGGATACCCAGGTATGTAATCGCATTAGTGCTCCAGGTAAACTGAAAGTTATGTCGGCATTGCATATATTGTTCAGTTGGTAAAGATATGTTTAGGGCGTTAGATTTTGCGAAGTTTATTTGTAGGTTAGATAGTTGTTTGAAGTGGTCAAGAGTTTTGAGCAAGTTAGGAATAGACGTCAAGGGTTCTGATAGAAATAGTAAGATATCATCCGCAAATGCGGCCGTTTTGAAAGTGTGTCCCTCTATGTCTATGACTTTTATATCGGAGTTAGCACGAATACTTCGCAATAGTGGTTCAAGCGTGAGCACAAAGATCAAGGGGGATAAGGGGCAGCCTTGACGGGTGCCATTCTTGATGGAAAAGGCATTCGATAGGTGGCCGTTGACGCGTACTCTCGCCGTAGGGGTCGAGTAGAGCATAAGGATAAAATTTAGCATTCGAGCGGGAAGGCCTATGGACGTTAGCGTCGCCGCCATGAAGTCCCAGGCCACTCTATCGAATGCCTTCTATGCGTCTAGGGAGAGCAGAAAGGCTTTACGTTTATGCGACGTGAGCCAATGGTGAACATTGAGCGTTTTGAGGGTATTATCCCTTGCCTCTCTACCTGGAATAAACCCAACTTGATCGGGGTGAATAATATCGGGGAGTAGAGGGAGAAGACGGTTGGCTAATATCTTGGCATACCATTTGAGGTCGACATTGAGAAGTGAAATAGGTCTATAGTTTGTTACTAACGTGGAGTCCTTTCCTGGCTTGGGAATTACCGTGATGTGTGCTGTTAATAAGTCTCGAGGGGGAATAGTGTAGGATGCACAGGTGTCAAAGGAAGCTAAGAAGAGAGGGGTCAGAATATGTGCATAGGTCTTATAGTATCCCACAGTCAGTCCGTCAGGTCCAGGGCTTTTACCCGTTTTCATAAGTTTGAGAGCTCTGTCAGCTTCTTCTCTAGATAAAGGTGCATCGAGAGCGTGGAACGAAGATTCTGATATCGGAGCGGGACTGTATTGATGTAAGAAGTCGGTTATAAGTTGTTGGCGTTGAGATGAATGTCGGGCATTAGGTGGGTCAGATAGGTTATACAATTGGGAGTAATAGGCTACAAATTGTTCGGCAATGTCAGGCGTGGAGGTAATTTTTCGGCCTCTTGAGTCTGTTAGGGAGTGTACTGTATTCTTAGCTTTTTTGGATTGTAGGGCTCTTGCTAGCAATTTGCCCGCTTTATTGCCAAATTCATAAAAGGTCTTTTGGGTGAGTATGTATTTCCGTTTAATTTTTTTATCCAGTAGTTCTAACAGTTCTTTTCTGGCTTGGGTCAGGGTATGTAATGTAGATAGTGCTTTAGTACGTTTATGTGTTGCTTCTAACAGTCTAATTTTGTTGGACAGGTCATAGAAATGTTTACGGGCAGCTCTATTACGTTTAGCAGCAGCTGAGATGAAGATTCCTCGTATTACACATTTGTGTGCTTCCCAGTTAGTAAGAGGAGATGTATCAGCCGCCTTGTTCTCCGCAAAATAGTGTGTGATTCCATGTTCAATTTCCTGGGCTATCGCTGGATCAGTGAGAAGGGAAGGGTCTAATCTCCAAGAATTTGAGGGGATGTGATTGGATGGGGATGTAATTGTCAGAGATATTGGATGGTGGTCTGAGACAATCATCGGGTCGATAGAAGCTTGTTGAAGGTTAGGAAGGTCATTTTGTGATATGAAGAGGTAATCAATTCTAGAATATTTGTTATGGGGAGGCGAATAGAATGTGTAATCTTTCGTGTCTGGGTACAAGGTGCGCCAGGAGTCATGAAGTAGGAGGGTTTGAAGTTGAGATTTTATTGCTTTGAGGGCCGAGTATGGGAGCGATGAGGTGCCATTGGATGTATCAAGTGTAGGGTTCAGTGGGACATTGAAGTCACCACCTAGTATCAAGGTGCCTTCATGGAAGTCTGTCAGTTTTTGTATAGTGTTTTGGAAGAAAGGGACTTGACGGACGTTCGGTGCATAGAGATTTGCCAGGGTAAGCATTTTCCCGTTGTAAGAACCTTTCAAGAAAATGAATCTTCCCGTCTCGTCGCATATTGTGGTGGTTTCTAGAAGGGGGCAGCGTTTAGAAATTAAAATGGAAACCCCTTTAGATTTTGAGTCAGCGGTCGTGGAGTGAAAGACTGTTGGGTAGTAGTGATTGTATAGTTTTGGAATTGAGTCGGATCGAAAATGAGTTTCCTGAAGAAATAAAATATCTGCTTTACTTTTTTGCATGGAGAGGAGTAATTGAGATCTCTTTTCCGGGATATTCAATCCCTTAACATTCAGGGAGACAATTTTAAGTTGGGCAAGTTGGGTGGAAGTGGATCTCAAGGTCATTGTGAGAGTACAGTATAGGTAATGATGAAGTGTAAAAATATAGAGATCGTGGGAGCTGTGGTGAGTAGAAGCGGTGGTCTTGGTAGTTAGAGTGAATTAGGAGTTATCACGGTAGACGTGTAAGGTGAAAGGTAAGTTTAAGAAGAGGGGGGGGTAGAGTATCTATATAGGTTAGATATAGTACTCGAAGGGTCAGGGGAAATCCGACAACAGTGGAGAACCTGCTCACCTGTCCCAGGAGGTTGGGTGAGAGTCGGAGAGGATTAGTGGCGTTTGGTAGTTTTAATGTGTGAATGTAATAAAGGTTGGAGCTATAGCCACTTTGTGGGAGGTGGTTTGGAAGAGAAGAAGAAGTAACAAACGATACTCGTCAAACCTGTAGCCTGTGCAGATGGAGTTTACAATGTCTGCGGAGCATAACATAGATGAGGAAGAATGTGGGGTTATAAATGTGGTCGCGTGTAAGCAGGAGGGGAGGAATGTGGAGTATAATTACTGTGAGCAGTATATCATGTAGCTAAACAGGGTTAGCATGGTGGCTAGGCACTCACTGGAAATTTTGTCAGGGATGGCGTAGTGTCGTTGGAAGAATGTTCTGCAGAGGTAGTTTGAGGGACAATTAGGTGTACTGGATGGTTTGAGTTGTAATGTGTGGGAATGCAGCACCGATCGGATAATGGTGATAAATACTCATCAACAATTAACAGGTAATAAACAGAAGATCACTGAACCCAAGGTGACCTAAGAGTCGCGAATGTCAGCTGAGTTGGATCGTGAGCATGAAGCACAAGATAGTATGAACAGTAGAGCCTTGTGGTGTGTAATTATAGAATAGGAACAATACCAATAAGGAAACACTAGAATTTCAGTAAAGTACAGTTTTGTGAGATGGACACCTCATATAGGCAGACTGGCGAGAGGATTAGAGAGGTGGTATCATTAGAACAACAGTTCTTAGCAGAATTTAGGAGTATAGTGCCACTAGGTGGCGTATGTAGGGGTTACACCTTTGTAGATGCTAGTGACTGTATACGGATATATATGTATGGGCCACCTAAAGCAAGGTAGTCGTCTGCCAAATAACGCATCCGCTTTGCAGTGTCCAGAACTATAAGGCGGGTAATGAGATGTGAATGTGTAATATTCAAAAAGAGAATATGGGATCGTATAGTAGGACGTGTGGTCACGTAGGTAAGCTACGAACTCATAAAGGATATCACTTTAACTAAGAAAGTAGTTATAAATTAGGTTATCATAGTCGAGCCCTGTAAGAGAACCTAAAGAACAAAAAAGACAGTTCAAACCTGGCAGGAGAGTGAGAAGGCAGTCTCTGGGATCGTCTAATTTGACAGACGATTAGAGCAGTCAGTGTACAAGTTGGAGAGTAGTATAGACGTGTTATTGGAGAAGCGGTTCTCCGAAGTCAGTGCATCAGGTTCAGTTCCGAAGCAGGAGCAAGTAAAGTGTGAGGTCATTAAGCGAAGGTAGAGGAAGAGAAAGAGCGGTCTGGTATTGCAGTTCAGGTGGTTGGGAGAAGGCAGGTTGAGATTTAGACAGTACGAGAGGGTACATTGTCTGATGGAGGAAGCCGTCATCTGTGTCAGTTGGAAGAAGACGAGTTCTCATAGGCGGTAAAGGCATAGTCAGTCATCAAAGATGATTCAGTAGAGAGTAGCTTCTGGTGGCTGTGAAATGAAAGCTATGCGTCTAGTGGTCTCGACGAGCTCTGCGGGGCAATGGAGCAGCTGTGGGGCTGTGTAGCGGGGGCTGAATCCAATGAGGATTAGATGGTCTCGTCAGTGAAGGTGAGCGATGCCGTCTAAGCTGGGTGTGTTGCGTTTCCATCACTTCATCATCTTGGCGGTTGCATATTGAGCGGGAGATGGTGAAATCAGAATACCAGTTGGGCAGCATTACAGATGGAATTTCCAGGGTGTGACAGAAGATGTCCAATTCTTCGGGGACCCTGAGTAACGCTGTGCGGCCCTGATACGTAGCAGAGAGCCCAAACGGGAACTTCCAGCGGTATGGAATCCCTTTGTTCTTCAAGACATCCAATAAAGGGCGCAGATCTCTCCTATTGCGGAGAGTGATGGCAGAGAGGTCTTGATAAATGTGGATGGCATGTCCGTCATAGTTCGCTTGTCTCTTTATTCGTGCTTGCTTCAGGATGTCTTCCTTCAATCTGTAGTCTGTTAAACAACAGACAATATCTCTCGGGGGGTCCGTGTCCCTGCCGCGCAGTCTGAGCGCCCTGTGAATGCGCTCCATGTCAATAGGCGTCTGAGTAGGTCTGTCAAGCAGCTGATTAAACAGAGCTGTCACAGTGGGGAGAATGCGGTCGGTTTCAACATTTTCGGGGAGACCTCTCACCCGAAGGTTGTGACGTCTTCCCCTGTTGTCTAATTCTTCAACGTGCCTCTGAATGTCCCTGAGTTGTAGTGTATGAGAGTCTATTTTACCATTCATTTTCGTAATCGATGTCTTTTGAATGGCGGCCGTCTTCTCCACCTCACGGTCTCTGCCTGCTATGGCCTGTATTTCGTGTCGGAGGTCCGAGATAGCGGCGGAGAGGGTGTCCTTAATATCAGCTGCTATTGTACGGAGGTCCGTAAGGCTGGGTTGTTGGTGTATAGGAGGCGATGTCTCCGGCTGTGAAGAAGGTGAGGTCGTCGGTGTTAAGACGATCCCTTCTGGGTTCTGTGAGGGAGCTGAGGAGGACGCCGCCATATTAGCTCTCTGGGCTCTGAAGAGCTCTGGTATATTCTGGTTCCCTCGGTTGGTTTGTTCCCTCGGGGATCGTGATCTGGAGTTAGATGTGCTCCTGGATGCTGTGCCCATCATTCGGTGTGAGAATAGGTGTTCAAATTCTCCGCAGATCGCTAGTAATAGGCTAGGGTTTGACGGAGCTAGGGAGTTAAGCTGCCATCTTCTCTCACGGCAAGCCACGCCCTATTTTTTGCTTTTTTTAACACCAGTTCAATGGACTTTTTTTTTATATATATTTTGTGTCACTACATCACTGGGTGATATAATCACAGTTATCACAGTATTGATACAGTTTTTGCCAAAATAATAATTTCACAAGCGCTACTAAATTATCACCTATTTATATATTTTGCATTATTTATACAATACTTCTGGAATGCATTGGTTCTAAATTGAAATGGGGCATAATACTATAGCTTTCACAATATTTGTCTTAACGTAAAGGCACAACAAATTTATGGTTCTCAGCATTCTTCTTAATTATTCCTATTATGATGGGGCATAGAAAGGGGGAGGTCCTGTTTATTGCACCTAAAAGGGGATTACCAAAAACGGGAATATTTTTCTCAGTATTTTTTAAATACTGGCACAACCTAATCTGAGATTTTTTAAGATACCCAACACATTTTAATACATGCTTTTTTTGCTACCAACTTTATTTTAGGATTTGTGCCTACTAAATTTAAACTGCAATGTATTATTGATAGTGGTGCCCGAAGTGTTTTTATACTATGTTTCTATTGGTTTGTGAAGGATACCTGCAGTAAAATAATGTATTGATGCTTGTTTTTAATCTACAGAGACCCTTATTAGTAATTTTAGCATGCCTTTAACTAGTCTCACCTCACCTGCTAGATTTATCCAGTAAATGTACTCAACTGCACAAACAAGGAAAGAAAACACAAATGGTAAAGGTAAACATTGTGGATGGCCTTTAAAATGTTTTGCTAACATTCAACAGCCAGTCCCTTAGTCACCGATTGTGGTAATGCTTTATTCCAAATGAAAAATTATGGACTATGTATTAAAGGCAGAATTTTTGGTAACATATATTTGCAAATCTATGTGGGAGCCACACTGCCTCACTAAGGCTGTGCTGCACAGGCAGGTTCCTAACTCTAGACCAGTGTTTTTCAATTTGTTTTTCAATCAAAGCACCCTTTAAAATTCTGCACTTCACTCTAAAATGTAAAACTTAAACTAATAGTTGTACATATTGCAGAAACATCCACACACATAGCACACCCAACATTAAAGGTAACGGCATTGGTTATTAGAACACCAGTATAATGGTGCACAATGAAAACCTGTGGCTTTGTGTAATTAAAAGGCAGGCTTGATTCATACCATTTTTGGCAATTTTTTAGGAATTTTGCCAAGGCACCCCTGAAGAAACCTGAAGGCACCCTGGTTGAAAAAGACTGCTCTAGACTAACAAAATACCCATCCCAGAACATATACAGCAATGAATAGATTAAAGGCATGTTTGTCTGGAGGTAACTAAGTCATCCATAAAGGTACAGATGCACACCAGAAGCCCAACACATCACAAAGGCAACTGAAGACCTCCAGTGTATTCAAAAAGTTTTAATTTTAAATGTTGGTCTTGATCGCCACTAAGGAGATATACCCTTCTCTATTGGCATTGGTGACTATTCAGGACGAGACTATAAAATCACGGCCATTAATGTTTGTTCTAGTATAATGTGAAAAAATAAGAAGTTTTAATCAAGTGAGCACCATGTGCAGAGCATATACTTGATTGCTTGATCACTTGATTAAAACTTCTTATTTTTTTCACATTATACTAGAACAAACATTAATGGCCGTGATTTTATAGTCTCGTCCTGAATGAGTGTTCTCACATGTTTTATTTAGCGCTACATTTTTTGTCTTTATATATTTGAGTACAATTGGTCATATTGTTGTATGTTGGCAGCTTCACATATTTGTTTGGGGTGGCGCAGCTATTTACCCACACTTTTCATTGGTGACTATTGCCACTGAGAAGGAAGTGAGAGGAAATTAAAAAAAAATTAGTTATTCCCAGACATGTAGATAGATTAAATCTTTCAATGCAAACACCTGTTCCTAGGACAACCCCTCACCGTGGAAGATTTAATGATTTTCTTCTATTGTCCTGGTACAGCTCTGGGGCATGAAGTGAAGGGAAATTCCCCTCTGGTACACAGATTACAAAACATAAACTTCCAGGGGATTTAACCCTTCGCTATGATATTCAAACTGGTTAGCCAAAAACTTTAAGCACACTATGCTCTTACATATTTACATGATATTATGTGCATAACCCTGCTTTGGTATGTACAGTATTAATCTGGCCTCCATGTTTGACATGCTCTATTATTTTATATTTTTTTGCTGATGTATGGAATGCATTTGTTGTTGTTGCCTTGATTTAGTTATAATTATTTTTAAGTGAATAATATAGCAAAAATAACCATATTTGTTTTTACTATAAAGTTCTCCTAAAAAATCTGCATGAGGCCACATTACCCTGGAATCAGATTTCCACTGTGGAGGAAATGATCTAGATGATACCCAAAGTTTTTAATTTGTTTATGACTTTTTAAGTGATATTTTGCTTCAGAACCCAACTCCAGGAAAAGTAAACACCCTCCTGTGTAGTAGTGGTGTTCCTGCACTTCAAGGGCTACATATTTGTTTATTCTAGGGGACTATAAAATAAATTTAACTTTTCTGGTTCTCCATTTCCCTGGCAAATACTACTCACCTATGCTCTGGCAGAAGACTGTCCCTTGGCATCCTAACATTCAATGTAAAGCTATGTTTCCTGCATTAGTCTTGATGGCAGTGGCGGCCCATTCATAGGGGATGCAGGGGTGCCTCCCCCTCAAAGCTGGTCACAAAAAAAAAGTCCCTTTAAAAAAAAAATAATAATAAAAAAACAAGTCCTTTAAGTGCACTGTGTTTAGGCACCGGACACAGTGCACTATGGGAAACGTGACATCAATACAATCTTGTGATTTCAGATAACACACTTAATTTGCCTGTTTTTTTGCTCTATTGTGGTGCAATGCAATGTGCCTGAACACTCCTTCATTCTTGTTGAAGTCTTTTTTTGATTGGCACCGCCATAAGATATGGGCGGTGCTTTCCCTCAGATCCGACAAACTGGAAGTGACGCCGCCGCTCCATGGATAGAACGCATGGCCCGAACGGTGCCTATTTGCAGTTTGCAGAAGATTATTTTGGTAATCCCCGCACTCCAGAGGAGAGCACACCACAGCAGCCCGCCTGAACAAGTAAGTGCCGGACCTCCTTGTGCGAGGGGAGGGTGCAGCCATGGTAAGTGACACTGGGACACCTCTCCTTTCCTCTGCTCTATAAATTACTCGCTCTGTGTGTAGAAGAGCTAGGTGACTTTATAAAAAGTTGTTTGTGGATGGCAGTGTGTGTCTGGAGAGGAGTTTGTTTTCCCAAGCTATGTAATGTTGGTGCTGCTACATACTTGTAAGATGTTCTGACTTTGGAGCAGCAAGGACAGCTGCAGAGTCTCTGCCTTTTCTGGGTCCTAATAATCCCCCCCTGCATGTGATCGGGAGTGTTCTGTCTGTCTTGTCAGCAAGATGAAATAGCAAGGAAGACATTCTCTGCTTGTCATATAGGTTGTGTCCGATTAATGGTGAAATACCCAATTAGATTGGCACCACATCCCAAAGAGATAATATGTCAAGTGGGAAGGAAAAAGGGACTTTAAAGGTGCAGTAAGAGCAGGTAATGATGAGAGAGAATTGTAACTAAAATGTAGATTTTTTTTTTTAATTTTTAATAGATTTAAAGTTAAAAAAGCACATGTGGACAATAATTAATGAAAAAGTAGGCAGAAATTCATATGAGTGGTGGTCATAACAAACAGGTCAAGTTGAAGAGGAAATTGCACATTATCCCGACATGTTTCATTGTAATGCTGATAATTTCAAGAATAACTGTACAGACATGGGAACAGAAATAGTACAAATGAGCATAAATCCATATAATAGACCATTAAGTTACATAGAAAAAGGAAATCAGAACATGTGTATGGCATTACAAAAATCTCCACCTACATGGTCATGAGAACACCCAATTGTGCTAATTACCATTAGCACAATTGTTTTTTCTCATGACCATGTATTCCCCCTCTCTTTTATTTGTATAGCTTGGCCTTTGTGTGTCCTCTATGACCACTTAGGGACCTCTCCCTAGGGGGACTTTTGTTCAGCTCCAGTATTTGGCAGTGGTTGTCTTAGGTGGAGTCTATCGCGGGGTAAGAGGGATTTTTGTAATGCTATACACATGCTCTGATTTCCTCAATAATGAGCTCCTCAATCATGAGCTTTATATATTTTGATCTTTATGTAAAAACAAATTGTATATGTCATCATAATATGCAAACTTTTTTGTTGTCATTCTCTCTTATCTCCACTGGATGTCATACTGCCATATTTTTTGTCATACATTGTTTATATTTCAGTACTCGCACTAAGAACCTGAAGGAGGACTATTATGTTCGTAACATGTAAGGTGTCATCGCCAGGGCTTTTTTTCTCAGACAATAGGTGCAGGAACCCACCATCCCCAGTCAACTCCCCACCCTCAGCCCCACCCACTCCCACCCACAATCCCACCCCTACTGCCCCCAATCTCGCCATTCCTTGCTTGGGGAAGGGAAGAAAAATAATGCCAAATAATGGGTGTGGTCAAGGCTCAGAACTGCGTTTCACACACAATTCAAAGTTCAGGAAAGTGTAACACACAGAGTTGTGCAGTGGAGGAGTGTGTATCACTAAGTGTGCATAAAAAATATTAGCATCCCCATTCATAGCTAAACTCCCACCACCTCCAGTCAGGGAGGTCCCCCTCCGAATTTCACCCTCTCTCACCTTCCCTCCCCATATGAAGCTCACTGTCTCCCACCTGTCTATAGGTCACCCTCTCCTCCATCCACAGCTCACCTTCTCTCTCTCCCATTAACAGCACACCTTCCCTCCCCATCTGAAGCTCACCGTATCCCCCCCATCCACAACTCACCTTCCCTCCCCATCCACAGCTCACCCTCTCCCCCTTGTGTACAGGTCACCTTCTCTTCCCCCCTGTCCAAAGGTCACCCTCTCCCTCCCCTATACACAGGTCACCCTCTCCCTCCCCTATACACAGGTCACCCTCTCCCTCCCCTATACACAGGTCACCCTCTCCCTCCCCTATACACAGGTCACCCTCTTCCTCCCCTATACACAGGTCACCCTCTCCCTTCCCTATACACAGGTCACCCTCTCCCTCCCTATACACAGGTCACCTTCTCCCCCCCACCCCACAGCTCAACCCCCCTTCTCTTCCCCACGTTCCACAGTTTACCTTAGCATGCGGCTGTGTGCTCTCCCCCATCCACAACTCACTTTTGTACCCTCTGTCAACATGTTACCTCTGCACCCCCAACCACAGATTATCTATCTGTCCCTCCACATTTCACTTCTGCACCCCTGGCTACAGCTCCCCTTAATCCATAGCTCTCAACCTCCAATATTTCACCTCTGCACCCCAGCTCCCCACACAGCTTCCACTGTGCACAAATACCCCCCCCCCCCCCCCCCCCCATCCCAGCTTTGACCTCTGAAGAACAACCTCAACATCTCCATAGTTGTTTCTCTGCAGTCTGCACAGCCACCCCTCCCCACCTTCTTCCCCCTTTCCCTTCAAAGCTCTTACCTCTTCAAAGTTTACAGCTCAGTTTATCTTCACAGGATTAGAACGGTGCAGTCGGCTCAATTCTATAAGGTAGAACAGGCTCCCCCCCAGCCTACTGTGCAGTCTCCTCTGTGCAGCGTCACCCGTCAGATCATCAGTGTACACAGAGCCGAGGAGGACTTTCACTGCGCTTCACTCGGCTCTGTGCTACACTGATCTGACAGGCAGCAGGGGGGACAGAAGATGCCTCTGTAAGACCCAGATTAAAAAAACTCCTTACAGTTGCAGCGTCTGGATCCGGAGCACCTATCATCAGGTGTGGGGAAGGTGCTCTGGGTGCCAGTGCCAGCATACAGCCAGTGGAGGAAGTAATATAGAGAACTTCCTGCACTGGTTTTAGTGTTGACTGACAAACTGGCTGTTATAGGTGGCAGAATGCCGTTCCACCGAGTTCCGGCTGAAAAAAATCCCTGATCATCACTAGTCCATCCAGTCTGAGGACAGTGGTCTCTTCATGCATCTGTAATATTGGGTACCACATATCTTGGTTTCGACCTAGTGATTGTTATTAACATATATTATTTATTTTTGTTGTTATTCTTAATAAATAAACACTGTTTTTTTATACCATACCATTTGGTTTGTCTATAATAGACCCCAAGGGGTCCTAACCATGCCTTTTGGCACCAGGTCTTTTTCCTTGGCTGGATGAGGTACATGTACATGATCTAAAAAGGAAAAAAATCCCCCCAAAAGGGTTTATGGGGTTTTTAGGCAGCGATTTGTAAAAAATTGTATATGATACCACGCTTTATCTAAATATAAATCTTTATTAAAGATGTCACAGAAGTGGCATAGTGGATAAAAGACATGGGTCCAGATGGGAATAATAAAACAAAACAGAAAAAATGTATAAGAATTACACTGATAGACAAAAATTTTTTACAGCGGAGTATTTTAACACAGCCAACATAAGTTGAGGTAAAAGAGAAGCTGACGCGTTTCGACCCGTGTGGGTCTTCCTCAGAGGTAATATGTCCAAGTGTGTGTATTTTTCTGATGAGAATTACTCCTCATGTGAGGTTTCCCTGAAGAGGTTTTCTGTCCCCCGGGTGGCACTTGCAACGGCACCCTGCAATGTGTGCGAGCCGAGCCAGGGGGGGGGGGGGGGAGTGATCCAAAAGCTGCCTAAAAACCCCATAAACCCTTTTAGGGGGGATTTTTTCCTTTTTGCTACCTCTTAGGGGTGAGCAGCAACTAAACCTTCTCCAGCCGTGTGTCTTTTCTTCCTTCATGTACATGATCCAGCCTGCCAGTGCCACCCTGCTGCAATAAATGTACTGTGTCCGGGCAGTAACCAGTTAAACTCTGGTATATATTTTTTTATATATATATATATATATATATATATATATATATATATATATATATATATATATATAGCTTTTTGTCAATATACCACTTTAAAAAAATGTGTATATGGATGATAAAATAATTATTAAACAACTACTCTATTACTGAGAAAAATATTCTCATGTAAGTGACTGAAGAAATATTGAGAATAGATTCTTTGCTGGAAAGACGTTACTTAAGGGTGATTATTTTAGATCCAGCTAATAATATTTAAACAGCATTTCTGAGAGTTATTGAACTGGGGAAATGTTCTTCTTTTTAATATGTGTATGTATGTTTATATATAAAGCTGATCTTTTCCTAGAAGCAAATGGTAAATTGCATTATAGTTATTGGAATAAAGATGATTTATCAGACTTTGCACATGGGAAATGATGAGCTTAGAAGATGAAGAGGCAGAGCTCATTATTTCATAGCACTAGTAAAATGACAACCAAAAACCAAAGAAGAAACATATTAGCCTGCTTCTTAACAAAATTATCTTTTGTATACTGTCGTTAGCTACTTTAGCGGTCCCATTTTCTTTTTCATCAACATATTTTGCAGAGCTCTAAATACAGCATCCAATTTTTCCTATAATTTTAATAATCCAGAACATTCTTCTTCCTTCTAAAGAATGACATTTGCCAACCTAAGCATTAAAAAGATTGTTGGTTTGTACCCTGTTAATCTAGATTTAGTAAGGCTTAACAAAACAGATACAAAATTATAAAGGTAGGGAGATGGGGGTTACAAAGTCTCCTTTATTCTGTATATATGTAAGTGTTGGTATAAATATTAAAACAATAATAAATCCAAAAACAAAAATGCATTTGGTGGCTGCATTTGTTTTCTTTTTTAGACTTTTTTTCTTTATTTCACCTGGTGATCCAGCCTATAAAACATTTTCTGTCTAATGCCGATCGGAATTATGGTTGAAAAGAGCTCTGATGGTTTTCCCGACGGAGCTGTCAAGCTGCCTACACTACTCTAAATTCCGACCGTCAAGAACGCGGTGACGTACAACACTACGACGAGCCAAGAAAAAAAAAAAGTTCAATGGTTCCAAGCATGCGGCAAACTGTTTCCGAGCATATGATCGGAATTTCCGATAGAAACTTTTTCCGTTGGAAAAATTGAGAACATGCTCTCAAATTTTTGCTGGCGGGAATTCGGCCAGCTAAATTCCAATGGAGCATACACACGGTCGCATTTTCCGATGAAAATCTCTCATCCGTCTTTTGCTGGCCGAAATTCCGATCGTGTACACTGCATTAGGGTGTTTGCATTTCAGATGAAGTAGTAAAGTAGACATCTTTGGATAACAGCATTGTCGATCTGGGAGAGGGCAATGTTAGACTAGCAGATTTAGATAAAATTGACTAACAAATTGAAGCTGAACTCTAGCTAACAATTTAAAAGTTACACCAAACAAGGTACATTTTCAGTTTTCTGCACTGTCACATTTTGAATGACAGTAGCGCAGTCATGCGACACTGTACCCATATGAAGGTTTTATACATTCATTTTTTCACATAAATAGAACTTTCCTTTGGTGGTATTTAATTTTCACTGGGATTTTTATTATTTGCTAAATAAACAAAAATAGACAAAACTGTTTTTCTTTGTTTCTGTTATAAAATTTTGCAAATAAATAATCTTTCTTTATAAATTTAGGTCGAACTATATTCTGCTACATTTCTTTGGTGAAAATAACCCGAAGCAGTGTTTGTGTTATTATTTAGTCTGTAGGAAAATTACACACTATGGTATATACAGTATATCTGAAAATTGATGTACTGACAGCATCTCACTCAAGGTATTTAGAAAGAGGCATGGTGAGTTTTTTGAAGTTGTAATTTTTTGTCCAAATTTTTTTTTAAATAAAGAAATTAAAAAATTTATTTTTTTCCAGAATTTATTTTTTTACATACTGTCATCAGTGCAGTACAACATTATCATATAGCTGGTGTGGCAGTGATCAGGGACACTGACTGGTGACAGTATGTAAAAAAAAAAAAAAAAAAAGATTTAGGATTTTATTTTAATACACTGTGACCAGAGCAATACAATGTTACTATAGTAACATTGTACTACTCTGGGAAAGTGTTTAAGATTTTTTTTTTCACATTATGATTGCTTATACCTGTGAACTGGTATAAGCAACCATTTTTACTGAATTAAATTGATTCATTCAGTGTGTATTGTTGTGATTATCTGTAATTGGCCACAGGTAATCACATGATACAAATGGGCTGTACTATGTGATCACTGCGATCAATCACAGCTATCAACACAATTGTACACAATGAATAGCATGAATAAAAGCCATTCATTATTTCCAATCGTCATGTGATTGGTCACAGTGATTACATGGTACCAGCAGCTGGCCAGTACACTGATCTTTCATCGGCTGTGTTCCGGTCATATGATGTCCACTCAGAATGACAAAGGTCTGCCCATCCATCAAATGACAATAGGCTGGGTGGGGAGTGGTTAAAGTAACTTGAAAAATAACAGACTTACTGGCTTGATCAACAGGTTAAAACAAAGAAAAAAGCCTATAAAAGACAACCAGTGCAGCCTCTACAGCTAAGAATTTCTGAGCTACAATTTAATACATTTAAGTTTTTGGATTTAATACTGCTTTAAGCTTTCATAGAGCATTAGCTTTTATCCTAGCAGACCCAAGATTCAGTGATTTTGTGGCCAAATGGCAGCTTTTTGCAGTGTAAAACCCACATTTAGGTTTGAGTTAACAAGCACCCTATATATAACACCTCAAAGAATTACTCAACTCCTGGGCAAAAACGTCTTCTCCCAGCAGCTTCCTCCAGTTCCAGTATCATTACTGATGAAATGAGTCTGAAGTGTGAAGTTTCCACAGTCAGTGATGATTTGGGGAGTCATGCATCTGCTTCTCTAGTAGGAAATTCTAGGGCACTTCATGTTTCCCTCTGCTGACCAGCTTTATAGGGATGCTGATTTAATTTTGTACTAGGACTTAGCACCTGTCCATTCTGCCAAAGTACCAATACCCGGTTTAATGATCATGGTATCACTGTGCTTAATTGGCCAGCAAACTTGTCTGACCTAAACCCCATAGAGAATCTGTGGGGTATTGTGAATGAATGAATGATTTGTATAGCGCTGCAACTGCAAACTAAATCGCCTCGATTGTCAAGAGGAAGATGAGAGGCACCAGACCCAACAATACAGACAAGCTGAAGGCCACTATCAAAGTAACCTGGGCTTCTATAACCGCTTCCCAACCAGCCACCGCAGTTTTACTGCGGCAGAATGGCATGGGTGGGCGAAGCAATGTTATCTTACATCTGGCGCGCGGCTGCCTAAGGGGCGTGCGTGTGTGCCCCCCTAGGCGGCCGTGGCGATCAGATATGTTTTAGAACCAATCAGTCTCCAGGCCCAGGCCAATGATTTCTGGCCTGGACCTGCTGATGGGTGCTGACAAATTAAATCTTCCCCTGCCTGTGTAAGTAAACACAGGCAGGGGAAGTTATGTAATCGTCCCTCGTGGAACTCTTTTCCATTCCAGAGAGAGGAGAGAGGACATCCAAATGTGAATTGCACCAACACTACACCTACACAATACACATAGGCACACATTTGACCCCCCGATCACCCCCCCCCCTCCAGCTAACCTCTTCACTCCCTGTCACTTTGTCACCCAGTGCAGTTTTCATATTTTTCTTTGATCACTTTACTGATGTCATTTGTGACACTAATCAGTGTTGGGTCTAGGGACCCCCCTAAACCCCCTAATAAAGGGGTTTAACCCCTTGATCACCCCGTCACCAGTGATCACCTTATTAGTGTTACGGGTGACGCTGGTTAGCTAGCTACTTTTTTATAGCGTTAGGGCACCCGCCATATATTACCCAATAAGGGTTTAACCCCCTGATCACCCAGTGAGGTGACATCAGTTAGGTTTTAGCGTCTGTCAGGGTCTGTGTTGCCCCAGGCAGCGTTAGATTAGTGCCAGTAGCGCTAACAGCCACACACGCACCATGCACCTCCCTTAGTAGTATAGTGTCTAAACGGATCAATATCTTTTATCTGATTAGAACTACATTAGCATCCCCAATAGTTTAGTGTTCCCAAAAATGCAGCATTAGCGGGATCAGCACAGATACCTGCTAGCACCTGCGTTCAGCCCCTCTGCCCAGCCCAGCCCACCCAAGTGCAGTATCAATCGATCACTGTCACTTACAAAACACTAAACACATATAACTGCAGCATTTGCAGAGTCAGGCCTGATTCCTGCAAATGCTAACTGTTTTTTGGTAGTGTTTGAAGCAGACAGTCGCTGACAGTCAGGTGCTTTTTTTCCCTGTAAATCTCACTAGTGTACCAGTAAATTTAGAGGCCAAAATGTCCAATCGAAGGTACACTAGTGAATAGGCCTACACATTTCTGAGCATGACAGAGAGTGAAGAGGAACTCATCCATCTGTCAGATTCAGGCTCAGAATACAAACCTGTAGACAGCAGCGGCACTGACAGATAGCTCTGACGACAAAGTAGTGGTCCCTGCCAAAGTCAAGCGTACCCAACTGTTCTTCTGCTGTTGTTGAGGTGAAAGAACCGCAGGGCTCTCGTATGGATCAGAGAGCCAGTACTAGTGCTGCTCATCCTTCTGGTGAACCTGGCAAGCACCAGTAGCCTAGTACATCCTGGTCCCACATCCAGCACTGCAATAACACGTGGTGACGTGGCAAGTCCTATAAGTGCAGTTCAAGCTGGTGAGGTGGCTAGCACAACCAGTGTCCCGCAGCCACCAAGAAGACAAAGACAGGCCCGTCAAGCCCTTAGTGCCCTTCCTGCTGCATTTGCCAATCTGAATTGGGAGCCCACCAATTCTGCAGCACCCATACTTCCCTCATTTATTGGCCAACCCGGAATTCAGGTGGAAATTATTCACAATGTTTCACGGAATCTATTGTGGACCAAAGCAATTTGTATGCTGGTCAATTCATTGCCACTAATCCCCAGTTGACCCTTGCCAAAGATTGGAGACCCATTACAGTCTCTGAATTTAAGACCTTCCTGAGCCTATCTCTCCTCATTGGTATAACTAAAAAAAAGTGAGTTGCGGTCATATTGGTCCACGGACCCAATTCACCATATGCCCTTGTTCTCTGCCTCCATGACCAGGACATGATACAAGCAGATCTTGCAGTTTATGCAGTTCAATGAAATTCTGTCGCCCTCGGGTGACCTACAATATGATGAGCTCTACAAAATTCAGCCCCTCATAAACCACTTCCACCAGCAGTTTGCAGCCTTGTTTACTCTCGATCAAGTTGTCTGCGTTAATGAGTCCCTGATTAAGTTTTCTG
The DNA here is from genome assembly GCA_028564925.1 of Lithobates sylvaticus. Classification (NCBI taxonomy): domain Eukaryota; kingdom Metazoa; phylum Chordata; class Amphibia; order Anura; family Ranidae; genus Lithobates; species Lithobates sylvaticus. The sequence goes on along the minus strand of CM053027.1, from coordinate 263,863,170 downwards.
TCCGCTTGTCATTCAAACAGTATCTTCCCAGCAAGCGTGCCAGATATGGGGTCAAGATGTATAAGCTCTGTGACAGGGCAACAGGCTATACATATAGTTTTATGGTTCAAGAGGGAAGAGATAGTTACCTAGAGCCGGAGAACTGCCCAGGCTACATAGGGAGCGCCGGTAAGATCGTGTGTGACTTGGTGTCGCCCTTATTCAGAAAGGGGTACCACTTGTATGTGGACAATTATTACACAAGCGCAACACTTTTTAGACACTTGTTTGATCATGGAATTGGCGCCTGTGGCACAGTGCAATCTAATCGCCGGGGCTTACCCCAGCAGCTTGTAGATTCCCATCTTAGGCTGGGGGAGAGAGCCTGCTTGAAGTGTAATAATTTGCTCACTGTGAAGTGGAGGGATAATAAGAATGTTTTTGTTCTGTCCTCCCTTCACGCAGACACGATGGTCCAAATTTAAACGGTGACTGGTGTTGTGGAGAAACCCTTCTGTGTCCACGAATATAACCTTAATATGGTAGGGGTGGATCTCAACGACCAGTTGTTGGCGCCATACCTAATTGCCCGTAAGGCCAGACGCTGGTATAAAAAAATGTCTGTATATTTATTCCAATTGGCTCTTCTGAATGCTTATGTGCTATACAAAGCTTCAGGATGAGCTGGAACCTTCCTTAAATTCCAGGAAGAGATCATCAGAGCCCTTCTGTTTCCAGACGGTGCTGTGGCCCAACTTCCCAATCCAAATGCAGTGATCCGGCTGCATAAGAGGCCTTTTTCTGTATGTCCTCCCTGGTAACCCTACCCAAGGAAATCCCCAAAGAAGATGTTGTGTCTGTAGAAAGCGTGGATTTAGGCGTGACACCCACTTTTATTGTCTCTCCTGTCCTGACCAACCTGGTCTTTGCATTGGTGAATGTTTTGAACGCTACCACATACTAGTGGAATATTAGCGTAGGGTACAGCATTGCACAATCCTAGGGCACACTTACACGGGGTCTTGAAAGATGAGATGGCCATCATATTTTGAGAATGGGGATACCACATGTGTGAGACTTTTTGGGAGCCTAGCCGCGTACAGGACCCCAAAAACCAAGCACCGACTTCAGGCTTTCTAATGGTGTAAAATTTTAATTTTACTCCTTACTACCCATCACAGTTACGGAGACCCTGAGATGTCCAGATAGCACAACCCCCCCCCCCCCCCAATGACACTATTTTGGAAAGTAGACACCCCAAGGTATTTGCAAAGAGGCATGGTGAGTATTTTGCAGTTTTACCAAAACATGTGGCAAAATATAAAATATTCCATGGACTCAACATGCCTCTCAGAAAATAGCTTGGGGTGTCTACTTTCCAAAATGGGGTCATTTTTGGGGGGGGGGGGGGTTGCTATCTGGGCATTTCATGGCCTCCGAAACTGTGATAGGCAGTGAGGAGTGAAATCAAAAATGTATGCTTTTAGAAAGCCTGAAGGCGGTGATTGGTTTTCAGGGACCTGTACGCAGTTAGAATGCCAAAAAGCCCCACACATGTGGTATCCCCATACTCAGGAGAAGTAGCATAATGTATTTTGGGGTGTCATTTCACATATAACCATGCCATAGTTGAACAATATATAATTTAGTGACAACTTTGTGTAAAAAAAAAAATATTTTAATTTTCCCGAAACTTGTGGCAAAATATAAAATATTCCATGGACTCAACATGCCTCTCAGCAAATAGCTTGAAGTGTCTTCTTTCCAAAATGGGGTCATGCTATCTTGACATATCATGGTCTCTGAAACTGTGATAGGTAGTGAGGAACGGAAATCATAATTTTACGCCCTTAGAAAGCCTGAAGGTGGTGATTGGTTTTTGGGGTCCTGTACACGGCTAGTGCTCCCACAAAGTGTCACACATGTGGTATCCTTATACTCAGGATAAGCAGCAGAATGTATTTTGGGGTGTCATTTTACATATGCCCATGGCATGTTTGAGCAATATATGATTTAGTGACAACTTCTGCCAAAATATAAACTATTCCATGGACTCAACTTGCCTCTCAGCAAACAGCTTGGGGTGTCTACTTTCCAAAATTGGGTCATTTGGGGTGGGGGGGGGGGGGGGTTGTGCTATCTTAGAATTGTATGGGCTTCAAAACTGTTATAGGTATTGAGGAGTGAAATCAAAAATTTACGCCCTTAGAAATCCTGAAGGCGGTGTTTGGTTTTCGGGGTCCTGTACGCGGCTAGGCTCCCAAAAAGTTTTACACATGTGGTAGCCCCGTACTCAGGAGAAGCAGCAGAATGTATTTTGTGATGTAACTCCACATATAACCATGGCGTGAGCAATATATCATTTAGTGACAACTTTGTGTATTTTTTTTTTGTCATTTTTCAATCACTTGTGACAAAAATATAAAATATTCAATGGGCTCAACATGCCTCTCAGCAATTTTCTTGCGGTGTGTACTTTCCAAAATGGGGTCATTTGGGGGGGAGGGGGGGTGGGGGAATTATACTGTCCTGCCATTTTAGCATCTCAAGAAATTAGATAGGCAGTCATAAACTAAAAGCTGCGTAAATTCCAGAAGATTTACCCTAGTTTGTAGACGCTTTAACTTTTGCGCAAACCAATAAATATACGCTTATTGACATTTTTTACCAAATACATGATGCTGAATACATGTTGGCCTAAATGTATGACTAAAATTTAGTTTATTGGATTTTTTTTATAACAAAAAGTAGAAAAATATAATTTTTTTTCAAAATTGTTGATCTTTTTCCATTTATATCGCAAAAAAATTTATTTGTAGAGGCAATGAAATACCATCAATAGAAAGCTCTAATTGTGGGGAAAAAAGGACGCAAATTTTGTTTGGGTACAGCATTGCATGACCGCGCAATTACCAGTTAAAGCAGTGTAGTGCGAAATTGTAAAAAGTGCTCTAGTCATTGAGCAGCCAAAAAGAAGCCCTGGCCAAGTATTGAGTGCATACTATACTGTACATGGATATACTTTTCAGTAAGTCAACATTTCTGTATTAATATAAAATGTGTTGTGATATTCTAAATTTCTGAGATACTGAATTCTGGGTTTTAACTAGCGGTAAGCCATAATCATCAACATTAAAAGAAAGAAATGCTAGAAATGTAGCACTCTGTGTGTAATGAATCTATATAATATATTAATTTCACTTTGAATTGAATTACTGAAATAAATTATGTTTTTTGATGATATTTTTTGAGGTGCATCTGTATATACATATAATTTACAGTATGCAAATGAATTAAGACGATTAATTTCTCTGTTTAGTATTACTTATGATTAAAAACATCTCTAGAAGTTAATTACATTCGTAAATTACAGACAGGACTGAGTGGGTAGTTTCTGAGGTCTTCAACCCACAGTCCCTTTTACAAAGAAATTGCCACTACTGGGTGACATTCCATGCCATCCAATGCTGAGTGGCTTTCTGTTGCTGGCTCCCCTTTTTGCTGACATCTGAAGGATGGAGGTGGATGTTTGAAGGATGTGGACTCTGAAACTTTGGATATTTTGTTATGCCCCCTATATTTATTAAAAGAAATGGATGTAAATGGTTGAGAGGCTCCAAAACGTTATACAGCACCTCATCCCTAAAATTGAATTAGGAAAAATTGTGGAAAGGTAGAACCAAGGGACTATAGTGGTGCCATTAATGTGCTTGTCAACAACATAATTCTTTTAAAGTATCGTTTTCAGCCAAGGAAGCTGCCATCTTTGCCTCTGTTTAATCTTCAACTGCCACGGTGCTGCACATGTGATCCGTTATGACACCAGCCATTGGATGGTTTGACTGTTTGGTTGAGAGCACAGCCAATGTGCAGTTAGCATTCCCGGCATGCCTTTTTTTTTTTTTTAAAACTGTTAAATCGATGGGTTTACTTCCTTACTACTTTAAGAAAAAGTTTATTTGAAAATATAAAAACACACATATTTCATCAAAATTCAATTTTTGAGCAGCAATAGTAGAAAAATACAACCATAGGCCTAGAAGTTACTCGATAAATGATGGCCTGCATTCGCTTTTAGGCCTTCTTTGAGTAACTTCTAGGCCTATGGTTGTATTTTTCTACTATTGCTGTTAAGACACCAATGTACTTGATATTCAAAATATTTACCTGTAACCTTGGCTGTATTTGCCCTAGACATATTGTCTTTTTCTCCTTTTTTTCAAAAATTGAATTATGATGAAATATGTCTGTTTTTAATATTTTCAAATAAACTTTTTCTTAAAAGAATTACATTGTTGACAAGCACATTAATGGCACCACTATAATCCCTTGGTTCTACCTTTCCACAAATTGTCCCTACATTTATTAGTTTTGTTAGTGCTTAGTGCTGTGTTAGTTATTTGCTGTACTATCTGTTGTAATATCATTTTTTTTAATGCTCTGTAAAGGCTAAAAAAACTTATTTTTTTAGGAAAATATCATATACACACTAGTAGCCCCAGTAAGTTAAAATACACTGTGCATTTTTGTATAATGATGTTTAATGTAAGTGCAGACCTAAAGCCCAGTTAGAGGCTCTCTCTCAGCTAGGAAGTGGACATCACCTTGGCTGGTGTGCACAAGGGCAACACTGGGGAATTGGATCGGCCCCTAGTGTTTAACCCCTTCCCTGCCAGTGTCATTTATACAGTAATCAATGCATTTTTATAGCACTGATTGCTGTATAAATGACAATGGTCCCAAAATAGTGTCAAAATTGTCCGATGTGTGTCGCATAATGTCACAATCATGATAAAAATCGCAGATCGCCGCCATTACTAATAAAACAATTATAACAAAAATGCCATAAAGCTATCCCCTATTTTGAAGACTTTATAACTTTTGCGCAAAACAATCAATATACGCTTATTGTGATTTTTTTTTTTACCAAAAATATGTAGAATACATATCGGCCTAAACTGAGAAAGAATGTTTGTTAAATATTTTTTAGGGATATTTATAATATCAAAAAGTAAAAAAATTTGCCTTTTTTTTCCAAAATTGTTGCTCTTTTTTTGTTTATAGCTCAAAAAATTAAAAAAACAAAGGTGATCAAATACCACCAAAAGAAAGCTCTATTCTTGGGAAAAAAAGGATGTCAATTTTGTTTGGGTGCAACGTCGCATGGCCGTGCAATTGTCAGTTAAAGCGGCGCAGTGTCGTATGGTCAGGAAGGGGGTAAACTCTTCTGGGGCTGAAGTGGTTAAAGAAAATTTGTTTCATATTCCTGATATGTACCTGTTGTATCATGAGCTCATGTTAAAATATATCCTGTTCTCTTTGTTTTGCTTCCATTGTGTAAAAAACCTGGTGTTCCTGCTAGTCCCCCCGCTATTTCAAACTGACCATGCTGGGCATGAGAACACATCCTTTCCAGTATGGTCAGTTTTCTGGCTGTGCTAGGAACACAGTCTGCCTGTCCTCCGATGATCAGACTTCTTCTGACATACCCCCTGCACAGCCATTCACTAAGGAGATCAGTGTATTGCTGTTTCTCCACCCACATTTCTTTAAGCCCCTTATTCAGCTGAGAGCAGAGATTATGTGATTTCTTATAAAAAAGAAAGAGAAAATGTATTTAGAAGGATATATACTGTATATACACACACATATATATATATATATATATATATATATATATATATATATATAAAAAAGAAAGAGAAAATGTATTTAGAAGGATATATACACACACACACACACACACACACACACACACACACACACATATATATACACACACAGTATCTCACAAAAGTGAGTACACCCTTTACATTTTTGGAAATATTTTATTATATCTTTTCAAGTGACAACATTGAACACATTGCTACAGTGTAAAGTAGTGAGTGTACAGCTTGTATAACAGTGTACATTTGCTGTCCCCTCAAAATAACTCAACAAACAGCCATTAATATCTAAACTGCTGGCAACAAAAGTGAGTACACTTCTAAGTGAAAATGTCCAAATTGGGACCAATTAGCCCCGGTGTCATGTGACTCCTTAGTGTTACAAGGTCTTAGGTGTGAAAGGGGAGCTGGTCACTGAAAGTTCAACATGGCACCTCATGGCAAAGAACTCTCTGAGGATCTGAAAAAAATAATTGTTGCTCTACATAAAGATGCCCTAGGCTATATGAAGATTGCCAAGAATTGCCCTGAAACTGAGCTGCAGCATGGTGACCAAGACCATACAGTGGTTAAACAGGACGGGTTCCACTCAGAACAGGCCTTGCCATGGTCGACCAAAGCAGTTGAGTGCACATGCTCAGCATCATATGCAGAGGTTGTCTTTGGTAAATCGACGTATGAGTGCTGCCAGCATTGCTGCAGATGTTTAAGGGACGGGGGGGTGTCAGCCTGTCAGTGATCAGACCTTACGCCGCACACTGCATCAAATCGGTCTGCATGATTGTCATCCCAGAAGGAATCCTCTTCTAAAGATGATGCACAAGCAAGCCCGTAAACAGTTTGCTGAAGACAAGCAGACTAAGGATATGGATTGCTGGAAACATGTCCTGTGGTCTGATGAGACCAAAATAAACGTATTTGGTTCAGATGGTGTCAAGCGTGTGTGATGGCAACCAGGTGAGGAGTACAAAGTCAAGTGTGTCTTGCCTACAGTCAAGCATGGTGGTGGGAGTGTCATGGTCTAGGGCTGCATGAGTGCTGCCGGAACTGGGGAGCTTCAGTTCATTGAGGGAACCATGAATGCAAACATGTACTGTGACATACTGAAGCAGAGCATGATCCCCTCCCTTTGGAGACTGGTATTATCCCAACATGATAACAAAACAACAAAATCCTGTGAGCCTTAAAGAAACCCCTACCAACCTGCCACTATCAAGCTGCAAACGTTAAACACGTCTCATACGTGCGTGCACATTAAAAACAAAATTAAATATACGCTGCGCTGGAATGGCTATGCACTAGATAATCTGTATCTTAATCTATAGTTATAGATGCACAAGAATATAATAATGTGAATAAAATAGTAAACATACAACTGGTGTAATGTGCAAGTGCAAAATATAGCAAAAACAAATAATTTGCACAAAATCTGTAAACGCGAAACTAAAACGCATACATAAATGTAAAGTGCAAAAATTGTGCCAAAAAAACTCTGTGAGGTTATATGGACCCCTTATGCCGCGTACACACGAACGGACTTTCCCGCGTGATTGTCCGCCGGACAATCCCCCCCGTGTGTGGGCGCCGGTGGACTTTTTGGCGCCAAAAGTCCGGCGGACTAGGTTTTACGTTTTGTTTTAAAATTATCCGCTGGACTTGGCAGTCCGGCGGACAATCCCGCCGTTAGTATGCTAGTCCGCCGGACTTTTGGAAATGAACGGACTTGAAGTCCGTTCATTTAGCACGTGACTTCAGGTAGACGGAGCTAGCGAAGGCAGTGAATGCCGCCGCGCTAGCCCCGTCACTTGGCATAGATTTAAAGGGAATCCCCACGCGTGCCCTGAAAATGGGGGGTGCCCTGGGGAAATTTAATTTTGCAATGTTTTTTTTCTTCCCAATAGCATTTTCTGCGTGTTCATAAACGCTTTAGACACTGTCCGTGTATTCTGCTATATACAAAAACACCCATTTAGGGTGAGATCATAAATTTTGAAAATATGAGGAGATCATCAAAAAGGGGACGTGGCCCGGGTCATGGTGCTGCTGGTGGCGCTCCTGTTGCAGGGAGAGGACGTGGTCGATCTGTGCCAGCTACACGCACTAGTGAAACACCTTCCTCAGGTGCGAGTAGGCGACAGAGCCTGCAGCAGTATTTTGGCGCACCTAATGAGGCTGTACGAATGTTGAGGCCAGGACAAGTACAGGCGATAGTAGATTGGGTTGCTGCTGACAGTGCCTCCGGTTCCTTCACATTGTCGCCCACCCAGTCTCCTGATGAAAGTTCAGAGTTGGCACCTGCAGCCGATGTCCATCAGTCTTTCACCTTACCCCCTTGCAAATCAGCCAATCAGTCTGAGCCCCAAATCATGCAGCAGTCTCTTCTGCTTTTTGATGACTCTGTTAGCAGGGTTTCCCAGGCCCATCCACCTAGCCCTGCCCCTGAAGTGAAAGAGATTGTGTGCACTGATGCCCAACCACTTATGTTTCATGATGAGTACATGGAAGGACCATCGCAGCACGTCTCGGATGATGACGAAACACAGGTGCCAACTGCTGCTGCTTTCGCCATTGTGCAGACCGACAAGGAGGGCAGGGGTGAATTTTGGGTGGAAGATGATGTGGAGAACGATGAGGTCCTTGACCCCACATGAAATCAACGTCATGCAGGTGACCAGTGTAGTTCAGAGGAAGAGGTGGTGGTCGCACAGAGCCACCAGCACAGCAGAAGAGGGAGCAGGGTTCAAAAGCGGAGCGTCCGTCCCCTAGACAGTACGTCTGCTACTGCCCAATGCAGCAAAGGGACCGAGCACACCAAAGCCAGGTGCAAGGAGTTCCCTAGCGTGGCAGTTCTTCAGACAATGTCCTGATGACAAGACACGAGTGGTTTGCACGCTATGCAATCAGAGCTTGAAGCGAGGCATAAACGTTCTCAACCTGAGCACAACCTGCATGACCAGGCATCTAAGTGCAAAGCACGATATGCAGTGGAGTAGACACCTCAAAAACCAAGAAAGGTCTCTGGTTCCTCCTGCTTACTCTTCTGCTGCAGTCTCGGCCTCTTCATCCACCTCTGTAGTGACAGTGACACCTGCCAACCCGCAAACAGAGGATCTGCCAGCAACACTACCACCTGGGTCACCAACCATCTCCACAATGTCCCATGGAAGCATTCAGCTCTCTATTTCCCAAACACTGGAGCGGAAGAGGGAGTACCCCCCTTGCCACCCGCGATCCCTGGCCCTGAATGCCAGCATTTCAAAATTCCTCGCCTTTGAAATGCTGTCATTCCGTCTGGTGGAGACGCAGAGTTTTAAAAGGCTGATGTCATTGGCTGTCCCACAGTACGTCGTGCCCAGCCGCCACTACTTTTCCAGACGAGCTATCCCTTCCCTGCACAACCAAGTGGGGGACAAAATCAGGTGTGCACTGCGCAACTCCATCTGTGGCAAGGTCCACCTAACTACGGATGTGTGGACCAGTAAGCACGGTCAGGGACGTTAGATCTCCCTAACAGCACACTGGGTAAATGTAGTGGCGGCTGGGCCTGAGGCAGATAGCAGTTTGGCGCATGTCCTTCCACCACCGAGGATTGCAGGGCACTTCAGTTTGCCTCCTGTTGCTAACCACCTCCTCATCCTCTACCGTCTCCTCATCCGGTCAGCGTAACACCTTCACCACCAACTTCAGCACAGCCAGGGCTAAACGACAGCAGGCAGTTTTAAAACTTTCCTGTTTGGGGGAAAAAACCCACACCGCGCAGGAGTTGTGGAGGGACATGGAACAACAGACCGGTGAGTGGTTGGTGGCAGTGAGCCTCAAGCCCGGCCTGGTGGTGTGCGATAATGGGCGAAATCTCGTAGCAGCTCTGGGCCTTGCCGGTTTTACGCACATCCCTTGCCTGGCGCATGTGCTGAACTTGGTGGTCCAGAGGTTCCTGAAGAATTACCCCTATATGCCAGAGCTGCTGCAGAAAGTGCAGGCCGTCTGTGCGCACTTTCAGCGTTCTCACCCTGCTGCTGCTCGCCTGTCAGCGCTGCAGCGTAACTTCGGCCTTCCCGCTCACCGTCTCATATGTGACGTGCCCACAAGGTGGAACTCCACCTTGCACATGCTTGCCAGACTGTGCGAGCAGCAGCAGGCGATAGTGGAGTTTCAGCTGCAGCATGCACGCGTGAGTCGTTCTGCGGAACAGCACCACTTCACCGCCAATAACTGGGCCTCCATGCGAGACCTGTGTGCCTTGTTGCGCTGTTTCGAGTACTCCACCAACATGGCCAGTGCCGATGACGCCGTTCTCAGCGTTACTATCCCAGTTCTATGCCTCCTTGAAAAAACTCTTCAGGCGATGATTGAAGAGGATGTGGCACAGGATGAGGAGGAGGAGGAGGAGGAGGAAGAGGGTTAATTTCCAAGGCTTTCAGGGCAGTCATTTACAAGTGGCTACGAGGGTGGGTTCCTGCACCAACAAGCGCCAGGTACACAATTGTCTGGCAGCAAGGGCACAGTTCTTGAGGATGACGAGGTGGAGGATGAGGAGGAGATGGAGGAGGAGGAGGAACCATGTTCACAGCAGGGTGGCACCCAGACCAGCTCATGTCCATCACTGGTGCGTGGCTGGGGGGATACAGAGGACACAGACGATACACCTCCCACAGAGGACAGCTTTTCCTTGCCTCTGGGCAGCCTGGCACACATGAGCGATTACATGCTGCAGTGTCTCCGCAACGACCGCCGAGTTGCCCACATTTTAACTGGTGCGTGATCGTAAGGTGCGCGAGTACAAGCGCACGCTGGTAGACGCGCTGCTGGTGGCATTCCCACTTGGAAGCGGGGGTACGGTGGAAGCACAAGGCGAAGGCAGAGGAGGAGGAACCGGGGCACCTTGCAAGGCACAACAACCAGCACCACCAGCTGAGATGGAACGTCTTAGCAGGAGGCAGCATTTCATCAACATGGTGGAGCAGTATGTGTGCACACGCCTACACGTACTGCATGACGGGTCTTCCCCTCTTCAACTTCTGGGTCTCCAAATTGGGCACATGGCCTGAGCTTGCCCTTTACGCCTTGGAGGGGCTGGCCTGCCCTGCCACCAGTGTATTATCTGAACGTGTATTTAGCACGGCAGGGGGCGTTATCACAGACAAGCGCAGCCGCCTGTCCAGAGCCAATGTGGACAAGCTCACGTTCATTAAAATGAACCAGGCATGGATCCCACAGGACTTGGCCGTACCTTGTGCAGAATTGACACATATACCGTTGTTCTGACGAAAACTGTCTTGCTATCGGATAGTGTCCGGCCACTTACTGCACAGGTGCAATGCTTGCGCAGTACGGAGGACAAGGAGATTCACAAAATCTCCAAAGATGAACGTCGCCTGTGCAGTGAGTGCAGGTTCAAGCCCGACCATCCAAATGGACATACGGTAGCACATAGTAACAGGGCCCCTCACGGGCTCTCTTGGCTAGGCTTCAACCTGGGATGATCTGGCTTGAACCTGGAGTCACCGCGCATCGTCTTCGGAGAGTTTCAAAATCCCCTTGTCCTACGTACTGAGCAAGCGCAGTACAGGGCGGACACTATGCGACGGGGGACAGAATTCGACACATCATTCACCACTAGCCTTACCCAGCCATTGTTGTATTTTTGAACCAGTGTTGGCTACCTCGTCCTCCTCCACCGCCGCTCCCACCTACACCGCCACATTCACCGCCACCTCAACCTCCTATTTCGTCCTCCTAGGTCAAGATTATAATTTTTTCTTTTTTTTTTTTAATTTCCAAGTATTTTATTTTCCCACTATCTTATCCATTAAATTGAATAGTTTTTTCCAGAAAGTGCGTATTCTGGGGTATTCCCACCATATGTGCGGCATCGTGCCGTTGAGTTTCTGAGGTTCTTAATGACTTCCTGTACCTCTTCTGCTGAGAAGGGGGCCTCCAGCATTTTTTAATGTTATTTTAAGTTATTTCCCTATCCACATTTGTTTGCAGATCACTTGCCATGCTCTTAACAACATTTTGTTGCCATTTGCAGCCCTCTAGCCCTTTCCATGACCTTTTTACAGACATTTTAGTGTTCAAAAGTCCGGGTCCCCATTGACTTCAATGGGGGTTCGGAGTTCGGGGTCAAGTTCGGGTCAAGTTCGGTCCCGAACCCGGACTTTTTTCCGAAGTTCGGCCGAACCCGCCGAACCCGAACATCCAGGTGTCCGCTCAACTCTAGTATTGAGATATATATATTTTTTTTTTCCCAGCAGCGCATAGTACTGTGATCAAAGATACCACTGTATAACAATTATTTTGTGCTAGTTTCCAATGATTTACGCAATTTGAAATAGTGTTAGTGTAATAAAATGCTTGCAGCCATTGAGATTTGGAGAAGGATTGTTGTAAGTCCGATTACAACTTACAACTTACAGGAGCAGACTTGTGAAATATTTGAGTAATTCCACTTTTTTAAAAAAAACAAATAAATAGTCACAATACGTAATTCCCTATGGGTGATGTTTTCAAGGAGTTTAACAAATGCTGTTGCAGATTCTTACCTTCTGTTGCTCTGAAGAAATAAGCATTTTTTTATGTTTTTATTTATGTCATTGTGCAAGGTAAATCTGAATTGGAGTAACTTTTATTTTTCATTATTAATTTGCTGATACATTTGCAGTATTGTAATGAGGAAAAGTCTGTGTCTGAATAATTTTGATAAAATTATTATGTTATCATGTGATAATCTCGTTGGGAGTATCTCACCAAAAATGTATTGAATTTTACATAAATTTACATTTCTACAGATGAAAAAAAAGGAAAACTATTTTTTTTTTCAATTTGAATATCATTCAATTACAAAATGGCTTGTATAGCAATTGCATATGCTAAATTATTTATTTATATGCTCCAAAAAGTGGAGTTACCTTTAAATTAATTAAAAGAAAATCAGAAATAAAAAGACACATGGCTTGGTCAATTAATATCGGCGTATAACACTCACCCCAATTTTAAGAGGGAAGTTTAAGGAAAAAATGTTTTCACAACCCTCGTTACAGTACACAGTCCTCCTACCCAGTACACAGCCCCCCCATCCAGTATACAGCCCCACATGCAGTATACAGCCCCCCTCCCCAGTACACATCCCCCCTCCCCAGTGCACAGCCCCCCATCCAGTATACAGCCCCACTCCTCAGAACACAGCCCCCCATCCAGTACACCCCCCTATCCAGTATACAGCCCCCCCATCCAGTACAGCCCCCCATCCAGTATACAGCCCCACTCCTCAGAACACAGCCCCCCATCCAGTACACCCCCCATCCAGTATACAGCCCCCCTCCCCAGTACATGCCCCCCATCCATTATACAGCCCCCCATACAGTACACAACTCCCAATTCAGTATACAGCCCACCTCCCCAGTACACAGCCCCCCCCCCCATCCAGTACACAGCCCCCCATCCAGCACACAGCCCCCCTCCCCAGTGTACAGCCCCCCTCCCCAGTGTACAGCCCTGCATACAGCCCACTCCCCCTGCACTCCCATGAGACCCCTGGGACAGCACTTCCAGCATTCTATACAGTTAAGAATAAAATCACTGCCAACCCCTTCCACACTGCTCCTCCTGTGTCACTCATATTGTAAAATGAAGATTCTATATACCTCAATGGCTCCATTTTTTCCACTGACCTGGTCACATAACGGCTCTCCCTGATGTTACAAAGATGGTCATGTGACCGCTCTCCTCCTCCAATTTAAAGCTAAAGTTAGGAGGAGGAGGAGCAGAAGGAGGAGAGCAGCCAGAAAAAACTGAGCTATTGAGATAGTTACACACTTTGTTTTTACAATGACACTGACACAGGAAGAGCGGTATAGGAGAAGGGGCTGGCAAGTGATTTTTTTTGATCAACTTTAGACTATGCAGGCAGTGCTGTCCCTGGGCCAGGAGAGGCAGGGCGGCTGGCCTGACACCCCCCAATGAGTGGCTCCTGGGGCGGATCGCCCGATTCCCACCCACTGTTGGTAAACACGCAGGCACTGTTTGTCCTCTGTTATCAGGGGAAAAAGTGTGTGTTATACGCCGATAAATGCGGTAATTATTTGAGTGGCTCCATCCCCTCCTCTATCTTTAAGAAATGTTAAAGTGGTTGTAAACCCTTACAAACCACTTTGGCCTACAGGTAAGCCTAGATTAAGGCTTACCTGTAGGTCCAATAAATATCTCCTAAACCTACATGGTTTAGGAGATATTTAGAAAAATACAGGCATCGCTGTCTACGGCGCATGCGCCGTACACAGCGGCGCCCAGGCGCACTGCACATGCCGAGTTCACGGCGATATGCCGATTTCGTGCGCATGCGTGGGAGTGATGTCATCGCCGCTCCAGCAAATCACAGCGATGGAACGGCGAGACCCGGAAGTCACTCCGGTATTGATGGCGCCGGAGAAGGTCGTGGATGAGGACCGCTTCGGGGGCTTTGTTTTCAGGTAAGTTATTCATAATGAGCTAGTATGCTATGTATACTAGCTCATTATGCCTTTGCCTTGCAGGTTCCGTTTTTTTTTTTGTGAGGAGGCTTTACTTCCTCTTTAAAGGAAGCTGTAACTCCAATTAAAAATACAGTACATGTAAACCCAATCAATATCCTATATACGCTTTAATATTTTGGTATAGTTTCCAAATAAAATTTCAATAAGTGTAAAGACTTTATTAAAATAATATGTAGAAATCCTACCAAGGAGGCCTTTGTACAGGCACTTCCAGTGATAAGGTCTGTTCTGGTCTTTCAGATATGCTTCTGTATTGTCAGTCAAATTTAACTGTAAAAGCCTCCCTTATGTAGACATTCAAAAGCTCTGAGACTGCCACTGCATGTCACCATCTTGGATGCAATGTCAGCAGCTAATAAACTCAAGGCTGTCACCCAAATGACACTGTATGCTATCCTCCTTTATTTTACTCATCGTTGCTACATAAAAGGTTATGGGAAGGGACAGATATACTGAGACAGCACAGAGAACAAATAGAGACTCCCAGAAGGGAAGAGTGCTATAACCTGCAAGTAATGAGAGGAAAAAAAAAAAGTTTATGGAAAGAAAATTGTGGTTTTACCAGTTTTTTTTTAGGCTGTTGATGTAGAGTTTAAAGATGGCAATTGCTTATGATGCACAATATTTCAACAAACTAAATGTTATTCAGTAAATGCCTTGTCTAATACTAGGCATCACAAGATCTCTACTATTACCTGCATTTGCCAGAAAAAAATATATTTTTTGCCCAACAAGGGGAAAGAAAATGCTAAAGGAGTTGTATGTGTGTTAAAGAATAAAGTCACAAACAACTTCCTACAGGACCCCATACCTTTTTGATGTCTCTTTGCAGAATTTAGGATGCACAGCCTGCTTATAGAGATAGCAGTACATTCCCTGTTTCAAATAAGTTCAGAGCTGAAATTCCAGCAAATATACGAAAGAGGAGGCTAGGAAGTGCTACAGATAAACAATAGAAACTGCCACTGCTGGATGACATTCCATGTCTTCTAGTGTTGAATGGCTTTTTGTTGATAGCTTCCCCTTCTTGCTGACATCTGAAGGATGGAGCTGGGTGTTTGAAGGACATGGACACTGGAGCATTGGATATTGTGTTATGCCCACTATTCTTATTAGTTTTTCAAGTGCAACTAGTTACGGATTATGGTTATGTTATGGTTATGGTATGGCAATTAGTTGATGGATTATAGTTATCTGCTTTACTATCTGGTGTCTTGTTTTATGCTCTGTGAAGGCAAAAACAACTTTTTTATTTTTAAACAAAATAGCATATGCACCAGCCCCAGTAAGTTGAAATACACTGTACAATTTTTTATAATGTTGTATAAGTGCATACCGTAAGCCCAATTAAAATATCTCTACCAGCTGGGCAGCTGACATCACCTAGGGGGCATTGGCATAGCTGGTGTGAGCAAGGGCACCTGAGGAATACAATACATACAATACAAGTCAAAAACATGGATTGAAAGTTAGGGAAAACTACTAAATTATAGGCACAATACACATTTTTTGTGGTGCACAGTTTATATATTGGGTTTACAAATATTTGATATTTCTAAATATCTGTTTTATTTGAATTATTTTTACTTAACCACTTCAATACAGGGCACTTAAACACCTTCCTGCCCAGACCAATTTTCAGCTTTCAGCGCTGTCGCACTTTGAATGACAATTGCGCGGTCATACAGCACTGTACCCAAACAACATTTTTATATTTTTTTTCCCACAAATAGAGCTTTATTTTGGTGTTATTTTATCACCTCTGGGATTTTTATTTTCTGCTAAACAAATAAAAAAATACTGAAATTTTTTAAAAAATATATGTTTTTTTTTTTGTTTTAGTTTCAAAACTTTGTAAATAAGTAAGTTTTCTCCTTCACTAATGGGCACTGGTGGGGCTGCACTGATGGGGACTTATAAGGCGGCACTTATGGGCACAGATGAGGAGGCACCAATGAAGTGGCACTGATAAGGTGGCATTGATGGGCACTGATATGTGGCACTGATAGGTGGCACTGATGGGCACTGATAGGTGGCACTGATGGGCGACACGGATGAGCACTGATAGGTGGCACAAATTAGCACTGATAGGTGGCACGGATTGGCATGGATAGGCGGCATGGATGGGCATGGATAGGCAGCACGGATGGGCATGGATAGGTGGCATGGATAGATGAGCATGGGTGGGCACTGATAGGCAGCATGGATGGGCACTGATAGGCGACATGGATGGGCACTGATAGGCGGCATGGATGGGCACTGATAGGTGGCATTGTAGTGTAATGTATTGTACTGATTGATGCCAATCAGTGCCAAACAATAATGCATGCCAATCAGTGATGCCCATTGTGGGCACTGATTGGCATCCATTGTGGGCACTGATTGGCATCCCTGGTGGTCTAGGGTGGCATACCTGGTGCTGGGCATCCCTGGTGGTCTGGTGGCATCCCTGGTGGTCCAGTGTGGGCATCCTCGGGGGGGTCTGCACTGATAATCGGTCAGCACAGACCCCCCCTGTCAGAGGAGCAGCCGATCGGCTCTCCTCTACTCGCGTCTGACAGTGAGAAGGGGAAAAGTGAGGAGTGAGGAAAAGCCGATCAACAGCATTTCCTATTTACACTGTGTTTAGCCGTGATTGGACGCAGCTGATCACGTGGTAAATCGGCTCAATATCCTGATCAGGTCATATGACGTCCAGTCAGGATATTGAAACCACTTTGCTGCCGTCATTCTGCTATATGTCGGACAGCAAGTGGTTAATATATATATAAAAACTTTTATGTCTTTTTGGGCATGTCTCTACTAGCTTTGCACATCTAGAGTTGACATTTTTGCCCATTCTACTTTGTGAAATCACTCAAGCTCTGTCAGATTGGATGGAGAGCACCTGTAAACAGCAATTTTCAAGTCTTGCCACAGATTCTCAATTGGATTTAGGTCTGGACTTTGACTGGGCTATTCTAACACATGAATATGCTTTGATCTAAACCATTTCATTGTAGCTCTGGCTGTATGTTTAGGGTTGTTGTCCTGCTGGAAGGTAAACGTTCCCCCCAGTCTCAAGTCTTTTTGCAGACTCTAACAGGTTTTCTTCTAAGATTGCCCTGTATTTGGCTCCATCCATCTTTCCATCAACTCTGACCAGCTTCCCTGTCCCTGCTGAAGAAACGCATACTCACAACCATGTTTCATGGTGGGGATGGTGTGTTCAGGGTGATGTGCAGTGTTAGTTTTCTGCCACACATAGCATTTTGCTTTTAGGTCAAAAAGTTTAATTTTGGTCTCATCTGACCAAAGCACCTTCTTACACTTGTTTGCTGTGTCCCCTACATGGCTTCTCGCAAACTGCAAACGGGACTTCTTATGGCTTTCTTTCAACAATGGCTTTCTTCTTGCCACTCTTCCAGTTTTGTGGAGTGCGCGATTAATAGTTGGATCTCTGCAGCTCTTCCAGAGTTACCATGGGCCTCTTGGCTGCTTCTCTAATTATTGCTCTCCTTGCCTGGCCTGTTAGTTTAGGTGGGCGGCCATGTTTTGGTAGGTTTGCACTTGTGCCATACTCTTTCCATTTTTGGATGATGGATTGAACAGTGCTCCATGAGATTTTCAAAGCTCTCGATATTTTTTTATAACTTAAAGCTGTATATGTGGTACAAAACAACAAAGGAGTAATGTGTATGCAGAATAGGAGGGGGTGGTGGTGAGACCCCCCATTTGGGTTTTTGGTACACCTACAGTATAAGTTTATACTAACAGTGCAGTAGTGAGGCCCCCTACTGGATAATGTGAATATGGTAGTGATTATATATAATTTATTATGGACTCTATGTGAAAAAATGGATCTCGCTTATTTTATAAAAGAGGATTTTATGTCTCACATATTCATTTTTGTATGTCTAATGTATACATCCAAAATGTCTCTCTCTTGGAGAGATGCTTAAATCTTTTGGCTGTAGGGAGGTTACGAGAAGTAGCCTTAATGACCCAAACTCTGAGATCTCCTAAAGATTTTTGGTGGAACTCTAGGAAGTGTCTCAGTACACTATGTTTATCCCTGCCTTCTTCCAAGCGTTGTTGTTCCCTGAACCTATTCTTGAGGGTTTGAATAGTATTACTAAAACGTATTACATTTGACAGACGTACTTACCTCCGAGAATGTCAGGCATGGGCTTCCTGGTTAGAGTGGTATGAGCTATATCTTAAGGGTGCTCTACTATTGGCTAATTAAATGAGTGCCAAATTTGTCTTTATAATAGACCTGGGTGGACTCTAGCCCCTTGTAGATGGTGATTTGCAGGTGCTGTATGGTTTAAGGTAAGAGGAGTGAGATTGGTTGATGGTAGAAAGGATCTCTCCTTTTTCCATGTGGTAATTTGGCTACATTTGTTGTAACTTTTTGTTTTGTAGATGCTGATTAATTGTTTTCTTTGCAACACCCAAACTTTCAAAGTCCTAAAACCCCTCTCCTTTCTGGATAGAAGTCCTAGGAGAGCAGTCAGGCACGTGCATTGTTTGCAGGTAATTGTGTTGCAAACATACTTATAAATGTCTATGGCTAAAATTTGTTCAAAATGCTAGATCAGTGATGGTGAACCTTGGCACCCCATATGTTTTGAAACTACATTTCCCATGATGCTCAACGACACTGCAGCGAGCATGAGCATCATGGGAAATGTAGTTCCAAAACATCTGGGGTGCCAAGATTTCACCATCACTGTGCTAGATGGCCTTTAATCTACTGACTATTGTTGTAGGTTGTTTTCCAATATTGACCTTGGGGGCTGCTGAGGACTGGGTTTGATTGTGGATAGATACTATGAGAAATTTTACACTCTACACCCGTTCCGTTTTTGAGGGACTTGTGTAAATAATTTACATGGAAGTAGTATGTTTTTTGAATATCCCTCTCATATACCACCTTATGTGAAATGAAATGGCTAACTGGCTGCTATCTCTCTGTTACCAATAGACATATGTGGCAAATGGTCTTGAAATTTAGCATCTTCTACCTGTGACATTTGAAATCAAGTGTTATATCCATACTGCACACACTCTGTCACCACCTAAAAAACATATTCTTCGATGCGCACGTTTGACAAAGCAAGTATAAGAAATAATATGAAAACTCTATATGTTATATGATATGTTGATTATCTGTATTCTTCTTTTGAAAAGTTGAGGAGGTCCTGAGGAAGCTGATAGTTGTGAAATGTGTCAACCTCTTGGATCATATAGTAAAGACAAATTGTTACAGTATATTTGATATGGCTTAAATCACATATAGGAATATTTTTTCACAAATATTTTTTATAGAAATTTGTAATAAACTTTATACATTTTAGTTTTGTATAGCTTTCTCTCTCTGGTACAAGTAAAGTCCTTAGTAGGAGTTTTTTTTTTAATAGATCTACATCTTAACCGCTTCCCACACGTACAGGCAGAATCACGTACCTGTACTTTGCCCTTTAAGAGGCGGCGTGCCGGCGCGCGCCCGTCGGGGGCTTTGTGAGCATGATCGCGGGTCCCGCGGACTTGATGTCTGCTGGGATACCCACGATCGTCTCACGCTGTATAAATGTGATTGGCCCCAAAATTGCGCCAAAAGTGTCCAATCTGTCTGCCATAATGTCGCAGTCACAATAAAAATCGCTGATCGCCACCATTACTAATAATAAAAATTAATAAAAATGCCATAAAACTATCCCCTATTTTGTAAATGCTATAACTTTTGCGCAAACCAATCAATAAACGCTTATTGTGATTTTTTTTACCAAAAATATGTAGATGAATACGTACGAAAAAAATGTTTTTTTATATATTTTTGGGGGATATTTATTATAGCAAAAAGTAAAAAACAATGTTTTTTTTTCAAAATTGTCGCTATTTTTTTTGTTTATAGCGCAAAAAAATAAAAAAGCAGAGGCGATCAAATACCACCAAAAGAAAGCTCTATTTGTGGGGAAAAAAGGACGTCAATTTTGTTTGGGAGCCAAAGCGACGCAGTGCCAAATCGCAAAAAGTGCTCTGGTCTTTGGCCAGCCAAATGGTTCGGGCTTAAGTGGTTAAAGGTTGAGACTACCTTTCTATCATTGTTATTGTTAGTTTATTATATGTAGGGATGAGCCGAACACCCCCCGATTCGGTTTGCAGCAGAACATGCAAATAGGCAAAAAAATTGTGCGACACAAAGTCTTTGGGACATGATTGTGAAAAATCTAAAGTGCTCATTTAAAGGCTTATATGCAAGTTATTGCCATAGAAAGTGTATGGGGACCTGGGTCCTGCCCCAGGGGACATGTATCAATGCAAACATTTTTTAAAAACCTGCCTTTTTTCAAGTAGCAGTGATTTTAATAAGTGAAACTATAAAAATGAAATATTCCTTTAAATATTGTGCCTGGGGGGTCTCCTTAGTCTGCCTGTAAAGTACGCATCTTTCCCATGTTCATAACAGTACCACAGAAAAATGACATTTCTTTTTTTTTTTTTTTCTTCCACCTCAGCAAGAGCTTATTGGGACCAAATCAGTAACGCCCTCAGCATCTGTCCCTCATTATGTCTTTACATCATTGTGGAACTACTTCTCTTTTTTTTTTTTTTTTCTTTTTCCCCCCCTTCTTTCTTTTTTTTTTTGCTTTTGATAAAGTTAGCACTCAACAATTCCAGGCAAATTATTCTTCTATATAGCTCATTATAAGGGCTTAATGAACGGGGCCTCTCCAACTCTCTCTATTTCTAGAAAGGCTCTCGATCCTTAACCCAATCCCTTATCTTCCCCTGCCCCCCCTTCCCCCCTACCCTCCCTCCCCCCCGCCGCTGGGGTCGCTCCTGTCCTTGCTCAACGTTTATTTATGTTTCCGCATCTCTCTCTCACTTGTTTCTTAAGGCTTCCACATAGCTCCATGACCTCTTGAACCTTCTCCACCCCTCCCATTTGGCTTTCGTGTCCTCCCCTTCCTCAATCACACTGTTTGCCAGGCACTCCATGGTATAGATCCCTTCTACCGCATCCACCCATTCCCAAAGAGGTGGGCTCTCGGAGTCCCTCCATCTTCTGGGTATTACTCGCTTCGCCGCATTTAGCAGGTGCGGAACCAGGGATCTCCTGTATTGCCTGGACCCTACTGGTGTATCATGCAGCAGTACTTCCCATGGGTCCTCTTTTACCACCACTTTCGTGATCTCCTCAATAGATTTTAAGATAGATTTCCAAAATATTTTAATTTTTGGGCAGTCCCACCAGAGGTGGCCCATAGTTCCCTTCTCCTGGCAACCTCGCCAACAGTTCTCAGATACCCCTAACTGAAATTTATTTAACTTGTCCGGGGTCAGATACCAGCCCGAGAGGCACTTATAGTTAATCTCGGCAGATTTGACGTCAACAGCCGAACTATGTGTGAGTTGAAAAATTTTCTTAGTGGCACCAGTGTGCGCTGTTCCCAGTTCCCTTCCCCATTTTTGGACGAAGGGCGGTACCTCCTGTCCGTCCCCTGACAGTAGGAACTTATAGATTTTTGTAATCAGTTTCTTAGTGTTCTCAGCCGTAAAGACACGTTCCATCGCCGTGAGATCCCCCCGTCCCCTCATAGGGGGGGGCATTGATCCCACTAAGTGGCGTAACTGGAGGTACCGCCATTCATCCATCAAAAACAAATCATTCTTCTTTTGTATCTCCTGAAAAGTCAAAATTTTCCCTTTGCTAATTAAATCTCCTAACCGTGCATTGTCATCTCTAATCCATTCTCCTCCCATTTCCTTCCTCCCTGGTTGAAACAAAAAATTCTCCTTTAGTGCAATCAGTGGTGAATTAAATTTAATCTTAAAGTTTTTGTGCATTTTATCCCAAATTTTTAAAGTGTTTTTTGTGATCGCGTGAGTTTTTTCCCCTAGTTTTCTAAACTTAGGTGGGTTCCATATGATTTTCCCTAGCTGTGTTTCACTTAGTGCTTCCTCTAAACTTACCCATCTCTTTTCACTATGTGGCTTCCCCCATTCTGGAATTCTCAATAAGGCTGTTGCGTAGTAATAATTGACTATATCTGGTACTGCCAGACCCCCCTTACTTTTTTCTAGTTTTAAAATTTGTATTGAGATTCTGTGTGACTTCTGTTGCCATATGTAGTTCATAATAATAGCTTTTAATTTCCTCAGGAACTGTTCTGGTAGAGATATTGGGATCATCTGCAACTTATAGGTGATCAGCGGGAGTATCATAATTTTGACCGCGTTAACGCGACCCAGCCATGATATTGGTCTAGTTTTAAACTCCTGGCATTTTTTCCTTACTTCGTCTAATAGAGGTATATAGTTGGCCTTAAACATTTTCCCCACACTGTTCTTCAGCTGTATACCAAGGTATTTAATTTGTTTCTTCCACATAAAGTTGTACTCCCTCATCAGAACTTGTTTTTCTACTCTATTTATATTGATATTCAAGATTGAGGATTTCGCCAAGTTGATCTTAAAGTTTGAGACCTCACCATACGCCGCAACGTTCTTCAGAATATTAGGGAGTGATTTAAGCGGGGAGCTGACATAGAAAAGGACGTCGTCGGCGAAAGCCGCCAACTTGTGTTCCTCTCCCCTCGCCTTGCATCCCTCTATGTCTATATTTCCCCTTATTGTAGCCAATAGTGGTTCCAAAGAGAGGATGAAGAGGAGGGGGGAGAGGGGGCAGCCCTGCCTAGTCCCATTATGCATTTCGAAAGGGGAGGATAATACACCGTTCACCTTAATATTGGCCTTTGGGTGGCTATATAGGACCCTTACTTTCTGTATTATTTTCGGTCCGAAACCCATGGCACCCAGTGTCTCGAACAGGAACCCCCAGTCTACCCGATCAAATGCTTTTTCCGCGTCGATAGATAGTAGTAGACTGGGGGTCCGTGAATCCCTCATCTTCTGGATCGCCAGCAGTGTCCGCACGCTGTTGTCCCTCCCTTCTCGACCCGTCGTGAATCCCACTTGATCTGGGTGTATCAGCTTGCACAAGCATTTCTTTATGCGTTCGGCCAGAATCTTAGCATAAAGCTTTGTTTCAAAATTAAGTAGTGATATTGGTCTATATCCCGCACACGTCGCGCCATCTTTCCCCTCCTTTCGTATGACCGTTATCGTTGCCGACAGCGACGCCTCGCTCATGCCATACTCCGAGCCTAATCCATTCAGGTATCTCAAGAGTATGGGTGTCAAAATCTCCCTGTATGTTCTGTAATACAGGGCCGTAAACCCGTCTGGCCCCGGGCTCTTACCTAATGGGGAATTATTGAGGGCTTCCCGTACTTCCTCCTCCGAGATGGGTCTTTCTAGCCTCTCCTTCTCCTCTGGTCCCAAGGACTGTAATTTAGCATTTCTCAAAAATACATTAGCTTTATCCCTCTTCCCCCCAGCCTCTTCTCCCCTCCTCTGTCCCACTGAATATAAATCCTCGTAGAAATCTCTGAACGTCGCAGCTATGTCTTTTGAGCTGTACCTTACCTCTCCCTTTTTATTGGCTATCTTTTCTATAAAATTTTTAATTTTATTTTTTTGCAGCAACCTCGCTAGGTGTTTCCCTGACTTATTGCCGAAGATGTAACGCTCTTTGGCCACTCTGTTAAATACTTGTTTTACCTCCTGCTCTGCAAGTTCTCTTAACTCTTCCCTCTTGAAAATTATTTCCTGTAATAAAGTCTGGTTCTGTGAGGGGTCCTCCTTATGTTTGTGCTCCAGCTTTTGTATAGTGTTCGTTAGCTCCTTTACTCGTCTTAGTCTTTCTCTCTTTTTCCAAGTGGCCTTGGAGATGAACACCCCCCTGATGAAAGCCTTGTGAGCGTCCCAGAGACTAGACTCTCTCACGGCTCCATTGTCATTAGTCTGAAAAAAACACTCTAGTTCTTTTCTAACGCTTTCTCTTATTTCCTCGTCTTTCAGCAACTCGTTGTTTAATTTCCAACCACAACTAGGCTGTTTAAATTCTGGGACGCTCAGGCTCATGCTCACCGGGGCATGGTCTGACAGGGATGCTATTTCGATCCTGGAGTCAGTTACTCTATCTAATAAGCCGTGATCTACCCATATATAATCCAGTCTAGAGTACGTCTTGTGCACAGGGGAGAAAAATGTGTAATCTTTGATGAGTGGGTGATGCATTCTCCACACGTCGACTACTTGTTCCGTACTCATCTTTTTCTTAAGGGCCCTCAGTTGGGCATTTCCTGTCCCCTGTGCACAAGACGAACTATCCATACCCGGGCTGAGGGTAAGGTTTAGGTCCCCCATCAGCACCAGGTATCCTCTTCTGAAGGCTAGAAAGGATTTTGATCATATACTCAGGTGATCTCACATTGGGAGCGTAAATATTTGCGAGAGTATATGTGGTCCCGAAGAGGGCCCCTCTCAGAAATAAGTACCTTCCCTCCGGGTCAACTTTTCTGTCTTCCAGACTGAACTGCAAATCTTTTGCCATCCCTATTGTCACCCCTCTGGCTCTACTTGATATGGTATCACTATAGTACCAAGTGGGGAAGGCTTTAGAATGGAGTTTAATATTTGATGTCAGAGATATGTGGGTCTCTTGTAAAAAAAACAGGCCGGCCCCATACCGCTCCACCTCCTGTAGCACTCTGTGCCGCTTACTCGCGGCATTTAGCCCTCTCACATTGTAAGTGATACACTTAATTTTTGTCATCTAATTGTGTTGTTTTGACCTATGCTTCCCTGGTGCGACCCCCAGCGGCTGGGTCTCCCTCCCTTATACCTCCCCTCCTTTCCCGAACCCTCACTCCTCTCCCCCTCCCTACTCCTCCCCTCCACCCCTCCCCCCCCCCCCCCCTCTCTAACCCTCCCCTCTCTACCCCCTCCTACCCAATCCTGGGTCTCTGAGTCAAGGGGTGCCATTCAATCACTTGGCCTCCCCTGGACTCCAGATCTCTGGAGAGGCAGGGATCCGAGCCCGCCCCTGGGAGCCCGCCCCCCCCTGCCCCGTTGTTACCTGGCAGGTAGGTGGGCTTTTTTGAGGACCTGGCTTCCCCTTTCAGGGGGCCCCCCTTACCCCTCCCCCCCCAAACCCCCACGCCTCCACGCCCCCCCCCCCTTTTTTTTTCCTTTTTCTTTTTTTTCCCTCTTGCCTTCCTTTTTAAGCTGTTACTTCTCCTTTTTCCTCTAGCCCACCTCCACCCACCCCGACAGGTCTGGGATCTGAATGTCTAATTTCCCACAAAACTCAGGCAGCTCCTCTGGATATCTCAGCCTGGCCCATCTACCCTCTTTTGAGCCCATCAAGCTTGCGGGGAAACCCCACGTATATTTGATATTATTTTTTCGTAGGGTCTCTAGTAAAGGTCTCTGTTGTCGTCTTCTCTCGAGGGTACGTGCTGACAAGTCTGCGTAGATCTGGATTTCAGTCCCTTCAAACTCTATGGGTGTCTTCCCTCTAATTTTGTGCCAAATCTCCTCCTTGTCCTTGAAATGGCTGAATCGGACGATTACATCTCGAGTTCTGTTTACATCGGAAAAATCGGCTCTGCCTATCCGATGAATTCTTTCGGTCCTGGGGAACTGCTTTTCTCCCATTCCTGAGAAGGGAGCTAGAATCGTTCTAACGATTTTTACAAGGTCTTCTCCTCTATGCTCGGGGATGGCTCGAAGTCGTAGATTTTGCCTCCTGTCCCTATTTTCCTGGTCTTCAATTTTATACAGCATATCCCTTTGATGCAGTTGGGTCGTCTTTAGTTGCGATTTTAAATCTGCGATTTCTTGCTCCAGGTTGTCCGCCCTCTTCTCCATCTCCTCGACCCTTGTTAACAGGTGGCTCAAATCCTCTCTCACTTTATTGACTTCGCCTTTGATCACAGATTCCAACCTCTCCATCATCTCCTCCATTTCCTTCTTGGAGATTGGTTGGGGTCCTGTTAGGTGCTCGTCCATCCCACCGGCGTCCCCCTCACTCTCCATTGTCTGGTCGGCCCTTGATTGATCGTGTGTCGTGTCAGGTCTGTGGGGTTTCTCCTTCACCTTGCTGACTTTAGGGGAGATGTCCATTGCTGATGTAGTTGGGCTCCCGCCCTGTCTGAGGTAGTGTTTAATAGTACTCGAGTCGTTTTTCTGTATTTTTGGGGCTCCTTTTTTAGGGGCTTTGTTCGGTTCTTTACTCATGATGTTTTTTCTTTTGTTTCCTCTTATTCTCTTCCCCAGTTTGGAGGTGCCCCCGTCCGTGGACCTTTCCCCTTGAGCTCCCCCTTTCTCGGGGAATATTGTTGGTTTTTTTATACTCCTCTTTTTCCTTTCCCTTTCCTTTCCAAGTTTCTTTCTTTTTTATTTCAGACCTTGTGTTTTATTTCAAAATTGGTAAAGAGAGAAAAAAAAAAAAAACACTGTCAGGAGCATGTATAATGTGAAAAGGGCTATTTTGTGCATTATAGGTTTGCATCTCTTGAATAGCCAACATGAAAGCACATTCACATCAATTCCAGCATTTTCTACTAACCGCAATATGTTACCACTTTTTTAGGATAATCTATTTGTAAAAAAAAAAAAATTCTTAGAATGATTGTAAAGTGTATTTGTTTTAAATAAAATAATACACAGGTTTATATTTACCTGCTCTGTGCAATGGTATTAAACAGAGCCACCCTTTAATCTTCTCTGCTGGGGTCCCT
Organism: Lithobates sylvaticus; assembly: GCA_028564925.1. Taxonomy (NCBI): domain Eukaryota; kingdom Metazoa; phylum Chordata; class Amphibia; order Anura; family Ranidae; genus Lithobates; species Lithobates sylvaticus. The sequence goes on along the minus strand of CM053027.1, from coordinate 263,836,353 downwards.
CTCTGGTAATCTTGGCTCCACCTCTTCCCTGTCTGCAAGCCATTTGCTATGGGGGTAGACATGTGGCCTTGCTCTCGAGACGGGCTGTGTGTGTCCATAAAAGTAAAAATATCCCTGTGCCATTCAAAAAAAATCCCTACTCCTCCATTAGAGAGCATCTACCACCTTAGTTGAATCACCAACTCAAAAATAATAAAATCAAAAATAATAATAGTGCAGCCCTACCTTCAAAAGTGTTATAGGTAGGAATGAAATGAGATGTGTAATTTATGCTCCTAGAACGCCTGAAGGTACTACTTCAATGTTGGGCCTCTGTATGTGGCCAGGCTGTGTAAAAGTTTCACACATGTGATATCGCCATTCTCAGCAGGAGTAGCAGAATGTGTTTTGGGGTGTCATTTTTGCTATATACATGCTATGTGTTAGAAATGCTATGTGTTAGAAAAAATTGACAACTTTGTGTTAAAAAAAAAAAAAGATTTTAATTTTCTTTCCATGTTTTCTGAAGACTTGTGTAAAAAATAACTGTTCAAAAGACTCATAATGCTTCATAGAATATATGTTGGGGTGTTTGTTTTCCAAAATGGGGTCATTTTGTGGGTAATTCCACACTTCAAAAGTGTAATAGGTCGTTAGGAAATTAGAGGTGTAATTTATGCTCCTAAAACGGGTATAGGATATGTGGCTTGCAGTTGGAAAATGGCGGACCAGGATTAGGAGAAATGTCACCTGAGACTAGGAGAAAGAGGAGGGTGAGGAAGGCAAGATGGGAGTGGGATGTGCATTACAGCAAGTGTCTAGTGGTCCTGGTGTTTAAGTCAGCATGTGGGTGCAGCAAATGCAGGAGATGATGTGTGCAGTAGTAGGGAGAGGGTAGGAGTGAGGAAGATATGTGCATGCTGCAGGGTAGAGAGGAGGGGTAGAGTAAGGATAATTTGAGGATAGAAGACACAGATGTGAGAAGGAAGAGAAGAAGGAGCATGATAGTAGATAGAGAGTGGAAATCTAATTTAATGTCAAATGCTGGCTGGCTTGCTTGTAGTCTTTCAGAGTGGAGCAGAGTTCTTGTTGTATCTTCTTTTTTTTTTTTTCAATTTATTTATTTATATTTTTCATGGTACTTACAACAATTAATTAGTCCATACACAACATTAACTCACTCGTCTCTCTATCGAGCGTACATATATCTCGTATTTCTCTTCTATTCCATTTAGTGTAGTTATACCGGGGAAAAATATATTATGATCATTTCCAAATGTCTATTTGTCTTGGGGTCTATCTGATCCCCAACTATTTGGCCAAAAAAGTAGAAAAGAAAAAACCGAGTCGTATCTAAGGAAGTAAAATAAAAAAGAAAAAGAATACAAAATAAAGAAGCAAAAAAAAAAAAAAAAAAGGAAAAAAAAGGGGGGGGGGGGAAGAGGAGAAGAAAGGTATTTGCCAACACCAATATATAACCGCCCTCTGGGAAGACCAGAGCATCAACTAAACATCCCAACCTATCTTTAATATCCTTAGTTTACAAAGAGAGCCTTCCCCTCCTCTGAAAGTTTGAATTCATTCCATTGAACCCAAGTTTCTGAGTATCTCTCATGATTATTTTGAGCCGAGAGTATCAGATCCTCCATCTTATTTATCTCCTCCACTCTCGTTAGCCAGGAAGCAATAGAGGGAGGGCTCATATCCCTCCACTGCCGTGCAATACATGATCTAGCGGCATTAAAAAGGTGGCACAAAATTGATTTGTTATATATCTTTTCTGGTATATGGGAAACGTGTAGTAAGAATAGGGCTGGGTCCTCAGTTAAGATATGATCCGTAAATTTCTGAGAAATACGATACACCTCCTTCCAGAAATATTCCAATTTCGGGCAAGACCAGAAAATATGAAATAATGTCCCCTTGTCTTCCAAACATCTCCAACATTTGTCCGGAATCAGGGGAGAATATTTATGGAGTATTGAAGGTGTACGATACCATTTTGTCAAAATTTTAAAGTTGGTTTCCTGAACCCGTGTACATATTGACGATTTTAAGGCCCTATTTATTATTTGTTTCTGTTGCGCCGGGGAGAAGGTCCTATCTAATGTCGTTTCCCACTTCGTTATAAATGGAGGAATATATCCCTCAACGGGAGTAATCAGTAGCGCATACATTTGTGAAAGTGTATGAGATAATGGGCCTTTCTCTTCACATAATTTTTCTAGCTGAGTCAGTGGTCGTTGAAATTTATCTGGAGTGGGAAGAGTATTTAAAAAGTGTCGGAGTTGAGCCCCGCTCCAGTAGTCAAGACTAAATCGGTCCCTTGATGAGGTCAACTCCGTTAATGAGGGCCAAGTTCTTGTTTGTGCAAAGTGCGAGGCCTGATAACATTGTGACTCCAATAGTGTTTTAAATGGTCCCTCCTGTAATCCCGGGGGGAAACGGGGATTCCCCACAATGGGATACAAGGGGGAGTAAACAGGTGATAGCTTAGTATTGGCGCATATTCGTGAGCAAGTACGCAGGGTAGGGCCTATGATTGGGTGTTTTCTTAAGGTCCGATTCAGGTCTGCATAACACCAGACTGCCCGTTTTAATGGGATCTTGCTTTGAAGTTGCTCCAACTTTGGCCACAGTTTAAAATCTGCGTGTCGACACCAGTCTATTAATCTCCCCATATGTACTGCCTGGTAATACTTCTGGATATCTGGTACCGCCATCCCTCCGTGCTGTTTTGGCATGGTCATAAGTCGGCGTTGTAACCTGGGTTTTCTATTAGCCCAAATAAACTGGGTTATTATTGTATTAATCTGTTTGAAAAATTCTTGGGGGATGAAGATCGGTAATGTTTGGAACATGTACAGTAGTTTAGGTAGGATTGACATTTTGATTATATTGCACCTACCAAACCAGGAGAAAAAGCCCTGATGCCATTTCACTAGTAGGTTCCGTATTTTATTAAGTAAAGGTGTAAAATTTAGTGCATATACTTGGGATATTTTAGGTGGAATAAGCGTGCCCAGGTATTTAAGTGCTATTGTGGTCCATCTGAACTTAAAATTAGCCTTCAGAGTTTCAGTCTGCAATAGTGGGATCGCTATTCCCATGGCCTCGGATTTTGACATGTTAATTTTTAAATTGGAGAGGTTTCCATATTGATCCAGTTCTCTCATAAGGTTTGGTAGGGATATACTTGGTTTCGTAAGTGAAAATAAAAGGTCGTCCGCGTAAGCGGATACCTTATATTGTGCAGCCCCAATTTGTATCCCTGTAATATCAGGGTTTTGGCGTACCTTACAGAGGAAAGGCTCTAAAGTTAGTGCAAATAAAAGAGGTGATAGGGGACACCCTTGCCGGGTTCCATTTGTAATTGAGACTATATCTGATAGGTGTCCATTTATTTTAATTTGAGCTGTTGGTTTCGAGTATACACTCGAAATCCAACCAATCATCCTTTCCCCTAATCCCACATATCGTAGTACCGAGAACATGAATGACCAGTCCACCCGGTCAAACGCCTTCTCGGCATCCGTGCCCAAAAATACAGATGGTGTATTGGAAGTATCAGCTAGGTGGATAAGGTTCAAAACCTTTATAGTGTTATCTCGGGCTTCCCGGGTTGGTATGAAGCCTACCTGGTCTGGATGAATTAGGTCCGTCAGGTGTGGTTGTATACGTGTGGCTATAATCTTGGTGAATATCTTTAGGTCCACATTCAGCAGAGAAATAGGGCGGTAACTTCCACATACTGACGGATCCTTGTTCTCCTTAGGTATTACCGTGATGTATGCTTTCAGGGCTTCCTTAGAGCATACCCTCTCCCGTCCCAGAGCATTAAATGTTTGTATCATCTGTTTACCAAGTTGGGGTAGGAATGTCTTATAGTATTTATAGGTATACCCATCCGGGCCCGGTGATTTACCAGGTTTGGATGTGCTAATTGCCTTTTGCAGTTCTTCTAAGGTAATGGGTGCCTCTAATTCCTCTATAATCTGTTCTGTTAACTGTGGGATCCCTGACGATGAAATATATTCCTCTATATTCTGTTGTGGTTGCTGTCTTGTAGGTAAGTTATATAGGGATTGATAGAACTTCCAGAAGGTAGATGCTATCTGCGTAGGGGTATGTACCTTTCTATTCTCTACATCTACAATAAAAGGTATATATGCTTGTGTTCGCTGTTCCTGTAAGGCTCTAGCTAATAGACGGCCACATTTGTCTCCTGATTCATAGTAATATTTCCGGCAGTGCTGCATTGCTGCCTTGGCTTTATAATGAAGTAAGGAGGTCACTTGTCTGCGTAAATTGCCCAGTTCAGCCTCCGCAGTAATGTCCGGTATCCGTTTGTGTTTAGTCTCTAGAATCTTTATCTCTGTCAGTAATTGGGTCAGTTCTGCCTCTCTGGCCTTTTTAATTCTAGAGCCGTGTTTGATAAGTATCCCCCTTATTACGGCCTTATGCGCTTCCCAGATAGTCCCTACGTCCACTTCAGGTGTAGTATTGTGTTGGAAATAATACTGTAGTTCTTTAGTCACCTCTTCGATTACTAACTTATTGTCTAATAGGCTCTCGTTAAGTCGCCACTGTCCTCTATTAGAGCTTGGGCCTTCGTTCACTCTCCATATCAAGGTGATCGGGGCATGATCTGACCATGTGATATTTCCAATATCCACAGCCCTAATTTCCGGTAACATTTGATGTGGTATAATAAATAAATCAATTCGAGAATACACCTTGTGTGGAGAGGAATAAAAGGTATAGTCCCTATCCTCAGGGTGAAACACTCTCCAAGCATCTATAAGTTGAGAGTTATGAAATGCCTTCAGTACTTGTTTACGACATCCCCTGGTGATTGATGATTTGCCAATCGATGTGTCTATTTTGGGTTCTAGTGCTAAATTGAAATCCCCACCCATCAATAACTTACCTACAGCGAATTTCGTGAGGTCATTAAGAGTAGAGCATATGAAATGGTCTTGGTTGTAATTTGGTACATAAACTGTGGCAAAAGTTACCTTCATGCCCTCGATCGTACCTTTAAGAAACAGAAATCTACCTTCTGTATCCGCTCTTATGTCTTGTAGGCTCCACGGTACTCGTCTGGAGATAAGGATTGACACCCCTCTAGTTTTGGAGATCTTATTTGCAGCATGATATACGGATGAATAAAGGTTATTTTTTAAAATTGGTATCTTGCCTTCTTTAAAGTGGGTTTCCTGAATATATGCCACATCAACATGTGCTCGTTTCAGCTCTTGAAAGAGCATTCTACGTTTCTCAGGTACATTCAATCCTTTAACGTTTATCGACATGATCTTCAATGACTCCATCTTCCCAAAAAACGGTTAAAGAAAGAAAGAGAAAAAAAAAAAAAAAAAAAAGGAAGATATACAGAAGGAGAGGAGAGAGAAGAAGAAAGGAAAAAAAAAAAAAAAAAAAATGACAAGAGGGTTCTATTAACCCTAATGTATCCGTGAGAGATTAACGAATCTCTCACCTTTCCCTCTTACAGAACAAGAGGTATCTAAGAAGAAAAAAAAATATAAGCGCTCACATACATATTACCATTTAAGTGAGCGTAACCCTAAATAGGGGCGTGTCAACTGCAGACAGAGAGGGACTACTCTCCTCCCTCCGCTGGCCGCCGGTCCTATTGTTTTTACCTTTATCTATCTACACCGGCCTGTATATCCGAGAAATACTCGTAATTAATAATATCTGTAATCTGTACCGGCTACAATCATCTTGTATAAAATCATATACCAAGGGGGGGGGGGGGGGGGGGGGGAGAGAGGAAAAAAAAAAAAAAAAAAACTAAAAGAGAGGCGACAGGGGTAGGGGGAGGCATACCGAGATGGATAGACCAGAGTGGGCGCAGGAGCAGCATCCCACCCCAGTCGCCGGTATCCCCCAATATTGCCCAGCCCAAATCATTCATGTGCATTACATAACCACATTCACACCCTAAAACACCAAAACCCCACTACTCCCAAACTCATTGGTTGTAAAAATATTCCACACGCAAAAAAATAAAAAAAAAAATAAAAAAAAAAAAAAAAAAAAATAAATAAAAAAAAATACCAAATCTATATATATATATATATATACATATCCGCCACTCCAAATTCCTTCTAGGTGTGTCTAATTCTCTGCCCCAATACCTTTTAAAAAAAAAAAAAAAAAAAAAGGGGATCCTTCCCAATAGGAACCTTCCTTGTCCTATCCGGGTTGGATATTAGGTACCATTCGATGGTGGTATTATTCGTGATTAAGGTGTACTATACTTTTGCATCCACATAAAGATGTGCAGACAAATATATGTGTCCCCCGTGATCTATTTATACATTTAGCTGATTTGTGATTGTGTTGTGATAAATGTACTGTTATGACAAATTGTGTAAAAAAAATAAGTGCGTCAAAGACATAGAAGTGAAAAAACAAAAAAAAATAAAAAAAAATAAAAAAATAACAGAATTAAAAAATAAAAAAAAAAAAAAAAAAAAAATTATATAAAAAAAAAAAAAAAAAAAAAAAAAAAAGGGGAAAAAAATAAAAAAAAAAAATTAAAAAAAAAATTAAATAAATAAACAAATTTAGTTCATAATATAAATTAAATTATTCTATCCTTGAATATTTATATCTTAATCAAATACCCCCTTAAATTGTGCTCTGTATCAATCCCTCCCCATTTGATCCCCGCACCGCTCTAGTCCCCCCTCCAGTACTCTCCCCCGTCTCCCCCCATCCCCCCCCCCCTCCCCCCAAAAAAAAAAAAAGGGAGGAGAGAGGGAGGGGAAGAGGACAGATATATTTCGGACAGTTTAACCTATATTTGCAGTCAGTCATCTCTCACTTAATAAGTTTCTCCATAGTCCTTCTGATATATCCCCTCCCAAAAAAAAAAAAAAAATAAATAAAAATAAAGACAAAAAAGGAAAAAATAAATAAATAAATAAAAAAAACAAGTTGGGATGACAGTCTCCCAGTTTAAAGTGAGGCCAACTATGTTCCCAATTTGGTCCTCTATTACAAGTCCCATCTCTCTCCCACAGTTGTCCTTCCTATATTTCCATTTCCTTTGGGGTATCACCCCCCCCAATAAAGAACAAAAACAAACGTTAAAAAAACAAATATTTTTGGGGGGGGGGGAGAGAGCAATCAACCAAAAAAAAAAAAAAAAAAAAAAAAAAAAAAAAAAAAAAACCCCCCATGAGAAAAAAAAAAAAAAAAAGAAAAGGAAAAGAAAACGGGGAAAAAATAACAGAAACAACACCCCCACCCCCACCCTCCCTTAAGCATAGGTCTCTCCCGCTTTTCTAATTTTTTTCCCTTTTTTTTTGGGGTCAACTCCTCTTTCTTGGTCCTGGGGTCTCCTTCCTGATCCTATATCTTCATCCAGCTTTAGTTATCCTGCTTTCGTTTAAACTGCGGCGGTGAAACTGCACATCACTTGTGACAGAGCCACTATGTCTGTGCCTTGCCCCTGTCTGCACCACCCCATAGGCTGCTTTAAATTTATAGGGAGACTGAGCAGGCATGCATTTCTCAATTGGTCGTTATAGGGTCAGATTTGAGGCACCTGAATATGGGAGAGGAGATGGGCAATACCAGGTTCTTGTTGTATTTCTGACTAAAATAATAAAAAAGTATTGAAAAAAATACCTTTAAGCTGATTGCTTTCTATGCAGAGCTGTACCCGATTCTGTACTCTGCAGTTTTAGTAAATCAACCCCATTGCGTCATACATGGACTTTCTGAAAAATAGGATGGCAAATTGTGACAACATCACGCTGGCCAGATCTGTTCTCAGTAACACTGACACATGGATACTTACTGAGATGCTATATTTTGTCTTTTAAATTGTTATATTTTTATCACTTCTATTAACAAAATAAGCAGTGAGCACTATGATATCTTCTTATTTCTTTATACGTTGTATTGTACATTGAGTGGTGATTAAAAGCTTCAGAACAGAGACCTGACGGCTGAGGAAGATTCCAGAGAAGGCTTGAATACTACTCTTTTTTGACCTTTTATAAATATTGAGGTCCATCCCAATAGGTGAGGGCACATTTGAAGAGCATGGTGTTGTTTTGAAGTAATAATACTCAACTTGGATTGATTAAAGATTTTATATACTTTTGGACTTTTTATGTGGGGTTTTTACACAATGTATTCACATTTGTTGCACAATATATATATTTATACGCTACAGTATATTAACTTTTTTCACTATATGATTACTTTAATGTATGTTGTTTTATATATATGACATAATTCAAAGAAGTATTCCGATAACTAGTTGGGTCATGACCCAAGTTTGTTGGTGAATAATTTGAGAACTAGAATCACCCCAACGTCTATTCTATGAGGCATAATGAGTCTTTTGAACGGTTAATTTTTTTTACACAAGTCTTCAGAAAACGTGGAAAGAAAATTAAAATCTTTTTTTTTTTTTTTACACAAAGTTGTCAATTTATAAGATATTTCTAAAACATAGCATGTATATAGCAAAAATGACACCCCAAAACACATTCTGCTACTCCTCCTGAGAATGGCAATATCACATGTGTGAAACTTTTACACAGCCTGGCCACATACAGAGGCCCAACATTGAAGTAGTACCTTCAGGCGTTCTAGGAGCATAAATTACACATATGATTTCATTCCTACCTATAACACTTTTGAAGGTAGGGCTGCACTATTATTATTTTTGATTTTATTATTTTTGAGTTGGTGATTCAACTAAGGTGGTAGATGCTCTCTGATGGAGGAGTAGGGATTTATTTTGAATGGCACAGGGATATTTTTATTATTATGGACACACACAGCCCGTCTCGAGAGCAAGCCCACACGTCTACCCCCATAGCAAAGGGCTTGCAGACAGGGAAGAGGAGGAGCAAAGATTACCAGAGAGAGGGACCCCAGCAGAGAAGATTAAAGGGTGGCTCTGTTTAATATCATTGCACAGAGCAGGTAAATATAAACCTGTTTATTATTTTATTTAAAAAATATACACTTTACAATCATTCTAATAAAAAAAAATGTTTTTTTTTTTTTTTTTTACAAATAGATTATCCTAAAAAAGTGGTAACATATTGCGGTTAGTAGAAAATGCTGGAATTGATGTGAATGTGCTTTCATGTTGGCTATTCAAGAGATGCAAACCTATAATGCACAAAATAGCCCTTTTCACATTATACATTCTGTATTCATTTGCACTTAACAAGTTGGTGCAGAATCATATTTTACCTTTATCTGTGGCATTCAACTTGTCAGGTTATCAATTACTATTATCACTTTGAAAGCATGAGTACATAAGCTGAAGGTTAAATAATGTCACCAAACATGAAAGAACACTTTCGATTTAGAAGATGCCCTGTAACACGATCGAGTGAAACATATAGAAGATGCAGAATAATTATGCTTTTATGCAGAACTTTCTTTTTTATTGTAAGTCACATAAAAAAAAAAAACTGGCACTTGTTCTAACAATTCTATGCAAAAATTACTTTTGACACCAGTTCATGAACCAAGTTGTAATGTCAATATTCCAGGCACTAGCTCATTGTCTTGCTACTTCCCCAATGAGTTGTACAAAAAAAAGAGAGAGAGAGCTAGAGAGAAAGAGACAGACTTCAAAGGAAATTTTCCGATTTAAAATCTCGCTTACCATCAGAATTTTAACCTTGAAGACATAACCTTACAGAATGTGCTTCAGAATGCCAATGAAGTGTTCGTAATACAAGCTGGGCTAGAGAGGAAACAAAGAAAAACATCCTGTGAAACAGACCTTAAAAAGTATGTAATTGTGAAGGTGAAAAGTACATGAACACTTCAAGTTTAGGGTGAACACATGCAAGGAAAGTTAGGAGCTGCATGGGGTCAAGTGCCTGTACAAAATTCATTTTGATAAGAAAAAATCAATTTGTTTTTTAGAAACACACAATGTAATTTAATCTACATTTACATTTTTTTATTCAGAATCAAGGATTTGCATGCATTGCAAGATTTTCATTCTGTATCCTTTATTTTCACTGCTATATCCATGATAAAAAGCAATGAATCATTGTCTTTATCTTGTGTTAGCAAATGAATATCCAGGAACATTACATTTAAAGGTGAATTCTTTGGTGGCAAAGATCAGTCTTTGTAATAAAAACCTTTCAATGTGCCCATCTGTCTTGTCATTCACAGCTGGCCTATTAACATAACAAATAGATAGAAAGTGTTTGCTGGATACTGTATCATGTTATACAGCAGATCTACATCTTGAAAAACAGCTGCTTCCTTAATTATGCATTGTTGGTCGTATGGAATATTAGTGACTTAATTCATAGACATTAAAAAAGACAGTTGCACGTATATGACCTCTGTATTATTTTTCTTACCCCAGCAGCTACACAGACATGAAAGTTCATTAATTAAATGCATGGATGTCCATACGCATTGTTGACATAGCATACCAGAAGAAACTTTTACATCAGGGGAACAAATAGGTCACCATTTTAACCACTTCAATAGTGGGCACTTTTACCCCCTTCCTGCCCAGGCCAATTTTCAGCACTTTCAGAGCTGTTGCACTTTAAATGGCAATTGTGTGGTCATGCAACACTGTACCCATATGACATTTTTTTTTTTTTTTTTTTTTTTACACAAATAGAGCTTTCTTCTGGTGGTTTTTGATCACTACTGGCTTTTTTATTTTTTGCTGAATAAATGAAAAAATACCAAAAATATGAAAAAAAAACAAAAAAATATGTTTTTCCTTGTTTCTGTTATAAATTTTGCAAACAAATAAATAAATATCTTTTCATAAATGTAGGCCAAAATTTATTCTGCTACATTTGTTTGGTAAACATCACCAAAATCAGTGTATACTATTTAGTCTGTATGAAAGTTATAAAGTCCACAAACTATGGTATACTTTATATCTGAAAATCTATCAATCTTGATGTACCGACAGCATTTATCTATAAATATTTATCTATAATAATCTTATTTCTTGAGGCCTGAAAACACCAGGACAGTACAAATATCCCCAAAATGACCCAGTTCTGGAAAGTAAAAAGTGCAAAGTATTTAGTAAGCGGCATAGAGAGTTTTTTTGAAGTTGTCATTTTTTGTACAAATTTTTTGGAAAAAAGAAAAAAAAAAAATCACAATTTTTTTTACATACTGTGCAGTACAGCATTATCATATAACAGGTGTGCGACTGATCGGGGACACTGATTGGTGACAGTATGTAAAAAAATAATAAAAATATTTTTTTTACACTTGTTTCTTTTTGATTACATTTTATTTTACAATTATTTTATACACTGTGACCAGAGAAATACAGTGTTACCATAGCAACAATGTACTACTCTGGGGAAGTGATCAGGATTTATTTTTACACATTATGATTGTTTATACCAATGAATTTCACTGGTATAAGCAACCATTTTTACTGAATTAAACAATTAATTCAGTATGTTTTGTTGTGATTAGCTGTGCTTGATCAGCTAATCACATGGTATAGATGGGGTGTGATTGGCCCTGGCTGTACCATGTGATTGCTGTGACCAATCACAGCTAGTAACACATGTGTACATAATGGCTGTCATAAAAGTAAGTCATCTATTGTTTACTACTGTCTTGTGATCTGCTGTGATTGGTCAAAGAAAACACATGATCTCGTCAGCGGGCCTGTACACTGATCAGTCTTCGGCTGTGTTCACACGTGAGCTGCAATCTGGGAGGACATCTTATGACGTCCACCCAGATTGTCGAATGTCCCACCCGGCCATCGTTTTGCTATAGGTCGGGGGGAAACTGGTTAAAATCATTTTTACTCTGTGGGAGGCCACCAGTATCAGTAATACCTCATAGACTGCCTAAATCACAAATATCATTAGATTGTGGATACTGTAAGCATACTGGATTTTGAAAAAGGGGTTTACCTTCTCTGTATAAAACCTTCTATTGTCAGCTCCCCCTGCAAATACTTATCTGTGCCCAATTCAGTGCTGCTCTCTCTCTCTCCCTCCTCACTGGATTCAGTGAGAGCAGTGGGAGACATTGGCTCCTGAAGAACTGAGTTGCCATGTGTCAATGGACACAGGGAGCGTGGTTTGGGATTGAGCCCCCACACGTGCCATCGTAGAAAGAGGATTTTTATGGTAGCACACAGAGAAGAGGAGGAGCACATAACAGGTGAATCATAAATTCTCTTTGGAAAAAATTTGCACAGAGCAGGTAAGTATGATATGTTTGTTATTTAAAAAAAAAAAAATACTTTACAATAACTTTAAGGAATTCAATGCTACAAATGCCAAAAAATCTTCAAAGGATCTCATTGGCTTTGGTGAGACAGATTTAACATCTGTCTCACACAGGCCTTCCTCAATTGGTGTGAAATTACAATGTCAAAGATTGTAATGTGTCTTTAATTGTTCATAATTTCACCACAAAAAAAATAAAAACATTTTGGGGGCAACAAAGCTCTTCCTTTATTTGGGAGTAGAAAATGAACCTACATGGATTCAAAGGAAACTACAGTTGAATAGATCTACATCTGGCACAACACCCATTTGGATTGGAATTATAAAAATTGTGAGAGTAATCAACAGAAGTGGGAAGGAGGCTAGGGTGAGTAATGAAAAATGGCTGGGTTGTTTGTTTGTTCTTGGAAATTTGAGTTGGACTTTATTTTCTATGTACCTGCAGTAGATACTTTTGTTTTGCATTTCTGAAGATTTCACATCCCATTCTAAGCCATTACTTAGGGGCTTACACAGGGCTTGCTTTCCTTTCTTACAGTGGCAAAATGAATGGAGCAGTGCGTGCTTATGGGGAGCAGGTAACATTATTGTGAACTTATTACTTTGTCCTGTAAAGTTCAATTCAAAGTATCAGGTGAATTTTTTTGGGGATTCAGAATGGACAAAAAGCCTGCCAGGTTTTTTTGGGTCATCTTTGTTTGATAAGGGACACTTCCCATTACTTTATGTCCTATGGACTCCACAGGAAATGTTAGAAAATCTCTCCAAAGTGAAGGAAATCATTTTAGATAGCTGCTACTAAAAGAAGATTCTCCAGTGGTGTTCCTGAGGGAAGAATGAGGGGTACCGCTACCAGTGACATGCAGAGTGACATGGGTGTGCTAGATGCTGGAATGCTCAACATTTTTGGGGGAGCGCAAACAAACAGAAAATTTTTGAAAAAAAAAAACATCAAACGCAGCCACTGTGCCATCAAACGCAGCCACTGTGCCATCAAACGCAGCCACTGTGCCATCAAACGCAGCCACTGTGCCTATCAAATGCTGCCACTTTGCCCATCAATTGCTGCCACTGTGCCCATCAATTGCTACCACTGTCCTCATCAAATGCTGCAACTGTGCCTATCAAATGCTGTCACTGTGCTATTGAATGCCACCACTGTGACCCCCCCCGCTCACTTGCCATCTACCCAGCACTTACCCTGTCTCGGTGGGGCAACGGGTGACGGCTGCGAGCGGTGTCCTCCATGCGTCTCCTCCCACCCTCTCCTCCTGATAGGTGTCCAATCATAGGGCCTGTTGTTTCAGCCAATCAGGTGATGGGTAACAGACCCAAGCACCTGATTGGTGGAGAGGCGGTTCAGTGTAAGGAAAGTGAATTTTCATTTGCTGGTCTAACACCTGTGTGAACTGCCAGCTCCAAGCATGGCACTCACAGGTCACCTATTTGATGCCTATTAGAGCCTATGGCTCTAATCAGGTGCTTCAAAAACACCCCCGCTGCTGTAATTCAGGGGCACGGCACCCAAAAAGGGGCCGGGCGCCTGAGTAGGGGGTGGCAGTGGCGGCTATGGATAGATTCATGCTATGCATGAATCTATCCATTGGTCATAGAGGGGGTGGCAAGAGAGAGGGGACGGCACCCGTGCACCCTTATGGACAGGCCGCCACTGGTGCTTAGTCTAATCTACTGACCACCAGTGTTGGGGATGAATATTATTAGAGCTTGAACCTGCCTCTGACTACCAATTCTATGGGATTCAACATTACTACCCTAACTGACCACCAATGAAGGAGGGATTGTTATGGCCACTTACACCAATGCTTGGGGTTATTTTTACTGCCACTAACACCAATGATTGGGGTTATATTACTCCCACAGTGCAAGCCATACACTGGAAAGTAAACACATTTTATTGACAACCCCTCCAAGTGGCCACACTTCCATGGCAGACCTCCTATTTTCACATGTTGGTAACTACTGTATGCAGAGCTTTTTTTCTCAGCAAATAGGTACAGGAACTTCCCCCTTCAGAGACACCTCTTGCCTCTGCCCCCTACCCATCTCAGAACACCGCTCAATGGTTCCACCCTCTACCCACCTCTCAGTAACGCCCCTTCTGGAAAATACAGAACCAAACATCATTTTGTGGTGCTAAGTAATTTGAATATAATTTGTTGATGATAACAAGAAAGGCAGTTAAATAGATCCCCTGTAGCAACAATGAACACCCCCAGCAGCAACAGATCCCCCCAGCAACAATAGACTCCCAATAGCCAGCATCAATAGACCCTCCAGCAGTCAGCAACAATAGACCCTCCCTTAACAGTAGATACTTCCCAGGAAGAATTGTCCCCCAGCAACATAAGATAGATCCCCTCCAGCAACAATAGATTCCCCAGCAGCCAGCATCAACAAACCGTCCACATTCCAACACCCTTTGCCATTAAATGCATTCGGTGCTGCATGCGCCAGAACTGCGTTCCCCCACGTTCCCACTAAAAAAATGCCCTGACTATATGTATATGAGTGTCTCTAAACCATAGTGTGCAGATTAATATGCTACATTCAGTATCTGCTATAAAATGGCAACAATATTCTCAGTTGCTGTTGTCTGCCTTTCACTTGCCAATACAGCACCCACCACTAGTTTGCATGACATTTAATTTTTATGATTAATAATTATTAAAGGAATAAAGTCTTGTTTTTTTTTTTTCTTTAACATAAAAAATATGTTATACTTAACTGCTCTGTGCAATGGTTTTGCACAGAGCAGATCGGATCCTCCTCCTTTAGGGTTCCTTTCCTGGCCCCTCTCTCCTGCCAGGTGCCCCCACAGCAAGCTGCTTGCAATGGGGACACCCAAGCAGACACGCTCCCGACCCACGGCTCTGTGTGTCCATTCACACATGGACCTGCAACTCGGCCCTGCCCCATCTGTTTCCTCATTGGCTCACTGGCTGTGATTGGCAGCAGTGGGAGCCAATGGCTCCTGCTGCTGCTAAAAGCCAATCAGGAGTGTGAGTCCCCAGAGAGACAAGGCTCTCGTGGACATTGCTGGATCAAGAGGGGGCTCAGGTAATTATTGGGGGGGGGGGGGGGCTGGGCTTTCGTGCATGTAAAAAACCTTGGGCCTTTACAACCACTTTAAATCGTTTTCATGTGAAATGGCATGTATGCACACCTGGATAAGCAAGTCAGCACTGTGAGAGTCATGTTTTTTGACTTCTCCAGTGCTTTTGATACTATTGGACCAGCTCTCCTGGGTGAGATGCTAACAGCAATGCAGGTTGATATCTCCCTTGTGCAGTGGATTGTATACCACAGTGGAAGACCACAGTGTGTGTGTTTGCAAGACTGTGTGTAAGATAGGGTGGTCAAAAAATGTGGGGTTCCACAGGGGACAATTCTCTCTTCCTTTCTCTTTACTGTATATACCACTGATTTTAGTTACCAGACAGAGTCTTGCCATCTTCAGAAGTTTTCGTATAACTCTGAGGTAGTACAATGTATCAGAGATGGCAAAAAGACTGAATATAGGACTGTGGTGGAGAACTTTTTCTGATGTTGTGAGGGTTATCATCTGTATCTAAATGTGACTAAGACAAAGGAGCTGGTTGTGGATTTGAAAAGAAGGAAGCCACTGATGATCACTGTCTCCAGTGGAGTGGATGTGAATGTAGTAAGAGAATTACAAATATCTGGGGGTGAACATAAATAATAGGCTGGACTAGAGCAAGAACGCTGTACTCTATTGGAAGGGCCAGAGCGCCTCTATTTTTTTTTTAACCACTTCAATACCGGGCTATAGTCATATAACGTCCGCAGATGGGATCTCCCATCCTGGGTGGGCGTCATATGACGTCCTCGGTATTTTGCCACTCTGGCAGGCCCCCGGGGGCCCGCAGCGTGGCGATCGTGGATGAGGTGTGTCCCTCAGACACAGCCCATCCCAGATCTGTGTAAAGAGCCAATAAAAAATGTCTCTTTACCACGTGACCGACTGTCCAATCACAGCCGGTCGCGTGTACTGTCTACATGCACGGCGCTCGTGCGCGCCCCGAGGGCACATGCAGAGCTGCAATCGGGGACGAGGCTTGTCACCCTGACACAGCCCAACCCCGATCGCAGAAAAGAGCCAATGAAATTGGCTCTTTACCACGTGACCGGCTGTGTCCAATTACTGCCGGTCATAGAATGTCAACAAACTGAAGCAACGAGATGTTACCGGGTTCTCCTCCTCTCACACCGATCGTGTGTGAGAAGAAGATTGCGGTAACATCTCATTACCACTTAGTGTACACCAACCACACTGATTACCCCCCTAATAAAGAGGACCTGTCACCAGCCATCAAAGTACCTGTCACCAGCCATCAAAGTACCTTTCACCAGCCATTAAAGTACCTGTCACCAGCCATCAAAGTACCTGCCATCACCTATCAAAGTACCTGTCACCAGCCATAAAAGGACCTGTCATCCCCCATCAAAGTACCTGTCGCCAGCCATTAAAGTATCTGTCATCACCCATCAAAGTACCCGAGTACCTGTCATAGTCCATCTGAGTACCTGAGTACCTGTCACAGCCATCTGAGTACCTGAGTATCTGTCACAGTTCATCTGAGTACCTGAGTACCCGAGTACCTGTCACAGCCCATCTGAGTACCCGAATATCTGTCACAGTTCATCTGAGTACCTGAGTACCTGTCACAGTCCATGAATACCTGTCAAAGTTCATCTGAGTACCCGAGTACCTGAGTACCTGTCACAATTTATCAGAGTACCTGGGTACCTGTCACAGTTAATATGAGTACCCGAGTACCTGTCACAGTTCATCTGAGTACATGAGTACCTGAGAACCTGCCACAGCCCATCTGAGTATCTGTCACAGTTCATCTGAGTACCTGTCACAGCCCATCTGAGTACCTGTCACCACCCTTCAGAGTACCCGAGTGCCAGTCACCAGCCCATCAGAGTACCCGAGTACTTATCTGTAGCCATCAGAGTACCCGAGTACCTGTCACCAGGCCATCAGAGTACCCGAGTACCTGTCACCAGCCCATTGGAGAAACCGAGTACCTGTCACCAGTTCATCAGAGTAACCAAGTACCTGTCTGTAGCCCATCAGAATACTCGAGTACCTGTCACCAGGCCATCAGAGTACCTGAGTACCTGTCACCAGGCCATCAGAGTAACCCAGTATCTGTCACCAGGCCATCAGTGTACCCGAGTACCTGTCACCAGGCCATAAGAGTACCCGAGTACCTGTCACCAGCCCATTGGAATACCCGAGTACCTGTCACCAGCCCATCAGACTAACCGAGTACCTGTCTCCAGCCCATCAGAGTATCCGAGTACCTATCTGCAGCCCATCAGAGTACCAGAGTACCTATCTGCAGCCCATGCCTCATAGAATATACATTGGGGTGTTTGCTTTACAAAATGGGGTCATTTTGTGGGTAATTCCATTGTCCTGGTGCTCCAGGACTTTCAAAAGTGTGATAGGCAGGAATGAAAGGAGATGTGTAATTTACGCTACTAGAACGACTGAAGGTACTACTTCAATGTTGTGCCTCTGTATGTAACCAGAACACGATAGGGAATGGGGATTGGGAAAAAGGGGAATGGGAAGGGAAGTGGCAGGGAGAAGTCAAAGAAGCCGATTAGAAAAATGTTCGTACAGCTATTGATCAAGAGCCATGTTATTGGCTGGATTGTCACCGTAGCCAAGGCGTATTAGGAAAAAAGAGAGAACAATTCCTGGGTCCATAGAGCAGGGACCAAGGAAAAAGGGGCTACTAAATGGTGACAAACATTGATCGAAACAAAGTCAATTCTTGGAAAAAATATTTTCTTTATTATTAAACAATGCTTGCATATCTTTCATTAAAAAAGAAATTCCAGTCTTTCTGGAATTCTGGAACCAACAATTATGGACAACACTGGACAAGACAAACAGGACACCATATAGACAACAAACGCATCACATAAGACGTAGCAGTGATAAATGATTCAAACAAATGGATTGAAGGATGGATCAGTGTCCTTTCGATATGAATATATCAAATATATCAAAAGTGTCAGTGTGGTCATAGGACCTTGTGTAGTTCTCGTTTGATGATAGCAGCACTTTTTGAAGCAACAGTGAAAAGTGTATTCATTGGTAAAAGGAAAAGTCCTGCGCTGATCTACAGATTACGGCTGGTCTGGATGACATGCCGACTGACACCAAAAGCGCTGTGGAGATTTCAAATTGATTAGCTTTAAATTATGTCTGCTGAGGATGGAAGAGTGCGATTACTGATTGTGTTCAGTTAGTGGTGGACTGACTCGTAAGCCATGCATCCATTTCAACATTGCCAGTGTGGCGGGATGCTCAGATTTAGTTGCGGTTTCCAAAGACCAAGTTTGGTGACAATCAGTAACGCTTATGCGTTATGATAAAGCTGAATATGCAACTTGACTGGGCACCAAGTATTCAGTAATTGAAAGTCTCAATAGTCAACAAATCAGATGTTTCAAATTAATCAAAGAAATTGCTGTACCAAACAATATGCAGAGTAATCAATGAGAAGTAGGTAAAGACTTCTAAATTCCCAGGTAATTTTGAGGCAGACTGGTCAAACAAGAGAAAAGGATTGGTTTGTTAACTTTACCCAGCCAGCGTCCAATGTCTGTGATGGCGGTATGGGAAGTCCAGTCCTTTCAATGAAGTATAATTTGCCAGTACCGCTGGCGAGGATCGCGGTGTCCGCTCAATGTCCTTAGGGGGGGGGCGCAAGGAACTTCCTGGAAGTAAAGGAGTCCAATGTCCATGTGTAAAGGAGTCCAATGTCACTGCTCGTCACGTGATGCGTCACGTGACGCGTTTCGCTAGGGGCGTAGTTTCAATAGCTTCTTCCTGACGTCAGGAAGAAGCTATTGAAACTACGCCCCTAGCGAAACGCGTCACGTGACGCATCACGTGACGAGCAGTGCACAGCGCTTCTCAGCAGCAGTGACTCCAGAGACCCAGGCGGCCTCGATCTGTGTGTTCGCCGGACTTGGCAAATCGTGCCTCCACACATGGACATTGGACTCCTTTACTTCCAGGAAGTTCCTTGCGGCCCCCCCCTAAGGACATTGAGCGGACACCGCGATCCTCGCCAGCGGTACTGGCAAATTATACTTCATTGAAAGGACTGGACTTCCCATACCGCCATCACAGACATTGGACGCTGGCTGGGTAAAGTTAACAAACCAATCCTTTTCTCTTGTTTGACCAGTCTGCCTCAAAATTACCTGGGAATTTAGAAGTCTTTACCTACTTCTCATTGATTACTCTGCATATTGTTTGGTACAGCAATTTCTTTGATTAATTTGAAACATCTGATTTGTTGACTATTGAGACTTTCAATTACTGAATACTTGGTGCCCAGTCAAGTTGCATATTCAGCTTTATCATATCGCATAAGCGTTACTGATTGTCACCAAACTTGGTCTTTGGAAACCGCAACTAAATCTGAGCATCCCGCCACACTGGCAATGTTGAAATGGATGCATGGCTTACGAGTCAGTCCACCACTAACTGAACACAATCAGTAATTGCACTCTTCCATCCTCAGCAGACATAATTTAAAGCTAATCAATTTGAAATCTCCACAGCGCTTTTGGTGTCAGTCGGCATGTCATCCAGACCAGCCGTAATCTGTAGATCAGCGCAGGACTTTTCCTTTTACCAATGAATACACTTTTCACTGTTGCTTCAAAAAGTGCTGCTATCATCAAACGAGAACTACACAAGGTCCTATGACCACACTGACACTTTTGATATATTTGATATATTCATATCGAAAGGACACTGATCCATCCTTCAATCCATTTGTTTGAATCATTTATCACTGCTACGTCTTATGTGATGCGTTTGTTGTCTATATGGTGTCCTGTTTGTCTTGTCCAGTGTTGTCCATAATTGTTGGTTCCAGAATTCCAGAAAGACTGGAATTTCTTTTTTAATGAAAGATATGCAAGCATTGTTTAATAATAAAGAAAATATTTTTTCCAAGAATTGACTTTGTTTCGATCAATGTTTGTCACCATTTAGTAGCCCCTTTTTCCTTGGTCCCTGCTCTATGGACCCAGGAATTGTTCTCTCTTTTTTCTGTATGTAACCAGGCTGTGTAAAAGTCAGAAAATAACTTATAAATTGACAACTTTGTGTAAAAAAAAAATAAAATAAAAAGATTTAAATTTTCTTTGCACGTTTTCGACGTAAAAAACTGAACCGTTCAAAAGAATCATTATGCCTCATAAAATAGACGTTGGGGTGTTTGCTTTCCAAAATAGGGTAATTTTGTGGGTAATTCCACTGTCTTTTCCCGAGAATTATGGGAACAAATTACAACTTCAAAAAACTCACCATGCCTCTTACTAAATACCTTTGACTGTCTATTTTTCAAAAAGGGGTCATTTGGGGGATATTTGTACTTTCCTGACATTTCAGAGCCTCAATAAGTGAGATAGGCCGTCAGTGTATCAGGTGTGATCAATTTTCAATGATTTGCACCATAGCTTGTAGACTCTATAACTTTCACAGAGACTAAATAATATTCACTAATTTCAGTTATTTTTACCAAAGAGATGTAGCAGTATAAATTTTGGCCCAAATTTATGAACAAAAATGACTTATTTGCAAAATGTTATCATAGAAACTAAAAAAGTTTTTTTTTTTTCAAACTTCTCTTTCTTTTTTCACTTATGTCGCAAAAAAAAAAAAAAAAAAAAACAAGTGGTAATTAAATACCAGCAAAAGAAATCTCTATTTGTATGAAAAAAATGATAAAAATTTTGTTTGGGTACAGTGTTGCATGACTGAGTAATTGGCATTCAAAGTGTGAGAGCGATGAAAGCTAAAAATTGTCTGGGATGGAAGGGTGTATAAATGCCCTGTATTGAAGTGGTTAATAAATCATTTTATTTAATTTCTCAAACAAACAAAACATGACAAAACATCATACACATTGATGGGTAATTCCATTGTCCTGGTGCTCCAGGACTTTCAAAAGTGTGATAGGCAGGAATGAAAGGAGATGTGTAATTTACACTCCTAGAACGCCTGAAGGTACTACTTCAATGTTGTGCCTCTGTATGTAACCAGGCTGTGTAAAAGTCTGACACATGCGGTATCGCCATACTCAGGAGGAGTAGCAGAATGTGTTTGGGGAGTCATTTTTGCAATATACATGCTTTGAGTTAGAAATAACTTATAAATTGACAACTTTGTGTAAAAAAAATAAAAAATAAAAAGATTTAAATTTTCTTTGCACGTTTTCGACGTAAAAAACTGAACCGTTCAAAAGAATCATTATGCCTCATAAAATAGACGTTGGGGTGTTTGCTTTCCAAAATAGGGTAATTTTGTGGGTAATTCCACTGTCTTTTCCCGACAATTATGGGAACAGATTACAACTTAAAAAAACTCACCATGCCTCTTACTAAATACCTTTGACTGTCTATTTTTCAAAAAGGGGTCATTTGGGGGATATTTGTACTTTCCTGACATTTCAGAGCCTCAATAAGTGAGATAGGCCGTCAGTGTATCAGGTGTGATCAATTTTCAATGATTTGCACCATAGCTTGTAGACTCTATAACTTTCACAGAGACTAAATAATATTCACTAATTTCAGTTATTTTTACCAAAGAGATGTAGCAGTATAAATTTTGGCCCAAATTTATGAACAAAAATGACTTATTTGCAAAATGTTATCATAGAAACTAAAAAAGTGTTTTTTTTTCAAACTTCTCGTTCTTTTTTCACTTATGTCGCAAACAAAAAAAAAAAAAAAAAACAAGTGGTAATTAAATACCAGCAAAAGAAATCTCTATTTGTATGAAAAAAATGATAAAAATTTTGTTTGGGTACAGTGTTGCATGACTGAGTAATAACAAACAAAACATGACAAAACATCATACACATTGAACCTGAAATTTATTAGTAGAATATCAAGATCCCATCACATTGCATAGCAAAAAAGGAATATAGTAATTCCTGAAGAGTATATTTTATCTAGGCCATCCCACGTATCCAAATTCAAATGTCAAGCCTCACCCAATATACTAAGGAAAAAGGAGGAAGCAAACATTAGTCCCTTCTATCACCAATAGCCCCAGTTATCCCCTATAGGGAAATACCCTGACTATGATTCATTACGCCAATCTATATGAGATGACTAGTACAATTTGTCCAACCACTTTGCCCAGACTTTATCGTACTTACTAGGGCAAACCCTATTCCTATATGTGTCTCTGTACAATGGATTATTTATCAATTGTTTCCAATATAAAAAGCGTAGGAGGACAGGGTTTCTTCCAATGCAAAGCAATGGCTTTTCTTGCATAGAATAATGTTGTATTAATATATATTTGCTTAGTCACTGTAGGGATAATAGCCTCTACCAAACCCAACAAGCAAACAGACATTGAAACCAGCAAAGGAGCAGAGGTGAAAGAATTTAATAAATCTACCACCTCCACCCAAAAAAATGTACTATATATGGGCAAGTCCAAAAAGATGTGTGCGGAATCCCAGAGATGCTCCATACCTCCAACACTTAGAAGAGCAACCAGGATTTATCTTTTGAAGGTGTAATATATGCTCTATGTACCAGTTTAAATTGGATCATACGGTCCCTCAAGAGATCTCAGAGGGAAATCCCACACATCACTCCAATTCTCCATATCCAAATCTGGTATATCTTGCATCCACCTAGCTCGAAGACCCTCTAATGGCAAAATAGAAATTAAAGTAAGATGAGAGTACAGTCTTGAGGCTTATGCAGACACTCAGACCTAAGTACTAATTCCAGAGTAGATTGTATCATCATTAAACTATCCTGTGGAAACTGTGCATGAAAAGTGTGAAGAAGCTGGAAGTATATAACTAGGCAAATTAAAAGTTGAGGTTAGTGTAGAAAAAGTAGATAGTTTCTTATCAGGAACCACTTGAGAAAGTAATTTAATATTATATTTAGTCCATCCAATAGGCTTTGGTGTTTTAAAAAAATTGAGGAAGAGTAGGGTTAAACCATAGAGGGGCATTTGGAGAAATCGCACCCTTTGGATAGCACTCGCATCTAAGACCAGCCTCCCAGGCTCAAATAGTATTAAGCATAAGAATAGTCACCTGGTAAGGTGCCCTACGGCCCCTAAATAAAAGTACCTTAAGAGCTTTCTGTGAAATCTACCACTGCTGCTTTCAGCCGAGTGGAGGAGTTATATAAATCTGGGCTTTGCCACCATATGGCCGTAACCAGCTGAATGGCAAAAAGTATTTGTATAAATCCGGAAAAACTATTTCTCCCTGTTTACAAGGGCGCATCAGGGTGCTTAATTTATACCTGGGGTCTAAAACCCCTATAAAAAAGATGAAAACAGATGATTTCATCTTGTAAAAAAGGATACAGGGAGCCATTGAAGCACAAGAGGATGGATCTTTTGGATGCTTGTAGATTAAAACTATATGAGCACGACTCACTGAGTCCGGCAAGGCTCCCTCCTTTAGACAATCAGAGTAAAGAGAAGCCAATACAGGAGCTAAGAGCTCTCCATGAGCCCTACAGAATTCAATAGGAAGGCCATCCGGCCCCGGTGACATCCCCAATGTAAAGGAGCCAATGACAGAAAAGACTTCCTCCGATGTTATAGGACATACTAGCATCTCCCTCTCATTATCTGTTAACCAGGCCAGTGCCACTGAATCCAGCTAACTCACCAATTCATAGAACAAAGAGGGGAAAGGAGGGGAATGGTGGGACTTTATATGAAGCACAACACCAAAACCAGATGAATCAATTGGTAGATACTATTTTATATTTAATGGTGCACATGGATGCATGTGGGATAGTAAATAGCATGTAGCAAATAACAGTATAATATAGTAATATAGTAAATACATATAAATGTACACACACACGTAAGTGTTAGAAATGTATATACTGTATTTATCGGCGTATAACACGCACCCTTTTCCCCTTAAAATCGGCCGAAAACGACCGAAGGCAGCCGAAAGCCGCCGAGAACGGCAAAGGCGGGCGAAAGCCTTCGAGAGCTACTGAGCGCCGCCGACATCCGGGTCTGTATCTCGGCGGCGCCATTTTTAAAAGGCAAAGCTGAAAATGAAACTGACAAGGCTGAAAATGATGGACAAGGCTGCAAATGACACTGACAAGGGTGCAACGATGGACAAGTCTGTATGACAAAGCTGCATATGACACTGACAAGGGTGCAATGATGGACAAGGCTGCAGATGGACACTGATAAGGCTGCATTGATGGGCATTTAAATGTAAGTTTTTTTTCCTTAAAATTCCCTCCTAAACTTGGGGTGCGTGTTATACGCCGGCACGTGTTATACAATGATAAATACGGTATATATATATATATATATATATATATATATATATATATATATATACATACATAAATGTTCCTAAATATTTTAAAGTGTATTAAATGTAGCCCAAACTTGCATATAAACATGATTGATTGCGCACATGATAATATAAAATTGATTTTAAAGTTCTTCAAGGTAGTCGCATAGTAAACGCATGGTAGCTGTGACAATACATCGGTATATAGCTCTACGCACGTTTCGTGGATAAATTCCACTCATCGGGAGCAAATGCAATCTAGGGATGTCTGTAATAAAATATAAATAACAAATATTATAGTAACTAAAGTAACAGGAAGAGGGGAAACCGCAACTTAATCCCAGCACTCTTACTTATAAGTATGCTACAGTATTCACAAACATGGGTAGTATGAGTAGCCGGAGGCACTATGGGAAACATCATCCCCGGAAACTGAGGTGGCTGTGACTGCGGCAGCGGTAAATGGAAAAAGAAGTAAGCATCAATAGAAATGTCGTCCCCAATTAATGAATGTGGTTGTAATAAAAGTGTGGAATAGGGGGCCATGGGGCTTCTGTGGAAAAATTATAAATAAAGTGTATCAGCAAAGTGACTACACAATGAATGATTGTGGAAGATAAAAGAGCCAACACCGAAGGGAAGAGAAACAGAGACCAGATCGTAAGTGTAAAATATAAACTGGTGATTGACTCACCATAGAATGAGTGATGGTATCAATTTTATATTATCATGTGTGCAATCAATCATGTTTATATGCAAGTTTGGGCTACATTTAATACAGTTTAAAATATTTACTATGTAGGAACATTTATGTATACGTATACATTTCTAACACTTATGTGTGTGTACATTTCTATGTATTTATTATATTACTATTAAGCCCCATACACACGGTCGGACAATCCGCGGACCAGGTCGGTCAGATCCTGTCCGTCATACTTTGTCTGATGTTGGTTTTGCGTACACACGGTCGGACAAAGTTGTCGGAAAATCCGATCATTCTGAACGTGGTGACGTTTGTTGCCTACGACGGGACTACGTAGAGGCTAGTAGCCAATAGCTTTGGTCTTGTAATGTGATGTGAGCATGCGTAGCACTTTGTCCGGTCGGACAACCGTACACACGATCGGATTTGGTGTGATCGGACCGTGTTGTCGGCAAATCTTTCCAGCAGGAGATAAGACTTTGTCCGTCGGACAATCCGACGTACACTGTCCGATGGTGCATACACACGGTCTGATTTTTCAACAACATTGTCCGATCGGACAGAATCCATGAAAAAGTCCGACCGTGTGTATGGGGCTTAAGAGTTGATCGGACACCTGGATGTTCGGGTTCGAGGGGTTCGGCCGAACTTTGCAAAAAATGTTGGGTTCGGGACCGAACTTGACCCCAAACCCGAACCCCATTGAAGTCAATGGGGACCCAAACGGCTATAATGAATTGTCGGCTCACCTCCCCGTAATACAGAGAACAGTCATTGAAAGTCATTGATTTTTAAAAAGTTATTGTCATAAAGTGTTTGGGTATCAATGCAAAAAAAAGTTTTAAAAACTCACGTTTTTTTGGGAGCAGTGATTTTAATAATGCTTTTTTTTTTTTTTTTAAATCTTTATTTATTTCAAAAATTTTTTTACACACATATATATACATATAATCAGGGTTCAGACAAAACATGTCTCCGCCTTATAGCAATCTAGTGAATATTTTACCACCCCCCCCCCCCATTTCAGCCAAGCCAGTGAATACTTCTATCTTTCACCTATATGGATCAGAATCGTCCTGTATCTTTTAAGCAGCCTTATCACTTTCTCCCCCTGACAGGGGCCATTCATTGCTATTTACGGAAGGGGCTTTCTCCTTACCGGGTTATCTCTTCGTAATATCTCCACGAGTTTTTAAATTTATTCCAACTCTCCCACCTGTCCTCCTTTACCTCTTCTCCCGCTCCCTCAACTCCTTTGGGTTCTGTTTTTCTTAATCTTTGTTGTATGTTCACTCGCACTATCCATTCCCCTATCTGAGGGCTCTCACCTTTCTTCCATTTTTTCGGAATACATTTTTTTGCCTCATCTAGGAGAATGGGTACTAGGGAAGCTTGATACTGCTTCAGGGGGATATCATTCCCGTGAAACAGTACCGCCCATGGCTCTTCGGGTATGTTCTGATTTGTTATCTTTTTGATCAATTCAAGAATTGATCTCCAGAATTTTTTAATTATAGGACAGTACCACCATATGTGTGCCATGGTGCCTATGTCACCGCAGCCTCTCCAGCATTCGGGGGAACTATCCTTCTGATATTTGCTCATCTTGACTGGGGTTATATACCAACCGGAGATACATTTATAGTTTACTTCTATGGTTTTTATATCCAACGCTGCCCCGTGCATTAACTTAAAAATCTTATCGCATCTAAATTTATTACAAGGGGATCCTAATTCTTTTTGCCATCTTTTGACACCCGGAGGGGCCCCGCCTGAGCCTTCTCTTATAAGAATTTTATATATAAGGGAGATATTGTTTTTAGTTGACGATCGCATGCATATCCTCTCCATTTCAGTGTAGTCTTCCCCACTTCTAATTGGCTGGGGTAGTCTCTCTACGAAGTGCTTCAACTGGGCATATCTCCAGGTGTCAATCGACAACAAATCACTCGCTTGTCTTAATTCGTGAAAAGTGTTTATTTTACCGTGTTTAGTAATGTCTCTTAACCGTGCGTCGTCTTTTTTGATCCAATTACCCCATAATTTGCTTCTTCCTGGCTCGAAATAAGTGTTGTTTTTTAAATAAATCAACGGTGAGTTATATTCCCATCTATTGTTTCTATAAAGATTATCCCATGCTTTCGTGTAATCTCGTGTAATTCTGTGCCTATTGCCCTAAATTCCGGTGGATTCCATATCTCATGTCCCAATTGAGTGTTGCTAAGTGTATTTTCTAAGTTTACCCATCTCTTTTTCCCCCCCTCTTTTGTCCATTCTGTGACCTGTGTAAGTGCTATAGCGTTGTAGTATTTTTCAAAGTCCGGCATAGCCAAACCCCCAAGTTTTTTTTCCCTTGTCAAGATTTCTGCTGCTATACGTGGCTTCTTGTTGGACCAGATAAATTTCGAAACAATACTTTTTAAGGTCCTAAAATAGACCATAGGGATTGCTAGTGGAAGCATTTGAAACTTGTAATTTATTTTTGGTGCGATGATCATTTTCACTGCATTGATTTTCCCCACCCATGACAGCGATTTCATTGTCCACTTTTTTGTCTCGTTTTTTATCTGGTCCAACAAGGGGATATAGTTTATCAAATATGTTTTTCTTAATGTATTTGCCAATCTAACCCCTAGGTAATTGATGTTCTCCCTCCATGGGAATTGGAATTCTCCTATTAATTGGGCCACCTCTGTTTTTTTTAGGTTAATGTTCAAAATCTCCGATTTGGCGGTGTTAATTTTAAAATTAGACAAATGGCCATATGTATTCAAAACTTTGAGTAAATTGGGTAGAGTAATACGGGGAGTGGTTAGGAAGAAGAGCACATCGTCCGCGAATGCGGCAAGCTTGTGTTCCTCATCTCCCACCTTGATCCCTCCAATATCGGGCATGTTCCTTATTGTAGAGAGTAAAGGTTCTAATGCTAACACGAATAGGAGAGGGGACAAAGGGCAGCCCTGGCGTGTACCATTCTTCATGGTGAAGGCAGATGAAAGTACTCCATTCACCTTTACCCTCGCCTGGGGGAAGTCGTATAGTATCCCAATCCAGCTCCTCATCCTTGGGCCCACTCCCATGACCTCTAATGTTGTAAACATATGTCCCCAGTCTATTCTGTCGAACGCCTTCTCGGCGTCCATCGACAAGAATAGACTGGGGACCTCCGCCCTCCTGCTCGCCTGCATCAACAAGAGTGCTCTTATCCCATTGTCCCTGCCCTCCCTTCCCATCACGAATCCAGCTTGGTCTGGATGTATCAGGTCCGGCATCTTGGTTTTAATTCTATTGGCCAAAATTTTCGCGAAGAGCTTCGTGTCAGTATTCAATAGAGCAATGGGGCGATAACTTGAACATAGCGTTTTATCCTTCCCTTCCTTTAGTATAAGTGTTATTGAGGCCATTAAGGCTTCTTTGTCCATTCCGTACTCTCCTCCTAGCTGGTTCCAATACTGGCAGAGTCTAGGGATTAAGATGTCTCCAAATTTCTTATAATAGGTCAGCGAAAATCCATCTGGGCCCGGACTTCTGCCAGTAGGGGAGCTCTTCAAAACATCAGCAATTTCTTGTTCGGTTATGGGCCTA
Source organism: Lithobates sylvaticus (assembly GCA_028564925.1). NCBI lineage: Eukaryota > Metazoa > Chordata > Amphibia > Anura > Ranidae > Lithobates > Lithobates sylvaticus. The sequence continues at coordinate 263,807,413 of CM053027.1, read as the reverse complement.
TCCATGTGGGAGCTATCTTCCAGTGATAAAGCAGGGACCGCACTGTTTCTAATAAAATTCCTGGAATCTTCTAACTGGGTTTGTGTATTCTGGCCTTGTGTCTTTACAGCATAGAGGGATTCATAATAGAGTTTAAATTCAGTGGCTATGTCTTTGGTAACATTAACCATTGACCCCGTTTTGCTTTGTATCTTGTCTATATAATTAATCTCTCTCTTATTTTTTAACATTTTTGCTACTTGCTACTTTTGTTACCCCACTTGTAACGGTCAGTGTCTAGTTTATGAAACCATTTCCTAGCGTCTACGTCCATTTCCGTTTTTATTTCTTCTCTTTTGTTCAATAGTCTATGAAGGGTATCTTGTCTTCTTGTTTTTTCATCCCTGTGCTCTTTTTCTAGGTTGCATATTTCTTCTATCAGTTTCTCTCTACGCTCCTTGATAAGTTTTTTTTTCCTGCTCCAATTGAGATAAAGATCCCCCTCATGTATGATTTATGTGCTTCCCACAGTGATGCCGGACGGATTTCTCCATTGTCGTTTATTTCAAAGAAAGATATTATTTCCCTCCTTATGATTTCCTCCGTGGCGGCCTCTGCCAGTAGGCCGTCATTGAGGCACCATGAGGCCGAACACCTTGGGGTTCCAGTGAGTCTAATGGACATCGACAGGGGGGCGTGATCTGACAGGGTCATTATCTCAATCTGCGACTCTAATACCTGATCTAAAAATTTATGTTCAACAAAAAAATAGTCCAAACGGGAATGTGTCCCATGGACCGGAGAAAAAAAAGTATAATCTCTGGTATCTGGGTGCTGTACCCTCCACACATCAATTAGCTGCGCATTCCTCAATTTTTGTTTTATTGTTTTTCGCTGGCGGGTATTCAAGGACCGTGTTTTTGATGTTGAGTCCATCTTGGGGTCATTACCGAAATTTAAATCTCCTGCAAGAATAACTTCACCGGTGCGAAACGTTGTTAAACGTCTCAGCATCTGTGATAGAAATCCCGTCGGATTTTTGTTTGGGCTATATATATTCGCTAATGTTAGCTTTTTATTGCCTATTCTTCCATTTAAGAACAAGAACCTTCCTTCGGGATCTACCAACCTGTCCATATATTCAAATTTAATTCCTCTGGCAAACCCAATGGCCACCCCCTTCGCCCCTCTAGTTGGTGTGTCTCCTTGGAACCACAGCGGATACTCATAGGAGAGAATTCTAGTGCTGCTTTCTTGGGGTATATGAGTCTCTTGTAAAAAGATAACCTGTGCATGATAAGACTTTAATTCCTTCAGTATCTTATGCCTCTTAACCTGTGAATTAAGCCCCTTCACATTATATGTGACAAGCTTCAAGTCGCTATCAGACATGTTCCAAAATGTAATACCTTAGTTTGACAGGACTTGTACATTCCGATCCAATTTATCCGATCCTGTATGGCTGAAACATCCTTAATCCCTTCCTCCCTTCCCCCCTCTACCCCCCCCCCACCCATGTTCTTCCCCCTCACCCCCCCTACCTCTAACCCTCTTCCCACCCCCCTCCCGATCCCCTCTCCCCCCCCTGGGTCTACTTTCGACCCCTTGTAAGCAGCGAGGCATCCCTTAGAGATCCCCCCTGTCTACTGCGCCTTCAGGGTGCAGCTCCGGCATCGACGGCCAACAGCAGAGTCCCCCCCTCCCCGATAAGGGGGGGGAGTCCGCCAGGTCCGCATGATCCCCCCGAGGTCCCCTCCACCCCCCGCCATCCCCCGCCCAGGCCCACGTTTATTTGGACCCAGCTCTTTTTACACGGGAGGGGGAGGAAAGGAGAATAATCAAAAAAAATAAAAAATAAAAAAAAAAGAGGCTCCCTCTCTCCCCCACCTTCCTTTTCTTCACCTATTTCCTTCCTTCTTCTCCCCTTTTCTTTCTCCTTTCCTCTTTCCGGTCTTTTTCACCCCCCCGCCCAGCACCCTCTCCCCCCCTCGTGTCGGGTTTTATTATTTTAGTTCCGGTTAGCAGGCATTGCAGGGGTAGGGATCCCCAATTCTTGACAGAAATTCTGTAACTCGTCCATATACTTCAGGCGGAATGTTCTCCCGGCATTAACAACAATCAAAGCTGTGGGGAAACCCCAACTATATTTCATATTCAAGGCCCTTAGGTTGACCAATAGAGGCTTCATCTGTCTTCGTCTTGCGAGAGTTCCTGCTGAAAGATCAGGGAAAACCTGTAATTCAATGTCCTCATGTTTAAGAGGGTTTCCTCTGAGCTTGCTCCATATTTGAGCTTTATCATCATAGGAGTGGAATCTAATGAGCACATCACGCGGTACTTCCTCTCCCAGAGCCGCAGGTTTCCTAATGCGGTGGACCCGATCGATTCTTAGCTCCGTATCTTCACCCCTATCCAATAAAGGTTTAAAAAGATTTAACATTTTCTCTTTCAAGTCTTCCCCTCTATGTTCAGGAAGGGACCTAATCCTTAGGTTTTGCCTTCTACTCTGGTCTTCCATATATTCTATTTTATAGATCATATCTCTTTGATTCATTTGTAGTTGTCCCATCTGCGTTCTTAATTCCAAATTCTCTTGGGTTTGTATTGTTGTTAATTCCTCTACTGTCTCCACTCTTTTTAGCAGGACACCCATGTCTCCTCTAACATTCAAAATTTCCAGTTTAATAGAATTTTCTAGTTTGGAGAACATCTCAGCCATCTCTATTTTTGTGGGGATTTGTGTAATGTCTCTCTGGGCTGGGGTGACTTCGGCAGCCCCGGACTTATCTTGTTCGAATTCTAATCTGGATATTTCCGCCTGTTCTGCCCTTAGTTTCTCCTGCTCTTTCTTTTTTTCCTTAGCCCCCTGTTGCTTTTTTTCCATCTCGGGACTTTTGAGGCTGATATCTTTGAGATATTTTTGGATGGTGCTGGTGTTCAGGCTCTCTTTAGGAATTTTGGGATCAGTACCTCTCTGTGACCTCCCCTTCATATTTGACTGCCAGTACATCAGGGATTAGGCATTGCGCTCCTTACCCAGGTATGTGTAAGTATTTTCCGGAGATGCCTTTTTATTAATGTGCGTGTTGTGGAGACGTACAGGGGGTTTCCCAGCTATGAATCAAATGCTTTGCCCCGGACTGTCTGTTTCATGACTTCTATATCCACGTATCTGGGTTATGTGAACAGCCCTGCACGCTTTGTGTCTTGCCTCTTCCCTCTTACTCCTCTTTCTACCCGGATCATCCAGCTGCCACCCCCTCGCACTTATGCTGGGTCCTCTATTACGTGGCCCTTGATCGCTGTAATTGCAATTCAACCCCTTTTGTCCATAAGCCTTTATATTTGATAGTGCGATGTGATGCTGAAAGTATTGAAACTTGACTTACGATTGTAATCAGGGTATCAGGACATGTAGCTGTATTAGCAGAGCATTACAAGGATCAGGTTGTCTTTATGAATGTAGGCAAACAGGACGTAAAAAAGCAAGAAACAAAAAGTCCATACCTGAGAGAGGGATGCCCTTCCAAGATCCCCTCTCGGTACCTGTTGTTGTCTGGGTGCGTGCAGGGAAACAGCTGAGCTGGGGAGACAGACACTCTTCTCTCATTCAAGCGCCTGAGCGCTCCGTGGTTGATGGGGAGGTTCCTGCTTGGCGGTAAGCTTCGTTCCTGAGGTGGTGAGGCGGTGAGGTCTATGACCGGACCATTTCTCCCCCTAATAGGGGGCCTGGATGTCGGGACTCCGGCGTACCGCTTCTATCCCCGATCCTCGGGGTTCTGCGTACCGGTTGCCGGCTTGGGTGTATGGGGGCTACAGCGCGGGACGTCCGGCGGCAGGGGGGGCCCCGGGGGTAATCTTTTCGGCGGGTTTAGGTAGCGTGCAAGTGGGCTCTCACCTCCGCATGTCCTTTCCCAGCTCTCGTCCTCCGCCAGCGTTCCATGCGGCCTGTGTTTCCGCCGCTGCCGAGGCTCCTCCCCCTACGCCGGCGTATTACGTCAGCATGGCGTTGCGCCGTTTGGCATTTGATCTTGTTCTCTAGTTTCCTGAATCATCGATTTTAATAATGCTTAAAGTGAAACAATGAAAGTGTAATATTCCTTTAAATTTTGTACCTGGGGGGTGTCTATAGTATGCCTGTAAAGGGGCGCATGTTTCCCGTGCTTAGAACTGTCCATGCACAAAGTGTCATTTTTGCAGGAAAAAAAGCTATTTAAAAGCACTTGCGGCTATAATGAATTGTCGGCTCCCCGTAATACAGAGAACAATCATTGAAAGTCATTGATAAAAAAAAAAAGTGTGGGGTTCCCCCAAATTCAATTACCAGGCCCTTCAGGTCTGGTATGAATATTAAAGGGAACCCCGCGTCATGGGGAAAGCCATAGGGAAGTCCCCGTGCGTCAGAGGGGGGTGGGGTCACCAGGTGGCCCCACCCTCCATTATATAAGAACTGTCAGAAGAAGAGAAGCGTCACACAACGTGAGCCTCCCATTGGGTGGAGTGGCCCGAGAATGAAGAATAGACGCCGTGGAGGAAGATGCCGGACGAGAACACCGGAGCAAGAAGAAGCGTATCGGAGGAAGAAGATGATGGAGGAAGAATAAGATGGAGAAGAAGATGAAGAAGCCGAAGGATGAAGAAAGGAAGAAGGAAGAAGACCAGACCTTACCATTTTACATGGGGGGAGGCTGCCTGCCCACAGACCCCCACAACCACCTGCCAGGGTTGTGGGGATGAGGCCCTTGTCCTCATCAACATGGGGACAAGGTGCTTTGAGGGGGACCCCAAAGCACCCTCCCAATGTTGAGGGCATATGGCCTGGTACGGTTCAGGAGGGGGCGCTCTCTCGTCTCCCCCTCTTTTCCTGCGGCCTGCCAGGTCGCATGCTCGGATAAAGGGTCTGGTATGGATTTTTGGGGGAACTCCACTTCATTTTTTTTTAATTTGGCGTGGAGTTCCCCTTAATAACCATACCAGACCTGAAGGGCCTGGTAATTAAATTTGGGGGAACCCCACGCTTTTTTTTTTTTTTTTTTTATCAATGACTTTTAATGACTGTTCTCTGTATTACGGGGAGCCGACAATTCATTATAGCCACAAGTGCTTTTAAATAGCTTTTCTTTTCTGACAGAAATGACACTTTGTGCAGGGACAGTTCTAAGCATGGGAAACATGCGCCCCTTTACAGGCATACTATACACACCACCCAGGTATGACATTTAAAGGAATATTACATTTTTATTGTTTCACTTTAAGCATTATTAAAATCACTGCTCCCGAAAAAACTGTCATTTTTAAAACTTTTTTTTGCATTGATACATGTCCCCTGGGGCAGGACCCAGGTCCCCAAACACTTTTTATGACAATAACTTTTTAAAAATCAATGACTGTTCTCTGTATTACGGGGAGCCGACAATTCATTATAGCCGCGAGTGCTTTTAAAAGACTTTTTTTTTTTCCTGCAGAAATTACACTTTGTGACACTAACTTTTTAAAAAGCGTCATTACATTGCTGAACACCGAACGCTAACCCGAACATACAGTAAATTGTTCGGGTTCGGGTCCTGGACCCAAAAACCAAAAAGTCCGGTATAAACCCAAACTTTACAGTTCGGGTTCGCTCAACCCTAATTACTATATTAATATGTTATTTGTTACATGCTATTTACTGTCCCACATGCATCCATGTGCACCATTAAATATGAAATAGTATCTACCAATTGATTCATCTGGTTTGGTGTTGTGCTTCATATTAAGTCCCACCATTCCACTCCTTTCCCCTCTTTTTCTATGATTCAGGAATGGAGACATACAAACACTGTAGCAGTCGTTGTCTCATACAAAGTCCCAACAATTTTATTAATGAACTCACTAATTCAGTTGGCTGGAAATCAGAAGGCACCTGAAATGTATATAATGTCTGATAAAATTGCCAAAAAGTCCCAAATTTTAGGCTGTGTACAGGCCATATCTCCAGAGGAGGTGCCTATTTCTGAAATCGGAATACTCGACCATTACGGTCTCCCTGCTCAAAAGATATCAGTTTATTATTATATAGGTCCATCCTCGTAGCCCATATGCAAACGTAAGGCCCGTTTGCTATGGAGTAAAGCATACAAATGAGATTCTGAAGCATATTGGGCTTCTTTTTCATCTACTATAAACTTCAAAGTGTCATTCTTTACTCGTTGAGACTTATTGATCGCTTTAATATATATATATATATTGATATTTATTGTCCTCTTGCATAGGCCATAAAAGCATCCCATAGTATTGCTGAAGTAGATAACCCTGTATTAAACTTCCAATACTCTACTAGAAGGGGCAGGATTTTATTAACTATATCTGGATGTGAAATCCAATGAGTGCCCAATATTCACTGTGCTGCATTACAAAAGTGATGGGATGAAGTGTAAGCATAAGCGGAGCATGGTAAGATAACCCGCTCGGTAAGTATTTAACATCTACCATATCTGCTAGTGTTGCAGAATTAACAAAAGCTATGTGGGAGGCAGTTTTATAAGAAGTTGAAAAACAAGAATATGATCTAATAAATGCATCACCAAGCTTCTACCAGGTCTACCATCTGGGCCCAATTAGAGAGCTCTACAGAGAATTGTTAAGGAAGAATTGGTCTATCCAAAGCAGGATCAAGTATAACATTAAAGTCACCCATTATCAATAGCTTAGCTGAACCGTACAAATATTTTTTTTTTAAAAGACTATATAGGTGGGTCCCCACAAAAGGACGTGGTGTATACACATGGACAATTATATATCTCTGGCCCCACAGAAGAAACACAACCAAAACATATTTACCCTGGGGGTCAGAGAATACATGTAGGTGAAACAAAAGCACCACTCTAAGTGCAATAACTTCTGGATATTTTAATAGCAGGCTAAAAACATGGTACTCACAAGGGTACAGGCATGATCAGCATGTAGGCATTTTATGCCAAATGTCTATGAGAGCGAAGGGTTCCATGCACTGGTAGCGGAGGTGTCTGTGTAGCAGGCTGGAGACGAAGTGTGCTGACACTTCCTGCAAGTGGAACGCAGGCCATGACCGACAACCAGGATGATGAGGTCACTTCCGGGAATGAGAGCGAATAGGCGACACGTTTGCGGAGCTACGCTCCTTCTTCAGGCCTAGCATGGACTGTGATAGGGACAAACTTATGTGACCAGGAAGCGGTTCTCATTGGTCAAAAGAACGAGTGGCTCATTGGATGATGCTGCGGACATTCATAGCATTAGCAAAAACAGGGGATACCATATGTTTACATAATTACATACAATTTATCCTGATTCAAGTAAATGTTAACATAAAATCCAATTGATAATGGAAGAAGGAATAAGCTAATACAAATGAATTGGCTACATGTCCTAATTTAAAAATATATTAAAAATAATGTTAAAAAGAACTATCTAAAGCTTTTTTACATATACACTGAGGAGGTTGATCACATAGGAACCTGAGGAACAGGGAAGCCAAAAAGGGGAAAGAGACGGAAAAATTATTAGGAAAAATTGTGAGAATATGCATTATGCTAATTGTAATGTTTTTACTAATTTAAATGTTTTTACTAATTTTTTTTTTTTTTTGTTTACAAACTTTTTTATTGGGTACAAAAAGTGGTACAAAAAGAGTACAAAAATATGTTGAAACTTTAACAGTAATAATACGTTTTACATATGTAACATTGTATGATACAAATAATTAGGTAAGACTATCTAGTTGTGGTACAAAAGTTTTGATTATGGTCTATAGTACAATATAAAGGATAGACTGACGCTTTATGTGTAGACATTCTCAGATTGGATTAAAAAATGATAAGGAGTGTTGAAACCAAGGATCCCATTTTTTATTATATACATGAATAGTGTTCTGAATTTAAATGTTTTTACTGCATTGCTCACCTAGGATGCAATTATTGGTCTGAGAAATTATTATTTTTTTTTATATATGTATATGTAGAGATTATAGTACTATTGACATTTTTTTTGCTGTTGATGGACTGGGATAAAATAACTTAGGATGAAGGAAGGGGAAAGGCGCACTGGGGTACTGTCATGCATGGACAGGCGTAGACAAAAGGAAGAAAGATCTGGATGAAAACAAAATATGAAATTAACTAATGTAAAAAATATATATATATATAAAAAGTTGGGTCATTTACCTAAATACAAAAAAGGGGAAAGAATAATAAAAACAAAAACCTGAGGGATAACGAGACTTGCCAGTCACATTAGACTACTCACCTCTATCTCCTTGTTTAAGCCCCTAGGGGCAAGGGAGTCTAAAATATAAATCCAATACCTTTCCCTCTGCCAGAGACGTTTAAAACGCTCTGCCAGTGGGAACGTACCAGAAATGGACTCCATAATCCATACCCTGAGACCGGACGAGGAAGGATAATGTTTTTTGAGAAAGTGTGCGTGTTGTCTCCTGCCTCTGAGATGGCGGTGCTCCCCGAACCTCTTCCTCAAAGTGCGTATGGTTCTGCCATGTAGTGCAAACCCCACAGGCAGATTAAACAGTAAACTACAAACTTTGTAGAACAATTTATAAAATTGCTGATCTGGTACGTTTTGCCTTTGTTTTTAAATTATTTTTGAACATGCTTTACGTGCTTACACGTCAAGCATAGTTTCTTACGGCACTGATACACGCCAACTAAGAGAATGAGACATAAAGGTGCAATTGTGGATCCCTGTCGGGATTTGAATTTGCTGAGTGCTACCAGATTTTTGATATTTCTTGTTTTCCTATATGTAAATTTAGGTTTAGGTGTGATGATGGATTTTGGTGTAAAATGGACCAATGTTTGCCCAAAATACGTTCCATTGCCTGATATTGGGTCACAAATCTAACAGGTTGGGTGCTGGGTTGTTCAATATCCCTAGTGGATGTTGTATGTTCTGTCAGATAAAATTCGAAAGCTTCTTCGATTAGTTTTGGTGGAAAAGCTTTTTCAATAAATTTTTGCTTTAGCAAGATTCCTTCTGTAACCAAATCTGAATCTCTGGTGCAATTCCTACGCAACCGGCAGAATTGACTTTTAGGAATATTGGAAATCCATCTGAGATGATGGCAGCTGTGGTGATGTAAAAAAGAAATTTCCTGCTGTAGGTTTTGTATAATTTTTGGCCAAAATTGTGTTATCTTGATGAAATAGGGTTAGGTCCAAGAAAGCTAGTTTTAAAGTATCATGTTCCGAGGTGAAAGTTAGACCATAGGTGTTGTTGTTGCAATGTTTTAGAAAATCAAGGAAAAGAAGCTCTGGACCATCCCAAATGACGATAATATTGTCAATATACCTCCCATAAAATATTATGTGGGAGGTATACGCGTTATTGTGCCAGATATAATTGGCATCAGAGAATACATCTTCCACCGTGCAGGTTAAGGATCTACTAATCAATATTGAAACCCCTCTAGAAATTTAACAAAAACACACCCCACGCCAACAGTTCACTCCCACTGCCCCAGACCTATACTCCAAAGCAGGAGGGGGAAGCTGTAGTTGAAACTAGGGGTGTCCAAGAGAGGTCCAAGAAGCGCTGGTAGGATTTCCTGATGAAGGGTTATAATTCACTTATCGTTAATGTGCAATCTGCTAGGAAAAAGAAGGCTGAACTGCATACTCTTTTCTCGTAATCTCTTATGGATCTCTTTATAGGACTTATGGCGTTGCTGAACTTCTGAGAATAATCCGAAAAAAATTATAATTTGGTATTTTTAAAAGGCATATCTTGTTTAGCTCTGGCAGCTGCCAGAACCCTATTCCTTTCTCGAGAATTCAATAATCATATAAGAAAAGGCATAGGGGAGCCCCAGGTTTAGGTGGTATTGGTAGAACCCTATGTGCCCTCTCCACCACAAAGGTGGAGGGCACACTGCCTAGGCCCAAAACAGAGGTAAGTAATTGCTCAGCAAATTCAGTTGATTTAGTCCCCTTAGCCCTTTCAGGTAGACCCGGTTCGATTCGCATCAGAACATGCGGACAGACAAAAAATTTGTGAACACCATTATAGTCAATGGGACATGAATGTGAAAAATCAAAAGTGTTGATTGTAAAGGCTTATATGCAAGTTACTGCCATAAAAAGTGTATGTGGACCCGGGTACTGTCCCAAGGGACATGTATCAATGCAAAAAAAAGTTTTTAAAATGGACATTTTTTCAGGAGCAGTGATTTTAATAATGCTTAACCACTTTCAGACCGGACCATTTTGCTGGCTTAAGACCAGACCACTCTTTGCGATTTGGCACTGCATTGCTGTAACTAAAATTGTGCGGTCGTGCGAAGTGGCTCCCAAACAAAATTGACGTCCTTTTTTTTCCCACAAATAGAGCTTTCTTTTGGTGGTATTTGATCTCCCCTGCGGTTTTTATTTTCTGCGCTATAAACAAAAAAGAGCGACAATTAAAAAAAAACGCATTTTTTACTTTTTGCTATAATAAATATCCCCCAAAAATATATAAAACATATTTTTTTTTTCCTCAGTTTAGGCCGATACGTATTCTTCTATGTATTTTTGGTAAAAAAAATCGCACTAAGTGATTATTGATTGGTTTGCGCAGAAGTTATAGCGAATAGGGGATAGTTTTATAGCATTTTTATTAATAATTTATTTTTTTACTAGTAATGGCGGCGATCAGCGATTTATATTGTGACTGCGACATTATGGCGGACACATCGGACATTTTAAACACATTTTTGGGACCATTGTCATTTATACAGCAATCAGTGCTATTTAAATGCACTGATTCCTGTGTAAATGACACTGGCAGTGAAGGGGTTAACCACTAGATGGCAGTGTAGGGGTTAAGTGTTCCTAGAGGTGTGTTACTAACTGTGGGGGGCGTGTCTGTGATCTAGTGAACACTGATCCCTGCTCCAATCACAGGGAGCAGAGATCGGTGTCACTAGTTGCTAGGCAGAACGGGGAAATGCTGTTTACTTCCGCATCTCCCCGTTCAGCCATCCCGTGAGACGATCGCGGGTATCCCCGCGGCGATCGAGTCCGCGGGGCCCGCAACTGGACTCACGGGAGTCCCGACCGGCGTAAGCGTGTGCCACCAGTGGTTCGCGCTCGATGGCATGGCGGCAATCTTAAAGGGGACATACCTGTACGCCCTTTTGCCTGTCCGCGCCATTCTGTCGATGTACATCATCGTGTGCCTGCCGGGAAGCGGTTAAAGTGAAACAATAAAAATGAAATATTCCTTTAAATATTGTGCCTGGGTGTCCCCTTGGTCTGCCTGTAAAGTAGCACATCTTTCCCACGTTTTTAACAGTACCGCAGCAAAATGACATTTCTAAAGGAAAAAAATGTAATTTAAAATTGCTTGCAGCTGTAATTTATTGCCGGATCCCGGCAATATACATAAAAAATCATTGAAAAAAAAAGTGTGGGTCATCCCCTCAGTCCATACCAGGCCCTTCGGGTCTGGTATGGATATTAAGGGGAACTCCACGTCAAACTAAAAAAAAAAGGCAGCCCCCCCCAAAATCCATACCAGGCCTTGGTATGGATTTTAAGGGGAACCCCGTGCCAAAATTAAAGAAAAATGGCATGTGGGTCCCCCCAAAATCCATACCAGACCCTTATCCAAGCATGCAACCTGGCAGGCCACAGGAAAAGGGGGGACAAGAGAGTGCCTGAACCATACCAAGCCACATGCCCTTAACATGGGGAGGGTGCTTTAAGGTGCCCCCTAAAGCACCGTGTTCCCATGTTGATGGGGACAAGGGACTCATTCCCGGCCACAACCCTTGCCCAGTGGTTGTGGGGATCTGCGGGCGGTGGACTTATCGGAATCTGTAAGCCCCCTTTAACAAGGGGGCCCATAGATCCCAGCCCCCATGTGGATGGGTATTGGGTACATTGCACCCCTACCCATTCACCAAAAAAGTGTCAAAAAATAAAAACAGGAAACGTGTCCTGCGATGTCCATTCATCTTCAATCACAGTGCCTGGACCCGAAAAATAGAAAGAAAAAATGATGTCACTTGACTTTAGAAGGGTAGCCCCACCCTTGTCTATATAACAGTTGTCACTGTGAAAAGACAGCCGTCGGTGGGACACCTCCCATCGAGGCAGAGCTTATTTTATTTTTCTATTTTTTGGGTCCATCTGCGCCGTGATTGAAGATGGATGACATCGCAGGACACTTTTTTATTTTATTTTTTAATAAAGGAATTGTCAAAAACTGTCTCCTGTGGTTTTAACTTTTTTGTCACTTTTTGGTGAATGGGTAGGGGTACAATGTACAATGTACCCCTACCCAATCACATAGAGGGGGCGGGATATGGGGGCCCCCTTGTTAAAGGTGGCTTCCAGATTCCTATAAACCCACTTTGGGGGGGACCCCAACGCCATTTTGGGGGGGGGATGCCATTTTTTTTTGCCGCTTTTTTTTTGTTCCCATTACCCACTTTAATACCCTGTGTTAAAAAAACGACATTGCCTGCACTGACTGAATATAGTCTACACTGAATATCTAGTTTACGCTAAATGCAGAGTATATATATTTATACTAAAAAGGGAGGTGAATACTGCGCTGTATATTGATTTAGTTGAAGAAAGCTGCTGGCATTGCCGAAAGACTATCAGTTGTGAGAGATTTGTATGTATGTTAATGCAGCGCTTAAACCCCAAACAATGTATTTAAAGGAAAAATACTATTGTGGTGAGGAGGAAAATATTGTGGCGTGATGCCAACCTCTAGTACCTTAAATATGTATAAATATACGGTACAAAACCTTATATATAAAAACACATAGAAAACACATAAAATTGGTATAATATTTTCAATAAAAACGTGGGTATAAAAAATGCATGTGATTAAAATCGGTGAGAATAAAATCAAATTGTTTTTTTAACACGTGAAAAGAATATCGTGATAAATAACTTTATAAAGCTCAATATCTATTAAAATCGTGGGTGCTAGGTGAGAAAAAAACTATACATATAAGTGTATAGAAGTGAAGTCCATAGCATTGATTGGTGGTCAGGTGAAATGGCACTTGTGGCAACGAGTGACTCTGTTCAGTGTGATAGTGACAGTTGTCTGATGGCTCTTGGCCTAATGGAATGAGGCTTACCGGATGGATTGGACTTGAAAAAGGCTTATGCCTCACAAGTCGCAAAAGCTTTAAACGTTTAGGGACTGGCAACTCTCAGCTCCTCATGATGACTCCAAAACTTTCTCGGGTACCACATAGGTTGGTGGGTAGCAGGAGGGTAAGTATCGGATGGGAAAAAGTGAGCGTCAGGGATCCACGTTCTCAAGCATGTTGTATGGTCATGTTTGAAAGGAAGAACTTACATAGCGTAATACAGTTGAGAAACATTTTTAATGTTAAGAAACAGTTTAAAAACACTCACATTCAGATGGTTAAAAACAGGCCTGTTTAAAATTGGAGTTGGCGTGGTGCTGTCCTTGTAGTCCACCCGACGCGTTTCGTCCGCATAGACGTCGTCTGGGGTGTGGACTACATGTGCCAGCAGCACGCATTTATAGGGAGTGTGACCCCAAAGTGAAAAAACGTTAGTGTCGACCGGAAGTGATGTCACTTCCGGTCTGACGAAATTTTGATGTTAATTTTATTAAGAATGGAGTGGGGCAGTATTGGGGATGAAACCATAATGCTTATTCAGTTAATTGAATTATAATTTTGTAATTAAATCTGCGTTTTTATGCTTCTGTTGTGTCCATAAGTCATTCAGAAGATGTGTGGGGAGCGTCATGGCGTCACTTCCGCTCTGGGCCATGTGACCGCCTGCCAAACCAAGCCTCACTGTGGATGCCCAGAGCGGCGGCGCATGGACGCTGTATAAAGCTTGTAAAAAGGAAACCAAGCCTCGTTTTAGTTCGAGGCCGGTATGGCGCGATTGCGTCATAACCCGGAAAGACCAAGCCTCGTTTTCAATTTCAAATGGTTTCTACAATGAGTGTGTGTTGCATACTTTGCTGACATTGGGGGCGGGGACCAAAAGGTCCCGTAGTTCAACAGAATTAAAGTTACACCCCAAAAGGGGGAGGGACACACATTGTTAATGGAGTGGGTAACAATCTATGAAGGAGGCTGATTTTACTTCATGATTATTTTGTCCCATTTGTCACACATCACCCTCCCCCTCTCTTCCCCCCCTTTTTCCCTCTTCCCCCCCCCCCCTCCTCTCCCCTCCCTTCTCCTCTTCGGTCTCTTACCTTCTTTTCTCTAGCCATGAGCTCAGATACAGTAACATACAAATCGGCACCATTGGAAATACACGGAAATGGCATAACCACTCTTTACTTTACAATTTCATTTTTCCCTACCACTGTTTCAAATGTATCAGACATTGTTTATTCGTAATGGCAACCCCTTATGACATACATCTAAGTATATGATCTTGGATCCTACGACAGGTGTGCAGAACGGGGGAACTCAAGGAACCCCCATTCCCATTTCCTTCCCCATATTCTTCCCCTCCTCCCCTCCCATCCCCTCCCCTGCCTGCTTGGCCCACGTACGGACCCGTGGGAAGCCTACTCATTGGATGTGACCCCTCGTAAGTCCCGTTGTCGGATCGCCTCGCCTGCCGCGCGCCCGCTGGGGGGCGTTGTAGCGGGACGCTACCTAGGACTCGGAGCACACCGACCCAGAGGGAACCCCATCACACACAAGGAGTAATCTACAAGAAGTTTACACACTGGGTAAATATTTCATAGTACAATATGATAATATACTACACTCCCTGATGTGAAAGGCCAATTGGAGACAAATATATGTAAATTAAGTATTGTTACAATATGTTGTTCTTACCCTTTCTCTTCCAAACAGACAAAATTACCTCTGAGGAAGACCCTCCATCAAAACGGGTCGAAACGCGTCAGCTTCACTTTTACCCCCAACATTTGGTTATGTAAACTATACTGTTGTTAAAGTCTTCTGTCTGTTAGTGTAAATCCTCTTGAAAAATTTCTGTATTGTTTTACTCATTTGGGACCCATGTCTCCTATTTTTACCTATATGTCACATGTGACACCTTTAATCCAATAAAGATTCATATTTAGAATATAACATTATCTTTCAGAGAACTTATTTCTTAAACGCTGCCTAAAAACCCCACCAATTCCTCTTGGGGGGACTCCTTCTTTTTTTGTTTTCACACCCCAGGGGTGAGCAGCAAACATCATCTCCAGCCAGTGTCTTTTTCCTTTCTAGTTTATATTCGGGTGGTTAAACACCCTTCCCCCTGTGACACTTTGGAGCTGATACATGGGCCTCCAAATGCAAATCTTTTTTCAGGGCTTATCTACAATTGTATTGAATGTTTTTTGACTACTTATGCATATCTGCACACTGCACTCAATATGAGCAACTCTCAGGGTGATGAATGGGCTAGCCTCATGTCCACATACATGGCTTGGGGACCGATCCGTTTAGATCACCCAACACCTATGCTCATGTATGGGCTGTTGTCCTTGTGTATGTTTTTCCTTTAATTTTGTTCTTTCTGCTCCCTCTCTATATGCACACAGCTATATGGCCATATATATACTGTGTACTACTAAGACACAGGGCTGTAGCGTGTCCATATAATAAACCCCGAGCTAAACATGAACAATATTAACAATGTACCATCTGAAACAATTTACAATGTAACCATATACTAATTGTGGATATTGCCATCTGAAGAGATTCCATGTCCTCTGTTCTCTCAACATGTTCAATATGCTCTTGTTGTATACTAATATGTTTACAATTACAAGCTATGACCCACATACTCAGTGGGAATGTGACAATAAAAGTAACCATGGAGACATGTTCTCCCATCTGCCACACCATATAGGCAGCAAACATAAGGGAATCTTCCCTCACTTCAGGGTTCCCCCTGTAGTTTTAGTGGGCATCTGAGTCCCTGGATGGCGCCCCTGCCCCTTCCCCCACCCCGGTGGATACGTGCGGTAGTGGGGTGTTCCCCCATACGTGACTTCACAGCAAAGGTAAGGAGGAGCGCCCACCATCCAAGCTCCTCCAATCCCGTTCCCTCGGGGTGGCTTGGGCGGGCTCAAGCTCCCTGACAGGGGACCACTCCCCTTGCTGGCGGCGTCCGGGAACGCAATCGGACCTTTCCTGATCACTGCGCATGCGCGTGGCCACGTGCATGCGCGTGATGCGGGATGTCGCGCCAGTGCGACGATTGCGTAGCTGATGCGACCCCGGAAGGACCTCCCGGACGCCGGGGAGGCCACTCCAGACGGCGTACGATGCCGTCATGGCCCCCACGGACAATTGGGCCTTGCAGGTATGGGAATGGTTAATGGGAGGGGATGCCTCTTCATACCCCCTCCCCTTCCTTCCCCCTTTTCCCTCCTCCCATTTATCCGCCCCTGTTTTCCCGTCCCTCCCCTCTCCCGGGGACGCCCTGAGAGGGCCCTGATTGACACCACATGGTGTCTCAATATGCACACCTGTCTTTAATTGGGTACAACCCATAAATACCACATGGAGAGGTTCAGCAAACATATCTCCATGTGATGATCCAAGAACCACGCCATACAAACACAGTGAGTATAATCCCCTCTAGCTCTATGCCTTTTCTCAGGGACAACCAACTTCAGACATAGTGTATGACCCTGTTTCTATCCCCAGACCGTGTATCCCGCCTTTGGAACTCGCAACCCATACAGCGTACTCTGGCTTGCAACATATGGGCTTTAAAACGCACCTCGCATCCTGAGCAAGATACACCACCTTCATTAGGTAATCCTACATTGCCATATGGTATCTGACACACTTGCATGGCTTCCCTGTTCATGTCTCCACTTATTTCACACTCACACATACCCACACCCCCACATGGCCCCAACTCACATCCCCCCACTCCACACCTAATGGCACCCATCGCATACCCCCACTCATTTCACACCCACACCATTTGGCATTTTCTCCACTCCCTTCAAATTGGCCCTCTCGTCCTAGCGACTTATAGTATCACTAGTATAGCACCAAACTGAGCATCAGCTCTTTGACTGATATCACAACAAGCCACTTTGGCACTTCACTCCACCCATCTTCTCACCCCCTCTTCTCCTCTTTCCATTCCTCCCCCTTCCCCCCTATCACCATTCCCCCTTCCCCACCTTGCCCTCAACATTTCCCTTCTCCCCTTCCACCGTCCTATCCTGCCACATCCCACCCTCCCCCCTTCATCTCCGCCCATGTGGATGCGGCATCATCCCAACGTCCATTCATACATGTGCATGCCATGTATTGCCTTCCCCACTCTTCCCCTCCCCCCCTTTTCCCCCCCCTCCCTCCCTTCCTGCCTTTCCTCATTCCACTTGTTTTCCCCTCCCCCTTTTTCCTCACACCCTCTCCTCCTCACATTCCACTTCCCATCTGTCACACCTTTCCCCCCCCTCCCCCTTTCCCCCCCCCCCTTTTCCCTCTTTCCCCTTTTTTTACTAACAACCCCCCCCCCTCTCCCCCTCACACTCCACTTCCCATTTGTCACACATCACCCTCCCCTCTCTTCCCCCCCCCTTTTTCCCTCTTTCCCCCCCCTCCTCTCCCCTCCCTTCTCCTCTTCGGTCTCTTACCTTCTTTTCTCTAGCCATGAGCTCAGATACAGTAACATACAAATCGGCACCATTGGAAATACACGGAAATGGCATAACCACTCTTTACTTTACAATTTCAGTTTTCCCTACCACTGTTTCAAATGTATCAGACATTGTTTATTCGTAATGGCAACCCCTTATGACATACATCTAAGTATATGATCTTGGATCCTACGACAGGTGTGCAGAACGGGGGAACTCAAGGAACCCCCATTCCCATTTCCTTCCCCATATTCTTCCCCTCCTCCCCTCCCATCCCCTCCCCTGCCTGCTTGGCCCACGTACGGACCCGTGGGAAGCCTACTCATTGGATGTGACCCCTCGTAAGTCCCGTTGTCGGATCGCCTCGCCTGCCGCGCGCCCGCTGGGGGGCGTTGTAGCGGGACGCTACCTAGGACTCGGAGCACACCGACCCAGAGGGAACCCCATCACACACAAGGAGTAATCTACAAGAAGTTTACACACTGGGTAAATATTTCATAGTACAATATGATAATATACTACACTCCCTGATGTGAAAGGCCAATTGGAGACAAATATATGTAAATTAAGTATTGTTACAATATGTTGTTCTTACCCTTTCTCTTCCAAACAGACAAAATTACCTCTGAGGAAGACCCTCCATCAAAACGGGTCGAAACGCGTCAGCTTCACTTTTACCCCCAACATTTGGTTATGTAAACTATACTGTTGTAAAAGTCTTCTGTCTGTTAGTGTAAATCCTCTTGAAAAATGTCTGTATTGTTTTACTCATTTGGGACCCATGTCTCCTATTTTTACCTATATGTCACATGTGACACCTTTAATCCAATAAAGATTCATATTTAGAATATAACATTACCTTTCAGAGAACTTATTTCTTAAACGCTGCCTAAAAACCCCACCAATTCCTCTTGGGGGGACTCCTTCTTTTTTTTGTTTTCACACCCCAGGGGTGAGCAGCAAACATCATCTCCAGCCAGTGTCTTTTTCCTTTCTACTTCATGATTATAAGCCTAATCTAGACGTAATGTCACGATGGGGTGACACTTGTTACACTTTTAAAATCCATTATAATACACAGCAATACACATATATTTAAATAAGGACTGAAAATAAGCAACATAATATTTTAAAATATTTTAAAATAATAGAGCCATAATAAAATTCATACCAAAGCTATCTATATAAAATATAAAATATTTGTGTAAAAAATATTATGATAATGTTGCTATAAAAGATACCAGGGGCGGTTCCCATAAAATCCATATATAAGAACTTGAATATACGATACAAATGAATATAAACGCAAAAAAAAAAGGAAATATTATGATAATGTTGCTATAAAAGATACCAAGGGCGGTATGTTGATGACATCCTCCTCCTATGGAAGGGATCTCAGGAATCCCTAGATAATTTTTTCTCTTTCCTTAATGACAACGACCGGTCGGGAGCTCCTTGACCACGGCCGCGGGACCAGCGGACCCGATCGCCGCTGGTATCCCGCGATCGGGTTACGGAGCTGAAGAACGGGGAGAGGTTTGTGTAAACAAACCTCTCCCCGCGCTTCCTACACTGCCTGTCATTGATCGGCTGTTCCCTGTCATCGGGAAAGCCGATCAATGACGTCAGACGTACAGCCACGCCCCCCTACTGTAAAAAAAAACACAACACGTCACACTGACTCCTCCCCGCCCCCTAGTGGTTAACCCCTTCACTACAACTGTCATTTACATAGGAATCAGTGCTATTTAAATAGCACTGATTTCTGTATAAATGACAAATGTCCCAAAAATGTGTAAAAAATGTCCGATGTGTCCGCCATAATGTCGCAGTCACAATAAAAATCGCTGATCGCCGCCATTACTAGTAAAAAAAAAAAATATTAATAAAAATGCTATAAAACTATCCCCTATTTTGTAAACGCTATAACTTTTGCGCAAACTAATCAATAATCGCTAATTGCGATTTTTTTTACCAAAAATATGTAGAAGAATACGTATTGGCCTAAACTGAGGAAAAAAAAAAATGTTTTTTTTTATATATTTTTTGGGGATAGTTATTATAGCAAAAAGTAAAAAATATTGCATTTTTTTCAAAATTGTCGCTCTATTTTTGTTTATAGCGCAAAAAATAAAAACCGCAGGGGAGATCAAATACCACCAAAAGAAAGCTCTATTTGTGGGAAAAAAAAGGACGCCAATCTTGTTTGGGAGCCACGTCGCACGACCGCGCAATTGTCAGTTAAAGCGACGCAGTGCCGAATCGCAAAAAGGGGCCTGGTCCTTTAGCTGCAAATTGGTCCGGGGCTGAAGTGGTTAAAAAAACAATTTGATTTTATTCTCACCGATTTTAATCACATGCATTTTTTATACCCACGTTTTTATTGAAAATATTATACCAATTTTATGTGTTTTCTATGTGTTTTTATATAAAAGGTTTTGTACCGTATATTTATACATATTTAAGGTACTAGAGGTTGGCATCACGCCACAATATTTTCCTCCTCACCACAATAGTATTTTTCCTTTAAATATATATTTATACTGTATATATCAAATACACTGCAAATAACTAACCTGCCTGCCTAATCTAGCTCAATCTATCTCCGTCCATACACTATACACTATCACTATCTATTTGTCTGCTGAGGAGGAGGATCATACCATCCCGATACCAGTCTGGTATATATCCACTTGCGCTTATCATAGAGTGGTGCACTGGTGCACCTGTTCTGTGTGAGTACCCCTGAAGGGGATTTACTTTGTCTAATAAATGTTTAAAAACTTTATCATAGTATCAAGTTCTCTTATTCCCATATACTGCGGAGGGTCACACTGAGGAGTCCAGGATTCCGGTACCATTAAAGAGCCCAGAGGTGGCTCACATACGTGTACTGACTGAGCTTAACTGCTAAGTTGCACGCTCTAAGGTGAGCGTTCACTACCTAAGTGGAGCACCTGAGTGATGACACCAGTGCATGTTTTGAATCACCTTTTGAATTATTTGTGATATATGGACTTTTCATTAGAAATGTGAAATATTTCGTTTTGGAATTTCATCAGAAAAATACATTTATTTTGTTACTCCCGAAATTCGTTTTTATTTATTTTGTTTCGTTAAAAATGCATTCGTCTGAAAATCCGAAATAATTAAGGTTGAATCTGCCATTGGCTCATGGTGTCTGTCGAATGTTCTAAGAAGGTTCAACGGAGCAGCTAAACTGTACGACACCACAATCGTACATTTCCGGGCGAATGTTCCGCTTACAAGCTATAGTAGAATTCTAATGTTGTATGACACATTTTGTATGACACAATTATATTCATTAATTATTATTACTATTCAACCAACATTAGAATTCTTCTATAGCCTATGGGCGGAGCATTTGACCATAAATGTCGGCTCGCAGTGACTGCTTCTTCGAATATTCATGTCAAATCTTTTCTATCTATGCCGAAAAATCTTTGACTAATAGAGTTAGGTTAGGCACATTCGACCTGTTTTACTATTGTATATATAATGTTGAATCTTTTCTCTCTATGTCAAATCTTTTCTCTCTATGTTGTTGTGCTTTTTAAGGATAGTTTTCCTGCACAGTATTTATTATTTAATTTTTAACGAGGATATTTTTAAGATACAAAATCAATCTATATGACACAGTCTATACATGTGAAACTTATTCACAGAGACAAGTGATCATACAAAATAGTTACATTTATTGGTTGACAAAAAACAAATATTTACATGAAATTAAAATACAGATTGCATTACATGAACATCTTGACAATTAATGGAAACACTTGCAAAATAAGAGCGTAGTACCTTGGACGTAATATCACCATGATAACTTCTCGGTAGAATCAATAACCTTATGAGAATTGACAATTAAACAGAACGTCTGTATTTCACACATCCAACCGTTACTATACTGCAAGTAAGTAAGTGGTTAACAATGTGAAATAAATTAGACGTTTGTTTGTTAATAAAAGTGGCACTTATGCAAAAAGAAAAATATAATGAATAATGTAATCTTTAGAGAAAGATTCGGGAGAACGATTATCAATAGTAGAGTATTCAATACATAAATATTTGAGAGAACATACAAGATATAATCAACATGGCATATTTACCCATTTCAAAATGGCTATTATTCTGGATTGCTGGTTACCAGGATTTAAGATGGTTGCCATAGCTTTCAAAAATGGATACTCTTAAAAAGGATTTATTTCTTGCGACCTCCGTGTTCCAAGGATCAGGTTTCAGCAATCTTCATGAATGTTAAAATATGTATTTATGCATGGTGCATGGGTGTCAGTCTGTCAGTATGTGTATCTCCCAGTGTCCCTTCTCAGGGTGGGTCCCTGAGCCTCCATCTTTAATGGCATCTTTCTTGCTTCTTAACCGCTTCCCGACCGGCCACTGCATATATACGTCAGCAGAATGGCTCGGGCAGGCAGAATCACGTACCTGTACGTGATCGTGCATGTGCCTGCCCGTGGGTCGCGCGCGCGCCGCTAGCGGCGCGCCGCTAGCGGCGCGCTCGCGACCCGATCGGGAGCTCCGTGACCCCGGCCGCGGGACCAGCGGACCCGATCGCCGCTGGTATCCTGCGATCGGGTTACGGAGCGGAAGAACGGGGAGAGGTCTATGTAAACAAACCTCTCCCCGCGCTTCCTACACTGACTGTCAGTGATCGGCGGTTCCCTGTCATCGGGAACGCCGATCAATGACGTCACACGTACAGCCACGCCCCCCTACTGTAAAAAAAACACACACACGTCACACTGACTCCTCCCCGCCCCCTAGTGGTTAACCCCCTAACTACAACTGTCATTTACATAGGAATCAGTGCTATTTAAATAGCACTGATTGCTGTATAAATGACAAATGTCCCAAAAATGTGTCAAAAATGTCCGATGTGTCCGCCAAAATGTCGCAGTCACAATAAAAATCGCTGATCGCCGCCATTACTAATAAAAAAAAAATATTAATAAAAATGCTATAAAACTATCCCCTATTTTGTAAACGCTATAACTTTTGCGCAAACTAATCAATAATCGATAATTGCGATTTTTTTTACCAAAAATATGTAGAAGAATACGTATCGGCCTAAACTGAGGAAAAAAAATGTTTTTTTTATATATTTTTTGGGGATATTTATTATAGCAAAAAGTAAAAAATATTGCATTTTTTTCAAAATTGTTGCTCTATTTTTGTTTATAGCGCAAAAAATAAAAACCGCAGGGGCGATCAAATACCACCAAAAGAAAGCTCTATTTGTGGGAAAAAAAGGACGCCAATTTTGTTTTGGAGCCACGTCGCATGACCGCGCAATTGTTAGTTAAAGCGACGCAGTGCCGAATTGCAAAAAGGGGCCTGGTCCTTTAGCTGCAAATTGGTCCGGGGCTGAAGTGGTTAAATACCCTCTTAAACAATAAGATCATAAAACTTTTATAATATGTTCAGCCCAAAAGGTATGTGTTCCTTTTCTATTGGGAGGCAAGACTTAATAATTAACCTTTTCCAGGAACCTAATGATGTAATGGTAATAGCACCTTCAACTTCAACCACCAGGTGTCTCACATGTGTTTGGAGTTTATCTCTTTAAGTTAATATATTCTATTTTTATAATGTGTATTATTTGTATCTTAGTGAAAAGAATATATATCTAGTATTCAGGGATGCTAGTAACCGTCATAAAATAAAATACGCTTAGATTAATTTTGATTCATCTACATCACATAAAACAGTTCTATATTTATATATAAATGTATATCTATAAAAACTGGTCTATCTATGACAGACACATGTTGTTATATATATTAATCAATATCATATAAAATGATTATCTATATGGATACATGTATAATTCGGGTACATCCGATGAATATTTGTTTATCTAAAAACACGTGTAAATTCTTATACAGTTATAATCACGATTATTTGTTTTTCTTAATACTAATTCGTTGCTAAAACACTTCTACTTATAATCACAATTTCATATATATTTTCTTATTATAATGAGTATTTATCTATATTTTGGGGATGTGAATATATGTCTATATGGTTCAGGGATCCCTAGTAATTGGTAAGTAATACAATCATTGATTTATAGAAGTGATTAATTATAATTACACAAAAATGATGGCTTATATGAACAATGGCGTGACTCCTGTATTTCCTATTTCAACCTAATTGCCTTGAGACAACACATGTAATATGTGTATTTTCATATATATGCGGTCACGGCTTGTCTTTATAATCATGATGGGTATCTAAACACAATTTTTCATTTGTACTAATAGTAAAATATCATATTCCTCCTTCTAATATACGTGTATTCATGATGCAAAATATACACAGGTTTTCAATGTTTCCTTACAGCGTCTCAAATAAACTTTGAACATTTTGGACACAATTTCATTATTTACTTTTCTAATAGAGGTGTCTTCTTTGTCCTGTTGGGGTAAACCTTCACTTCATATCTTAGTCATTGTCTTTGAGACCATCTGAGCCCATATTGAGGTTGACTTTAGGATATCTATTCATTCTCTGATACAATAGGTTTATTTACGGTACCCAAGCCTTCCTTGAATTAAAAGTTTTTTGTGGCTTCAATCTGAGTCAACCTGAGACTTTGTTTGTCGCAGCCCAGCTTTTCAATGGGTCATATAAATTAGTCACCTAATTCTGATGGGAGGGGAAGTGTTCTTTTGGGAGCAAAATGTATTATTTCTTCATAAATTCACAACAATGTAGAATAATCTTGAACTAATAGAGCTAAGGTTAGGCACATTCGACCACAGGCTCCTGCTGCTGTCAATTCAATCAATTAAATCCTGTGAGCAGAGAATAGGGGATGGGGCTATGCCACACTTCATGTGTGTAATACACACATGCAATGAGGCTAGGGATCAAGCCCACTCAAATGTCCCCATAGCAAGCAGCTTGAAATGGGGGAACTCAGAAGGCATGAGTGGCAAGAAGCCAAGCGTGCCAGTGGGTTACCCCAGAAGAAGAGGATTGGGGCTGCTTTGTGCAAAACCATTGCACAGAGCAGGTAAATATCACATGATTTTGATTTTAGAAAAAAAAAAAAACACAATAAACCGTTAGAATCGCTTAAGGTATGGTTTATATCTTGTGTTCAGAAAATGTAATGATGATGTATTTTTTTTTTCAAAATGATCCTTTTTTATATTTTTAATATTCTGTGGTGTGAGGATATCCAGATGTTGCATGACAGAGTCTGATGGAGCTTGATCATGTGGAGGACTGAAAATGCAATGCAAATCCATGAGTATATATTGAAGATACATTGTGTTTGCTTGTGTCTTTAGGTTGCCCTAGTTGGTGCAATTTTGAAATTATTACTGAAATGCATTACATAAAATCATACAGGACAGTGTCTGTCTTGGTGGTAAATGGATAATTAGTGCAGCTCTGTTACTTACCTGTATTAAACAATTCATTGTGTATATCGTCTTTAAAAGTGCTATATGGGTTTTGGCCAGTGGCGTACCTAGAGCATTTGGCACCCGGGGTGGATCCTATATCTGGCAGCCCCCCCCATCTGGCACCCTCCCTCACTGATCATGCCTCAGCCCCCTTCATACCTGTACACATTAAGCTCACCCACACACCTGTACGCACTCAGCCCCCCCTCATACCTGTACCCACTCAGTCCCCTTCACACCTGTACACACTCAGCCCCCTCATACTTGTACCCATTCAGTCCCCTTCACACCTGTACGCACTCAGCCCCCCCCTCATACCTGTACGCACTCAGCCCTCCTCATACCTGTATGCACTCAGCCCACCCACACACCTCTATGCTTCTAGCCCCCTCATACCTGTACGCACTCAGCCCCCCTTATACCTGTACGCACTCAGCCCCCTTCAAACCTGTACACACTCAGCCCCCCTCATACCTGTACATACTCAGCCCACCCACACACCTGTATGCACTCAGCCCCCCTCATACCTGTACGCACTCAGCCCCCCTCATACCTGTATGCACTCAACTCACCAACACACATGTACGCACTCAGCCCCCTCATACATGTATGCACTCAGCCCCCCTCATACCTGTACGCACTCAGCCCCCCTCATACCTGTACGCACGCAACTCACCCACACACATGTACGCACTCAGCCCCCCTCTTATATGCACTCAGACCACCCACACGCCTGTACGCACTCAGCCCCCTCTCATACCTGTACACACTCAGCCTCCCTCATACCTGTATGTTATCAGCCCACCCACACACCTGTATGCACTCAGCCCCCTCATAACTGTACGCATTTAATCCCCCTCATACCTGTACGCACTCAGCCCCCCTCATACCTGTATGCACTCAACTCACCCACACACATGTAAGCACTCAGCCCCCCTCATACTTGTATGCACTCAGACCACTCACACACCTGTACATACTCAGCCCACCCACACACCTGTATGTACTCAGCCCCCCCTCATACCTGTACGCACTAAACTCACCCACACACATGTACGCACTCTGCCCCCTCATACCTGTACACACTCTGCCCCCTCATACCTGTATGCACTCAGCCCCCCTCATACCTGTACACACTCAGCCCCCCTCATACCTGTACGCATTTAGCCCCCCTCATACCTGTATGCACGCAGCCCCCCTCATACCTGTACGCACTCAGTCCCCCTCATACCTGTGTGCACTCAACTCACCCACACACATGTAAGCACTCAGCCCCCCTCATACTTGTATGCACTCAGACCACCCACACACCTGTACGCACTCAGCCCCCTCATACCTGTACGCACTCAGCCCCCCTCATACCTGTACACACACTCAGCCCCCCTCATACCTATATGTACTCAGCCCACCCACACACCTGTACGCACTCAGCCCCCTCATACTTGTATGCACTCAGACCACTCACACACCTGTACATACTCAGCCCACCCACACACCTGTATGCACTCAGCCCCCCCTCATACCTGTACACACTCAGCCATCCTCATACCTATATGTACTCAGCCCACCCACACACCTGTATGCACTCAGCCCCCTCATACTTGTATGCACTCAGATCACTCACACACCTGTACATACTCAGCCCACCCACACACCTGTATGCACTCAGCCCCCCCTCATACCTGTACACACTCAGCCATCCTCATACCTATATGTACTCAGCCCACCCACACACCTGTACGCACTCAGCCCCCTCATACTTGTATGCACTCAGACCACTCACACACCTGTACATACTCAGCCCACCCACACACCTGTATGCACTCAGCCCCCCCTCATACCTGTACACACTCAGCCATCCTCATACCTGTACGCACTCAACTCACCCACACACATGTATGCACTCAGCCCCCTCATACCTGTATGAACTCAGCCCCCATCATACCTGTACGCACTCAGCCCCCCTCATACCTGTACGCACTCAACTCACACACACACACACATGTACGCACTCAGCCCCCCTCATATATATGCACTCAGACCACCCACACACCTGTACGCACTCTGCCCCATCATACCTGTACACACTCTGCCCCCTCATACCTGTACGCACTCAGCCCCCCTCATACCTGTACACACTCAGCCCCACTCATACCTGTATGTTATCAGCCCACCCACACACCTGTATGCACTCAGCCCCCCTCATAGCTGTACGCATTTAGCCCCCCTCATAACTGTATGCACTCAGCCCCCCTCATACCTGTATGCACTCAACTCACCCACACACATGTAAGCACTCAGCCCCCCTCATACTTGTATGCACTCAGACCACCCACACACCTGTACGCACTCAGCCCCCTCATACCTGTACGCAGTCAGCCCCCCTCATACCTGTATACACTCAGCCCACCCACACACCTTTACGCACTCAGCCCCCTCATACCCGTACGTGCTCATCCCCCTTCATACCTGTATGCCCTCAGCCCCCCCCACACCTATATGCATTCAGCCCCCCTCATACCTGTACGCACTTTGCCCCCCTCATACCTGTACACACTCAGCTCGGCCTTGGTTATGGAACGATCTACCAAACAACATCCGCTTTGAAGAAAACCATCGGGTCTTCAGGAAAAAACTCAAGACCCACCTCTTCTAATAAAGCAAGACAACAAGGACAGACCAAGCGCCTTGAGGTTATTCAGTTCGCATTTGCAGCGCTATACAAATCATTCATTCATTCAGCTGCCCCCCTTACACCTGTAGACACTCAGCTGCCCCCCCTTACACCTGTAGACACTCAGTTGCCCCCCCCCCCACACACACACACACCTGTACATACTCAGCTGCCCCTCTCATACCTGTACACACTCAGCTGCCCCCCCCCCCCCACACACACACACACACATCTGTAAACACACACAGCTCTGCCCCCCTGTACACAAACAGCCTCCTCCCTTGTACTCACAGCCCCCACTTGTAAGGTGGTCTTCCTTGTCCCAGGTCTTGATTCCACATGTCCCTGTTAAAATACATTACTGTACAGCACACATGAGGGGTGCACATACATGAAGCAGTAAGAGGTGGCAGTATAGAGCTCGATGTGAGATCAATGACAGAGCAGCTGACTCACACAAACGAGAGCCAGCACGACTACAGAGCAGAGAGCCACACTTGCACCAGCCACTGCCTTGTCCTGGCTCTTATAGCCGGCCTGACACCCCCCCAATGTGTAGCACCCTGGGCGGACTAAATAATAAAGGGAGTAAAAAATAAAATAAAATGGCTATCTGTATGGCCACTTACTAAACTGCTCATTCCTACCTATACTAATACAGGTCCTCTTTGTGGGGGTCAACAAAAATACAGAAAAAAGGTAATTGTATATGTTCTACTGTGTGAGACATCTCAAGATAAAGTTTCTATACATTGTATGAGTCTCCAGAAAAGGACCAGAAAAAAACATGCTACTATTTCCAGGTGTTGTATAACTGTATTGGCAAATTTGTAGTTTATTATGTTAGTGCCCAATCAGTGTATAGTGGGAGAGTTTGGTATTTAGATGATCTATGTTTAATCTGGGGGGAAATGCTTTGTTCAGAACTTACTGTATGGTACAATATATTGCACATTTCGCCAGCCTTACCATAAAAAACACATTTTTATTCTGCATTTGTCTGACCTCAGGGTCTTTTCTACAAAAGATTGGTGAGACAGTCATTGGGGTATATCCCAGTACCCAGAGTCCTCTTTGGACCCAAGCAACTTGGGGCAGATTGATCACTTCCCCTAAATGCTGAGCATAGATACCTCACCAGCTGATTGGGTGGAAGGGGGTTCCTAAAATTAGATAAACAGATATATTTTATATGGAAAGGAACAGTTAGGGAAAGGATAGTGAAAATGATATAATCTTTATGTTTATTTGTTGATTGTCTTTTGTGTCATACAACGGCTACAAATAGTAATAGGCTGCCTGTGGCAGGGAAATTGCACGTTGTCACTGAAGTAGTATTTCACAGTCATGCCCAAGGATACCATGTGTGAATGTATACTAACATTTCTGTGAGGTGGAGAGTTGAAGAAATAAGCTACTAAGAGCAGCTAAAGAAGGTGTTGTCTGTGTTCTTTGAACTGTGTACAATCTATTCCTCTCTCGTAGACCTTTGCAAGTTTTATATGACAAGTATCCTAATGATAAAAGGCATCTTATACTGTGGTGTGAGAAGTGGAGTGTGGATCCAGGCAGACACTTTTATTCATGCAAATTTGAATGATTTACAAAAATACAGTATATTAAAGCTACTTCGAAGGGGCAATCAAAAACACAGTTAGAAATACTTTGGAGGTACAAAAATTGTTCCCAGAAGCAGAAAGAGTTGCTGCAGGATTAGAAAGTGTTAAACCTTTAACTAAAGCTTTGGAACCTATTAGCCAAAGTCCCTGACTTTGTTTCTTTAACTATGCTTACAGTACCTCAACCCACTCATCTTCTTACAAGAAACCACCACAGGAATGAATAGACCAGACTTCATAAATGGGCTGTATTAGATCCAAAGTGTGACAAAAAGGGAGACACAGTATTCACTTGCAGGAAGCTGTAAACCCCCTTCCCTCCCTTGGTGATCTGGCTTGGTAAAGCAGGGGATATGAAAAAAAACAAGTAAAAGAGGCCTGGGATGTCACAGGTGAGGGTCATGTCTTGTTTTATCAGACACTTTGAAACACTTGCCCACCTAAATCACTGAAGTGGATGGAAATGAATGGGGGCAGAGGAAAGAGCTAGGAAAGGGGGATGCAGAGATGGAAGCCGTAGATGGGGAGGAGCTGTGAAAGCAGAAATGAGATGTGGAGGTGTCAGAGATAAACTCTGGGGGGACTGAGTTGAACTATAGATGGAGGACAACTAGGTGAGCTTTAGGCTAGGGGGGGAGGGGTGGACAGGGGACACAGACATGAGCTGTGGATGTGGGCTCAGAGGTAAGCCAGTAATGGAGGAGCATAAAGGTAAGCTGTGGAGAAGGAGTACAGAGGTAAGCTGTGAACTGGGGGTGGGGGGGGGGGGGGGGGTGGGGGGGTACAGAGGTGAGCAATAGATGGTTACTTTGGTGGAGTTGCTTAAGGGACAGGGGATTTTTGCTTGGGGGAGAGTAGGAAAATTTACTGGGGGACAGCCAGCTTACAGAGTTCAGTGGTGGCAAGTATGTACTGTAAAGCCCCATACACACGGTCGGATTTTCCGATGGATTCTGTCCTATCGGACAATGTTGTCGGAAATTCCGACCGTGTGTAGGCACCATCGGACATTTTCCATCGGATTGTCCAACGGACAAAGTTTTATCTCCTGCTCTAAAAATTTTCCGACAACAAAGTCCGATCACACCAATTCCGATCGTGTGTAGCAAATTCCGACGGACAAAGTGCCACGCATGCTCAGATCACATTACAAGACCAAAGCTATTGGCTACTAGCCTCTACGTAGTCCCATCGTAGGCAACAAACGTCACCACGTTCAGAATGATCGGATTTTCCAACAACTTTGTCCGACTGTGTGTATGCAACACCAGTGTCGGACTAAATCCGTCGGAAAAAATCCGATGGATTTTGTGGTCAGATTTTCCGACCGTGTGTACGGGGCATTAGGCATGGAATACAGGGTACAGTGTTCAAGATCTTGCCATGTAGAAAAGTCAAGCACAGGGCACTGGAGTTAGTAAACCATGCTAGGTAACATGATAAACATAGCACACTTAAGTACTAGAAAACCGGCATGAAAGATGCAAGCTAATAGGCAATACACCCAGAGATCACATATGGATGTAGCTACGCAGGGCATGCATCAATATGCTAAGGTAGATAAACAGCCCAATCCCGACATCACGTGCCAACTTTGACAGATGTTAACTCCCCCATTGCGACCGTACAATCCTCCGGCATGCCCACCGAGTCTAGGCATTGCTGTTTGTCCACTGCTGCATGCCTCGCCTTTTTCAGTGATCATGTAAGTGTGCTATGTTTAGTAAAGTGTTACCTTTTATGGTTTACTAACTCCAGCACCCTCTGCTTGTCTTTCCTAAATATTTTAAGATCCTTCCCTGATCTGATGGAGGAGCTGCAGGAGTTGGTTGGACCTTTCCAGAATTTTCTACATTTTATGGCCATTCCCTCAGAACTTTTTATTTTTGGACAGTGATACAGCGAGGAAGATTTACTAAAACTGGAGCATGCAAAATCTGGTGCAGCTGTGCATGGAAAGCAACCAGCTTTCAGGTTACATTGTCAAAGTTTAAGACCCCTTTCACACTTGGGTGGTTTTCAGGAGCTTTAGCGCTGAAAATAGCTTTGGATAAGTGCCTTAAAACCGCCTCTCATTCATTCAAGTGTGACTTTTCACAGTGGGGCGGTGCGCTTGCTGGAAGTTCTGAAAAGTCCTGCAATCAGCATCTTTGGGCGGTTTGGGAGCGCTGTATCCCAAAATGCCCTGCCCATTGGAATGAATGTGCAGTGCTTCCGAATCACCTAAAAAGCGCTTCAGAAGCGCCACAACACAGGAGTTTTAAACCCCCTCTTTGGGGGTGTATATGTAGCATAGTTAACAGGGGAAGTGGGCAAGAGTATGCAACTTACAACACAAAATAACAAATTGCAGCAGTCTGGATTATGTAGCACAGAGTGTAAATGACATACTCTTTACCATGCTCAGTATACTGCCCTTTATACTTTTGGTCACTGCACTCTGTACTCTGGACTGTACATTACATACAGTAATCTTGACCACTGTACTCTTTACATTACAAACACTTTATCCCTGCACCCCTGCATCCCTGTGTACTTTATGGTAATTACATATTTCTAAGCAGTGTTCATTGTCTCAACAATTGATTCTAAGTTGTCCCCAACTGATGTTAGCTTTATACTGCATGTTTATTTTGTGTGTAGAAAAACATGTGTAATAAAAGAGATTACATTGTTTTTTAAACATTGTGCTGAGGTTTATTTTCATCTGTGAGATTTTCTCTGAGACTTATGGCACAATAATGAAAGGGTATTTTGTAAGTATAATGCCCCGTACACACGATAGGATTTTCCGTTGGAAAATGTGTGATATGAGCTTTTTGTCGGAAATTCCGACCATGTGTAGGCTCCATCGGACATTTTCCATAGGAATTTCTGTCACACAAAATTTGAGAGCTGGTTCTCAAATTTTCCAACAACAAAATCCGTTGTCGGAAATTCTGATCGTGTGTACGCAATTCCGACACACAAAGTTCCACGCATGCTCGGAATCAAGCAGAAGAACAGCACTGGCTATTGAACTTAATTTTTCTCGGCTCGTCGTGTTGTACGTCACCGCATTCTTGACGTTCGGAATTTCCG
This sequence comes from Lithobates sylvaticus, assembly GCA_028564925.1. Classification (NCBI taxonomy): domain Eukaryota; kingdom Metazoa; phylum Chordata; class Amphibia; order Anura; family Ranidae; genus Lithobates; species Lithobates sylvaticus. Next base: position 263,774,996 of record CM053027.1, on the reverse strand, counting down.
ATCAACTTTGTGTGACCGTGTGTATGCAAGACAATTTTGAGCCAACATCCGTCGGAAAAAAATCCATGGATTTTGTTGTCGGAATATCCGATCAATGTCTGATCGTGTGTACGGGGCAAAAGGTGCCCTGTTAAGCCCCTCGAAGTGGTGAAGCTACATTCACCACATCACCACATCATTCTTATCCTTTTCTCAATCTACACCACCTCTCTGGGTCAGTTGATTGCCATGTCTTTCAATATCATCTTTACGCTAATGACACCCAAATCTTTCTCTCCACCCCCAGCTCTCTCCATCTGTTTTCTCACGCATTACCAACTTACTAACAGACATATCAACCTGTCTATAACATCACTTCCTCAAACTTAACCTATCCAAAACACGTGCCACTTCCTCTGATTTCTCTGTCAATATCAACGGCTCATCTATCAGCTCATCCCCCCATGCCAAGGTCCTAGGTGTAATCCTGGACTCCGAACTAACCTTTTGGCCCCACATCCAATATTTGCCACCTCCACCTCTGCAACATCTCCAAGATACACCCCTTCCTAACCAATGTCAGCACAAAGCTTCTAATCCACTTCCTGGACATCTCTCGGCTTACCTCTAAATAGGCTATCCCCCGTTCAGTCCATCATTTATTTATTAATTAATTAATTTAATCTTAATTTAGTCAATTAACGTAGTGCTTTACATATACATGGTACATTCACATCAGTCCCTACTTTCAAGGAGCTTACAATCTAAGGTCTCTACGTAACATTCAGACATACACAGGCAATTTAGACAGTATTCAATTGACCTAACAGCATGTGTTTGGAGTGTGGGAGGAAACCGGAGTACCAGAGGAAACCCACGCAGGCACAGGGAGAACATGCAAACTCCAGGCAGGTAGTGTCATAGTTATGATTTGAACCAGTGACCATTTAGCTGCTAGGTGAAAGTGCTAACCACTACACCACTATGCCACCCAAACGCTGCTGCCACTATGCCATCGACAAACTGCTCAGCATCTGCTATAACCCTCTGCCAATCCCTCAATTGGCTGCCACTCAACCAACAAATTTAATTTAAGATACTAACAATGACTTACAAAGCCATCCACAACCTGGCCCCCAGCTAAATCATTAACCTAGTCTCAAAATACCAACCTAATCGTTCTCTTCGCTCCTCTCAAGACCTCCTGCTCTATAACTCCCTTGTCACCGCCTCTAATCCCATGCTCGCCTCCAGGACTTCTCCAGAGCCTCTCTCAGCCTCTGAAATGCTCTACCCCAATCTGTCTGACTTTCTCCTACTTTGTCCACTTTCAGATGATCCCTGAAAACTCATCTCTTCAGAGAAGCCTATCTTGCCCCACCTAACAACTGTACATTTATTTTCTCCATCAGCAAATCCCCCACAGTTATTCCCTTTTGTATCTCTTGACCTTCCCTCTTAGATTGTAAGTTCTAAGGAGCAGGATTCCTACTGTATTAAAGTGTATTATATTTGCACTGTCTACCATCAAGTTGTGAAGAGCTGCGTAAACTGTTGTCACTATATAAATCCTGTATAATAATAATAATCCTTACAGTGTCCAAGAGTGCCACAGGTCTTTCATAATCTTAGCAACATCCCTGAATCCCTGAAGTATAACCTGAGCTACATGCAGAAAGGCATGATAAACACAGCAGTGATACAAACACATATCTTTTTCTTTTAGGGTTAAGATTCACTGTATCCCTGGGGATATTAATCTGGGCTGATATCAAGCAACACCAAGTTGTCACGTTACTAACTGAACAAATAAATAATGATACCTGTATTAACCACACGTATAAAATGAATGTAGCAATGACTCCCAAAGGAGCTTCTGGATTAGTTGGATTCTCCTACTATTTCCAGTGATGCCCCAACCCTAACTGGGGCTGACAATTCCCCAACACACTAGTAGTGATATAATGTGCTTTATTTAGAATGAAATAAGCCCTGTATGGTGAGCACTGATTAAACAAAATTGACAATGGTTAGCACATTATCAACTAACAAAATAAAGAAAGACCTGTTTAACCACACTTTAGGACCAACATATTGCAACTTCTTCCTGACCAGGCCATTTTTCAGTTGTCAGTCCTGTGATAGTTTAATGCAGATATAGCTCTCATTTGGTTGTATTTAATTACTACTTGTAAAAGCATTTGGTAAAAAACAGTTTCCCTTTCTTTCTAGTATAAAATATCTGAAATAAAAATGCCAGGATGCTACAAAAACCCCAAAATAAATGCTTTTTGAAAGATACACATGCTGATGTTGCGTTGATTAAAAAAAAAATAAGCTGTGCTTAGATTTTAAAAGTCGCTAACTGAAGCCAAGTTCAAGTCTTCCATTATTAGTGTAAGAAAAGTTCCATTGAGGATGAAATTGTCACCCGGTGACCCCCGTGCCCGTGGGTCAGGCAAACTCAATGTCCGCCGGTGACCCGCGATCACTTAGTACAGAGGCAGAACGAGGATCTGCCTATGTAAACAAGCGGATCCCCGTTCTGATAGGGGACATGACAGAGATCTACTGTTCCCAGTCATTTGGAACAGCGATCTCTGTCATATCTCTGGCATCCCATCCCCCCTACATTTAGAACACACCTGGGAACAGGGATCACATTTAACCCCTTGATCGCCCCCTAGTGTTATCCCCTGCCCTGTCAGTGTCATTTTTACATTGACCAGTGCATTTTTATAGCACTGAACAATGTAATAATGTCACTGGTCCCCAAAAAGTATCATTTGGGGTCAGATTTGTCTACTGCAATGTCACAATTCCACAAAAAATCTCAGATTGCCGCCATTACTAGTAAAAACAATAAAAAATAAATAATAATACATAATAAAAGTCCCTAAATCTATACTATAGTTTGTAGACGAGATAACTTTTGCGCAAACCAATCAATGTATTGTGCTATTTTATTACCAAAAATATGTAGAAGAATATATATCAGCCTAAACTGATGAATAAATTCTTTTTTTTTTGTTTTTTTTATGATATGTATTATAGTAAAAAGTAAAAAAATTTTTTTCAGAGTTGTCGCTTTTTGTTTGTTTATAGCGCAAAAAATAAAAAACCGCAGAGGTGATCAAATACCACCAAAAAAAAAGCTCTATTTGTGGAAAAAAAGGATGTCAATTGTGTTTGGGTACAGTGTCGCAGGACTACGCAATTGTCAGTTAAAGCGATACATTGCCGTATCGCAAAAGATGGCCTTGTCAGTAAGGGGGCAGAAGTTGTTAAGTCTTGCCACAGATGCAACCAGTTATAGTCATCCAGTCTTTGCTCCCTCTTGCAAGCCTGTTTATCACCAGTAAGGAGAGAGATTAAACTGTGATACTGATGTAATGCCTAGGCTGTGTGTCTCCCGCTGCATAAAGGGGGTTCTGGCCAGGGCTACAGAAGTTTAACTAATCCATCAATCTCACAAGAAACCTATCCTTTTAGGCCCCTTTCACAACGGGGCGTTTTTCATGCGGTGCAGCACTAAAAATAGCGCCTGTTCACCGCATGAAAAAATCCTGCCCCTTTAACTCCAATGTGAAAGCCGGCGGGCTTTCACACTGGAGCGGTGCGCTAGCAGGATGAAAATAAAAGTCCTGCTAGCAGCATCTTTGGAGCGGGATAGGAGCGGTGTGTTCACCGCTCCTATACCGCTCCTTCCCATTGAAAAGAATGGGAGACCGCGGTAAAACCGCGGCAATACCGCCGCAAAGCGCCGCTACGGCGGCGCTCTGCGGGGGGTGTTTAGCCCTTTTTCGGCCGCTCGCGGGGGTAAAACCGCACCGTGAGCGGCCGAAAACCGCGGTAAAAACGACGGTAAAGCAGCGCTAAATATAGCGCTGCTTTACCGTCACCGCGGCTCACCGCCCCAGTGTGAAAGGGGCCTTACTGAGGTATAGACATATGACAGATGTAGTCAAACTGGTTTGTAATTATACATGCTATGTGTGTACTTTTATTCCTCATGCCACAGGCACAGAGCCATTGATGCATAATAGGGACATTTAAGGTAAAGATGTAAACTGTATAAAAATATAATGTAATGCAAGATAAAAGGGGTGATCTAACCTTATCAGGTAGATGAAATCCCTCATCTTGACAATACTACCATCACGAAAACAGGATGCATGATGCCAAGAATTTTTATGTAGATTTTATTGGGCAAGGAGTGACACAGTGGTAAAAGATGCCTATAATGTGGGTTCATGGGCTGGTTCTGCTAAAGTAAAACTGAGAACAGCTTAATTATGGATTACATATCAACCAGTCTCTATGTATAATGGCACAGAATGGACAACTAACAACAGGATAATGAATGCCATATATACCATGTAGAAGGATTGGGAATAAATATGACAGTACTATGATATGGATGTGATAAGAAGAAATAAAGGTTAAAGCTGCCAATCACTCTATATGTCTTGAAAGTCAGGACAAATGTAACTAGGATCAAATGTTAAATGTTTTATAATTATGGATAGAGAAATATTTATCAGCAGGTACTTGTGTGTTGATGGATATATATTGGCAGTGTGGTAAAATGATTTAATTAGTTGTTGATCATCCTTAAAATTCAGAATACACTGATCAGCCACTGGAGTCATTGATCGAGACAAGTTTTCCAACATGTCCATGGGACAGAAGCTAATTAAACAATTGCCTTCTGTTGAACAATGACTGGCACACGCTAATCGGAAATCATCTGGTCTCTGCTTTTCTGGGGGATCGTGGGTCTCCTAAATATAAAAGGTTGGGTTTCCAGTAACCATATTAACAAGTGTGTGAAGACAAATTAGGTTAGGACTTGTAGACTCCAAAAGAAGATGTAAGTCCTTACTGAATGTCAGTTGGTAGAAAAAAATCTGTGTACCTTTGGGAATTTGTGAGAGGGTGTGGGGAGGGTTTTTTACATCTTTCGGTGGGGGGGATGTAATCAGCGATTATAGCTGTGGAGAATTGCAGTTAAGGCCCCTATGAGAGTGGAGCTTAAGGGTTAAACAGCTTATTGCGCTCGGCAGCCACGCATATCCCCCCCTAGGTTTTTACAGTACATATTAATGCTAATGTCCTGCAGCTTTTGGTTACAGCCTATCCCTGTCCATATGCACTACAGTGAAAGGAGGCTGCATGTTTTTCCCCAGGGCATATTTCCTAATTGTTGCGAGCTGCATTTGATTTTTTCACTGCCTCCTTACATCATGCACTACAGTGATGAAAAGTTGCATGTTTTTTTTTTTTTTTTTTTTTCACAAGGTCCCACTTGTTGCTAGCTGCCCTTGATTTCTTTAACAGGTCTTTCTTAAATGATGGCAACAGTGGAATATTGCCTATGCAATGTACATTAGCACAGAAGCTTATAGTTTCCTTTGGGAGAGCATGTGACAGGGTAATTTACAGGCACAAAGTATATAAATATATAACACAAAGTAAAGACCTTTATCTGAGTATTACCAACTGTTATCAAAGCTAGCCATTAACCCTTTTGCTGACCTTTCACAGTACTGCTTCCACTGTTTCCGCTTTCTGCTATAAGCTCATGGTCACTTTAGTGACCATAAACCTATAGCAGAATCTTTCAACAGACTCTGCTGAACAAATCTATAGCTCTGATCAGCGGATTAAAATCTGCTGATCAGAGTTATTTTCCCTTAAATGTGACTGGTGCCCCATGCTGCCGCCGCTTTCAGGGAATCTATGGTTTGAGGGGTCTTTTAAAATAATCGGAAAAATAGTAACCTCCAGCTTTTTAGAGTAAATAGTTTTTATTTACTGTTTTGCGTACCTTCAGTTTTCACCATTTCACAAAAGATGCTATTTAAAATGTACAGATATTTGATATTGTTTAACTCAATACAGTTTTAATTTTTATATTTAGTAGGAATTTAGCAGAAATTTTGTAAATTTGTAAATTTTGCCATGCATGCCTCCACTAATAATGACTTTAGTGTATTTGGAGCAAAAAATATTGTTTTGATAAACATTTACGCAACTATTGCAGGGCCTTAAAAATCAGTAGCACCTTCTTTTTATTCTACTGGTCCTGTGCTTTCAAAAGATGTATAGTTTGGGGGGCCTTTTGCAAACTCTGAAAGCTGTAAGTGAAAAATTAAAACCTCCAGATTTTTTGAGCAATTTTGGCTATTTATAGTTTTGTGTATGCTCAATTGTCACCATTTCGCAAAAAGGCGCAATTTAAAATTTACAAACATTTATTAACTCAGTACAGGTTAAGCTATATTAAGTAGGAATTTAGCAGGAATTTTGTAAAATTTGCTGTGTTTGTATCTGCTAACAATGATTTTAGTGTATTTTTTGCCAAAATATTGCTTTGGTAAACACTTCCGCAAATATCGTGGGGCCTTAAAAATCAGTAGCACCCTCCTTTTATTCTACTGGTCCTATGCTTTCAGAAAATATGTGACTTGGGAGTTCATTTACAAACTCTGAAAGCTGTAAGGGAAAAATTAAAGCCTTCACATTTTTAGAGAAATTTGGTTATTTACATTTTTGCGTATGTACAATTTTTACCATTTTGCAAAAAGGCATAATTTAAAATTTACAAATATCTATTATTTATTAACTCAATACAGGTAAAGATTTTTTATTTAGTAGGAATTTAGCAGGAAATTTGTAAAATTTGCTCTGTTTATATCTGCTAATGATGATTTTAGAGTATATTTGGTAAATATGTTGTTTTGGTAAACATTTACACAAAAATCACAGAGTTTTAAGAACAGGTGACACAAGACAACCAGGAGTGAGTAACAATGCAACAAGGGACAAACTGGAATCACTAAGAGCAGGTAGAAGTCCATGGGGACACAAAGTAAGAAACAGACTAGAAATACATTGGGAGACACGTGATGCAAATGAGTAGCGGACAGGAATACACAGGAGATCATAAGCACTGTAAGACTGAAAGCTGGGAAAGGCACACATGGAAAACAAAGGCACAAGGACACTAGAATGCAGAAAAGACACAACAGGTGCAATGATAAAGGTAGCAAACACACACACACTGAGTCCCAGGGGACAGGCTAAAATACACTGGGGGGTAAAAGCAGTCACACTGGGAAGTACTGGGAGAAACTTGCAAACAGACACTATGAATAAGAGGGAGCCAACCACAGGGTCACTAAGAATATTGGGGTCACAAAGAACCTACACAGGAAGCCTGGGACAGAAGGAAGCACTAAGGGTACACTAGTAAACATCACAGAAACTCAGGGACATAGGGAAGCATTGGGGGTACACTAGAAATTCTCTTAGAAATCACTAGAAGAAGTAAAGGAGAATATCAACTGCAAATAGTCAGATTTTCTTCAATGAAGTCCCCCATTCACAGGATTAGATCATAGAGATACCGCTAACCTTTCCACTGTTAAGGTGTATAGCAAAGGGGAAAAGGGACAGCCTTGACGCATTTCCTTTAAATAAGGGGAAGGGCACAAACACCCAGCCATTTGTTGACATTGGCTACTGGAGCTTAGTATTGGCATTGTGGATCTTTACCTTCAATTTGATATTGCCTCCTCTCCACTCCTCCTCCCCTTTGCTGTGAAAATAGGAATTATATTTTATTTACCTTTTATTTACTTTACTCGCCTAGGCGATTGACATACACTTTGCCCACTGTGCTTTCCGAGGATATGTACATTATATATGCCGGGGGCATAGTCCTTCTTTGAGAAAGGAGGAGGGGAGAGCCACCGTCTGAACCCAAAATAGTCACCAGCTTCCTGATTATGTCACACAAGAAGATGATAGCACAGGACCAAGCAGGGAGCAGAAGGGAAGAGGATCCCAGCAGGAAAGCGCTGGATCTGCTGGGCAGGCAAGTATCTTAACTGTGCAGGACCTGTAACCTTGTAAGCAGGGATTAAAAAAAGTGTGTGTGTGTGTGTGTGTGGGGGGGGGGGGGGGTATGAAGATATGCTTTAATAAATCTGGGTCCCAACCAGTAACACTGTAAATATTGCAACAGAAAGCACAAATGCAAATCTAGTGTCACAATAACTCTCATGCCACTGCAATCATGTGGAGCCTGAAGATTCAGAAATAGATGTGTGGTACTAAAGGTGATATTCTTACTGGAAATAAAGCCAAACTGGTCTGGGTGAATCAATGATAATATGACTTGGTTTAACTAAATGGCCTCAGTTTCACCAACATTTTTTACAGTAACTTGAAGAAGAGATATTGATCTGTAAGACCATGTGGGTTATTGCTAGATTTGGGAATTACTATGATCAGGGCTTCATCGAATGAGGCACACTAAAAGTTTCAAATGCACAAATAAATAGATCTATAAGTGTAGAGGATTGATTCTCCATGTAATCAGCATAACATTTAAAGACAAGCCATCCATACCTATTGCTTTAGCTCAAGCAAAATGTGCAATGGTTGGGGCTATTTCATCTTTTACATTGACAGAGTAGAATTGCACTGCTGTTAACTATGGCAATGTAACACATGCAAAGGAAGTATTCACTATCAAAAGATAAATAACCTACAGTAAATGAGTACAAGTCACATTAGAATTTATGAAAATCTGCAGCAGTCAGCTTAGGCTCATGTACAAGGCCTCGATCAACTGACTGCAAAGTAATAACTAACAGTTGTTGGACATCTTGATGGGCCAAACACTCACTGTTTAGTAAAGAATAACTTCTGTTTAGTTTTGGTGTATTGTAGCTAGAAATGAGCCGAACACCCCCCCGTTCGGTTCGCACCAGAACATGCGAACAGGTAAAAAATGTGTTCGAACACGCGAACACCATTAAAGTCTATGGGACACGAACATAAATAATCAAAAGTGCTAATTTTAAAGGCTTATATGCAAGTTATTGTCATAAAAAAGTGTTTGGAGACATGGGTCCTGCCCCAGGGGACATGTATCAATGCAAAAAAAGTTTTAAACACGGACGTTTTTTCGGGAGCAGTGATTTTAATAATGCTTAAAGTGAAACAATAAAAGTGTAATATTCCTTTAAATTTCGTACCTGGGGGGTGTCTATAGTATGCCTGTAAAGGGGTGCATGTTTCCCGTGTTTAGAACAGTCTGACAGCAAAATTACATTTCTAAAGGAAAAAAAAAACTTGCGGCTACAAGGAATTGTCGGGTCCGACAATACACATAACAGTTCATTGATAAAAACGGCGTTCCCCTAAATTCCATACCAGGCCCTTCAAGTCTGGTATGGTTTTAAGGGGACCGGGATCTGGGGGTCCCCTTGTTAAATGGGGCTTCCAGATTCCAATAAGACCCCCGCCCGCAGACCCCCACAACCACCGGGCAAGGGTTGTGGGGATGAGGCCCTTCTCCCCATCAACATTGGGACAAGGTGCTTTGATGGGCTGCCTCAAAGAACCCTCCCAATGTTGAGGGCATGTGGCCTGGTACGGTTCAGGAGGGGGGTGCTCTCTCGTTCCCCCTCTTTTTCTGCGCCTGCCAGGTTGCGTGCTCGGATAAGGGTAGGATAGTATGGCACGGGGTTCCCCTTAATATCCATACGAGACCTGAAGGGCCTGGTGTTTAATTTAGGGGGACCCACGCGCATTTTTAAAAAAAAATTTGGTTCGGGGTTCCCCTGTGGGGAAATCCCCATGCTGTTTTTATCAATAAACTGTTATGTGTATTGTCGGACCCGACAATTCATTGTAGCCGCGAGTAGTTTTAAATTAGTTTTTTTCCTTTAGAAATGTCATTTTGCTGTCAGACTGTTCTAAACACAGGAAACATGCGCCCCTTTACAGGCATACTATAGACACCCCCCAGGTACAAAATTTAAAGGAATATTACACTTTTATTGTTTCACTTTAAGCATTATTAAAATCACTGCTCCCGAAAAAACGACAATTTTTAAAACTTTTTTTTGCATTGATACATGTCCCCTGGGGCAGGACCCAGGTCACCAAACTCTTTGTATGACAATACCATGCATATAAGCCTTTAAAATTAGCACTTTTTATTTTTCCCATAGACTTTTAAAGGGTTTCGAATTTGCCACCAACACCCAAACTTGTTCGCTGTTCGGCGAACTGGCAAACAGCCAATGTTCAAGTCGAACATGAGTTCGACTCAAACATAAAGCTCATCCCTAATTGTAGCTATTCCACTAATCTCATCTGTAACTTTAGTCATGATTCATAGATAGAGAAAGGATTCTTGGCAAACTCGGCTTTCAAAGAAGGAGTCCCATTCCCTGCATATTTTATCTTTGCCTGGGAGTGTGGTTAACTAGGAAGGGTTGAGGCACCAGGTCAGTATGGGAGGTTGGATTGGGAAGTCTAAATTGGCCCAACAAGAGTACAAAGTTAACCCTGAAAATTGAGGAATATGATGCATGTATGATTTTTTTTTTTTTAAGGATATATTTTTTTTCCCTTTCATTGGTTGAACTAGTTGGACCTGTGTCTTGTTTCAACCAGACTAACTATGTAACAAAGGTAGGGTACCCTGAAGCATAACTTGAAGTATTCAGTACAGAAGGAATTATTTCTCACACAAAAAAAAGCACAAGCAGGTTTGTGTAGGACATTCCAGGTAGGATCAGGAAGCGGGCAAGTTCCTTTACAACTCTCCAGCAGGTAGGAAAAGCAGTATGGCAGAGAGGGAGAGAGAACTGAAGAGTATTCATCACAGGAGATGTCTCTGAAGTGTGGGTTTGTGAAAAGTAACCTGGAGGGGACAGTAATAAATGCAGTACTCACTGTGGCATTCCATCTCCAGTGGGGATCATCCTACATGTGTTCCAACAGTCTCCCTTTGCTCAATCCAAGTAAAAGTTGCCATTCACAACTTTTAGGCGAGTAAGGTAAAGCATGTCTTAATTGATGTGTAGCACTCTGAGGCGCCATTTGACGTCAAGAAATTCTGTTTGTTGGCATTGGATTTCTTCTGAGAAGTCAGGAAAGACTGCTAGATTTGTGTTGTGAAAATCGTATTATCTTCTTCTCTGGTAAGGTGAACTGTGTCGCAATCTCTGTAGTTCAGTAGCTTTGCTATGAACATGTACGGCAGGGTGACAAGAGGTTGTGGTTAAGCCACCATTCAATAAACCTGTTAAACTACAAAGGTGGAGAAGAAATGATCACTGCCTTCGTAGTCAATGATCAGGCTTTCCAGAAATGTAGAAAGATCTAAACCCTTTGTATCTTTACAGAGACCAATGAATCTAACGTTGCTACAGTGTAGCCAGTACTCAAGGTCATCCTGCTTCTGTGTTAGCAGCTGAAGCTGCTGTTGTATCTTCCTAGTGGAGTGTTGTAATGAAGAGAGTATATCTTCCACACAGCTCAGCTGGGTCTCCAACTCAGTCTCTGAGTCAACTGAGTCTGTCACCCAATCTCCAATCTCTAAGCTAAGTCAGATTAAGGAGAGGTCTACCTTTACCTCCTCTATTATCTTTGAGGTTAGCATGACTTGGCAGGTAGCGATGGCCTCCAGAACTTTTACTATGTCCACAAAAGGTTGTTCTGAGTCCAAGGAAGAGGTCTGCCATCCTCCCCATGGGTTTCCTTGTCTTTTTTGGTGGTACTAATCTAGTTTGGATGCCAAGTCTGGGACCCTTCACAGTGGAGACATTTATACAAAGTAGAGGGGTCCCTCAGGACACAGTTTATGGTATGTGGAATCGCAGGATGTGTAATAATGGATAAGCTGTAAGTGGAGCTCTGGTGACACATATCCTTGTTGCCACTCCAGGCCACACCCCAAATTCTCCTACTTTTAGATTTGTTTTGACTGACACTTTCAAAGATAAATTCAGACCTAAACCTGCTGGATAACATTTTTTAACATTGCAGCCCAGCAACCAAAAAATAACTTCCTTTTTCACATTTAAATTAATTATATTGGGGTGTTGTTGTCGTATTTTAGCTGAGAAATAATTGAAAAGCTAACAAATCAAAATGGCGTCGCTCTTTACTGTGCAGTATTTTATAAACCTTTAGTTAAATGTCCACCATGGCAATGCCCAGCTCCCAATGCCTTTTTTTAACAATCCCAAGCCTTTTAGCTATGATGACAAGAATTAATTCTCAAGATTCACCACCCCTTGAAATCTTAGTGGGGCTAGGTTTTAAGTTCAGGTTTTGAGATTTTCACCCAGGATTTAATGAACTCCTGGCGAATTGAACCCAGACAGATTAATTTATTTCTAGTGTGCACATATGTGTGTGTGTGTATATATATATATATATATATATATATATATATATATACACTAACACACTTTACCTTTTGTATAATCTAGTAACATCATAGCTTACTGCCTCACCTTTTTGATACTGATAATTGTGGCATTGATAGAAATTATCCTTCTGATAAAAATCCAACAGTTTATCTATTTCTTACTTTGCACTTGTAAAGATCTTACACAGCTGGTGTAAGCATACACTATCAGATGTATTAAAGAAAAATAATTCATGATGGAGAGAGCATGTAAACAACTCTGATTACATTATGGTAGCGAGGCAGAAACAAGATAAATGATTATCCTCCTGGTATTCAAGGGTTCTAACTGTGAAAGAAAGCTTTCTTAAGAAATATTTTCTCAAAATATTCAAACTTAATGATGAAAACTAGGATTTTGTAGTGTGCAGCTAGTATTAATATGTTGCCTGCAGGGGCATATAATTCGACTCACCATCTAGCATAGGATTCTGTAGACTCTGAATATATACTTGCAATTTCCTAGAGGTGAAAGTACTGGGATTGGGTTAATGTTTACATAGCGAGTTGTCTACAATTCCATTGATGAAAGTGCTTGTATGAGAATGTATTTAAAAGCCCTTGTTTATTGTTACTGGTGACCTTAGACATTTATTACAGTCTAAACAAAGCATAGCCAACTTTTTTCTCAAAGGTCATAACTCATGCAGCATACTGCATCTGCAGAGGCTTTACTAAAGTGGAAACAAAGTAGGTGTTAAACAGATATGTGGTTCAGTGTAGAAATTTCAGGAAGTATTATAAGAATGTAAAAATAGAATGTCACTATTTCACCTGACAATCTTTACAACTGACAATATTTTGACTGTCACTGAAGATGTTAAAATAATGAAATACATTCAGTGTTTAGAAAGATAGAACCCCCCTGTTTAATACTGAGCTATATCACCTTTAACCCTAATAATAGCTGCCACCTGTGGTAAAAATTGCTCCACAAGATATTCATTGGTGCAGTGTTTCTCAAACAGTTTTAGTCATGCCCCCAGAGTCTTATACTATGCTAGCCTTCTATAAAAGCATAAAGATTGCAGTGTAGGTTATGTAAGTGAAACTTCCGCTCCTTGTACTCCTTGCCCCCCTCTGGTGTCACATTTGGCACCTTTCAGGGGGGGGGGGTATCCTGTTCCCACTTCTAGGAACCTCAGCCGCATGTATTGACGTCACCGCCTGGGCTCCCTCCTCCTTCCTCCTCCCTCCTCCTCCCCCGGCCGCTGGGCCAGTAGGAGAGAGGAGCGGAGCCTCATGCATGCCCAGTAGGGTTCTGTAAGGCTTCACTGCCAGGTTCCCTTACTCGCAATGGAGGCGGCATGCACCCGACAGCTGATGGAAACATCATCTGTGGTGCCGACATCACTGGACTCCAGGACAGGTAAGTATCCGATTATTAAAAGTCAGCAGCTGCAGTAAGGTATGTGCAGCTTCTGGCTTTTAATTTTTGCAGTGGTGGGCGGACCTCCGCTTTAAGAAGTGTTGGGTAACTCACTTGGAGATATTAGGGTTGATTTACTAAAGGCAAATAGGCTGTTCACTTTGCAAGGGAATTTTCCTTAGCTTAATGAATGTGGTGAAAGAACACTCAACACTCAACCACATGCAAGGAAAATACTTTTTTTTTTTCTTACACATGACTGGGTGATGAAATAGAGCCGAATTTCACCTAATTCATTAAAAATAGGCATTTAGGAGTGGGCAGCATTTCCTCCTGAGAGTCCTGAAAACCACAATATTTTTAGAGAGCAGTAAAGTCTGCGGCACATATAAAAGTATCCTAAGGTTTGGTAAAAGTATTTTATTAATGGATGCATTTTATTGCTTCACTGGTACATTGGCATTTAAAGTGGTTGTAAACCCAAATTCCCAAAACACTGTTATTTTGCATAGTTTAGTAAATAATTCTGTAATAACCTAAATCACGTTTTGCGTACCTCTCAAAAATGCATCCTCATTTGGTTGTAGCTTTTAAAAGTCTGCTGATCTGTGGGAGTGACACAGCACCAATACTTGGGGGTTCCTAACATCACTCTATCCCCCTCCCACTTACACACAGTCTCTGTCTCTCTCTGTATTCTCTGCTGTCTGTCTCTGACTGTGTGTGTGTGTCTCTCTCTCTTTTTTTTTCTCTCTCTTTCTCTTTGTGTCCTTTTTTCTGCATAGCAAATATACCACGTAGGAATTTCAGTGTGCTTTGTATCTGGATAGATCCAGGGGAGAAGGGAGGAAAATTAAAGTAAACTCAGCTGACTTTGATCTCTGTTACAGTAAGGTGCAGAGCTTCAGCAGAAATGCCCCCTTTACACAGGCTCCTGCATATGTCTTATTACGCAGCCTGTTAATCAGGGGAGTGGTATCACCATTTATTTAATGGTGGTTTTTTTTGTGTGTTTTATTCAGTAGAGTGGTTAGGATTACAGCTGACAGTTGTTCTTCTACCTGCCATACTATGCATAAATGATTTGTTCTCTTGTCCTTTATTAGTTTTCATGTTCTGTTTGTATTTGTATCCACAACCTGGCCCCCAGCTACATCACTAACCTTGTCTCAAAATACCAACCAAATCTTCCTTTTCACTCCTCCCAAGACCTCCTGCTCTCTAGTAGGGATGAGCCGAACACCCCCGGGTTCGGTTCGCACCAGAACCCACAAACTGACCTAAAGTCTGTGTAAATTTAAGAACCCCATTAGTTACAATGGTTGCGAATGTTCAAAATCAAAAGTGCTAATTTTAACAAGGGGACCCCCAGATCCCAGCCCCCCCCCTTGTGTGAAATGGTAAGGGGGTACTTTTCCTACCATTTCACCAAAAAAGTGTCAAAAATTGTAAAAATTACAGGAGACGGTCTTTGACAATTCCTTTATTAAAATCT
The DNA here is from genome assembly GCA_028564925.1 of Lithobates sylvaticus. NCBI lineage: Eukaryota > Metazoa > Chordata > Amphibia > Anura > Ranidae > Lithobates > Lithobates sylvaticus. The sequence goes on along the minus strand of CM053027.1, from coordinate 263,759,870 downwards.
TCTTTCTTCTGGTCTTCCTTCTTCCTTTCTTCATCCTTCGGTTTCTTCATCTTCTCCTTCCGGCATCTTCTTCCATCTTCTTCTTCCATCATCTTCTTCCTCCGATCCGCTTCTTCTGGCTCTGGTCTTCTCGTCCGGCATCTTCTTTCATGGCGTCGGTGTCGGTGTCGGTGCTTCGCTGCATCTGACAGGTCTTTTATAACAGAGGGCGGGGCCACCTGGTGACCCCGCACCCTCTGACATCATGGGGAAAGCCATAGGGAATTCCCCATGACGTCCCCGTGTGTCAGAGGGGGGCAGGGTTACCAGGTGGCCCCGCCCTCCATTATAAAAGACCTGTCAGACGCAGCGAAGCCTCACACAGCGGGAGCCTCCCATTGTGCGGAGCGGCCCAGAAGAGACGCCGACGACATGGAAGAAGATGCCGGACGAGAAGACCAGAGCAAGAAGAAGCGGATCGGAGGAAGAAGATGATGGAAGAAGAAGATGGAAGAAGATGCCGGAAGGAGAAGATGAAGAAACCGAAGGATGAAGAAAGGAAGAAGGAAGACCAGAAGAAAGAAGATTTTAATAAAGAAATTGTCAAAGACAGTCTCCTGTAATTTTTACCATCTTTGACACTTTTTTGGTGAAATGGTAGGGGTACTTTTGTACCCCCTTACCATTTCACACAGGGGGGTCGGGATCTGGGGGTCCCCTTGTTAAAGGGGGCTTCCAGATTCCAATAAGCCCCCCGCCCGCAGACCCCCACAACCAATGGCCAGGGTTGTGGGGAAGAGGCCCTTGTCCTCATCAACATGGGGACAAGGTGCTTTGGGGGGGACCCCAAAGCACCCTTCCAATGTTGAGGGCATGTGGCCTGGTATGGTTCAGGAGGGAGGGGGGGCCGTTCTTGTCCCCCCATCTTTTCTTGCGGCCTGCCAGGTTGCATGCTCGGATAAGGGTCTGGTATGGATTTTGAGGGGGACCCCACGCCATTTTTTTTTTTTTTGGCCGGGGTTCCCCTTAAATTCCACCCCAGACCTCAAGGGTCTGGTATGGATTTTGAGGGGGACCCCACGCCATTTTTTTTATTTTTGGCTGGGGTTCCCCTTAATATCCATAGCAGACCTGAAGGGCCTAGTTATTGAATTTGGGGGGACTTTTTTTCAATGACTTTTTTTTATCAATTACTTTCAATGAATGACTGTTCTCTGTGTTACGGGAGCCGTCAATTAATTAGCCGCGAGTGATTTTAAATAGCTTTTTTTCCTGCAAAATTTACACTTTGTGTAGGGACAGTTCTAAGCACAGGAAACATGCGCCCCTTTACAGGCATAGACACCCCCCAGATGTGATACTGCAATGCTGTACTAACAGCACTCACACACTAATCCCCAGAATCACAGCAGATAATGTCAGCAGTCAGCAGCACATAACACTGACATGCTGGAACACAACACAATATACGAGGCCGCCGGTGTGGCGGCCTTTTATACTGTGGGGCATGTACTAAACCCCCTGAGCTATAATTGGCCACAGGCATCCTGCCTGTGGCCAATTATTGCTCTCCTCGCCGCTGGCTCTTTGATTGGCCAAGCATGCGGGTCACAGTGCATGCTTGGTCAATCATCAGCCAGCAATGCACTGCGACTGGCGCAGTGCATTGCGGGCCACTCGCATCACACGAATTTGATGCGAGCGGCCCAAATAGTTCTGGGCTCGCCGAGCGGGCCCGTTGTTCGATTCGAACATGGGTTTGAATCGAACACAGAGCCCATCCCTACTCTCTAGCTCCCTTGTTACCTCCTCCCATCCCGCCTCCAGGACTTCTTCTGAGCCTCTCCCAGCCTCTGGAATGCTCTACCCCAATCTGTTTGACTATCTCCTACTTTGCCTACTTTCAGATGATCCCTGAAAAACCATCTCTTCAGAGAAGCCTATCTAGCCCCCCACCTGACAACTGTTCACTTATTTTCTCAATCAGCACATCCTGGTACATTACTGGTAACTGCCAGCTTTGTTCTGTAACCAAACAGCCAGGGATTCCCTTCAGCTATGCCAGACCCTTATCCTAGCTGTTAATCAGGGATTCCACACCAAAAAACAAAAAGGTGTGGAGTTTCCCCTAAAAATACATACCAGACCCTTATCCTTAATGATGGTTTAGCATAGTAGTGAATGAGAAACTGCATGCAAAAAACATAGAAAAAAGCATAGGGTGCCCAAAATCCATACTGGGCCCTTATCTGAGTATGCAGTCTGGAAAGCCAGGAAAGAAAATGAGGTGAGAGCGTGTGCCCCTTTGTAGAGTTGGCCTTGCGGTTCGCCCGGCGGTCGGTTCGTGGCAAACTTTGCTCGTTCGCGATTCGCCAAACCGGCGGACTTATGGCGCTGTTTGCGGCGGCCATATTATTTTACATTGTGAAGAACTTTGACCCATGACACATCCATCATGGGGTACAGGACAGCCAATTGAGACATTTCAGCACATGGACATATCCCCAACCTTATAAATAGACCTGATCTGGCTGCCATTTTACATTCTATCTTTTTGTCAGTGTAGGGATAGGACGCTGTGCGGAGCAGGGACAGTGAGTCTGTAATCACTAGCTATTACTATAAGGTCCACAAAAGTCCTTTTAAGGACTGGTATAGGTGTACAGTATATAGGGGTGTAATACACTATACTTTCAAATATAGAAAGCATATTATAGTTCACTGCAGTGCTGAGCGATTCTGTAGCTGTCTTTTCTCAATGTAGGGACAGTTTGCTGTTTGGAGCAGGGACAGTCTGTAATTCACTAGCTAGCTACTATTGGGTCCACAAAAGTCCTTTTAAGGACTGGTATAGGTGTACAGTATATAGGGGTGTAATACACTATACTTTCAAATATAGAAAGCATATTATAGTTCACTGCAGTGCTGAGCGATTCTGCAGCTGTCTTTTCTCAGTGTAGGGACAGTTTGCTGTTTGGAGCAGGGACAGTCTGTAATTCACTAGCTAGCTACTGTTAGGTCCATAAAAGTCCTTTTAAGGACTGGTATAGGTGTAAAGTATATAGGGGTGTAATACACTTATAATATACTTTCAAATATAGAAAGCATAGTATAGTGCATTTTGACTGTGCAGCATTGTGACTGCTGAGCGGTCCTGCAGCGATACTACAAAGAGTTGTGTTACAAAACGCAATTAGAAAAAGTATTATAACTGGTGTGATAGACCAGTGGCCCCCCAAAATGACAGATTGAAGCGGGGTGTTATATACCTTCTTCCACATATACTGCACTTCTCTAGAGACTTTTGTCACAGGGTCATTTAAAAAATGACAGGCAGAGGAAGAGGCAGGCCCTTCCGCAGGGGTGGTAGGGGTAGGGCAGGAGTACCAGGCTTGAGCCAAAGTGGGAAGTTGCAGAAGGTGCGTTTGATTACGTCAAAGGACGCACCAGACTTGGTTGAGTGGCTCACTCAGCCTTACTCTTCTGCACCCTCCTCATCCTCTCTATCTGAACCCTCTTCACTCTATGCTGTGTGCCCCCCCAAAGACACTACCACCAACACCACCACCACCACCACATACCCTCCTCTTGAGTCACAGGAATTATTTTCTGATCTATCACCACAAGACATTTATGATGCGCAGCCATTCTTGGCATTGGATCAGGAAGAGGAGGTAGCAACAACCGCCACTCAGCAGTCTGACGACAGTACCCAGATCAGCCCAAGGAGGTTGGTCCCCACTGTTGCTGCCTACTCCGAGATTTCTAATTATAGTGGTGGGGAAAGTGACGTTGATGATGACGTGTCTAGGGACGTCACGTGGGTGCCCACAAGACAGGAAGAGGAGGGGAGTTCAGAGGGAGAGATGGACCAGCAGATAGGGAGGAGAAGCAGGCGGAACTTACATTGCACAGGAGGGACAAACCAGACTGCTAATGTATCAGTATCAACCATGTACGGTCACATCTGGCGTTCCCAGGATGCCGGCACATGGCTCCGCAGTGTGGGCTTTTTTTAATGTGTCCGTTGCTGACAATAGTGTTGCCATCTGCAGCCTTTGCAGTCAACGCATAAGTCGCGGTAAGCCCAACACTCACCTAGGGACAACCGCCTTTAGAAGGCACATGAGCTGCCATCACCGAGCCCAGTGGAAGCAAAGCCGTCAGAACCCACAAAGCCACACTCCAGGCTCTCACCGTCAAGCCTCTTCTACTTCTCCTTCTCCTCTCTCCTCAGAATTGTCCTCCACTCCACCTTCCATCATGCCGTCCTCACGTTTTTCTGGAAAAAGGCAGGCTTCCGTGGGCCAAATGTTCGAGCGTAAAAAAATGATGACGCCGGATAACCCTCTTGCCCAGTGGTTGACCACTGGCTTGTCAGAACTGATAGCCCGCCAACTACTGCCATATAAACTGGTGGACTCGGAGGCCTTTCGAAAATTTGTGGCCATTGGAACACCACAATGCAAGGTCCCAGAAAGGAAGTATTTCTCACAGAAGGGCATCCCAGAGCTATATGGCCATGTTCAGCAGCAAGTGAATGTATCTCTGGCACACAGTGTCGGTGCCAAGATACATCTGACCACAGACACATGGTCTAGCAAACATGGGCAGGGAAGGTATATAACTTTTACTGCCCACTGGGTGAACCTTCTGACGGCCGTCAAGCATGTAACCCGTGGCACCCATGTAGATTTGGTTTTACCACCACGGATTGCATGCAGGTCTGCCTCTTCTTCTCCTCCTCCTACTCCATCCTCCCTCTCCTCCTCGGCTGACTCTTCCTTTTCCGCTGCTAGCATCTCTTCCACTGCACCACCCAAGATACCCAGAACCTATTTGACATGCCAGGTGAGATGTTGCCATGCTGTGCTGCGTCTGTTGTGCCTGGAAGCCAAGAGCCACACTGGCCATGCACTCCTTTCAGCTTTGCATTCACAGGCAGATCAGTGGCTAAGGCCGCTCAATTTGACAGTTGGTAAAGTGGTGTGCGACAACGGTGCCAATCTGCTGAGCGCATTGAAACAGGGCAAAATTACACATATGCCAGGCATGGCACACATCTTAAACTTGGTCGTGCAGCAATTCGTTGTCAAATACCCTGGGGTCCAGGACATCTTGCGGCAGGCAAGGAAAATCTAGGCCCATTTCAGAAGATCTTACACGGCCATGGCTCACCTTGCTGACATTCAGCGGTGACACAATCTGCCGGTCAGACATCCTATTTGTGATTGCCCCACGTGATGGAACTCAACCTTCTATATGCTTGATAGGCTGCTCCAGCAAAAACGTGCAGTTAACGACTACCTGTACGAACTCTGCGGCAGAACAGGTTCTGGGGAGCTTGTTTTTTTTCACCGCGCCAGTGGCTGCTCATGCGCGACACATGCAAACTTCTGTGGCCATTTGATGAGATCACCAAACTGGTCAGTCGCAACAATGGCGCCATCAGTGACATCGTACCTTCCGCCTTCTTTATGGAGCATGCATTGCATCGTGTCATTGATAAAGCCGCCGAGGAGCAGGAAGATGAGGAAGTCGCAATGCTGGATGAATTCCCAGGGGGGCTACTCTATCTGAGACAAGTCAACAACAAGAGTCTGAAGAGGAGTCAGAGGAGGATTGTGCCGGGGCGAATCAGGAGGAGCAAAAAGAGCATGCTTTAAACCTTTCTGGGATCCCTGTTGTTGTCCGTGGATGGGGGGAGGAGAACGAGGAGGAGGACGACATTATCCTGGATGATGAGCAGGAGCCAGGCCACCACACCGCTTCCAGTTTAGTGCAAATGGAGGCCTTCATGCTCCAGTGTTTTAACAGGGACCCCCGTATAAAAAGCATAAAGGTCAAGGACCAGTACTGGGTTGCAAAATACTTAGTCCCACGGTACAAACATAAACTGGCGGAAATGTTACCACCATCACAGAGGGCTGTCAGAATGGAGCACTTCCAGGCCTTGCTTAGAGAAATGCTGCATTCTGCTTTTGCGTGTGCTGGCAGAGGCCCAACCACTCATGTTTCATCGTGAGTACACAGGAGGACCATCGCAGCGCGTCTCGGATGATAATGAAACACAGGTGCCAACTGCTGCGGCTTTCACATTTGTGCAGACCGACAAGGAGAGCAGGGGTGAAGACTGGGTGGAATATGATGTGGAGGACGATGAGGTCCTCGACCCCACAAGGAATCAACGTCATGCAGGTGACCAGTGTAGTTTGGAGGAAGAGGCGGTGGTCGCACAGAGCCACCAGCACAGCAGAAGAGGGAGCAGGGTGCCTGTCCCCTAGACAGTACGTCTGCTACTGCCCAACGCAGCAAGGGACCGAGCACACCAAAGCCAGGTCCAAGGAGTTGAAATACAAGGGAATGAGGCTGCGCTAGCAGGTGTGAATCACCACTAGGGGTGTAGGTAAAACAAACAAAAGTGTATAAAACAGATTGTGCAACTATAGTAGCAAAATTGCTGGTACACGTGACTCACCACTAGGGAGTGGTGCAATTGGTGCAACTAAGATGGCTAATAAACGTGACTCACCACTGTGAGTATAAGTGAGAAAACAATCCCATATATGATATTAAACAAACGGTTTGAACAACAATGGTTACAAAATAATGATTGAAAAAGTCAATATTCAATATTATGAGGTTGGGATGAATTGCAGGTAGTCTTAGAGGGATGATCCCCTTAAGAACCCTACTCACCAACACGATGTGACCCACGGCTTTGCAGTCCTAGGGTCTAGATACGCATTAATAGAATGGTGAGATGGGTGGTGTCAGAAATCCTAAGAGATACTTCAAATGGTCCAATGGAGACTCCAGTTGAATGTGGGTGCCGTGAAGAGGAAAAAAGGAACATAAATGTGTAGTATCGCCGTGCTAAACCTCTGCAATGCTAAACAATAGTAACTCACTACTGAGCAGACTTGGATAAGCGAGTTCCGGGTGCGCGCTTGGCGTGCGCTCCAAGCAGAACAGGAAGCAGGCGTCACAGGCTTACTGGCCGGAAATTGCGTCTACGCGTTTCGCCCCTCCTCCAGGGCGTCATCAAGGACAAGCTAAGGTCCAAGGAGTTCCTTAGCATGGCAGTTCTTCAGACAATGTACTGATGACAAGACATGAGTGGTTTGCATGCTGTGCAATCAGAGCCTGAAGCGAGGCGTAAATGTTCTCAACCTGAGCACAACCTGCCTGACCAGGCATCTAAGTGCAAAGCACGAGCTCAAAAACCAAGAAAGGTCTCTGGCTCCTCCTGCTTCCTCTTCTGCTGCAGTCTCGGCCTCTTCATCCACCTCTGTAGTGACAGTGGCACCTGCCAACCCGCAAACAGAGGATCTGCCAGCAACACTACCACCTGGGTCACCAACCATCTCCACAATGTCGCATGGAAGCGTTCAGCTCTCTATCTCCCAAACACTGGAGCGGAAGAGGAAGTAACGATCCCCGGCCCTGAATGTCACCATTTCAAAATTCCTTGCCTTTGAAATTCTGTCATTTCGTCTGGTGGAAACGCAGAGTTTTAAAAGCCTGATGGCATTGGCTGTCCCACAGTACGTTGTGCCCAGCCGCCACTACTTTTCCAGGCGAGCCATCCCTTTCCTGCACAACCAAGTGGGGGACAAAATCAGGTGTGCACTGCGCAACGCCATCTGTGGCAAGGTCCACCTTAACTACGGATGCATGGACCAGTAAGCACGTTCAGGGACGTTATATGTCCCTAACAGCACACTGGGTAAATGCAGTGGTGGCTGGGCCTGAGCCAGATAGCAGTTTGGCGCATGTCCTTCCACACATGACATGGAAAAACAGACCGATGAGTGGTTGGTGGCAGTGAGCCTCAAGCCCGGCCTGGTGGTGTGCGATAAATGGCGAAATCTCATATGCAGCTCTGGGCCTAGCCTGTTTGATGCACATCCCTTGCCTGGCTCATGTGCTGAACTTGGTGCTCCAGAGGTTCCTTAAAAATTATCCCGATATGCCAGAGCTGCTGCAGAAGGTACGGGCCGTCTGTGCGCACTTTTGGCGTTCTCACCCGGCTGCTGCTCACCTGTCAGCGCTGCAGCATAACTTCGGCCTTCCCGCTCACCACCTCATATGTGATGTGCCCACAAGGTGGAACTCCACCTTGCACATGCTGGCCAGACTGTGCGAGCAGCAGCAGGCGATAGTGGAGCATTAGCTGCAGCACGCACGCGTGAGTCGGTCTGTGGAACAGCACCACTTCACCACCAATAACTGGGCCTCCATGCAAGACCTGTGTGCCTTGTTGCGCTGTTTCGAGTACTCCACCAACATAGCCAGTGCCAATGGCGTCGTTGTCAGCGTTACTATCCCAGTTCTATGTTTTCTTGAAAAAATGCTTCGGGCGATGATGGAAGAGGATGTGACACAGGAGGAGGAGGCTTTTAGAGCAGTCATTCACAAGTGGCTACGAGTCTGGGTTCCTGCACCAACAAACGCCAGGTACACAATTGTCCGGCAGCAAGGGCACAGTTCTGGAGGATGACGAGGTGGAGGATGAGGAGGAGATGGAGGAGGAGGAACCATGTTCACAGCAGGTTGGCACCCAGACCAGCTCATGGCCATCACTGGTGTTGCATGGCTGGGGCGATACAGAGGACACAGACGATGCACCTCCCACAGAGGACAGCTTCTGGGCAGCCTGGGACACATCAGCGATTACATGCTGCAGTGTCTCTGTAACGACCGCCGAGTTTCCCACATTTTAACTGGTGCTCATTACTGGGTGGCCACCCTGCTGGATCCCCATTACAAGGACAACATACCATCCTTAATTACCTCACTGGAGCGTGATCGTAAGATGCGCGAGTACAAGCGCACGCTGGTAGACGCGCTGCTGGTGGCATTCCCACCTGACAGCGGGGGTACGGTGGAAGCACAAGGGGAAGGCAGAGGAAGAGGTCGTCAACGCAGCCGGGGCACCGCCAGCACCTCAGAAGGGAGGGTTAGCATGGCCGAAATGTGGAAAAGCTTTGTCAGCATGCCACAACAACAAGCACCACCAGCTGAGATGGAACGTCTTAGCAGGAGGCAGCTTTTCACCAACATGGTGGAGCAGTATGTGTGCACACGCCTACACGTACTGAATGACGGGTCTGCCCCCTTCAACTTCTGGGTCTCCAAATTGGGCACATGGCCTGAGCTTGCCCTTTACGCCTTGGAGGTGCTGGCCTGCCCTGCAGCCAGTGTATTATCTGAACGTGTATTTAGCACGGCAGGGGGCGTTATCACAGACAAGCGCAGCTGCCTGTCCAGAGCCAATGTGGACCATTAAAATGAACCAGGCATTGATCCCACAGGACTTGTCCATACCTTGTGCAGAATAGACATGTATACCGGTGTTCTGCCAAAAACTGTCCGGCCATGGGAAAGTGTCCGGCCACTTACTGCGCAGGTGCATCGCTTGGGCAGTACGGAGGACAAGGATATTCACAAATTCTCCAAAGATGAACGGCGCCTGCGCTGTGAGTGCAGGTTCAAGCCCCACCATCCAAGTGGACATACGGTAGCACGTAGTAACAGGGCCCCTCACGGGCTCGCTTTGCTCACCACTATTCGGGCACAGCCTCGCTTCGTTTGGCTTGAACCTCGGATGGTGTGGCTTGAACCTGGCACCGTTCATCTTTGGAGATTTTAAAAATACCCTTGTCCTACCTACTGAGCAAGTGCAGTACAGGGCAGACACTATACTACAGGGGACAGAATTTGACACATCACCGGCCTTACCCAGCCATTGTTGTATTTTTGAACTAGTGTTGGCTACCTCGTCCTCCTTCACCGCCGCTTCCACCTACACAGCCACATCCACCGCCACCTCAACCTCCTACTCCATATGGACCTCATCCTCCTAGGTCAAGATTATAATTACATTTTTTTTTAATTTCAACGTTTTTTATTTTCCCACTAGCTTATCCATTAAATTGAATATTTTTTTCCAGAAAGGGTGTATTCTGGGGCATTCCCACCATATGTGTGGCATTGAGCCGTTGAGTTTCTGAGGTTCTTAATGACTTCCTGTACCTCTTCTGCTGAGAAGGGGGCCTCCAGCATATTATTTTTTTTTTATGTTATTTTAAGTTATTTCCCTATCCCCATTTGTTTGCAGAGCACTTGCCATGCTCTTAACAACATTGTGTTTCCATTTGCAGCCCTCTAGCCCTTGCCATTACTTTTTACATTTTAGTCCTCAAAAGTTTGGGTCCCAATTTACTTCAATGGGGTTCAGGTTCAAGTTCGGGTCAAGTTCGGTCCCGAAATCGAACTTTTTTCCAAAGTTCGGCCGAACCCGTCGAACCCGAACATCCAGGTGTCCGCTCAACTCTAGTTATAATACAATAAATTACGAGGATTAAGAGGGCCCTGCTCAGAAGAGCTTACAATCTAATAAGGTGGAGCAGGTGGTACAAAAGGTTGTAACTGAGGGGAATGAGCTGATGGAAGTGGTAAAAGATGAGTTAGAGACGTGATAGGCTTTCCTGAAGAGATGAGTTTTCAGGGATTGCCTGAAGGTAGCAAGAGTAGGGGATAGCTGGATAGGCGGAGGTAGCGAGTTCCAGAGGATGGGAGAGGCTCTAGAGAAATCCTGGAGCTGAGCATGATAGGAAGAGACGAGAGAGCTTGAGAGTAGGAGGTCTTGAGAAGAGCAGAGAGGACGATTTGGGTGATATGGGGGGACAAGATTGGTGATGTAGCTTGCGACAGAGTTATGAATGGCTTTGTATGTTGTGGTTAATATTTTAAATTTAATTTGCTGGGTGATTGGGAGCCAGTGTAGGGATTGGAGGAGAGGGTTGGCAGACACTGAGCGGTTGGCAAGGTGTATAAGTCTGGCAGAAGCATTCCTGATAGACTGAAGAGGGGAAAGCCTATAGAGAGGCAGGCCAATTAGAAGGGATTGCAATAGTCAAGGCAAGAGATAACAAGGGAGTGAATGAGGAGCTTGGTGGTTTCATTTGTTAAAAAGAGGCACATTTTAGAGATGTTACAGAGGTGAAACCTACAAACTTTTGACAACGATTGGATTTGAGGCTGAAATGACAAGTCAGACGATTACACCTTGTACCCTGGTGTGAGGGGAGGGACTGATGGTTGCATTGTTGATTTTGATGGAAAAGACATGGAGGGGGGCATGGGCGGGGTGGGATATTAATAGCTCAGTTTTAGAGAGATTTAGTTTAAGGAAGTGGTGCGACATCCATGCTGATGTACTGTTAGTAATGCGAGAGGAGACTGAAGGAGTGAGGTGAGGAGTAGACAGATAGATTTGGGTGTCATCGGCGTATAAGTGGTATTGAAAGCCGTAGGTGGTTATCAAGTGACCAAGGGAGGAGGTGTAGATAGAGAAGATAAGGGGTCCAAGAACAGAGCCTTGGGGAACCCCAAAGAAAGGGGCAATGGAGAGGAGCAGACAGAGTTGTAGGTGACACCGAAGGAGAGCTGTGATAGATAGGCAGAGAACCAGGATAGAGCAGAATCTCGGAGGCCAAGGGAATGTAGTTTATTGAGAAGGAGCCAGTGGCGGCCCGTCTATAGGGGCCGCCCGGGCGCCGCCCGGGCGCCGCCCCCCACCCCCCAGGCAGTCAAAAAAAAAATGTAAAAAAAATAAATAATAATAATTTTATTTAAACAAAAAAATAAATAACAAAACATTTTAATGTCCTTTTATGCACTGTGTCCCGGCGCCGGGCGCAGTGCAGTATGGGAAACGCCACGTCGATGCAATCATGAGATTGCAGACGAGGCGCTTCATTTGCCTGCAAAAAACTCGCTCTGTGGCGCGGTCGATCGCGCCACAGCTTCCGGCGCGATTGACTGCCCAGGCGAGTGCAGTGCATAGAATCAAATGCATTGAGCTAAGTCACTCCAGGAAGTGACGTTGGCACTCGTCTGTTCAGTCCAGCGTGAGAGGAAGCTGAGCTGAGCTTCGGCGGCTGACAGACTTCACTTTCATTTTCTCAGATGGGCCAGGCTTTACTTCTCCTGACGGTAGGACGGCTTATGTTAACACATTAATCTTTTTTATGTGCAGCCTGGTATTTGCAGCTTTGGAGGTTGGACGGCACCCCCCCCCCCCCTTATCAACACATATATTTTATTTTTGTCATGTGCAGCCTGGTATTTGTGGAGGTTGGACGGCAAGCCATTACCATATAGTACATGTAAATGTCGGCGGCAGTCTAGACATTGTTTCGTTATTGTGGATGACATGTGCAGGATGTGCCATATGTGTATGTCATGTGGAGGACACGCAATGTATATGTTGTGCTATGTGTATGTTATGTGTATGTCATGTTATGTGTACGTCATGTTATGTTATGTGTATGTTATGTGTATGTCATGTCATGTTATGTGTATGCCATGTTATGTGGATGCCATGTTATGTGGATGTCATGTTATGTGTATGTCATGTTATGTGCATGTCATGTTATGTGTATGTCATGTCATGTTTTGTGTATGTCATGTCATGTTATGTGTATGTCATGTAATGTGGATGACATGTTATGTGTATGTTATGTGTATGTCATGTCATGTCATGTTATGTGTATGACATGTTATGTGTATGACATGTTATGTGGAGGACATGTTATGTGTATGTGTATGTCATGTCATGTCATGTTATGTGTATGACATGTCATGTTATGTGTATGTCATGTTATGTGGAGGACATGTTATGTATATGTCATGTTATGTATATGTCATGTTATGTGTATATCATGTCATGTGTATGTCATGGTATGACTATGTCATGTTTTTGTCATGTTATGTGGATGACATGTTATGTGTATGTCATGTTATGTGTATGTCATGTTATGTGGAGGACATGTTATGTGTATGTGTATGTTATGTGTATGTCATGTTATGTGTATGTCATGTTATGTGTATGTCATGTCATGTCATGTCATGTGTATGTCATGTCATGTATATGTTATGTTTATGTCATGTTATGTGGAGGACATGTTATGTGGATGGCATGTTATGTTTATGTCATGTTATGTGGAGGACATGTTATGTCATGTTATGTGTATGTTTATGTCATGTTATGTTTATGTCATGCTATGTGGATGTCATGTTATGTGGATGTCATGTTATGTTTATGTCATATTATATGGAGGACATGTTATGTTTATTTCATGTTATATGGAGGACATGTTATGTTTATGGCATGTTATGTGGAAGACATGTTATGTGTATGTCATGTCATGTTATGTGTATGTCATGTTATGTGTATGTTATGTTTATGTCATGTTATGTGGAGGACATGTTATGTTTATGTCATGTTATGTGTATGTCATGTTATGTGTATGTCATGTCATGTTATGTGTCATGTTATGTGTATTTCATGTCATGTTATGTGTATGTCATGTTATGTGTATGTTATGTTTATGTTATGTGTACGTCATGTTATGTGTATGTTATGTTTATGTCATGTTATGTGTATGTTATGTTTATGTCATGTTATGTGGAGGACATGTTATGTGTATGTCATGTTATGTGTATGTTATGTTTATGTCATGTTATGTGGAGGACATGTTATGTGTATGTCATGTTATGTGTATGTTATGTTTATGTCATGCTATGTGTATGTTATGTGGAGGACATGTTATGTGTATGTCATGTTATGTGTATGTTATGTTTATGTCATGTTATGTGGACGACATGTTATGTTTATGTCATGTTATGTGTATGTTATGTTTATGTCATGTTATGTGTATGTTATGTTTATGTCATGTTATGTGTATGTTATGTTTATGTCATGTTATGTGGAGGACATTTTATGTGTATGTCATGTTATGTGTATGTTATGTTTATGTCATGTTATGTGTATGTTATGTTTATGTCATGTTATGTGGATGACATGTTATGTGGAGGACATGTTATGTGGATGTCATGTTATATGGAGGACATGTTGTGTGGATGTCATGTTTATGTCATGTTATGTGGATGACATGTTATGTGGAGGACATGTTATGTGGATGTCATGTTATGTGGAGGACATGTTGTGTGTATGTCATGTTATGTGGATGTCATGTTATGGGGATGTCATGTTATGTGGAGGACATGTTATGTGGATGTCATGTTATGTAGATGTCATGTTATGTGAAGGACATGTTATGTGGATGTCATGTTATGTGGAGGACATGTTATGTGGATGTCATGTTATGTGGAGGACATGTTATGTTTATGTCATGTTATGTGGATGTCATGTTATGTGGAGGACATGTTATGTTTATGTCATGTTATGTGGATGTCATGTTATGTGGATGTCATGTTATATGGAGGACATGTTATGTTTATGTCATGTTATATGGAGGACATGTTATGTTTATGTCATGTTATATGGAGGACATGTTATGTTTATGTCATGTTATGTGGAGGACATGTTATGTGTATGTTATGTGTATGTCATGTTATGTGTATGTCATGTTATGTATCATGTTATGTGTATTTCATGTCATGTTATGCATATGTTACGTTTATGTCATGTTATGTGGAGGACATGTTATGTTTATGTCATGTTATGTGTATGTCATGTTATGTGTATGTCATGTCATGTTATGTGTCATGTTATGTGTATTTCATGTCCTGTTATGTGTATGTCATGTTATGTGTATGTAATGTTTATGTTATGTGTATGTCATGTTATGTGTATGTTATGTTTATGTCATGTTATGTGGAGGACATGTTATGTGTATGTCATGTTATGTGGATGTTATGTTTATGTAATGTTATGTGGAGGACATGTTATGTGTATGTCATGTTATGTGTATGTTATGTTTATGTCATGTTATGTGTATGTTATGTGGAGGACATGTTATGTGGATGTCATGTTATGTGTATGTTATGTTTATGTCATGTTATGTGGAGGACATGTTATGTGTACGTCATGTTATGTGTATGTTATGTTTATGTCATGTTATGTGTGTGTTATGTTTATGTCATGTTATGTGGATGACATGTTATGTGGAGGACATGTTATGTTTATGTCATGTTATGTGGATGACATGTTATGTGGATGACATGTTATGTGGAGGACATGTTATGTGGAGGACATGTTGTGTGTATATCATGTTATGTGGATGTCATGTTATGTGGATGTCATGTTATGTGGAGGACATGTTATGTGGATGTCATGTTATGTGGAGGACATGTTATGTGGAGGACATGTTTTGTGGATGTCATGTTATGTGGAGGACATGTTATGTGGATGTCATGTTATGTGGATGTCATGTTATGTGGAGGACATGTTATGTGGAGGACATGTTATGTTTATGTCATGTTATGTGTAGAAGAACATGCTATGTGTAGGACATGCTATGTACAACATGTAATTCATGGCATGTCCTACATAAGATGTTCTACACACAGGCTGGCTGCATTTGGTGGGACGCAGGCTGGTTCTCCACTGAGGGCACCTGATGTAAGACTGGATTCACACCTATGCATTTTTAATGCTTTTTGCATTTTGCAGATTTGCACTACAGTCCATTTAACATGGTTTCCTATGGAACACGTTCTGTAGTGCAAATCTGCAAAATGCAAAAAGCACAAAAATACATAGGTGTGAATCCAGCCTAAGGAAGGACTCCGCTGGGGACACCTGATGGCATCTGATGGCAGGCGACGTGGCAGGTGACACGCTCAGGGCTCCCACTGATTCTGCATTATGGTGAGTTGAATCATTTCATTTTATATTACATTTACAGTAATGAAATAATGCGATTCAATCATCCTGACACCATAACAACCATGGTGCTGGGATGATTGAAGTGCTAACACCAGGTGTGTGGAGTATCTTTATCTGCTGATTGTTAAGCTTTCTAGAATACACATTTCCATTGTTGTGTAGGATCTGGGCCTACTGTCCCTTCATTCCTCTCTCCCTCCATTCCTCGTTCATCTCAGACGCTAACTACACCACCTTAGAGCCACGCCCACTATCTCACTGAAAACACGCCCATTTTCACCAAGTGGGAGGGGTAAAAAAGGCAGGGCGGGGTCTGGCGCCCCCCTTCCTAAAACTTCACCAGCCACCACTGGAAGGAGCAGGTGGTCAACAGTATCAAAGGCCACAGAGAGGTCAAGTAGTAGAGGTATGGAGTACTGGCTGTTGGTTTTAGCAGTTAGTAAATTGTTAGTGAGTTTTAGTAAGGTAGTTTCCGTGGATTGCTGCGAGCGAAAAGCCAGATTGTAAGGGGTCAAAAGGTTATTTTCACACTGAGGTAGGAGCTAAGACGGTTGTAGACTAAGCGTTCTAGAATATATATATATACCGGCGTATAACACGTACCCCAAGTTTAGGAGGGAATTTTAAGGAAAAAAACTTTTAGGAGGGAAGTTTAAGGAAAAAAAATTACATTTAAATGCCCATCAATGCAGCCTTATCATTGTCCATCTGCAGCCTTGTCCATCATTGCAGAATGATCAGTGTCCATCTGCAGCCTTGCCCAGTGAAATTTGCAGCCTTGCCCAGTGTCATTTGCAGCCTTGCCCAGTGCCATTTGCAGCCTTGCCCAGTGTCATTTGCAGCCTTGCCCACTGCCATTTGCAGACTTGCCCAGTGCCATTTGCAGACTTGCCCAGTGTCACTTGCAGCATGTAACCGTTTAAAATTGCCGCCGCCGAGATAGACAGAGCCTGTGTACTTGGCTATACTCTGCTCCTCTCAGCTCGTCTCACAGTCCCGCCCAGTCCCTGGCCCGGCTCCTATGATGGACATAACACAGGTCCAATTGCGGGACTGGGCAGGACTGCGAGTGGAGCCGCGTACACAGTACATTCAACTCGGTCTTTTTCGGCAGCGCTCGTTCCTCATAGACAGCAGGGAGGCGGGACGGCATGACTGCGAGCAGAGCCGGCTTGGTCTTTTTCGGCGGTGCTCGCTTTTTTTCTGCGTCACTCGCTCCTCTTGCCCTCACAGACAGTGGGGATTGGCGTATAACATGCACCCACGATTTCCCCCTGATTTTAAGGGGAAAAAGGTGCGTGTTATACGCCGATAAATACTGTATATATATATTAATACACTGCCTGCACTGACTGAATATAGCGTAATATAGCCTGAATATAAAGTCTATGCTAAATGCAGAGTATATATATATATATATATATATATATAAATATATATTAGACTGAGTGTATTTGTGTGTATATATATATTATATATCAGATACACTGCCACTAACTGAATAACCTGACTGCTTAATCTAACTCAAGCTATCTCTCTGTCCACGCCAACAACACTACACAAGGCCACTATTAGGGGTGCTGAAATTAATTGCTGCATACGACCAGAAAATCGAATCCCGAGAGAGCGCTCTGAGCTGTGTTTTAATAAATCCCGTGTTGCAATCAATGAAGTGCCCTGCTGTATGTGCTATTTAAAAAAATATGGAACTTCATACCGAATTTCACAGTACAATAAATGCCGCTCATGTGACTGCCCTGCCTCTCTCCTCTCACGTCTCATCATTCTCCTGACATCAGCGGGGAATTCTTAGACCCGCCTGCCTCTCTTCTGGTCTGATAGCTACAGTCTGAGAATTCCCCACTGACGTCAGGAGAGGCATGAGATGCGAGAAGAGAGAGGAAATAGGAGAAAGGTGGGCCAGGCAGGGCAGTCACATGAGCTGCATGTATTGTACTGTGAAATTTGGTATGAAGTTCCACATCTTTTTTAAAAAGCACATACAGTGGGGCACTTCATTGATTGTAACATGGGATTTATTAAAACACAGTAATTTTAACAACAGTAAGTACAGTACAAATGTGTTTGCACTCTACTTACACCTAGTACACGCTCAGTACTGACAGTTCCCCGGATTCCCCTTTGCACATGCCACTGTGCCTAGTGTGCTGAAAAGTGCAAATATAAATGCCAGGGAACTGGTGGCCCGTGCATTGTGGGGGGGGGGGGGGGGGTTAGTAAAGTGATGGCTGCATTTGTTTGGCACAAGTGGCTACATATGATGGGCACAAGTGGCTGCATTTGATTTGCACAATTGGCTGCATTTACTGGGGCCAAGTGGCTGAATTTGAGGGGCAGAGTGGCTGCATTTGATGGGCACAGTGAGGCTGTGTTTGATGGGCACAGTGGCTGCATTTGATGGGCACAGTGGCTGCATTTTATGGGCACGGTGAGGCTGCAATTGATGGGGGGTTCAGTATTTTTCAGTTTGTTTGCGCCCATCAAAAATTTTGAGCACCAGCTGCCACTGGTCAGCATAGAGACAGTACATGGAACTTCACAGGGCTGTTTGTCAGATGTGGATTGTAATCCCTCCTGACCTACCAGCCGCAGTGTGTCTGAATTTCTGTACCCTGTAGTGCACCGGATTAGTGCACTTTTTAAGGGAGTGAGGTTATTTTTAATTCAAAGCAGAGTTTCAGTAAATTTTTTGTTTTTTAAAAGTCAGCAGCTACAAAAAAGTGTATCTTCTGACTTTTAATAAAGACATTCACCTGTCCTACAATCAAGTGACTTGGCCACCCAAACCCTCCCTTCTCTCCCCCGCCTGTCCACGGCACTGGCAATACTACTGTCGGCATCCGGCTATAACAGCTTGCAGCTTCACAGCCAGGTGCGCATTTCTCACTGCACTGCCCTGCATAGCTGGGCAATCTTTTGGGACCTGTGATGTCTGCCAGAAGATTGCAGGGAGGAAGGGCCGCCTATTCGTAATCGAATCGTGAGACAAGTGAAGATGCGCACCTCTAGCCGCTATGTAAGCAGCCTTATATAGTGTGGGGCATGGAATTAATCCCCCTGAGCCATGGTTGGCCAAAGGCATCCTGCCTTTGACCAATTATGGCTCTCTCAGCAGAGCGCGCTGTGATTGTCCAAAGCATGCAGGTCAGGTGCATGCTTTTGACCAATCATCATACAGCAATGCACTGTGATCGCACAGTGCATTATGGGGCATTCCGTGGTTCTTAAATTTCCTGCAAACACCCCATATGTTTGGTTCGTTTTAGAACAAACACCCGATGTTCGAGTCAAACTTACGTTCGAGTCAAACCACAGGCTCATCCCTACTGAGGATATCAGCCCCTTATCTCTTCATTCTGAGAATGCCTCTCAAACTTACGTTCGAGTCAAACCACAGGCTCATCCCTACTGAGGATATCAGCCCCTTATCTCTTCATTCTGAGAATGCCTCATACTGTTGGCCTTGAGGGAACATTGGGTTCCCTTGGATGGGTAGGTATTTAGAAATAAAGGATGAGAGGCCCAGCTTCTTTCGCATTTCCCTCCATGCAATGACTGTGTCTCAAATCATTAGGTTTTGCTTTAGGTTGGCAGAAGTTGATTTCAGTGAACTGTGTAGGATTGCAGTTAATTTGTATGGTTGGACCATTGCTGATTCTAGGTTGAAGTTTGTGTACCTTGAAGCTTGGAGTATCCAATCCAATGCAACATGTAGTAAATAGGATATATTTCAAACTCTAATGTTAGGAAGATTATCCCCTCCTTTTCTCCTCAGGAGGAATCGTTTACTCAGAGCTATTCTAGGTGCCACACCTGTTTGACATGTGCATATCATTCAAATTTTTTTTTACTTTTTAAAGATTTTTATTAATTTTTCAGGAAATAAACAAAAATTATACAGGTACATAGTCTAGCTTCTTCTTCTCCAGAATAACTGGATCAGTTTCAAACAAAAAAAGAAAATTTCTGTAACATATATTGTTATTAGTAAGAAACAACAATAGTTTAAATACTCATACTAATGGATAAACTCATAGTAACAGAAAAAAACAACCAATAAGATAAATAAGATCAATAATTCCCTGTTTACCCCTATCAGGAACATACTGTAAACATAGGATAATGGTTCAGTGTAGACCATACAAATGGGGGGAATCAGAATGAGGGAAGAGGAAGGGGGAAGAGGAGGGGATGGTTGTATGGAAGTTATCATATACATCCGACTATTTTTAATAATACTTAGGAAAGAGAAAGAAAAGAGAGTCATCTTTCAGGGACCTATTTAGTAGTTCTTAGGGTCTTTCCGAAAATTGGAAGCACTAGGGTGTCTTATCCAATCGTTCCATTTTTTAAGGAAATTGCATGTGGATCCTTTTTTATGTGCTAACATTATTTCGTGGTGCGCCTGATTATTCAGCCTCAGTATAACATCAGACAGGTTAGGTGCTAGGGTAGATTTCTATAATTTAGTTATGGTGAGCCTTGCTGCTATAAGGATATTGGCAACTATGGTTCTATGCTGAGAAGGATAGATGTCAAGGTCTATACCTAGTAAAGCCATTTTGGGTGTGAGTCTCTTCAGATTACCAGTGAGAGATGCTATGAAAGAGGAGACAGATTTCCAAAAGCTAGAAAGAGTTTTACAACTCCATAATGTGTGAAGTAGATTACCTGTATGAGTATCGCATCTCCAACATATAGGGGATGCAGAGGGGAATATTTTACTGAGTCTGTATGGAGTTAAATACCAACAGTTCAGGATTTTTTGGGCATTTTCCCAGTGTTCAATACATGCTGTTGCGGTGCTATTAACCTGTAAGGCTTTCTGCCACTGTTCCCATGAGAAGGTTAGAGAAAGGTCTTTTTCCCATTTGAGCATATTTGCGGTTTTGGTATGGGGTGGGAAGGAAGAAAGTAATTTATATATATAAGAAATTCCCCTTTTTCCACTTCTCTCGTGGGAGAGGAAAAATTCCCATAGTTCGCTAGGGATTTCTATACTTTTTCCCGGGTCAAAATTCTTAGTAAAGGGCTTGGCGGAGAATTTATTTGTTATCCTACATTTCTGATCATTCAGCAGGTGTATAAAGAAATTGAATCCCTGTTCGGACCAGGATGATGTGTTTATACGTGCTTTGCAATACTCAATTACTCTTAATGGTATTGGTATAAGGGCTGGGGCGCTCATAGGTTGTAATCTTGTTAAAGCAAACTTCCAGGCTGCCAAAGTGGATTTAACTGTCAAGAAGTTTGGTACATTTATTTTGCATAAAATATGACTGGCCATTGATAGGGAGAAAAGGTAATTTCCTTTAGTCATTTGCCTTTCAATATTCAACCACAATTTATCATTAGAATATTTGAACCAGAATTTCATTTGGTCTAGGAGCGTAGCGTAATAATATAGACGTATATCGGGGAGATTTAATCCCCCTTTAGTTTTTGGTGTTGACAAAATAGTGCAATTCTAGGTTTTTTCCCCAGCCAGACCAAGCTGCTAAGCTTTGAGTTGATTTGGGTAAAGAATTTCGCTGGTAATGGAATTGGAAGGGAACGGAAATAATATAAGATCTTCGGCAGGATTTTCATTTTAAATGCTGCTATTCTTCCTATCCAGGATAGTTGCGTTTTTTTAATTGATTGCATATCTTGATTTATTTGAGTTAGCAGGGAAAGGTAATTGGCTTCATACAGCTTATTTGGAGGGTAGGCAAGTTGAATGCCCAAGTAGGTAATAGAGGGGTTGTCCCAATTATAATTAGACTGTTGTCTCAGTTTAGCAACTTGGTCTGGTGGGATGTTCATAGGTAAAACATAACATTTACTGGGATTAACCTTATAATAAGAAATAGATGCAAACTCCTCTAGAGTGTTAGTTACTTCTCTTAGAACATTGTCTGTCGCAGATAAGGATAGAAGGACATCATCCGCAAATAAACCTATTTTATGCTCTACTTGGTCTATTTTAATACCTGTGACTTTGGGGTTGGTTCTAAAAGATATTGCGAGGGGCTCAATTGCTAATGAAAATATGATGGGTGATAAGGGGCACCCCTGTCTGGTTCCGTTCGTTAGATTAAATCGTTTAGATATTTTTCCTGCTGTGTATACTCTAGCGGAAGGAATAGTGTAGAGTGACATTATGGCTTCAAAAATAAATCCAGAAAAACCAAATCTCTTAAGAGTTTCTGCTATATAACCCCAATGCACTCTGTCGAATGCCTTCTCTGCATCCAAACCAAGAAGCAGGGAAGGCATTCGACCGCGTTCTATAAGACCAAGCAGATCAATCATGCGTCTAGTGCTATCTGGGCCTTGACGCCCCCTAACGAATCCAACCTGATCCGGTTCAATTAGATAGGGTGTGATTCCTAATAAACGGTTGGCAATAACCTTTGCAAAGATTTTCAAATCTGAATTGAGTAGTGATATGGGTCTGTAGTTAATTGGTGATGTCGGGTCCTTGCCTTGTTTTGGGATAGTGACAATAATTGCTTCAAGCATTTCTTTGGGGAATGAGTGATTGATGACTGCATGGTTCAATATTTTAGCTAGATATGGGGTGAGTGTCGTGTCAAACGCCTTATAGTACTCACTGGACAAGCCGTCTGCTCCGGGGGTTTTATTTGGTGACAGCTTTTGAATGACCTTTTTAATTTCTTCAGTAGTTATTGGGTCGTTTAGTTTTCCTAGAGCACTACTATCTATTGCCGGGACATTAATCTTATTCAGGAATTGGCATATTTCTATCGGTTTTGGTTGGATAGTATTGCAATCATCTTTTAAATTGTATAAGCTTTCATAATAATCAGCAAATGCATCAGCTATATTTTGTGGGTTATATAGGACTTTCCCTGATTTATGATGGACTATTTTATCTATTTTCGGTTTGTTTTGTTTATAACGTAATTGGGATGCCAGTAGTTTACCCGCTCTATTTCCCTGTGAGTAATAGGTTAGTTTTAGTTTTTTCAAGTATTTTTCATGGTTGGAGATCAGTATTGCTCTAAGCTCATTTCTGGTCTCGTTTAATCGTTGAAGAAGAATGGGATTACTGGGGGATGTTTTGTGTTCTTTTTCAAGCTCAGCTATTTTACTCAGTAGGTTAGATATTGACCGTGTGCGTCTTTTTTTTTCCCTCGAGGCTAGCTGGATCAATATACCTCTGCTAAACGCCTTATGGGCACACCATACACTAGAAATAGATACCGTGTCGTCATCATTTATTTTGAAAAATTCCTCCAATCGTTCTTTCATCACTGCCAGAGCCTCCTTTTGAGACAAAATATAGGTGTTGTTTCTCCAGAGTGTATGATTCGAGTTTAGCTGTTCTAAATTTATGCTTAATGATATTGGAGCATGATCGGACCATGTTATGTTAAAAATACGGGCCTCTGATATTTTTTGGAGGAGGACTCTGTCAGTGATGAAGAGATCGATCCTAGAGTAAGATCTATGCACATTTGAGAAAAAAGTGAAGTCCTTTTCTGTTGCGTGGAGACATCTCCATGGATCATGGAGGTCTTCGTGTGAGAAGATGTCTTTTATACCTTTCCTTTTAGATAGAGTTCCTCTGGTGGAGTCTAGAAGTGGATCCATTGTTGCATTAAAGTCTCCGCAGTAGATGAGATTACCCTTCTGAATCTTCTTCACTACTTTGATTACCTTTTGGAGGAACTGATGGGGATTTTTGTTCGGAGCGTAGATGTTGGCAATCGTTAATACTAAGTTTTCAATCTTTGCAACCAGAATAACATATCTGCCCTGACTATCAATTTTGGAGTCGAGGAGTTGAAAAGAAATTGTGTAATTGATGACCGTCAGAACTCCTCTTTTTTTCTTGCTGTTGCAGGATGCGAAGACATGTGGGAATTTCGGGTGGGCAAAATGCGGGGAATTGTCTTTTGCGAAATGTGATTCTTGAATGCACAAGATATCGCTTCCAAATTTCAAGGCATCAGTCCATAGGGCTTTCCTTTTGAATGGGCTGTTGAGGCCCTTCACATTTAGTGAAAGCAAGTTCAAATTAGTCATGGTGGGAATAAATGTCTTGTGACTGTGGTGCTTCCATACGTAATAGGGGTTGTTAGCTTTGAGATGAGGAGGATGGAAGAGGGGGGAGGGGGGGAATTAGACTCACAAAAATAAAGAAACACATAAGAACTAGTGAGTTGGCTCACAACTCTTGTGTGCATTACAACTTGCACTTTTATCGTGGGGACTATAAGTCAAAGAAAAGAGTAAGACATAGTCTCCCTTTGTACCATAAACCTGAGGCACTTATGCATTGGTAAATTGCAAGAAAGGAGAGAGAGGAGATTCTCACTCCATCAATGTTTAGCCAGCGGATATTTCAGCCATGACTGACATTCCATGAAGATGTCAATTTCTCTACTGTGGCTTTAATAGACGAGGTGGTTTCTTCATTTATAAGCAGGCCCCATTTTCCTAGTGTTTTGAGACCCTCTTCCAGTGTGTGGATTGAATGTGACACATTATTTCTTTCTACAATCAATTTGGTCGGAAAACCCCATTTGTAGATTATCTTGTGATTGCGTAACATTTTTGTGGTCGAATTAAAATTTTTGCGTGCCAGGATAGTAGCTTGGGACAGGTCCGAATACAGGGTGATCCCTGCATATGGGTCTGGTAATGGAGCATGTTTTCTTGCGAATTGCATCACGACATCTTTTGTCTGGAAAAAGTGGATTTTGGCGATCACATCTCTTGGGAGTTTTTCCGGGATATACGATGGCTTGGGTAGTCTGTGGGCTCTGTCGATAACTAAATCTTGGTTTTGTAGTGAGGGGATAAGATCCGTGAACATTTTTTGCAGAAATTTTCTTAGGTCAATATTTTTGACATTTTCCGGTATACCGCGGAATTTGATATTATTCCTTCTGGACCTATCTTCGAGGTCTGTGACTTTAAGTTTTAGCTGTCTGACTTCGTCTTCAAGTACAAAATGGTCGTCTACCAGCTCATTATGGGCATCAGTGAAATCAGTCAATTTGTTTTCAATGTAATCCACTCGTTCCCCTAAGTCATCTATTTCCCCTTTAGATTTTTGTATACATGATTTCATGTCATGTTGAATAGCCCCTCTTAATGATTTCAACATTTCTTTCATGTCAGAGTCAATTAATGCTTTCCCTGTAGTAGGGAAAGAGTCCAGCTTATCGTCAAAAGGGTTAAATTCTGCTTCTGTTTCCTCATCTATATCTATTTCACTTACTTTATCTTCTTCAGTATCTATTTTCCTCTTTTGCTTAGGAGGGCTGGTGACATCAGGTTGGAATGCCTCTTGTTCCATAGTTAATGGCTGTGGCTGCAGTTCTTGTGTCTCCCTCCTTACAGCGCGCGTTGCCTGCTTGTCTGTGTGTGTGAGGGAGGAAGGGAGAGCGCCATTTTATTTCCTCAGAGCGCCGGTCTGCCTGTTAAAAGTGTCCAATTTGCGGGGTTTTTCCCGCAGAACGCGCTTCTCCATGGCTGGGGTAAGGGTCACTGTGTATTCCACTGTACCACTGAGTCTTCGGACTCGGTTTTAGTCGCCGCTAGCCGCTTCGGGAGATATGAAGAGCAGGAGCTCTAGCAAAAGACGGCCATTCCGCTCCGCCGCCGGCCACGCCCCCATCATTCCAATTTTTGACAGCAAGGCAAATTCTTGCTTTCATCAAGAGTACCTCTATAGGGTTATGGTGTATGGTGTAGGCACCACCAATACTCAAAGATCAATTTTTACGCACCTGTAGCTTCTATCCAAAGTCTGCAAAAGAGACACCAGAATTTATCCAAAGAAAATCTCTAATCTTGTTTTGTGTGCACGAGATTGTGGCCTCATCATACAGATTGGCTCGCCAAGCCGTTGTATATAAAATAAAGAAAGCTTGAATGGAAAAAGTCATGGCTTTATAAATGTCATTATTGCTGCAGCAGGTTCTTTACACAGTACAGATGTGCCACATTATATGCAGTCTAAGGGGAACCCCCCCCCCCCCCCAGCCACTGTATTTAAAGTAATTTTTCATTTTAATTGTTATTTCTCGTTTTTATGGTTTCACTTTAAGCATCAGTAAATCGTCAAAAAATGTTTTCATTGATACATGTCAACTAGGGCAGTACCCAGACCCCCATAACCATTGTATGCCTAATTACTTGCATATATGCCTTTAAAGTGGGCACTTTTGATTTTTCCAGTTCGGGTCCCATAGACTTCAAGGGGATTCATTATTTGGTTCCGAAAATTTGCGATGTTCCAAAGTTCTGCTGTGAAACGAACAGGGGGTCGTTTGGCCCATTGCTAGTGGACATGTGATCATTGCGATTCCCCCATGGAAAAGGAAGTAGGAAATTAAAAATGATGGGGCCCTCGGTGGGACCTAACACATGAACAAAAATCCCAAATAATGATGTAGAAAACACTGCATCCAGGTGGATGATATATAACTCTTGCCCCTGACAATACCTTGAGTTTTCATTTTTAAATATATCTCTGTTTATAATTGCCTCCTAATTTGCAGTCCATCATAATAAATATTTCCCTCTTCCTGGCTTCAGTAGAATAAGGTTATACAGTATATAGATTATGTGGGGACAGGAGATGGATGAACTCATACCTCCTTTGTTCAGAGGGAGGATCTTAGTTTTTACAAACCTATTTGCTTTCCCATAGGATAGGCATGGTGAAATGGAGTCCATAGCACTTGATTGTTGATAAGAAAAACAAGGATTAAAAAACAAACCTTACTGTACAACCCAGATTTGAAAAAGACCACCTGCATCCTCCATCAAACTCCTATTGTAGTGTTTAGTGGACAGTTAATGCACAACTCTAACTCTAAAGCCCCATACATACGCGCGGATTATCCGAGGACCAGGTCCGTCGGATCATGTCCGTCGTACTTTGTCCGATGTTGGTTTTGCGTACACACGGTCGGACAAAGTTGTCGGAAAATCCGATCATTCTGAACGTGGTGACGTTTGTTGCCTACGACGGGACTACGTAAAGGCTAGTAGCCAATAGCTTTGGTCTTGTAATGTGATCTGAGCATGCATAGCACTTTGTCCGTCGGAATTCGCTACACACGATCGGATTTGGTGTGATCGGACTTTGTTGTCAAAAAATCTATCCAGCAGGAGATAGGACTTTGTCCGTCGGACAATCCGATGGAAACTGTCCGATGGTGCCTACACACGGTCGGAATTTCCGACAACATTGTCTGATAGGACAGAATCCATCGGAAAATTTGACCGTGTGTATGGGGCTTAAGCATGGTGGACATAGCCTAATGGTTTGCTGCAACTCAAACTTTTATAAAGAAATGTAACCCAAAAAAACTCATATATGCTTTAACATGCTGATATAATTTCATAAATAATTTGAAACAAAATAAAGGAAAGATAGTTTTGGTGTTATCTAAACTAAAATAGTCTTCTAAATCATTCCAGCTTCCTCTATACTCTCTTCCCGCTTCAGTTCTCTTGTTAAATTTAGACACAAATGTCCATAAGTGACCAGAAGGAACAAAATGTGAAAATAATGTTAATAGTTTATATACTTTGCTGATGCCTGTTTTAAAACTGTTGCCCAGGACACTAGCCTACAAGTGCAATTATGGTAACTACGTTACTAACTATTTTGCACACACAGGATTAGGGGATCTTTATATGTTGACAATTATACAATAAATGCTGGTGTGTATATTTAGTGTAAACTATTATAAAAAAAAAAAAAAAAGAAGTTTGTGTGCTACTGGGGCCGTCAGTCCAGATAGTGTGGCACAAAAAATAGATTCCAACATTTGGATGACATTTGATTCAGACTGAATTTGAAAGATTTGTATGTCCTGGGTTAGTTTTCCAAACCATTCTGTACAATTTTTTCATCAATTGCTACTCTGTAATACACGCATTAGGGATGATTTACAAATGGCAAACAGGCTGTTCACTTTGCAATGGAAGCTGCATCCTACAATGGAATTTGTGAATGTGGCGAAATTTTACTATGCAAATAATACCCACTCACAGGCAAGGAAAATTAAAAATAAACTGCATTTTGGCTTGCACTTGATTAGATGATGAAAGTCAGCAGAGCTTCACCTCGTTTACTAAGCTTTGGGAAAAATACCTTTGCAAAGTACAATTGCATTTGAAAAGGAAACAGGATATATTTGCCATTAGTGAATCAACCACACTTTTTAAAAGAACTAATTAAAATCATAATACATTTGCTAATCTATAGTGACACGTGATATCACTGTCAGTTTTGGAGAGAATGCATCTGTCAATTTGAAAAGTGAAGGGAAATGCCAGTGGGACATGTTGTGCCTTTGGATTTTATAGGTACAAGAGGGATATTATTTCTAACATGCAATGCAACTGGGATTTCAGTTCCATAGACACCAGTTGGTTGGGCATTTAATGTGCTAATAACAAAAACATATGAACATAAAAAGAAATGTATTTCTCAGTTTGCTGTAAGATGATTTTCCAGATCTATGTCCTCCAAGCAAACAGCTAAAAACAATAACTTAAAAAATAAATCATTTTGCTACCCTTAATAATTTACTATATAATAAAAATATGGCATGCACAAACATAATACAGTAGACATTTAAACCACTTAAAAACCTTCCCTTCCGGGCCTGTATTTATAGCTCATATATTTATTAAATTAGTACTTTGCAGTATATAGCTAATTCCCAGTTAGCTATATTGCATATATAATCAATATGAACAAAAAACACTGCATTAAAAAAGTGTCTACAAATAAAGTAAAAACTAAAAAAATATTTGAAATGGTGAGGAAAAGGCCCTTATAGAACTCTAGGAATCAATAAATAACAACAATTTGGATATACAATTTTCCTTTGGCATGAGTTGTATACTTAATGTTTATGTTTTGAATGTGCTAATTTGTATTAATATTAATTAACATTGGTCTATTTTACTTAAAGATAAGACTATTAGTCTTATTAGCAGAGCCCACCCCAAAGCACCCCCCCCCCATGTTGAGGGCATGTGGCCTGGTATGGTTCAGGAGGGGGGTGCTCACTCGACCCCTCCCCCTTTTCCTGACTTGCTCGGGTAAAGGTCTGGTATATATTGGCATTAGGTTACCATTAATCCCTGGGGGGAGACCCCATGCCCACAGGGGACTGGGGGGGACCCCACGCTGTTTTTTTCTTATTTTTTTTTTTAAAGAGCCGGGTGCCAGCAATTGCAACCGCAAGTCAATTTATGTGATTTGACTCATTTTTGTTTTCTTTTGAATTGTCATTTTTGCTGCAGCCTGTTCTATACATGCTACAGGTGTGTCACTTTACAGGCAGAGGACTCCCAAGCACTATATTTAAAGGAACTTTTCAGTTTTATTGTTGCACTTTAAGCATCATTAAAATCGCTGCTCCTTTAAAAATTATTGTTTTTTTTTTTTTTTAATTGCTTTGATAAATGTCCCCCAGGGCATAACCCAGACCCTGATACCCTTTTTATGGCCAATTACTTGCATATAAGCCTTCAAAATGGGCACGTTTAATTTTTCCTGTTCAGCTCCCATAGGCTTCAATGGGGTTTGCCATTTGGGTCAGAACTTTTGTGTTAGGCCCATCTCTATGAATCACATACAAAGACATAGACATTTAAAATTGCCCCCTAGAGTTGTATAATTCCTTTCAAGTCTGATCAGGCAATTTGCATTTTACAATCCTCGCAAATTTGCAAAACACCTTCTTTGAAATGTTTAAAGTGCCAAGTGCCAAGGTGAGGCATCTGCCTCTTGCATAAAATTAACATAGTTAGGAGTCATTACGCTATCCTTTTGATGTGTAAAATGCAGCTAGTGTGGTCAGCTGTGTATCATTATGTCAGACATATAGTATCTATTTTAAATATAATAATAATATATATACACAGTCAGGTCCAAGAATATTGGGACATCGACATAATTCTAATCTTTTTGGCTCTATACACCACCAGAATGGATTTGAAATTAAACACATTTACAAATTTAATTTGAGGGTATTTACATCCAAATCAGGTGAACGGTGTAGGAATTACAACAGTTTGTATATGTGCCTCCCACTTTTTAAGGGACCAAAAGTAATGGGACAATTGGCTGCTCAGCTGTTCCATGGCCAGGTGTGTGTTATTCCCTCATTATCCTATTTACAAGGAGCAGATAAAAGGTCCAGAGTTCATTTAAAGTGTGCTATTTGCATTTGGAATCTGTTGCTGTCCACTCTCAATATGAGATCCAAAGAGCCGTCACTATCAGTGAAGCAAGCCATCATTAGGCTGCAAAAACAAAAAAAAACATCATAGAGATAGCAAAAACATTAGGTGTGGCCAAATCAACAGTTTGAAACATCCTTGTTTTGCTTGCATCTATCTAGCAAGGTTACTCTGTAGTATAACAAGGAAGCTGAGACTTCTGCAGTGTGTAAATGTGCTTTTACTATACAAAGATGCTGTACATACAAAACTATTACAATCTTAGGAATACAATACAAAACTGACAGATATCTATAACTAGCAAAATGCCTAGCAAATGAATAGCCTATGGTCTAACAGTACAGTTCTGATGTTACAGCATGATGTTGTTGATGTGTGTCCCCTCTGTCTACTCATCCTTTTTATTTGTAAAATTTTGTTGACCAAAGTTAATGGTTACAAACTTGTTTCCATAACAACCGACTAACAGTCATTCTTTCAGTTTGCGAGACCCTCTCTTGTTTACTGTTGTTTACTGTAGCTATAGAGACAATAGCCGTCTTGAAACTGTCAATTTGAATACAACAATGTTATCTACCCATTATCTACTCAAACCAAACTTGTCAGTAATCTAACAGTCATTTTTTCAGTTTGAGAGCTGAAAGAAATCTCAAACAAGTAATGTCTTACTTGTTTACTGTAGCTATAGCCTGTTGACTACAACAATGCTATCTAACCCCATTGTATGAAAACAGCATTTGTTTGAGAAATCTACTCAAACCAAAATAAATGGACAGTAATCTGACTAACTCACTATTGTAATATTGTCCCATGAACCCTATGTCTGATTAATATTAAAAAAATCATATTTTTAACAAACACAACACAATCCTTAAAAAGAAAGAACGCACCGGTGAGCTCAGCAACACCAAAAGACCTGGAAGACCACAGAAAACAACTGTAGTGGATGACCGAAGAATTCTTTCCCTGGTGAAGAAAACACCCTTCACAACAGTTGGCCAAATCAAGAACACTCTCCAGGAGGTAGGTGTATGTGTGTCAAAGTCAACAATCAAGAGAAGACTTCACCAGAGTGAATACAGAGGGTTCACCACAAGATGTAAACCATTGGTGAGCCTCAAAAACAGGAAGGCCAGATTAGAGTTTGCCAAACAACATCTAAAAAAGCCTTCACAGTTCTGGAACAACATCCTATGGACAGATGAGGCCAAGATCAACTTGTACCAGAGTGATGGGAAGAGAAGTGTATGGAGAAGGAAAGGAACTGCTCACGATCCAAAGCATACCACCTCATCAGTAAAGAGAACATTTTACAATCCTCGCAAATTTGCAAAACACCTTCTTTGAAATGTTTAAAGTGCCAAGTGCCAAGGTGAGGCATCTGCCTCTTGCATAAAATTAACATAGTTAGGAGTCATTACGCTATCCTTTTGATGTGTAAAATGCAGCTAGTGTGGTCAGCTGTGTATCATTATGTCAGACATATAGTATCTATTTTAAATATAATAATAATATATATACACAGTCAGGTCCAAGAATATTGGGACATCGACATAATTCTAATCTTTTTGGCTCTATACACCACCAGAATGGATTTGAAATTAAACACATTTACAAATTTAATTTGAGGGTATTTACATCCAAATCAGGTGAACGGTGTAGGAATTACAACAGTTTGTATATGTGCCTCCCACTTTTTAAGGGACCAAAAGTAATGGGACAATTGGCTGCTCAGCTGTTCCATGGCCAGGTGTGTGTTATTCCCTCATTATCCTATTTACAAGGAGCAGATAAAAGGTCCAGAGTTCATTTAAAGTGTGCTATTTGCATTTGGAATCTGTTGCTGTCCACTCTCAATATGAGATCCAAAGAGCCGTCACTATCAGTGAAGCAAGCCATCATTAGGCTGCAAAAACAAAAAAAAACATCATAGAGATAGCAAAAACATTAGGTGTGGCCAAATCAACAGTTTGAAACATCCTTGTTTTGCTTGCATCTATCTAGCAAGGTTACTCTGTAGTATAACAAGGAAGCTGAGACTTCTGCAGTGTGTAAATGTGCTTTTACTATACAAAGATGCTGTACATACAAAACTATTACAATCTTAGGAATACAATACAAAACTGACAGATATCTATAACTAGCAAAATGCCTAGCAAATGAATAGCCTATGGTCTAACAGTACAGTTCTGATGTTACAGCATGATGTTGTTGATGTGTGTCCCCTCTGTCTACTCATCCTTTTTATTTGTAAAATTTTGTTGACCAAAGTTAATGGTTACAAACTTGTTTCCATAACAACCGACTAACAGTCATTCTTTCAGTTTGCGAGACCCTCTCTTGTTTACTGTTGTTTACTGTAGCTATAGAGACAATAGCCGTCTTGAAACTGTCAATTTGAATACAACAATGTTATCTACTCATTATCTACTCAAACCAAACTTGTCAGTAATCTAACAGTCATTTTTTCAGTTTGAGAGCTGAAAGAAATCTCAAACAAGTAATGTCTTACTTGTTTACTGTAGCTATAGCCTGTTGACTACAACAATGCTATCTAACCCCATTGTATGAAAACAGCATTTGTTTGAGAAATCTACTCAAACCAAAATAAATGGACAGTAATCTGACTAACTCACTATTGTAATATTGTCCCATGAACCCTATGTCTGATTAATATTAAAAAAATCATATTTTTAACAAACACAACACAATCCTTAAAAAGAAAGAACGCACCGGTGAGCTCAGCAACACCAAAAGACCTGGAAGACCACAGAAAACAACTGTAGTGGATGACCGAAGAATTCTTTCCCTGGTGAAGAAAACACCCTTCACAACAGTTGGCCAAATCAAGAACACTCTCCAGGAGGTAGGTGTATGTGTGTCAAAGTCAACAATCAAGAGAAGACTTCACCAGAGTGAATACAGAGGGTTCACCACAAGATGTAAACCATTGGTGAGCCTCAAAAACAGGAAGGCCAGATTAGAGTTTGCCAAACAACATCTAAAAAAGCCTTCACAGTTCTGGAACAACATCCTATGGACAGATGAGGCCAAGATCAACTTGTACCAGAGTGATGGGAAGAGAAGTGTATGGAGAAGGAAAGGAACTGCTCACGATCCAAAGCATACCACCTCATCAGTAAAGAGAACATTGGAGCCCATACCCGATACCTGTGTATAATAGGTATGAAGCATTTAACCACTATAATAGTGAGAGTCCGAATTATAGTAAGTCTTTTTTAGGACGAGGAGGGAGGGGCACACAGAGGGGAAAAAGAGGGAATCGAGGTCCCAACAAACCCCCAGTGGACAAACCATATCCCAAAGAACATGGGTGGTGGAACCCTCTGCCAAGGGACCAACCACCACTAGTAAGAAGAACACAGGACATAGAGGCCGGAGAGGCGGGTCAAGAACCCAAAAAAAGAAGGCGGGAGATAGATTAGCAGGAATCTACAACCTAGCGCAAATACAATTAAACAATAAAGAAATAAACATACTAAATGCTGGACTTAAGTGTGCAGCTAAAACTTCTATTAACAAATTCAAAGTTTATATTGATGTACACAAGTACATAAGAAAAATAAACATGAAGCGGTACTTTCTGGGCCTCAATATGACAACCTATAGGGGCATAAAAAAAGACAGTACCACTTTGGGTGTAGACAGTGGCCTAAAGAATAAATCTCTATTCAATCCACCTCAACCCTCAAACAAACATGTTGATGTGTTTAAGAAAATGGTTTTAAAAGATGTGGAGAAACTGGTTCCCAAAAGACAAATAAATCCAAAATACATTGAGGATGGTTTAAAATCATTAGAAGCTAGACAAGAAGTGATCATCAGACCCGCTGATAAGGGAGGGGGAGTGGTGATTTTGGACAGTGTGTATTACCACTCTCAACTGGCAGATATGTTATCTGATACAAACACCTACACACAAATAACAAAGGATCCTACTAGCGACTATCGGAGGGATCTGACCAATTTGGTCGAGTATGGATACAATATGAAAATACTAACCATAAAAGAAAAAAGGTATTTGGTGCCTAGCTTCAGTCGAGTACCAACAATATACACCTTACCTAAAATACATAAAAATCCCTGTGACCCACCCGGGAGACCGATAGTGAACAGTATTAATTCTGTATCGGCACGGGTGGGTCAATACCTGGATAATTTTTTGCAACAGAGTGTAGTTGAGACTAAAGCTTATTTAAAAGATACACAGCAATTTCTACAGCTCTTGAACGATTTAAATATCCCAAAGTCTGATGATGATGTCTTTTTAGTTACAGCAGATGTAGCGTCATTATATACAATAATAAACCACGATGATGCTTTATTGGCTTTGAATTGGGCTATTAGTAAGAGAGACGATTTACCGTTTTCTCAAAAAAAGTTTTTAGGATGTGTTTTGGATTATTGTTTAAGCCATAATTATTTTTGGTATGCCGGGAAATATTATATGTAAATAAAAGGTGTTGCTATGGGCGCTAAATTTGCACCATTATTAGCAAACCTATATATGAGCGCCTGGGAAGACAAAACCATATATAAACAACAGAAGAAGGAACTCATTTTTTATAAAAGATTTATAGATGACCTGTTTTTTATATGGGTAGGCACGGAACAGTCTCTTGAAACGTTCATTTCCGGCCTTAATATGAACACTAATAACATCAAGCTTGAATGCCAATGGAGTAGCGAAACAATAAATTATTTAGATGTAACTGTAATGCTTATTAATCAACAAGTGACTACCAAATGTTTTTTTAAACCCAGTGACCACAATAATTATTTATCAATTCATAGTGGCCATCACCCGATATGGTTGAAAAATATCCCTAAAGGCCAGTTTATAAGGGTACGACGCAAATTCACACAAATTGACGATTTCTTGGAACAATCAGCCGTCCTCAAAAAACGATTTATAGAAAAAGGATATGAGATAAATATTCTGGATAAAACGATAAATGAAATCAAGAATATATCACAGACTGATTGTCTGATTGATAGACCGAAACAAACTAGTAATAAACATGAGTGGGGATTTATTAATGGGTACCATTCCCAATAGAAAGAGGTGGAAGGAATATTTAAAAAATATTGGCCACTTTTAACATCAGACAAAATTTTAACTAAAGTGATTCCAGAGGATCCTGTTTTTATCTATTGAAAGGGACAATCGTTTGGTGATAAAATCGTGAAAAAAATCGTAGATCCACCCACCCAGCCTATCATGTTTTGGAATAATCCCGGTTTTTATGCTTGTTGCAGGTGTATATCATGCAGACAGGTTAACACTAAACTAAGAGGACTAACTGAATTTCAATCTACTGCAAATGCTAAAGAATTTAAAATCAAGGATTTCATCTCATGTATGACCACACATGTGGTATATGCACTGCAGTGCCCTTGCAACTTGATGTACATCGGACGCACCAAACGTACTTTGAGTAAACGAGTGTCAGAACATATTAACAATATTAAAATAGGTTACAAAGACCATAGTGTCTCACTCCATTTTAAACTAAAACATAATGAGGACCCCTCTGGACTGAAGTTCTGGGGTGTAGAAAAACTACACCCAGATTGGCGAGGGTGCAATAAAGTTAGGGAATTTTCCAAATGTGAAACAAAATGGATTTATTTAACTGACACATTATGTCCGAATGGTATGAACGTGGAATAGGACTTAAACTGCTTTATCAGTGACGTTTAAATTTTGTACTAATTTTATGCAGTTTTATCTGTTTTTAGTTTAAAAAATATCCTTTTTTGTATTTTATGAATATCGATTAATTTTTATTATAGCTTTTAATGACTAGTAACAATACGCACAATAAGTAGAACTACAGTAAACCCATATATATATGTATAATAATATGAGGATTTAGAATGTATTATTGATTGCAGTGTATGCAATATTTCAGGTCGCTTTTATGACGATATGCAAGATTATTGGTTTAATATTATGCATTATAATTCCTGTTAAATTAAGTGATGAACTTTTATGTTTGATCACAATAGGTAGTCAATGTAAAGTGGTGCGACACTTAATTAGCAATATCTTTTGCCAAATCGCATGAACATGGTTATTGGTACTACAAGTCGCATGTTGATCTGCATATGACTTCTATAAAATGACTGCTATGATTAGATTTTAGATCACAATAGGTAGTCAATTTAAAGTGGTGCGACACTTAATTAGCAATATCTTTTGCCAAATCGCATGAACATGGTTATTGGTACTGCAAGTCGCATGTTGATCTGCATATGGCTTCCATCAAATGACTGCTCTAATTTCATTCCAGTATAAATGGCTTTTGCCTAATATGCTATAATTTTATATGCCATTATGAGTGTTATTATTTCTGCTTAATGGCATATATTGGGATTTGGTCTGCAAACAGACATATATTATGAGAGGGGGTCGTGCAATGTACAATTCAGTGGCGGCGGATTGGTATTGTCTTAAGGACACATATATTGCGCATTAATCCTCTCTCTATTTATAAATTCCCTTTTTGATATACCCTGTTTTGCGCTGTACCTCCGAGTCAGCTATAGACTAAATAAAGATATTTTATGCTGCTAATGCCGATATGCAGACAGCATAACATGGAGGTACATACTTTGCTGACAGTGATTGAGGGGCGGAAGTTCAGTCACACAGCTATACACCACACCTGACCCCAGGAGGCGGCACCTCTAGGTGGGGCTATGTGTATTTGGTCTGTATGTAATCTTCAGTGCTGCGTAGCTATGCCCTCTGATGAAAGTAAAGACGGAAACGCATCAGGGCGTTGCTACGCAGCAACCCCCAGTGTCACTCGTCTCGTATCTCTCCTACCCGGGAACACCGCAGGAGTGGTGAGAGGTTAGAACGGGATTGCAGTGGCGAATTTTATTGATTATGAATACGCTCTAGTTTTATGGATATGTAGTGAGTGTTTTATCGTGAGATGTGCTTTTAAAAAGAAAATAGTGTGATACAGGATTACGCTATGTGGCATTCTTTTATTCATTGCTTGTAATGAGCATAACACAGATGGGATGCGCCCAGAGAATTGGAGACTATTTATCAGCCTGATAAGTGCACAAACCAGCTGGGTCTGGTAAGTAGATGTCTTGCAGTGGTGTGGTGAAGGAGTCTTTTTTTCTACACTGGAATTGCTGACAGCTTGGTCTCTGGATATTCCACATGACACTAATACATTTTGCACTTTATGGACTTGAATTGATTATTGTATTATCATTACATTGACTCACAGTTGATTTAATCGTATTATCCATTGTTATACCAAATAAATTTTATGGTATTTTAGATATCTGCAATTTTATAGTGCTGCTAATGTTTTTGGAATTTTATTTCTCTGACATATTTATTTGATTATTTCAATTTTATTATAGTAGCTGCTTTTAGTGTTTGCCCAAAGCAAACAATTGATCCGTGTGCACTGAGGGAGATATATTATTATTATTTTAGTATTTCTCATTTTTTTATATTAGACAGGATATTTTGGTTGGTAGCAGACTAGTTGGAGAGTTGAGCTGGGTATTTTGTTTGATTTTGTCTTGAATGCGTTGCCCTTCCATGTGCTCCTTGCTGTGAAGGCCAGTTATAGATGGGGGCAGGGGCCAATTGTTTGTTACTGATGTCATACTGGTGAGGGAACACACTGCACACCTTTGCTGCCATTGTGCTATGTGCTGGATGTCCAGTGTGCCCCTGTGCCTTTAGGGAGTGGTGGGCTACCTCCAGCCCACCTGCCCTCTATCTATTAGAATATATGTGCTTCCACTGTGGAGGCTCTCTTAAATTTACAAGAGTTAGGTCTGCAGATATATCAAAGTGCCTTGGAGCGGCTCTGCAGCTTATGCACATATTTGCAAACGAGTACTAACTAAATCCCTGTTTCATGCAAACTTTTAGACAGGATCATTTGGTTGGTAGCAGACTGGTTGGCGAGTTGAGCTGAAATTTTTTTTTTGGTTTTGTCTTGTATGCGTTGCCCTTCCATGTTCTCCTTGCTGTGTAGGCCAGTTATAGGTGGGGCAGGGGCCATTTGTTTGTTACTGATGTTATACTGACGAGGGGACACACTGGCCACCTTTGCTGTCATTGTGCTATGTGCTGGGTGTCCAATGCGCCCCTGTGGCTTTAAGGAGGGGTGGGCTTTATCACCTGCCCTCTGTCAATCCATAGAATGCATGTGCTTCCACTGTGGAGGCTCTCATAAATTTACAGGACTGTTAGGACTGTAGATATAGTGAGGTGTCTTGGAGTGGCTCTGCAGCTTACACATTTTTTTGGAAATGTGTGCTAACTAAACCTCTGTGGTTTTTTTTTTTTTTTTTCCATAATGTTTTATTGAAAAAAGAAGTAAGGTTTACAACATATTTAAGCAAAGTGTCTGAGGTAATACAAGAGATATCACATTATCTGTTAACAGAACTAGCAAGTAATAATAGTTGTAGTACACTGTTCGGTTTAAATCGTTGGCATAAACACTTGTAGAAAAACATGAGGTATGCTTGTATATGGTCTGTTCAATATACATGTCTATCACATTCTTAGTACTTCTGTCTGAATCTAAGTGTGTTTGTTTCGCGGACAGAATTGGACATTTGCTAGATCGCGAGGTATTAACCAACTTTAAGTAATCATTTACATCCCTAACCTACATTGCCCAAGTTGGTTAAATAGCAGTGTTTGGAAGAAAGGTATGTTACCTGCAGGATATGATTTATGGTGTAAACCTGAAGAGGGAGGAGAGAAGAGGGGTGGGGGGGGGGGAATAAAAAGAAAGGAAGGATGGGGATGAGTTGGGTTTGGGGTACCTCACAGTCTCCACCACCATTCCCGGAGGGTTGGGGTAAGATGGGTAGAGATGTCTGATCTGGTGATATTTGGGTGTGTGTTCAGATATTTTGACAAGGGTCCTCCCTCAATCTTCCCTTGTTTAGGTGAGGGAGGGCACATGTTTCATGTTTTGATGGGGTTAGTTTTATGAGTGAAGTAAAAGAATCATTAAGAGTTGTTGTCGTCTTAGGGTGTGTAGTTCATGGTAGTTCGGCTCGTCAATACTTTGTATTGGTCGGTGGTGCAGAAGTGGGTCCAACAGGCCCATGTGTGAAAAATTTAGTTGGACAGTCTTTGGCTATGGGGATAAGTTCCTCCATTTCTGCAATTTTGCCAACCCGTTTGAGCCATTCAGGGATGGTCGGAACATGGGTTGTTCCCCAGTGGAGAGGGATACACATTTTGGCTGTGTTTTATTAGGGGTGGTATCAGAGTTTTGTGGTACTGATGTGTCGGTATGCCCGAGTGGTAAAAGAGGAACTGTGCTGGGGTGTGCTCTAGAGTGTATGTAGAAATTTGTGATGTCAGTTCCCAGCCTTGAATCCAGAATGGCTGGATAAGGGGGCAGGACCACCAAATGTGCTCTAAAGTACCTGTATCCCTGACACATCTCCAGCATGTATCTGAGAGGGCAGGATTAAATTTGTTAAGAATAACTGGAGTTCTGTACCAGCGCATTAGAATCTTATAGTTATTTTATTGGATCGAGACATTTAGGGAGCCTTTATGTGTTATCTTAGAGACGTGTTCCCATTGTGCTTATGTCATTTCTATTTGTAGGTCTCTTTCCCAGCTTAGACAGGCTTTGTTCATTTTCAATAAACTATCAGAGGAGAGTATGTTGTAGATGTTGGAGATCATGTGTTGCTGGGGTGCAGTTTGAGAACATAGCTGTTCAAATGTTGACTGGTAGGGAGGAAAGATTTAGAAATATACCCGATCGGAAGAAGTGGTGGGCTAGAACCTCTACGTGTTGCCAGGTGTCCGCCAGAAAGTTGGTGAACATGCCAGGCGAGAATGCTGGATTGAGTTTTATAGTTGTAAGAGGCCCAGGGTTAGAGGAAATGTGTAGCTGTCGGCAGGTGTCCTTGAAACAGCGGAGCGTCGGGGCGATTAGGGGATGATCAATGAGATTTTTCGGGATGTGTTTGGGTAAGGTCCAAGGCAGGAATCGCAAAGGGAGGGGGGAAAATGTGTGTTCAAGGGTTACCCAGTCTTTGCATTGGCCGTGTACAGACCAATCTATAATTCTGGAGAGGTGGCAAGCCCAGTAGTATTTCTTGAGGTCTGGTAGGCCAATGCCTCCCTTTGTCTTAGGTTTCATCAGTTGTTCGTAAGCTATCCTAGGCCTTTTCTGTCTCCATAGGAACCTAGTACTGAGTCGTTTGTATAGCTGAAAGAAGGATGGGGGGAGTTTGATGGGTATGGCTTGTAAGATGTATAGAATGCGGGGGAGAATGTTCATCTTTAGAATTGCTGCCCTTCCAAACCAGGAGAAATGGGGATTGTTGCATTTGTTTAGGTCATTCGTAATGGTTTTGAGGATGGATTGATAGTTTTTGGAGAAGATATCTAAAAGGTTTGCTGTTAAGTGTACCCCTAGATATTTAATCTGATCATGTTTCCATTGAAAGGGGAAATTGTTTTTGCATTGTGTTACCATTTCTTGTGATAGGGAGATATTCAGGGCCTGGGATTTTGAAAAATAAATCTTGAAGTTGGAAATACTATGAAAATAATTTAGTTCCTTTAGAAGATTCGGGATCGAAATGTGTGGGTCCTGCAGGAATAGTAGTATGTCATCGGCGAATGCAGCCATTTTATAGGTGCAGTCGCCAATGGGGAAGCCTTTAACACTGTTGTTGGATCTGAGACATTGGAGGAAGGGTTCAAGGGTTAGAATGAATAGGATTGGGGAAAGTGGGCATCCCTGTCTTGTCCCATAACTGATGGAGAAGGTGTTCGACAGGTGGCCGTTTACACGTACTCTAGCGGTCGGAGTTGTATAAAGGGACATGATCGCATTAAACATTCGATCTTGGAGCCCAATATGTCTAAGGACTGCTCCTAGGTAGTCCCATGCCAGCCTGTCGAACGCCTTCTCTGAGTCTAGTGATAGAAAGAATCCTTGTTTATGTGTTGTAATCCAATGGTGAATATTTAGAGCTTTGATTGTATTATCTCTGGCTTCTCTTCCAGGAATAAAGCCCACTTGATCTCTCCCTATCAGAGAAGGCAGGAAAGTTAGCAGACGGGAAGCTAGAATCTTGGCGTATATCTTTATATCGACATTCAATAGGGATATTGGCCTATAATTACTGACTGTATAGGGTCTTTCTACTCTTTTGGGATCACTGTGATGTGGGCTTCTAGTAACCTATGAAATGGGAGAGGGAGAATGGATGATGTTAAGGAGTTAAAGGTCTTAATCATATGTGGGGTTAATGCGTCTGTAAAGGTTTTGAAGTAGGCAGCTGTAAGCCTATCGGGGCCTGGACTTTTACAATTTATAAGCTGTTTAATTGCCAATTTGAGTTCTTCTTCTGAAATAGGATTTTCTGAGTGGTGTCTTCTCTATCTATAGGTTTGGGGCCAAATTTGTTGAGGAAAGACTTGATTGAGGAATGTCTATTTTCAGCTCTACTATGGTTTGTTGTATGCTTAGGGAGATTAAATAGGTTAGAGTAGTAAGTTTCAAATTGGGCTGCTATGTCTGTCGGGGTGATATGGGCCTTCCCTTGAGGATCTTTGATGGTGTGAATGTTTGCGTGTGCTTTCCTAGTCTGGAGGGCTTTAGCAAGATATTTTCCGCATTTGTTACCGAATTCGTAGTAGAGCTTTTGGTGTAGGATAAATTTGCGTCGCGTTTTACGGTTTAGTTCTTCACGTAGCATTTTCCTGTGACAGGTAAGTTCATGATAGATTTGCTGAGCTAGCGATTGCTTGTGGGCAAGTTCAAGGATTTTGATCTTGTCAAGTAGGTCTGAAATTGTTTGTTGGTGGAATTTTCGACAGGCTGCTTTAAGGGCAATGAGTTTTCCTCGGACTACGCATTTATGGGCTTCCCATTGGGTGAGTGGGGCTGTGTCGGGTGTGTCGTTCTCAAGAAAAAATGTGTTTATGCAACTACGGACGTCATTAGTGACCTCTTCGGAAGTAAGCAATGATGAGTCTATGCACCAGATATTTTTGGGAATGTGTTTGTCAGGGAATGTCAGGGTCATTGTAATTGGGTGGTGATCTGAAAGTAGCATTGGTTCAATGGTGGCGGTGGATAAAAAGAGAATGTCTTTCTGGGATAGGAAAAGATAGTCGATTCTAGAATATTTGTTATGCGGGGCGGAGAAGAAAGTAAAGTCTTTTACGTCAGGGTGGAGGGTACGCCATGTGTCACGAAGAAGAAGATCTTGGATTTGCAGCTTCATTTGCCGGATAGCTTTGTATGGCAGGGAGGCCGTACCAGAGGAGGTATCCAAGATTGGGAAAAGGGCCACGTTATAATCACCTCCTAGGATAGTCATTCCAGAGTGAAAGTCTGAGAGTAGTCGTGAGATTGATCTAAAAAAGCTTACTTGTGCCGTATTGGAACTGTATATGCTGGCCAGAGTCACGGGTCATCCCTGGAGTCGGCCCTTTAGAAAGAGGTATCTGCCTTCTCTGTGTCTACGAGTGAGTCTATGGGTTGCCAGTCAAGGTTCTTTGAAATTAAAATTGATACCCCTTTGGTTTTTGCGTACAAGTTGGTGGCGTGATATACTGTTGGGAACATATGGTTCATAAGCTTGGGGATTTTGTTTGTGCGAACGTGCGTTTCTTGTAGGAATACTATGTTTGCTTTCAGTTTATACATCATATCAAGCACTTGGCCACGTTTTTCAGGGAATGTTGAGATCCTTAGCGTTTAGTGAGACTACTTTAAGCGTGGAGGTTTTTTTTGTTGTGTGTACGTGCGACATAGTGTGCTGCTGTTTGATCTTAGAAGTGTCAGAAAATTGCGAAGTGTCGGGCTGTTATCTTCACACGTGTGAACAGGAGGGGTCTGAGGCAAAGTAGGTTCTTACGCAGTTTTTTTGTTTTGACAGGAATGTGGTGGCGGCGGAGGCTGTGAGGTAGAGAGGGGAGGAAGGGGGAGGGCAGACAGGAAGGGATAAGTAGGAATGAGATCGACAGAAAAGAAAAGGAGGGGGGAGGAGACGGAGAGGATAGGGGGGGAGGGGAGAGGGAGGATGGGGTGGGGTAGGCGATAGTCCGGATTTAGGGAGGTTGTATGTAACCTACCCTAATGATAGGAAGGTATCCGGTAAGGTTAGACAGGAACAGTCACGTTCCCGTCTTGTGGGGAGGTGAAGGGTGTCGGAACGAAACAGTCGAGACACGATGTCTTCCGTCCACTGAGGTTCATGCTGTAGATTGAGAGAGGGAGCCCGTGTCTATGTGGGTTAAGTGTAGTAGTTGTAGGTCCAAACTCAGGGGAGTCAAATGTAAGGCATTTATTGAAGTCATTCAGCAAATGTATTTGAATGAACATTAACAATTCTAGATTATAAAACATATTGTATTACTATAGAAACCAAAGGAGAAACATAGAATCCTCTTTACCCAAAAGTATCTTCCAATCGAGTGGAGATGGGAGAGAGCTCCAACAGTAAACAGATGGGTAGCGACTAATTTGTATCCGACTTTGTATCAAAATCTAGTAGTGTTGTGTGTGGGTGGGATCAGCATAGACTTTAAGGTGTGTTCAGCATCCCAGAGATCGTAAGGTAAGATAGCCCTGTAACACCCTGTGGTGGG
The DNA here is from genome assembly GCA_028564925.1 of Lithobates sylvaticus. Taxonomy (NCBI): domain Eukaryota; kingdom Metazoa; phylum Chordata; class Amphibia; order Anura; family Ranidae; genus Lithobates; species Lithobates sylvaticus. The sequence goes on along the minus strand of CM053027.1, from coordinate 263,716,272 downwards.
GATGGTTAGGTGCATGTATTAAGTGCAATTGAATTGGGAGTGTCAAATTCAATCGTTTAATTGAGTTTTGAGAATATAGGAGGATACATGCGGGAGAACCTTCTGATACAGTCTAACTTTTAAACATTCTTGTAACCTCTTTCCCAGGAGAGGTATCTGGAGGAGGGGCAAGATTACACAGAGACCACTTTATGGTAGCTATGTGGGTGGTCTGGAGCTCTTAACTGCTAAAATAGTTTTTATCTATAATACCAGACCATCCTGATATCAGGAGGGGTGTCGATGTGATATGTAAATTAGATCCGTATATCTTTGTGGGGAGGGAGTCGGTCTCTGTGCAGCATCACCCCCCTCGTCTTCTCAAATGTACCCTCTACATAGCATCTGAAACATTACTTGTATTAATTGAACCTTAGATTAGGGTAGTTGTGTGAGCATAGGAGATGAGGAGGTCTATATCTAAAATACCTTCTGGGGTAGGATGTAGAGGGGTCAGGGGGTTGAGGAGGGGGAAGGGCAAGAGGATGGGGCATTGGGGAGGGAACAAAGGGGGAAGGGGAGGGTCTAGGGAAGGGTGGGGTAAGGTATTTGGAGCTAAAATTCTATTCTTGAGGATATATATTCAACTATGAGAGTCATTTAGTCTCTTGGTTCGGGCTTAGGCATTATACTGGGGAGTATGTGATTATCCCTGAGGAAATACCTTTCACCATTGAGACCGCTAGTTCTTCTAGATGGGATAGGCAGAGCATGAGGGTCTCCTAGGGGAAACAGTTTATCCAGGGATATGTTCACTCATTTTGAATCAAACTTCTAGGGGGTGTTGTCGACATCGGTCAGGAATATCTGGGACAGGCAGTCCCTGGGAAAAGAAGGGAAAAGTTAGCTTTGCTGTGGCCGCTTTTGGCCAATTCTTGTCCTCCTGGGTGTCATAGATGATGTTCGTAGAAAGGTTCCCGTCTTGATGAGGTGCATTTGGTGTTGAGATGTGTAGAGGTGAGAGTGTTCAGTCAGATCTTTCATGGCGGGCTCTTCTGTGAGCCGGAGAAGCGGTTTGGCTGTTGCGCACGGCATTTCGGGGGTCCAAAGTGTTGGGTTCTCTTGGGGGGGGGGTGGATCTGCGGCGTCTGATGTGAAAGTCATCACAGACTGGGATAGCATCGGTGGAGGCTGAACTTCTCATGTGTGGTGGAAGAAGGGTGTTGTACCAATCTGGGATATCGATGCATGGTCGATTTTAGTGTTTCGCAGAAGGCGGGTAGGTCTTCTGGCAGGCGTAGGTTTGCTGTGCGACCTTGAAAGGAAGCCGAGAGGCAAAAGGGGATATTCCACCTGTACTGGATCCCTTTAGTGCGTAGGAGGTCAAGGAGAGGGCGTAGGTCTCTTCTATTTCGAAGGGTGATCGACGAGAGATCTTGGAATAACTGTATGTCAGCTGCTTGGTAAAGTAGGAAGCGACGGTCTCTAGCCCTATGAAGAATTTCCTCCTTTAATTTGAAGTTGAGTAGACAGCAGATAACATCTCTGGGTGGGTCTGTGTCTCTGCCTCTGGGTCTTAGGGCTCTATGCAGGCATTCAAAGTCAATGGGCGCTTCAGGTGGTCTGCCCAGAAGATCATTAAATATGGCGATAGTGGCTTTTGCGACTTGCGAGTTTTCAATGGACTCAGGGATTCCTCTTACCCGACTATTGTGGCGACGGCCACGGTTGTCCAAATCTTCCATATGTCTCTGGATATCCCTGAGTTGTGTAGTTTGGGAGTGGGAGGTGGTCTGTAATTGCTGGATGGCAGTGTCATGGAGGGTTGTTGTTTCCTCCAGATCATCTACTTGTGCTGCCATGGCCTGGACGTCTCTCCTGAGATCCGTGATGGCAGATGACAGTGTGGCTTTGATATCTTCTGCCACAGATCGCAGATCCTGCATGCATAGAGGCTGTGGGGCACAGGCTACATCTGCTGAGGGTTGGGGCTGTGTGTGGTTTCTGCCTGAGGGGCTGAGGCTGGAGGATCGTGCGGCGTTGGAGTAGGCCCGATTAGAAGCCGGGGCCTTGCGTACCTGGGTCTGGAAGATGTCCGGAATGTTGCGGCCGATTTGAGTACCGGATCCTCTAGGGGAGCGGGACCTCACTGGGGAGGGACTCTAGGGGAGAGGGACCTCACTGGGGAGGGATCCCTGGAGTTTTTCCCCATGTTTGGCGGCAGATGGCTCGGCTCGGCTGGGCTTATGTAAAACCTCCGTGGACGGGAGCTCAGACACTAAGCGGCCATTCAGGTCCAGCACCAAACCACGCCCCCCTCTGTTTTTAACACAAATTGTTAGACAGGATTATTCGGTTGGTAGCAAACTGGTTGGCGAGCTGAGCTGGGAATTTTGTTTGGTTTTGTCTTCTGAGCTAGACCCTGTCTACTGCACATGCCCAAGGGAATGGTGCCCATTTTTGTTGCTGGAATCCTATATCACGGTGCTCAGAGACATGCAGTGTTACTTTTTGGTGTCTGTAAGTTTTTAAAAAATTTCCTTTTGTGAGCGGTTTTACACTATATGGAGCATCTCTTCTATTATATGCACACTGGTCCTGCTGAGTGTATTCCCATTGGATTTGTAGTTCCCTGTGTGCTGTGAATGCATGTGACGATAGCTAACCAGCTAAATTACTGCCATTTCCTGTGAAGGAGTAGCGGTTAGAGGACTACTTTTACTTATTCTCACTATGTGCATTTGACCACTCTTATAATGATCATAAAATCCGGTAAGCCTTTTGTGTGACCATAGACACCTAGGCGACCTTAAGCATTTGAAAGCGACTGCTTGAGAAGTCATTCCTATCTTCTCATCACTGCCTGTGGGACATTTCTACCTTGTTTTGGGAATATACAGTGCCTTGAAAAAATATTCATACTTTTTTGAAATTTTCCACATGTTGTCATGTTACAACCAAAAACGTAAATGTATTTTATTGGGATTTTATGTGATAGACCAACACAAAGTGGCACATAATTGTGAAGTGGAAGGAAAATGATAAATGGTTTTCAATTTTTTTTACAAATAAATATGTGAAAAGTGTGGCGTGCATTTGTATTCATCCCCCCTGAGTCAATACTTTGTAGAACCACCTTTACTGCCATTACAGCTGCAAGTCTTTTTTAGGGATGTCTCTACCAGCTTTGCACATCTAGAGAGTGACATTTTTGCCCATTCCTCTATGCAAAATAGCTCAAGCTCTGTCAGATTGGATGGAGAGCATCTATGAACAGCAATTTTCAAGTCTTGCCACAGATTCTCAATTGGATTTAGGTCTGGTCTTTAACTGGGCCATTCTAACACATGAATATGCTTTGATCTAAACCATTCCATTGTAGCTCTGGCTGTATATTTAGGGTCATTGTCCTGCTTGAAGGTGAACCTCCGCCCCAATCCCAAAGTCTTTTGCAGATTCTAACAGGTTTTCTTCTAAGAGTGCCCTGTATTTGGCTCCATCCATCTTCTCATCAACTCTGACCAGCTTCCCTGTCCCTGCTGAAGAAAAGCAACCTAACAAAATTATGTTACCACCACCATGTTTCACAGTGGGGATAGTGTGTTCAGGGTGATGTGCAGTGTTACTTTTCCGCTACACATAGCATTTTGCTTTTAGCCTAAAAAGTTAAAATTTTGGTCTCATCTAACCAGACCACCATCTTCCACATGTTTGCTGTGTCCCCCACATGGCTTCCTGCAAATGGGACTTCTTACGGCTTTCTTTCAACAATGGCTTTCTTCTTGCCACTCTTCCATAAAGGCCAGATTTGTGGAGTGCACAACTAATAGTTGTCCTGTGGACAGATTTTCCCAATTGAGCTGTGGCTCTCTGCACCTCCTCCAGAGTTACCATGGGCCTCTTGGCTGCTTCTCTGATTAATGCGTTCCTTGCCCGGACTGTCAATTTAGGTGGACGGCCATGTCTTTGTAAGTTTGCAGTTGTGCCATGCTCTTTCCATTTTCAGATGATGGATTGAACAGTGCTCCGTGAGATTTTCAAAACTTGGGTTATTTTTTTTTTAAAACCTAACCCTGCTTTAACCACATGCCGACCGCGCTATAGTCGAAAGACGGCCACAGCGCGGTCGGCTTGTTCTAAGTGGATGTCCTACGGACGTCCTCCCAGAAACTTGCTCCCACGCGCCCCCTGGGGTGCGCACTCGGGAACATCCGTGACCGCCGGGTCCCGAGGACCCGGCGCATCACGGTAAACAGCTGCTGATGGCGGCCGTTTACCATGTGATCGCTCCGTCAAATGACGGAGCGATCACATGTACACAAACCGGCGTCACGTCATGACGCCGGTTCCTCCCTCCCCTCTCTGTACCGATCGGTACAGAGAGGGGAGAAGCGGAGAGGGGGAGAGACAGGACCAGCGCTGTGGGCTGGATGTGTAGTGCCCACAGCGCTGGTCAATACACTGCCACCACTGTGCAATGTTCTGCCACCACTGTGCAATGTTCTGCCACCACTGTGCAATGCTCTGCCACCACTGTGCAATGCTCTGCCACCACTGTGCAATGCTCTGCCACCACTGTGCAATGCTCTGAAACCACTGTGCAATGCTCTGCCACCACTGCAATACTCTACCAATACTGTGCAACACTGTAATACTCTGCCAATACTCTGCCAATACTCTGCCAATACTCGCCAAATACTCTGCCAATACTCGCCAATACTCTGCAATAATTTTTAATAGAAACAAAGAATTTTTTTTTTTTTTTTTACCGAATTTTATGTATTTTTTGATTTATAGCGCAAAAAATAAAAAACTCAGCGGTGATATTAAATACCACCAAAAGAAAGCTCTATTTGTGTGAAAAAAAAAAGGACACAAAATTCATTTGAGTACAGTGTTGCATGACGGAGTAATTGTCATTCAAAGTGTGAGAGCACCGAAAGCTGAAAATTGGTCTGGTTAGGAAGGGGGTTTAACTGCCCAGTGGTCAAGTGGTTAAACTTCTCCACAACTTTATCCCTGACCTGTCTGGTGTGTTTCTTGGCCTTCATGATGCTGTTTGTTCACTAAGGTTCTCTAACAAACCTCAGATGGATTCACAGAACAGCTGTATTTATACTGAGATGAAATTACACACAGGTGGACTCTATTTGCTAATTAGGTGACAACTGAAGGCAATTGGCTCCACTAGATTTTAGTTTTAGAGTAGAGGGGCTGAATACAAATACACACCACACTTTTCAGATATTTATTTGTAGAAAAATTGAAATTGAAAACCATTTATCATTTTCCTTCCACTTCACAATTATGTGACACTTTATGTTGGTCTATCACATAAAATTCCAATAAAATACATTTAAGTTTTTGGTTGGAACACGACAAAATGTGGAAAAGGGGTATGAATACTTTATCAAGGCACTGTACATGTCCATATGACTTCTCATTTTACTCTTCAGATTGATTTTTTATTTTTTTTTATTGTTTTTAATATAATGCACATTTATATATTATAATATTTTTTTTTTTTTTGCACGTACATTGTCACAGCATTGGATTTATGCATATTGATTGTTTTGCACATTTTTCACAGTATTTGATTGAAGTTCAGTGTTTGATTTATACTACTTTAGAGCTGTATGGATGCGATCCTAATCATATTAGGAACTAACCATAAATTTATTGTCACTGGTAGAGCACTGCAACCTGTTAGTATATTAACTCTAATGCCCCATACACACGGTCAGACTTTCCGACGTAAAATGTACGATCGGAGCTTGTTGTCTGAAATTCCGACCGTGTGTAGGCTCCATCAGACAGTTTCCATCGGAATTTCCATCGCACAAAATTTGAGATCTGGTTCTCAAATTTTCCGACAACAAAATCCGTTTGTGTACACAATTCCGATGCAGAAAGTGCCACGCATGTTCAGAATAAATTAGGAGATGGAAGCGCTCAGTCTGGTAAAACTAGCATTCGTAATGGACATAGCACATTCGTCATGCTGCAATTTTTTAAATAGTTTAATGCAGAGCATTCTCTTCTTCTTTATAATGCTAGAAGAATGAAGTAGTTTGCTGCTCATAGTCACACAGAGTTCTCTCAAACGTCTTTCTTTCTAATTTCTCGTGATCTCGTTTGACCTTATCTTCTGGCTACACAGACGTCCCGCCTCTAAGTCCCACAACTCCAATCTGTCTCCTACCATCCTAGCCTCAGCAGCGGCATATCACAATTTACATCATAATGTTACTTTGGGGCTGAACCCCTGCAAACCCTTACTTCCACTTACATTGCTCTACCAGCTAATCCCAAACCTCTCTCTCCAACCATTGTTGCCTAAAGGTATCAAATATCTGTCCGACTTATATATGCATGATCTCCTTAAACCTTTCTCCAAGTTGCAAGCCGAGTTTGAATTACCCACTTCGGAATACTATAGGTACTTGCAGATAACCCACTGTCTACTAAACAATGCCCATTTATTCAACCCACTTCCTAGAATGTTCGGCCTTCCTGTCACATTTATGTTTTACAAGGGCTTTTTTTAGCCAAAGGTGGTAGAATGTAGTCCGGCCACCTCTGGAAATGACCCTGTTCACTGCCTGGCTTCTGTGTTACAAGTAACAACATGCTTCTCCCAGCATATCCCACAGAACCTTCCTGCCAGGGATGAGTGTGTTTATGGGCTGCAGGGAGGAAATCCTATCCTGAGAAGCGGCCTAGTGCTCAGATTATGATGGCTGCCGCTGGATGATCTTCCTGCCGCTGCTGCTTCTGGCCACTGGGGATAGAGGAAAAACCGCAAATGCACTGTGGAATGTGCAGGAAAGATGAAAGATGGTGCAGCTGTTGAGAGGTGAGCAGATGAGGACAAGAGACCCCACATAGTCACCAGAGACCCCGAAAGCCACTTGGGAAGTAAGGAGTGGGACACATTTAGATGGGGGTGCCTGATTTTAGCCTTGCTTAGGGCAGCACAAAACCAAAATACACCACTGCACTTTGGGGTCTGCATACGTTTACCCCACACAAAGGAAAATGTGTCTTTTTCTTTTGCATGAGGCAAGCGTATACAGACCACTTTTGGCTCTGCATACATTTACTCAACACAGAGGAAAATATATCCTTTTCACTAAACTAAGAACGGACTTTTAAGCAGTGTATAAGACAAAATAAAAATAAAAAAAAGGGAAAACACAAAAAAGATATATAATTTTTCAATCACTTTATTTATAAGAAATGACTGAAGAAAAGGGTATAAGATATTAGAGCTGGTGGGCTGGATGGGAGAAAGAGGGTTCGATATAGGAATGGGTGGGTATGGGCATTCATGATGGAACAAATTCAGGTTGATATTGGGGACCATGGAATGAGGAGGATGAGAGATCAGTATAGAAGTGTGAAGGAGCTGGTACGTTAGAAGGCAGAGGATAATTCTGTGGGGATGATGAAAGGAGTAATGGGGCAGTGAAAGCAATCGTTCAAGAAGGGGGCTAATTGTAAGAGTGTGGTAAAATCGCTGCAGGCCCTGTAAAGCAGTGCATGGATAGCTCAGTGGTGGACCATCACTTATTTTGGCAGCTCTAAATTGCATAGCTACTGCAGAGATGCTATCCATGCACTGCTTCTTCAGGTTACCGCCCATCTCCAGGACATGGTACAAAGTGCGTCAGAAGCAGGCCCATGGGTTGATAAATGTAAAGTTATGCACTTGGGGGCTAAGAATATGCATGCATCATACATACTAGGGGGAGTACAACTGGGGGAATCCATAGTGGAGAAGGATCTGAGGGTTTTGGTAGATCATAAGCTTAATAATGGCATGCAATGCAAAGCTGCGGTTTCCAAAGGGAGCAAAGTCCTTTCTTGTATTAGGAGAGGCATGGACTCTAGAGAGAGAGATATCATTTTGCCTCTGTACAAATCATTAGATGAGACCTCATCTGGAATATGCAGTTCAGTTTTGGGCACCAGTTCTCAAAAAGGATATCGGGGAACTTTAGAAAGTGCAGAGAATGACACCAAACTAATAAGAGGCATGGAGGAGCTCAGCTATGAGGAAAGATTAGAGGAACTGAATTTATTTTCTTTTGAGAAGAGGAGATTAAGGGGGGATATGATCAACATGTATAAATACATAAAGGGTCCATATAGTGAACTTGGTGTTGAGTTATTCACTTTAAGGTCATCACAGAGGACAAGGGGGCACCCTTTTACAACTAGAGGAAAAAAGATTTAATCTCCAAATACGGAAAGGTTTCTTCACAATAAGAGCTGTGAAAATGTGGAATATACTCCCTCCAGAGGTGGTTCTGGCCAGCTCAGTAGATTGCCTGGATTCTATCTTTAACCACTTCAATACCAGGCACTTAGACACCTTCCTGCCCAAGCCAATTTTCAGCTTTCAGTGCTGTCGCAATTTGAATGACAATTGCACGGTCACGCTACACTGTACCCAAACAATTTTTTTATCATTTTGTTCCCACAAATAGAGCTTTCTTTTGGTGTTATTTGATCACCTTTGTGATTTTTATTTTTTGCGCAACAAATAAAAGAAGACCGAAAATTTTGAAAAAAATGTTTTTCTTTGTTTCTGTTTTTGTAAATAATTAGGTTTTCTAATTCAATGATGGGTACGGATATGGCTGCACTGAAGGGCATTGATAAGGCGGCACTGATGGGCACAGATGAGGTGGCACCAATGATGTGGCACTGATGTGGTGGCACTGATGATGGGCACTGATAGGTGGAACTGATGGGCACTGATAGGTGGCACTGGTATGTGGCACTGATGAGCACTCATAGGCAGCATTGATGGGCACTCATAGGCGGCACTGATGGGAACTCATAGGCGGCACTGATGGGTACTTATGGTTGGTACTAATAGGTGGCACGGATGGGCACTGATAGGTGGGCACTGATGGACACGGATGGGCACTGATGGACACTGATGGGTGGCACTGATGACACCGATAGGTGGCATTGCTGGGCATTACTGAATTATTATTTTACATTATGGTGCCAGTCAGTACCCATTTTTGGGCACTGATTGGCACAGACCGGGCACCGATTTGGCACATTGGGCACATGTGGATGGCCATGGGGGATGTACCTGGCCATTCACATGTTGCCCCCTTCCCTGGTGGTCCTAGCGGCTTCCCCGGTGGTCCAGTGTGGACACATGAGGGGGGGCTGCGCTGATAAACAATCAGCGCATACCCCCCTGTCAGGAGAGCCGCCAATCGGCTCTCCTCTACTCGCGTCTGGCAGACGCGAGTGAGGAAAACCCGGTCACCATCTTTTCCTGTTTACATCTTGATCAGCCGTGATTGGACATGGCTGATCACATGGTAAAGAGCCATCGTCGGGGGCTCTTTACCGAGATCGGTGTAGCAGTGTGTCAGACTGAGGTGGTTGTTATCCTGAAGGACGTCATATGACGCCCATTCGGGATAACTTATCCACCGCCTGGCCGTCATTCTGCTATAGGCCGGGCGGGAAGTGGTTAAAGCTGAACTTCAGTAATTTTTTCAACTTTCCATCTATTAAATCTTCTGCCCTTGTTGTTTTAACTTTGTATAATAAAACATTTTTTTTCTGACAATAAATACCTTATACAGCCCACTTCCTATTTCTTGTCTGGTAAAAAAGCCTAGACTTATGATATCATGCACAGCTCTCTCTATCACTTTTGTGAGAGTTTGCCAGGAAGGGTGGGGGGATGAGTCATAAGAGGGCCATTGAGAGCTGGAGGTGTGCCTCTGTGTGTCTGTGCAAATCCAGGAAGTGAACAGACAGCAGCTTCAGCTGCCCACATTTAAAATGGCTGCAGCCAGACTCTGTGGGGGGAGATTTCTGCAGCATATTTGGCAAGTAGAGAATCACAGTATATATAAAATAATATGCAAAGTGGTTGGAGGTAAGCTTCAGAATGGCAAATATGCTTTTAATTATGTGAGCAGACTGCAGTTCCTCTTTAACGTACATAATATAACTGGGTACTAACATTTATAGGTAAAGGTCCAGGGAAAATTGGATTGCCTCTCAGGGGATCAGGAAGGATTTTTTTTCCCCTGCTGTAGCAAATTGGACCATGTCTTGCTGTTTTTTTTTTGCCTTCCTCTGGATCAACTGTGGGTGAATGATTGTGTATATGGGATTGTATGTTTTTTTTTTTTTGGTTAAACTGGATTTTTCAACCTGACTAACTGTGTAACACTTCCCACAGAACTTCACGTGTTAGATTCTCTGCAGTATGCCATTGACTTCCCCGTAAGATCATCATAATTGAACTTGATATCAATTGTAATTTTTCCAGGTATCTACAGGAAGAATACCTTTGTTTACAGATGATTTCTGTGACGGAACGTCCCTACACTCCTCTTGAGTGCGTTCGTCATATATCACTTCCTCCCAGTCTGGATATAGGTATAAGATATTCCAACCGCTCCCAAGCACCAAACGAGACGAGACTTACTTAGTGCCAACATGGACTGATTTACTACAAAACTAAAACTGGCATTTATATACAGTAGAAGAGGAGATCCCCTCCTGCTCATATTACTCTAACAATACACTTGTAACAACTTAACATAATTAACTAATCCCTTTAAGCAGCCGATGTGACTAGTACCTAACATAATTAGCATGAGCTAATTATCTAATCATTGACCCAGACTAGTTGACTGAGAGAAGACCCCTCAGGACAAGACTCTAAGGCTCCTAGCTCATTTGAATGACTATTCAATAGACATTACCATATTACCATAAACATTAACACAACAGACAGGTGGCTTGAGTTCATGACATTAGCATCTGACAGTGTGTGTCCCAACAGTCATTCAGTCTCTTGCTAATATGCCAAATACATATACAGAGTGTGTCTTGGGGGGGCCAGCATGGACCTGAATCCAAGTAAAACCAGCTCAGTGGTCCCCAGGCCCATAATCGCAAGGCAATAGGCTCACATTCAGTCCCCTCCAACAGCCTCTGTCCCGGCTAGGTCTGTCACAATACCCTCAAGGCATACTTAAGGAACATCAAAGATACCTATTCCCTAAGCATAGGGAGACACTTGGTAACTCTACATGGGTAGTAAGCTGTGAATAACTGCATGCAAAGGAGTTGGTATTTTTGGATCCCATCACAGAACTGCAGAGGTAGAAGCATGATATACTGTATGAATTGCTTTTGTATACATATAATGCTATCCTTTTTTAGTATGCTCTTACTTTGTTACCACAGTTCTGAGTGCAGTTGGTATTGCACTGAATGTGATGATGATGAAACTAACAACTCTTAACCCTGAAGGACAGGAAGGAGAAGGGGCTGAACCATGTCAAAGACAAACCCAGCTTAGACAAAGGATTTACTAATCAACTGCCCTAAGCCACCTTGGGCAAAGAAAATACATGGTCTCAAAGCTGGCTGAGGATATTGTTCAGATTCTAAGGAATGTGACCTACACATCAGGGAAACCTCAGTTCCAATGTCCACTTTCTAATAGGCCTTTTTACTTTAGTTGACAAAATCCGTCGATGATCAGCTGGCATTTAAAATTACAATCTTAAAAGCAATTGGCAGCTACTTATCCATATCCTCTTTTATACTGTCACAGGCAGGTCGTCATTATAGAGATTGCAAAGGTAAACGTTTTTTTTTTTTTTTTTTTAAATCCCACCCTGGGTCCCAGCAAAGCCAGTGAAACCCAGAAGTGAGGGGAGAAAAGAGCTGCAAATGCGCACAGCACTGGATTAAATGAGGACTTAGGTAAGTAAAAGGGGGAGTGGTGGGGGGGGGTGCTGATGCCTAAACATTTTACCTTAATGCATTATTTGCATTAAGATAAAAAATGTTTAGGTTTTAAAACACAATTTTTTTTTTTTGAAGCACGTGATTAGAGCCCATTATGGTGGGCTCGGGGCGCAAAGCACTGCACTCTGAGTCCACCCAGTTGTGTTGCAATAGTAAATGAATATTCGCTATTGTAACACTGATTCTCCTCCTAGCCAATCAGGAAGCTGGTCATGAGACCCGTCACCCGATTGGCCTAAAGGAGATCCGACCGGATTGGCTGCCAGGAGAAGAAGAGAGGAGATGCTGGCGAATCGAAGCCACCAGGAGAAGGAGGGAGGAGACACTGGGGAGCAGCAGCCGCCCGTAGCCCAGATAAAAGCCGCCCACATGAAGTGCAGGGCCCAAACTGACTGGGGGTGCCTCCTGTGTCCCCCGCAACTCCCAGGCTGACTGGGGGGGCTTCTGTGCCGTCCAGCCGACTTGGGGGATGGTGGCGGCTGTTGAATTGTTTGCCTCCCCAAAAAAAACAAAAAAAACGCCACTGCCACTGGGCTATCGCCTATTTCAAGTCATTAGAAAACACCTGTGAAATGTTTTGGCTTTTCTGCAATGTTTCAGCTCTGTTTAAAAAGGAAGAGCCAGAAAAAAGGAACATACAGTAAAAGTATTGTTTGAAAATAAATCTAAGCAGGTTTATGTTCTTCCAACTGATTTGCAGCACATTTTCAGCTGAACTCACACAATTTTAAACCCGCATTTCAGTGCAAGTTTGAGGGCGATTTGAAAGACATATGTGTGGGTTTATGCACAGATGTCTATTGACATCACCCCCAAACTCGCTAAAAGTAGTGCAGGAACTACTTTTGGGAATTGGTGCGACGCGGCAAAGTCAGCATTGCACCGATTCGGAACGGTGCCGTTGCCAGCAATATGCTGCAATTTGGCATGTGATTTGACATGTCAAATCGCATGTCAAACTGGCCCGATGTAAACGGGGGCTTAAACATTCGATTTTTCAGAGTTTAAAGCTTAACGCAAAGCTATTTACAAAAAAAATAAGTTCACCTTTAGTAACATGTTATATGTTACACCTGTATGTAACATGTTACTAAAGCAGCAGTCTCACGCTCCCCAAACCCTCATTGTGACAGTGGGTGAGTGATCCTCTCCCCACGCCTGCTGTAACAATTTAAAAACAGTGTGGCCATGCAGGGTTCCGCCCCCACGCGGCTGCATCATTAATTCACACAGTCCTTTGAATAAATAAACTACAAGTCCCGTCTCCCACCACGGCATATGGCTTGTTGTTTTCAATTAACTGCGAGGGCGCTGGTGCATGTTTTCATGCATGTTTTTTATTACAGATTATTAAAAATAGTGTAGCATATGAGAAGGTAGAATAATTTTAAACGGAAAATATGGAAAGTAAAAAAAAAAAAAAATCAAAAGGTATTTTATCAATGACAAATTATTTATTGCTCAAAAAGCATATATTTGTAGACAGACAATTATCATTACCACAGCTCCTACTTGGCCAAATCACTGAGTCTCTGACACAGTTTTTTAATAGCTATGAATAGGTTAAACATGGGCGAAAAGTAAGGAGGCAAAGCGCCAGGAAAACATCCAAATCAAAACAAAATCTAATTAGTATGAGTGTTTTAGCGAGGGTTTCTATGGACACACCACAGAGTCTTATTATCAAATGCATATTAATGCATAGAGTAGGCGAGCTGCAGATGAAAACATCACATGAGGAACAGTGAGCACTTGTTATTCAGGCACAATCCCATCAGAAGACAGAACACCCTTTTGAAAAGTATTCCACAGTAAAAACGGTCCCACTCTTTACCAGCAAATGCATAAGGATTGACAAAAGTCTTTTTTACAAATCAAAGCAAGATTAAACAAAGGCTATAATTGTATGGTTTTGTTTGTATAGAAAGGAACGCTATAATGAGATATGAGAAAACAAAACAATATGAAGGAGATGTGTACAAGCTCTATGCAAATACAATGGAAGAATTGAAAAGCCTAGACAGGGTTAGCTTATTTCAGTTAACAGAAATACAGAGAAACTGGAAACATTGTGAGGCATATTTATAAGAGGCTGAAATTGATGTTTTGCCATTTTCAATAAAAATAAAAAATCTGTTTGGGATTACTTTTGAATAGTTCTTCCATATTTTTGCAAAGAAAAAATCCAAGCAAAACATAGTTATATATTTTACAGATTATTAATGTCTATTAAAAAATTGGGTGTGGCCAAACTCTTAGCTGTGGGAGGGGCTAAATGGCAAGGGGACCACTGTGTACAAACTGCAGGGTTGAAGAGTGCGCTATGTACGAGTGCAAGGTTGAGGAGAGATCTGTGTACTGAGTGAAGGGGTGGAAAGGTATGCTATGTATTGAGTCTAGAGTTGAGGGGTGCGCTATATGAAGTGTGCAGGGTCGAGGGGCATGCTACGTACAGAGTGCAGGGCTGAGGGATGCACTACATACAGATTGCAGGGTTGAGGGGTAATCTATGTACAGACTGAAGAGTTGAGGGTGCGCTACATACAAAGCGCAGGGCTGAGGGTCGCGCTATGTATTAAATGCACGGCTGAGGGGTGTGCTGTGTACAGAGTCCAGGGTTGAAGAGTGCGTTACGTACTGAGTGCAGGGTTAAAAGGTGCGCTACATACTGAGTGCAGGTTTGAGGGCTGTGCTATGTACTGAATGCAGGGCTGAGGGGATGTGCTCTGTGCTCCCAAGTTCTCGCCCAGTACAGAGCTCTCTTCCCCACACATCCTGTAGTAAGTAAGTAATGTATAGAGCGCAAGGGTCAGGAGTACATAAAACACAAATGCATCGTCATCTACTAGTTATAAAATGTTCAGTGCTTACAAATAATTTTACCCCTTTAACCACTTGCCGACCACGCTGTAGCCAAATGATGGCTACAGTGCTGCTGGCTTGTTCTGGGATGCCAGCATATCGAGGAGTTTCCGTGATCGCGTCCGCAGCAGGGCACAGGAACCTCGCTCTGTGATAGAAGTGTCCTCCGGACACTGGTGATCACAGATTGAGGTAAAGAGCCAAACATTGGCTCTTTACCACATGATCAGCTGTGTCCAATCACAGCTGATCAGGGATGTAAACAGAGGCTGGTTATCGGCACTCATTTCCTCATGCTGAAAGCATGAGGAGAGGAGAAGAGAGCCGATAACAGGCTTGTTTAAAAGGGACAGGTAGACTGATAATCAGGCCACTGATTATTAGTGTCCTAATTATAAGTGCAATCCCAACAGTTCCCACCAGTGCTGCCAATCAGTGCCGATCAGTGCTGCCAATCAGTGTCACCTATCAGTGCCACCTATTAGTGCCAGACAGTGCTGCCTATCAGTGCCCCCTATTAGTACCACCTCTTAGGGCCCCCTATCAGTGCAGCCTCATCAGTGCCTCCTCATCAGTGCCCACCAGCGCCGCCTCATCAGTGCCCATCAGTGCTGACTCATCAGTTCCACCTCATCAGTGCCCATCAGTGCAGCCTATTAGTGCCCATCAGTGCAGAATTATCAGTGCACATCAGTGAAGGAAAGAAATGACCTTGCAAAATTTTATAACAAACAATAAAAAGATTTGTTCTTTTTTCAAACATTTTTGGGCTTTCTTGGTTTATTTAGCAAAAAAAATCCAATGAGGGTTAAATACCACCAAAAGAAAGCACTATTTGTGTGGAAAAAAAAGATAAAAATGTTGTTTGGGTACAGTATTTTGCACGTAATTGTCATTCAAAATGCGACAGCGCTGAAAGCTGAAAATTGGCCTGGGCAGGAAAGGGGGTAAAAGTACCCAGTAGGCAAGTGGTTAAGTCCACTTTCCCATGAATGGTCAGGGGACAGTAAAAACAGGTAGGTGAGCCCAAGTTTTACTGCCCCCTGGCCACCCACCCACATGTAAAATACAGCTAGAGGAGGCTACTCACATGCCATGGCTGTGGCATTTCACGTCACAGCCACAAACAAATTACCATGTCATTTTGAGTTGATAATCAACTAAATCAGCTATAAAGTCAAGGGGCTGCACCACAACTGGGAGCCAAACACTTGGCTTGTGGTTGTGGTGCAATAGCACCATTATAAACTGCCATTTTGTCACTATATTGTGATCTCTGAAAAGCGATCCACTGCAGATTACTTTTCAGAGCTTTGGCTCGTGTGAACCTAACACTCATTGCAATGCCACCCATATTCCTGTTCTTTTAACATAGAGACAGTAAGCTGACACCTATGCTTCATAGGTGCATAGGCTGCTGTGGCAGTGTTAAAAAGACAGAGATATGGCTGGCATTACAGTTATTGTTATCAAAGAGCCTGTACAGCATAGGAGGCAATTCTAGCAGCTCCTCATTTTTCCTGGGGGAAAAAAAAACTTGTTATTGGTCATTGTGGGAGCCTTGCTGCTTGTAGTTCAGTAGCTTGTCTGCAGGCAGGCTCCTCCCCTCATCAGAGCTGTTGCTTCATCCTGCTCCTGCACTGACTGGAAGCACTGGGGGCAAACATTTAGTTGTAGGGATGAAAAGCACACTTTGCTTGCCAATTGGCAGAAGAAACAATGGGAAGGGCCACAGCCTCTAGGCTACAGCATGCAGCATGCACCCTGCCCTGCTGCCTCCACAGCCAATGAGTAGCTGAAGCTGCCCCAGAAGTCCCTCCCTGCTGACATCAACCTGCTCTCTTCCAAGTCCCGGCCTGCCTGCATAGTAAACTAACAGGCTGGGACTTGTGTAAACACTGTGGAATGTGTAACAGTGCAGCTCCCCTCCTGTTCCTGCAGCTGAAAGGCTAGATTAGCCTAGATGCTGTGCCGCTGGTGGACACTCTGGGGGGAGTTTTGACCCCTGAACCCCCTCCTTATCTACGCCCCAAACTCTTCTATAATTCCTCCAAAAATAAAAACCAAAATTAGATATTATCCCTTCAATTTTGTGCTTATTTTCTTTTCTTCAGCTTTAATTAGACATGAGTGAGTAATGGTAAACTGCTCGTAGCATGCAGAAAATTGTAAAGTTGCCTAAATGGTGTGTTTACCTCAAGCTTTTGTGAAAGTGAATTAACCCAATATGTTCGGACTAGGTCATTTTTAGTTTTAACCACTTAAGGACCGAGCCTCTTTCTGAGATTTGGTATTTACAAGTTAAAAACATTTTTTTTTGTTGCTCTGAAATTACTTAGAACCCCCAAACATTATATATAGAAAGAGTTTTAGGCTAGCAGATGCTACACAAAAATGTATAAAGGGGAATTTAAGGTATATGCCACATCCTATATTCAAGAGAAAGAAAAGGGGGATCCCATATGGAGTGGACTTTTAAGGCATAAAAATGTTTTAACCCCAGATTAAAGATTAAATAATGTATATTGAAAAAATTGTTTATTACAAAAATATAAAGTATTGACATACATATATATATATATATATATATATATATATATATATATATATATATTAAAAAATATAGTGTTTGAACAGTATTAAAAATAAATACAAAATGTGGATATATATCATAATCATTATTTCTCACACCAACGCGTTTCAGAGATTTATGGTTTCCTCCTTCTTCAGGGGTGAGAATATGATAGAAATCATATCATATCATATCATAATCATATCAAATTATAGAGAAATAATGATGGAACGGAATGTCAAAATACATGTTTTCATACAAGTAAATGCACAACAACAAGCAATGTAAAAGAAAAGAGGGACTTACAGCAATTTGAATACTGTGTGCAAAAACACTCCAAAGGTTTAAAAACAAAGCCTGGGAGGAGGCACTTCTTCACCTTATATTTCCTTTGGGGGCAGAAACAGATGATAAATGCCCAGCAGTGGGTGGGGGAGCCAACAAAAGCCAGAGGACCCCAGGACCCTACCTCAAAAAAATTAGAGGGTTGATACATGTGTCGCAGTGGATTTGGGGGGGGGGCGCCAAAGGGGGGCACACTGGGGTCGGGCAATAACAGCCCTATTGGAATAGAACATATATATATATATATATATATATATATATATATATATATATATATATACAGAAGTAGTCAATCATTAAGCGGAGGATTAAACTTTTTATTTTTAGAATTATCTATCTATAGCATGCCCAAATACCTGTCAAAATGAACTGGTTACCTAGACACCGCAGGTCTTGGGATCTTATTGCAGTGTAAATAATGTTTTAAAGTAGTGGCTTTAGAAAAAATATATAATGAGGACATTTTTCAGAATTTTTAAATGCATCACATATTTTAAATCATTGCATAACTAATTAATATAGGGCTAGACATGGAAGATATATCTGTATGCGCTGTCCTTCATGGAAAAAACGTATCAGAAAACTATGTGGATAATTAATATAAGGTAGATAAAGGGCAGTAACAACAGATAGCATTGTATAGTCAACAGTCCCATAAGACTGCAAAATACACGTTCTAAAACCTCCATAAATATTATTTTTTATATGTGTGTATTTTTGGTGTTATTTCATGGTTTCTCATTAAACAACATAATAGCAAAGAAAAAATGATTTTAATGAGAAAATGAAATAACAACACCAAAAATACACACATATAAAAAACAATATTTATGCAGGTTTTAGAACGTGTATTTTGAAATAAAATGTTACGCCTAGTAAATTGATATTCAACATGTCACACTTCATAATTGCGCCCACTCGTGGAATGGCGACAAACTTTTACCCTTAAAAATCTCCATAGGCAAAGTTTAAAAAATTGTACAGGTTGCATGTTTTGAGTTACAGAGGAGGTCTAGGGCTAGAATTATTGCTCTAGCTCTAGCGATCGCGGCGTGTTTAAAACATTTTTTTTTTATATTTTACCTTTTCATTTTTTTTTTTTACACTGTTCTTTTGAAAAAAAAAAATGTGTCCCTGTTATTCCTATTACAAGAAATTTAAACATCCCTTGTAATAGAAAAAAAGCATGACAGGACCTCTTAAAATATAAGATCTGGGGTCAAAAAGACCTCAGATCTCATATTTACACTAAAATGCAATAAAATAAAAAAAAATCCCTTTAAGAGCAATGGGCTGAAGTGACGTTTTGATGTTGTTTCCACCCTACAATGATACGGAGACAGGTGGGGGCCATCTCCATACCAAGCCAGTAAGAGGCCACGATCACCTCCGCCACTACCGACGGCTCAGGTAAGCAGCAGAGGGCACCGGAGAGCGGCTGGAGGAAGGGGGTCCTCTGTTGCCGCCGATAAAAGGGATATTGCGGCATATCCGCCACTGAAAGCACTTTTATCTGAAAGCGGACCGCCTGCTGAAGAAGAGGATACCGGGCTTATGGCAGCTAACTGTTGCCATAACAACGATATTCCTCTTCAAAATAGCGATGTAAAACTACGGCGGGCGGTCTGTAAGTGGTTAATAACTCCCCTTAGAGGCAAAAAAGATGTACTGAAGTGAAATACAATAATTGTGTTGCACCCGGTATCAGTGAAGGCCCCTTTCGGGAACCTGTTAGAATCGGGCATACACCAAGCATCCCATTTTAGCTCAGGGGGGCGTTGGAAGACAGTGGCAGAGCTTTTGGACCCTACAGGTCCATTCCATCTAGATTTTATGAGAGCATTAGAACTGAAACACTTCCTTAATACGATTCAGCCGCCCCCGGAAGGTGGCCAAACACTTACAACATTAGAGGGACTTTGCAATGACACGGGAAACCTACACCACACACTTTCATTGACTTACTCGCTTACAAATGCTCCCCCAGAGGATTTTACCCCACCGGGCTTGCTTAAATGGGAAGAAGATTTGGGGACTCAAGAAACCAATTATAAAATTCTATCCCGCTGGTATAGGACTCCAGCCCTGCTACATACATTTTTTTCCAGAAAGAGGAGACCTGTTACATATTTTCTGATCGTGCCCCAAATTGACGCACTTTTGGAAAATAGTACATGAGACAATACAAAAAATTACTGAGAGAACTATTCCTGCCGACCCAGCTCTCTTTCTTCTCCATGCAACCAACACCCCGGACAGGAAATACAAAAAAAAATTGGTGATTCGTCACCTACTAGACGCGGCCAAGGCTTGTATACCGCTTTGCTGGAAGTCTACCCTCCCGTCCATTGACTTATGGTTCCAAAAAGTGGAGGAAATAAGGAAAATGGAGGACCTGGTCCTCACTGAGCAAAAAAGACAGGAGACGTACACCAAGACGTGGCAACATTGGTCTATGTTCCTATGTTCGGCTGAGAGTCAGGCCATGAGAAGATCGGAAGATATCACTTAAACAAATAATCTATAGCTTAGCGTCTGGGGAACTATAAGTACCTGTGAGTATATGAATGACTTTCCTTTCTGGGGATTAACCTCATAACGATCCATGGTCGTGGGTTGTGCCTTTCCTTCCCTTTCTCCCCTTCTGCCTCCCCCCCTCCCTTCTTTTCTTTACAACTATTTTAACTTTTCTACGCTATTTCTCCCACAAAAAAAAATTTGAAAATGGGAGCCAATCTCATGGGACTACCATAATTTATAAACTACACAATAAACTTCACAATACTAGACAATCTAGACTACACCCAGGTGAGAGATATATTTTGATCCACCCTATACGCGTGAATAATGTTATCAATATGATACTGAATACTTTCAAGAAATTGCTTATGATTGTTAGGATATTATGTTATATATTAGAACGCAAAGATCAATGTCTGTATTGTAATGTACACTATTGTATACCTATTGGTCCTTGTGGGCCCTGTTCTTTTGTAAAATAAAAAATAAAAAAAAGAATAATTGTGTTGGTCTTTAACCACCTGGTTACTTTGTACTTAAACCCCCCTCGTGACCGGACCAATTTTCAGCTTTCAGTGTTCTCACACTTTGAATGACAATTACTCAGTCATGCAACACCGTACTCAAATGATTTTTTTGTCATTTTTTTCCCACAAACAGTGGTATTTGATCACCTCTGGGTTTTTTATTTTTTGCGCTATAAATGAAAAAAGACCGAAAATTTTGAAAAAAAATGAATTTTTCTTTGTTTCTGTGATAAAATTTTGCAAATTAGCAATTTTTGTTCATAAATTTTGGCCACAATTTATACTGCTACATATCTTTTGTAAAAATAACCCAAATTTGTGGATATTATGTGGTCTGTGTGAAAGTTATAGAGTCTACAAGCTATGGTGCAAATCATAAAAAAAAGATCACGTCTGATGTACTGAGGCTTATCTCATTTCTTGAGACCCTAACAAGCCAGGAAAGTACAAATGCCCCCCAAATGACCCCTTTTTGGAAAGTAGACATTCCAGGGTATTTAGTAAGGGGCATGGTGAGTTATTTGAAGTTGTCATTTTTTTCCCATAATTCTTTGCAAAATTAAGATTTTATTTAATTTTTATTTTTTTTCACAAAATTGTCATTGTAATAGCTTATTTCTCTCACATGGGATGTGCATACCACAAATCACACCCCAAAATACATTCTGCCACTCCTTCTGAGTATTACGATACCACATGTGTGAGACTTTTTCACTACCTGGCCACATACAGAGGCCCAACATGCAGGAAGAACCATCAGGTGTTCAAGGAGCATAAATTACCCATCTAACTTGTTGACTACCTATTACACTTTTGAAGGCCCTAGAGCACCAGGACAATGGAAACGCCCATAAAATGACCCCATTTTGGAAAGCTAACACCCCAATGTATAATCTATGAGGCGTAATGAGTCTTTTGAACGGTTCATTTTTTTCCAGAAGTTTTTGGAAAATGTGGAAAAAAATGAAAACGCATATTTTTTTACATAAAGTTGTTGGTTTATAAGATATTTCCAACACATAGCATTTACATAGCAAAAATAACACCCCAAAATACATTCTGCTACACCTCCTGAGTATAACGATACCACATGTGTGAGACTTTTATACAGCTTGACCACATACAAAGGCTTAACATTGAAGTATCACCTTCAGGCATTCTAGGAGCATAAATTACACATTTCATTTCTCAACCACCTATTACACTTTTGAAGGCCCTGGAGCACCAGGACAATGGAAACGCACATAAAATGACCCCATTTTGGAAAGCTAACACCCCAACGTATAATCTATGTGGCATAATGAGTCTTTTAAACGGTTCATTTTTTTCCAGAAGTTTTTGGAATATGTGGAAAAAAATGAAAACGCATTTTTTTTTTTTACACAAAGTTGTCCGTTTATAAGATATTTCCAACACATAGCATTTACATAGCAAAAATAACACCCCAAAATGCATTCTGCTACTCCTCCTGAGTATGGCAATACCACATGTGTGAGACTTTTACACAGCCTGGCCACATACATAGGCCCAACATGCAAGGAACACCGTCAGGTGTTCAAGGGACACATAGCATGCACATACCAAGAATTACACCCCAAAATACATTATGCTGAGAAAAGGGTAAACAAAAGCTTACCTGTGGTTGTAGTAGCACAGTTGTCCACAGGAGGATAGCACTGGTCCAGGCAGCAGGCAGGGACTTGGTCAGCAACAGCAAACACAATTTTTCAGGCAGCAGGCAGGGATACTGTTCATATACAGTCCAGGGTCAGTGCAGAGATATTGTCAGCAGTGTCAACAATATTGGTCCTGGTAGTAGGCAGGTCCATGTGGTGTGGTTAGTGCGACAGACAGAGGCATGACGGCAGTAAGTCCTACAGGCAGCAGGCAGTGCAAGTAGGGCCTCGTTCAGGACAGAATGGGGACAGGGGTAGAGGCTTCTCCCACCCAAATCTCTTTGAAGCCTCCGAGCCTCCAGACCCTAATCTAGGATTGAGAAAACAAACAAAATTTGTTTTCTTCATCCAGAAAAACTATTCTGGAGCCCCTCACATATGTGAGACCCCTGTGTTGAATCCCACTAGTCCAGTAGCAAGGTACAAGATCAGTCCAAGAGGCAGGCAAATATCATGGTCAAACAGTCCAAGGTCAGTTCCAGATCAGGCAGAGGTATGTACAGAATCAGCAGGCAGAAGCATGCTTGAAAAACAGTCCAGGGTCAGTTCCAGATCAGGCAGCGGTATGTACAGAATCGGCAGGCAGAAGCATGGTTGAAAAACAGTCCAGGGTCAGTTCCAGATCAGGCAGCGGTATGTACAGAATCGGCAGGCAGAAGCGTGGTCAAATAACAAGCCAGGGTCATTTACAGAGCAGGCAGTGGCATAAGGGGTGTGAAGGTGTGTAAAGGCAGGAACTAAAAATTTACTGAAGAATGGTAACGGCGAAAACAGTCACCTATGCAGAGGCCTGGTTGGGAAGGGCATTCTGCACAATAGTAAGATGTGTCTCTTCTGACTCCTGCTCTGGTACACACCTTACATCTTTTTTGACGTCTTTGTCCTGTTGGTTTGGGAGGGATTTTATCAGGAAAGTGGCGATCGGAGAGTCGACTAAGGACATCTGATCTGATATTTTCTGGTGGGCCGTTCGGGAATATAAGGGCAGTGTAAACTTCCTCCTGGTAGCCATAGAAGCGTTTGGGGTTTTGGGTGGATTTGCGGTAAAGTACAAATGAATTGTATAAGGCCAATTGAAAAAGATAGATCGCAACTTTTTTGTACCAATAGCATGTCCGTCTTATGGCAAGGTACGGTTCCATCATTTGATCATTATAGTCGACTCCCCCCATGAACAAATTATAGTCGTAAATGCACTTGGGTTTCTTTATGGGGCCACTCCTTCTGGGGATTTCCACAAACGTATCATTGTGGATAGAAGACAACATATATACATCCCTTCTGTCCCTCCACTTCACTGCCAGAATCTCCTTATTTTGCAAACTTGCCGCTTCTCCTTTTTTCAACGTCTTGTTAACAAGACTTTGAGGAAAGCCCTTCCGATTCTTCTTTACAGTGCCACATGCTGGCGTCTTCATCCGGTGGAGGTTGTGGAATGTGCAGGGATGTGTAGAAGTTGTCTACATACAGGTGGTAGCCTTTATCCAGTAGGTGGTATGCAAGGTCCCAAACAACTTTCCCGCTGGATCCTAAGTAATGTGGGCAATTAGGGGGCTGCAGCTGGGTGTCCTTCCCTTCGTACACTATAAATGAATGTGTACCCCGTGGCTCGGTCACACAATTGGTACAACTTCACCCCGTAGCAGGCCCTTTTGCTGGGGATATATTGCTTAATTTTAAGCCTGCCGCAAAATTTTATGAGGGACTCATCCACACATATATGTTGGTCCGGGGTAAACAGCTGGGGGAATGCTTGAGAAAAATGATTTAGAAGTGGCCGAATTTTGTAAAGTCTGTCATATTTTGGGTCATTTCGGGGAGGGCACTGGGAATTGTCACTGAAATGTAGGAACCTCATTATCATCTGATACCTGGATCTGGGCATTACAGCGGAGTAGAGCGGCATGTGGTGGAGGGGGTTGGTTGACCAATAGGTACGCACTTGATTTTTTTTGTCGAGTCCCATATTGAGTGTGAGGCCTAAAAAAACCTTGAACTCCTCCACCGTTAGGTCTCTCCATTCATAGGGACGGGCATAATATGAGGTTGGGTTTTGCAAAATAAATTGCTGGGCATAAAGATTGCACTGGGCCACGATTGATCCTAACATGTCCTCCGTAAAAATTAAATTAAAAAAATCTATTGCGGTAAAATTCTGTGTGTCCATCTGGACTCCTGGCTGGGCAGTGAAAGGGGGAATGTTGGCTTCTCCTGAATTAGTAGGAAGCCACAAAGGGTACTGAAGGGCATAGGGAAGGCTGGATCGGGTCCTAACCCTTTGGGGCTGAGGTGACACCCCACTGGTACTTGGACTTTCTTGCACTGCGGTGCTGGTAGATGGCACTGCAGTGCTGGTAGGTGGCACTGCGGTGCTGGTAGGTGCCACTGCACTGCTGGTGGATGCCATTGCGCTGCTGGTGGATGCCACTGCCTCACTAGAACGCCTTTGTTTGGCGGGCCGAGCAACTTCATCCTCTGAGTAGTCACTCAGTGTTTCACTACTGAGGACTGGCTCATAATTCAGGT
Organism: Lithobates sylvaticus; assembly: GCA_028564925.1. NCBI lineage: Eukaryota > Metazoa > Chordata > Amphibia > Anura > Ranidae > Lithobates > Lithobates sylvaticus. The sequence goes on along the minus strand of CM053027.1, from coordinate 263,691,451 downwards.
CAGATTCGGAACCGGAATTTGAAATGGAATCCGACATAGAGAGCTCCCCGTTGCTCTCGTCGGGCGTGGAAAGAATTTGGTATGCCTCCTCGGCAGAAAAACATCTTTTAGACATATTTTTTGCTGGTGTGCACTGATGAAGCAGCGCAGATGTGATCTGATGAGGCGGCACAGGTGGGCACAGATATGCACTAATGAGGCGGCACAGGTGGGCACAGATATGCACTAATGAGGCGGCACAGGTGGGCACAGATATGCACTGATGCGGTGGCACAGGTGGGCACTGATAGGCACTGATGAGTCGTCACAGATGTGCACTGATTGATTGCACAGATGTGCACAGTTGAGGTGGCACAGATGGACACAGTTGAGGTGGCACAGATGGACAATGATCGATGTGGCAAAGATGGGCACTGATGAGGTGGCACAGATGGGCACTGATTAGTACAGATGGGCACTGATGAGGTGGCACTAATGAGGTGGCACCGATGGGCACTGATGAGGTGGTACAGATGAGCACTGATGTGGCACAGATGTGCACTGATCTCACACTGCACAGACAGGCACAGATGGGCAGGCGGGCACAGGCGGGCACAGATGGCACAAGTGGGCAAAGATACACACAGCTGGGCACAGATGGCACTGTGACTGTGGGCACTGATTTGGGCACTTTTTGGGCACACTTTTTTATTTTTTATAAGCTGTAAACTCACTGACACTGAAATGGCTTCTCTCTCCTCACACGCTGTCTCGGTGTGAGGAGAGAGAAAGCCGGCAATGAGAGATGATCTCATATGTTTACATTTGAGATCATCTCCCATTGGAGGAGGCGATCACGCTGTAAACGGCCGCTGTGATTGGCCGTTTACAGCGATCTGTGATTGGCTGTGTCCAGGGGACACGGCCAACACAGATTTTCCCCGCTGCGCGCTCACGAGAGCGCGCGGGGAGCCAGGAAAGGGGACGACGTCAATAGACATCGTCCCGGCATATGAGATCCGCGCTGTAGCCGCCAATCGGCTATAGCGCGGATCTCAGATGGTTAAAAATAGGCTCTCTGATAAAAGCACATTGTTAAAGATGCTGAGAGTAGGATTAAAAGTGTGGTAGACTACATTTCTTCTGTTTAAAGTTAGTTTCTATTTTCTTAGACATATAAGCAACATTTGTTCAAAAAAGTATCATTGAAGCCACATTTTTTTTTATGTTTCTTACCAAATAATAAAGGTAATACTAACTTGCTGGTGACTAGTGAACTGAGGCTTATTTACAGTATCTCACAAAAGTGAGTACACCCCTCACATTTTTATAAATATTTTATTATATCTTTTCATGTGATAACACTCTAGAAATGCCACTTTGCTACAATGTAAAGTAGTCAGTGTACAGCTTGTATAACAGTGTAAAGTCACGCTGTTTGACGAAACGATCGTCGGGTAGCCACGCCCACACACACTTGCGCATGCGTGATCGCGTTTTAAACTCGTTAGTAGAGTTTTTTTCCATGATATCTACTGTCAGTTTTAAGAGACTGCTGGCGTCCTTTTAAAGATTTTTAGTTTGTTTTTTTTGCTCTGATGAGCTGGAATAAAGGCCTTCTTTGAAAACGTATCACACGATTTGGAGCCTCTTTTTTATCTTTTCTTGGGTGACATCCTGGGATATTGGCCGTGGAACCACCGCTCAGCCCCTGAGAGCAGGAGAATTTGGTTGCAGAGAGTTTGGCACCTGATGACCCTGGATCAACTTGTTACCTAATTAGATTAGATCTGCTTTAAAGACCAGTGTTCTGGTAAGCCTCCATTTTTTATTCAATGTAGAGATGATGGCATCTGCGTGGTCAATTTGAATGTTGCAATCCATGATATCGCATCACTTTCAAAACGCACCTTGAATGCTTCTTTGGAAGCTCTTCTTTTTTTGTTTTAGTCATGTTTTTTATTCATTTATTTTTATCTTTATATATGGACATTCATTTGGACAGTATAAGGACTAATTTGTATGCACTACTTTATGTGTTTGCACTATTGTTCACTGATTATATTTTTCTCACTGAGTTCATATTTTTCAGTATGGTCCTTATGATTTGATCATTAATCACATATATTTTCATTATATTTGCTTGTTGCTGGTATTATATACTGAGCAATCATTCTAATTATTTATTTTATCTTACACTTGAGCGCTGCACGTTTTCTCTTTATTATAGTTTTTTGCCCGGTATCTGGGTTATAGTGTTCAGCTGCCCTTATTGTGATCCACCGAGCGCAGATTCTTTTACCCTTTAGTGTAAAGTTTGCTTTTCAAAATAACTCAACACACAGCCATTAATGTTAAACTGCTGGCAACAAAAGTGAGTACACCCCTAAGTGAAAATGTCCAAATTGCCACCATTATTTTCCAGCACTGCATTAACCCTCTTGGGCATGGAGTTCACCAGAGCTTCACAGGTTGCCACTGGAGTCCTCTTCTACTCCTCTAATGATGACATCACGGAGCTGATGTTAGAGACCTTGCGCTCCTCCACCTTCCGTTTGAGGATGCCCCACAGATGCTCAATATGGTTTAGGTCTGGAGACATGCTTGGCCAGTCCATCACCTTTGCCCTCAGCTTCTTTAGCAAGGCAGTGGTGGAGGTGTGTTTGGGGTCGTTATCATGTTGGAATACTGCCCTGTGCCCCAGTCTCTGAAGGGAGGGGATCATGCTCTGCTTCAGTATGTCACAGTACATGTTGGTATTCATGGTTTCCTCAATGAACTGTAGCTCCTCAGTGACAGCAGCACTCATGCAGCCCCAGACCATGACACTCCCACCACCATGCTTGACCGTAGGCAAGACACACTTGTCTTTGTACTCCTCACCTAGTTGCCGCCACACACGCTTTACACCATCTTAACCAAATAAGTTTATCTTAATCTCATCAGACCACAGGACATGGTTCCAGTAATCCATGTCCTTAGTTTGCTTGTCTTCAGCAAACTGTGGGCTTTCTTGTGCATCATCTTTAGAAGAGGCTTCCTTCTGCAACAACAGCAATGCAGACCAATTTGATGCAGAGTGCGGCGTATGGTCTGAGCACTGACAGGCTGACCCCCAAACCTCTGCAGCAATGCTGGCAGCACGTGATAGAGTATTCCTGCGCTACCGTGGAGAGGGAAGGGTGGGGGGTGGGGGGTGGGAGGGAAGGGTTGACTGAGGGGGGACTGCTGCAAGCACCGAATGTAGGTCAGACCGTACCTACTGAACAAGGTATAGAAAAGTGGGGGTGATGCTGCACTGTTCCCCAGGGGAATGTATTAGATCTGCCTCAAGGTGGCAGTATTGGGGCAAAAGCGTGAACCCCTAATGTATACAATGGTAATGGACAATGGTATTGTCTCGTCTACCAGTTAGATCCAAACTCTGAGTGTGAGGTGAATGATACCTAGTGGTAAGCACAATGTACTGCGATCAATAAATATACTGATAATAGTGGTGGCCGATAGATAAATATGTAAACAGTGCGAGAGTGTCAAAATGACTAATGGCACATTCATATAATAGCTAGTAAAACATCATAAATATGAGACATAAAAAATATGAATAAAATATATAAAAAATATATTACTGTATTTTCTGGCGTATAAGACTACCTTTTACACCGAAATTACACAGCCAAAAAGCGGGGGTCGTCTTATACGCCGGGTGAAGAAGCCACCAGATGGATATCAGTCCGCCGGGCGCTCTGTAAAATTGTAATATGTATACAGTATGCGCCGCTCAGCCAATCCCGGCGGGCGATGCACTCTGATGAATACAGAGCCTGCTAAGCCTGCTCGGATTGGGTAACAACCTCTGCCAATCCGAGCAGGCTACATGAGTCAGAGCGGCGCGGGCTGAAGTCACAGCCTCTGCCAATCCGAGCAGGCTTTGTATCCATCAACAGATTAGTAAAATACAATGCCTGCCGCGATTGGCTCAGCGGTGCCCACTGTCTGCACACTGTATTCTGAAGTGTACCTGGCGCTACTGTACTAACACAGCATCATATACTGTGTGTACTTGGTGCTCTACATATTAACAAAGCATCCTGTACTGCACATCCAGCTCCAGATCTCCCCTAAAATACAGGTATGATTTATGGTGCTTTGGAGGAGAGGATTCATTGTTGCTGCCTACCAATTGTGGGATCTCTGGGACGTTCACCAGTTTCCTTTTTCTGATGTTAAGTCTAATGTTTGTTTTTTTTTTCTGATGTTTTTTTGTAAATGGTGTTGCCTCGGAAAGGGGGTAGTCTTATATGGCGAGTATAGCCCCAAACCTAAGTTTTCACTGGAAAAATAGGGGGTCGTCTTATACACCCAGTCGTCTTATACGCCGGCAAATACGGTAGGTGAACATATGGTGTAGATCAATATAAAATATAAAGTGCATACTGCAAAGAATAAATATATATAACCGTGACGTGTCGGTATATATAGTAAAACTGTGAGGTGCTGGTATATATAATAACACTGGCTATGCGATACAGTGTAGAAAAAGTTGATATCTCAATCTGCGGAATGTGATGATGATAGTGCAGAAAGTAAGATGCACTGACAAGAATAAAAAATTAAACAGTGAATGAAAGTGCACAATGCATTAAAGGTGCAGATAGTGAAGCATAAGTGGAGCTAGTCTGCTTGACTAGAGAGAGTTATATATATATAGATATGCACAAAAAAACTGTGTTGCAAAAAAAAAATAAAGAGTAAAATAGAGTAGCACAAAGTTGTTATATAAGAACGAGGCTGGAAATAAATATCTGTAAAGAGGTAAATGTGACCAAAATCAAGTAGCAGACTAAGCTGCATGCACATAGGTCCGTGATTTAGAGAGAAAAAAGTCCTTGACAGTTTGATAACTGTGATTACAAATCTCGGTGTAAGTGATATGATCCTTATACAGAAGTGGTGTTCGTGCAGTGGGGTGTCATAAAATAGTGGGGGGCGTTCCTCTACGTGCGGGGCACACTATGAAAAGTAATGGACTCTTACCTTGCGGTAAAGGGTTAACCGCATAAAGATAGTGATATGGGTTCTGCTGTCCTCTTCTTCTGACGTGCTGCTCTGCCTAGGAGGGTGTGTGTTTCCTTCTTCCTTCCCTGGCTCCTGGTATCTTTAGCCTTATCTCTCTCGGCAATCGCTGGAGTGGTAGGTGAAAAATAAATAAAGGGGGAGCCGTATAGTGTAGTACGTTTAAATAATAGCTTAGTAAGCAGTTTATTCAAGCATTAAAATAGAAACTCACAGTAAAAAACTCACAAAATAAAAATAAAGGTTTTGCTTATCTCCAAACGAGCACCGAACTTGTTATCTTTCAGGTATGAATGCCTCTCCATGTCCCTACAGGTGGCATCATGTGACTTCATCCTGAGATAAAGTTTTTTGCAAATCACATTCTGCATTTTTTTTTTTTTTTGCAACCCAGTTTTTTTGCGCATATCTATATATGTATAACTCTCTCTAGTCAAGCAGACTAGCTCCACTTATGCTTCACTATCTGCACCTTTAATGCATTGTGCACTTTCATTCACTGTTTCATTTTTTATTCTTGTCAGTACATCTTACTTTCTGCACTATCATCACATTCCGTAGATTGAGATATCAACTTTTTCTACACTGTATCGCATAGCCAGTGTTATTATATATACCAGCACCTCACAGTTTTACTATATATACCGACACGTCACGGTTATATATATTTATTCTTTGCAGTATGCACTTTATATTTTATATTGATCTACACCATATGTTCACCTAATATATTTTTTATATATTTTATTGATTATTTTTTATGTCTCCATATTTATGATGTTTTACTAGCTATTATATGAATGTGCCATTACTCATTTTGACACTCTCGCACTTTTTACATATTTATCTATTGGCCACCACTATTATCAGTATATTTATTGATCGCAGTACATTGTGCTTACCACTAGGTATCATTCACCTCACACTCAGAGTTTGGATCTAACTGGTAGACGAGACAATACCATTGTCCATTACCATTGTATACATTAGGGGTTCACGCTTTTGCCCCAATGCTGGCAGCACTCATACGTCTATTTCCCAAAGACAACCTCTGGATATGATGCTGAGCAGGTGCACTCAACTTCTTTGGTCGACCATGGCGAGGCCTGTTCTGAGTGGAACCTGTCCTGTTAAACCGCTGTATGGTCTTGGCCACCGTGCTGCAGCTCAGTTTCAGGGTCTTGGCAATCTTCTTATAGCCTAGGCCATCTTTATGTAGAGCAACAATTCTTTTTTTCAGATCCTCAGAGAGTTCTTTGCCATGAGGTGCCATGTTGAACTTCCAGTGACCAGTATGAGAGAGTGAGAGTGATAATACCAAATTCAACACACCTGCTCCCTATTCACACCTGAGACCTTGTAACACTAATGAGTCACATGACACCGGGGAGGGAAAATGGCTAATTGGGCCCAATTTGGACATTTTCACTTTTGTTGCCAGCTGTTTAGACATTAGTGGCTGTGTGTTGAGTTATTTTGAGGGGACAGCAAATTTACACTGTTATACAAGCTGTACACTCACTACTTACATTGTAACAAAGTGTAATTTCTTCAGTGTTGTCACATAAAAAGATTTACTAAAATATTTACAAAGATGTGAGGGGTGTACTCACTTTTGTGAGATACTGTAGTTCTTTTTTATCTGCCATAATTATGTATAATATAGAATCTTTGACTCAAACCAACAAGTGAATTCCCAAAGAATGTGTGATCTTTATTACAGTGAGTTTATAAGGTAGCATTTTTTATCATGAAAAAGGTAACACTCTGCTAAAAAAAAGTAGAATTAATCAGAGAAATCCACAATAACTGCACTAAAAACTCCTTTTTTTAAATAAATTTTGAAAGTACTATAAAATTGTCTCCTTAAATCAGGTCACACAATTTTGATAGTCAGCTTCCTATTTTAAAACATGTAGCCCAGGAAGAGGGATTACTGCAGAGGATCTAACAGGTGATGTGATAATCAAGAAGGATCTGGATGTTCTGATTAAGGATGAGCCCGGTGTTCGATTCGAACCCATGTTCGAATCGAGCACCGGGTGTTCGCTCGCTCGGCGAGCCCAGAACTATTGGGGCCGCTCGCATCAAATTCGTGTGATGCGAGCGGCCCCGCAATGCATTGTGGCCCGCGCAGTGCAATGCTGGCTGATGATTGGCCAAGCATGCACTGTGACCCCGCGCCGGCGGCCTCGCATATTATGTTTCAGTCAGTGTCAGCGTGTCAGTGTGCTGCTGACTGCTGACAACAATATGTGCTCTATTTCTGGGGATATGTGTGTGCATGCTGTTAGAACAGCATTGCAGTATCACATCTGGGGGGTGTCTATAGGTGGCCTGTGAAGGGGGCAGGTTTCCTGTGCTTAGAACTTTCCCTGCAAAAAAGTGTCATTTTTGCAGGAAAAAAGCTATTTAAAATCACTCGCGGCTAATGAATTGATGGCTCCTGTAACACAGAGAACTGTCATTCATTAATAAAAAACAAAAAAAAAGCGTAGGGGTCCCCCCAAATTCAATAACCAGGCCCTTCAGGTCTGGGATGGATATTAAGGGGAACCCCAGCCAAAAAAAAAAAAAAAAAAATGGCGTAGGGTCCCCCTCAAAATCCATACCAGACCCTTGAGGTCTGGTATGGATTTTAAGGGGAACCCTAGCCAAAAAAAATGGCGTGGGGTCCCCCTCAAAATCCATACCAGACCCTTATCCGAGCACGCAACCTGGCAGGCCGCAGGAAAAGAGGGGGGGACGAGAGCGGCCCCCCTCTCGCCTGAACCGTACCAGGCCACATGCCCTCAACATTGGGAGGATGCTTTGGGGGTCTAAGACCCCTAAAGCACCTTGTCCCCATGTTGATGAGGACAAGGGCCTCTTCCCCACAACCATGCCCGGTGGTTGTGGGGGTCTGCGGGCGGGGGGCTTATCGGAATCTGGAAGCCCCCTTTAACAAGGGGACCCCCAGATCCCGCCCCCCCCTGTGTGAAATGGTAAGGGGGTACAAAAGTACCCCTACCATTTCACCAAAAAAGTGTCAAAAATGGTAAAAATGACAGGAGACAGTCTTTGACAATTCCTTTATTAAAATCTTCTTTCTTCTTTCTTCATCCTTCGGTTTCTTCATCTTCTCCTTCCTTCATCTTCTTCCATCTTCTTCTTCCATTTTCTTCTTCCTCCGATCCGCTTCTTCTTGCGCTGGTCTTCTCGTCCTTCTCGTCCGGCATCTTCTTCCGTCGGCGTCGGTGTCTTTTTGGGCCGCTCCGCTCAATGGGAGGCTCCCGCTGTGTGAGGCTCCGCTCCGTCTGACAGGTCTTTTATAATGGAGGGCACCTGGTGACCCCGCCCCCTCTGACGCACAGAGACGTCATGGGGAATTCCATGATGGCTTTCCCCATGATGTCAGAGGGGGGCGGGGTCACCAGGTGCCCTCCGTTTTAAAAGACCTGTCAGATTGAGCGGAGCCTCACACAGCGGGAGCCTCCCATTGCGCGGAGCGGCCCAAGAAGACACCGACACCGACGCCGACGGAAGAAGATGCCGGACGAGAAGGACGAGAAGACCAGCGCAAGAAGAAGCGGATCGGAGGAAGAAGAAAATGGAAGAAGAAGATGGAAGAAGATGAAGGAAGGAGAAGATGAAGAAACCGAAGGATGAAGAAAGAAGAAAGAAGATTTTAATAAAGGAATTGTCAAAGACTGTCTCCTGTCATTTTTACATTTTTTGCCACTTTTTTGGTGAAATGGTAGGGGTACTTTTGTCCCCCTTACCATTTCACACAGGGGGGGGGGATCTGGGGGTCCCCTTGTTAAAGGGGGCTTCCAGATTCCGATAAGCCCCCCGCCCGCAGACCCCCACAACCACCGGGCACGGTTGTGGGGAAGAGGCCCTTGTCCTCATCAACATGGGGACAAGGTGCTTTAGGGGTCTTAGACCCCCAAAGCATCCTCCCAATGTTGAGGGCATGTGGCCTGGTACGGTTCAGGCGAGAGGGGGGGCCGCTCTCGTCCCCCCCTCTTTTCCTGCGGCCTGCCAGGTTGCGTGCTCGGATAAGGGTCTGGTATGGATTTTGAGGGGGACCCCACGCCATTTTTTTTGGCTAGGGTTCCCCTTAAAATCCATACCAGACCTCAAGGGTCTGGTATGGATTTTGAGGGGGACCCTACGCCATTTTTTTTTTTTGGCTGGGATCCCCTTAATATCCATCCCAGACCTGAAGGGCCTGGTTATTGAATTTGGGGGGACCCCTACGCTTTTTTTTTTTTCATTTTTTTTATTTTTTATCAATGACTTTTTTTTATGAATGAGTTTCAATGAATCACTGTTCTCTGTGTTACGGGAGCCGTGAATTAACATTAGCCGCGAGTGATTTTAAATAGCTTTTTTACTTTCAAAAATGACACTTTGCGCAGAGACAGTTCTAAACACGGGAAACATGCGCCCCTTCACAGGCATACTATAGACACCCCCCAGGTACGAAATTTAAAGGAATATTACACTTTTATTGTTTCAATTTAAGCATTATTAAAATCACTGCTCCTGAAAAAACGTCCGTTTTAAAAAAAAAAATTTGCATTGATACATGTCCCCTGGGGCAGGACCCAGGTCCCCAAACACTTTTTATGACATTAACATGCATATTAGCCTTTAAAATGAGCACTTTTAATTTCGAACGTTCGCATCCATTATAACTAATAGGGTTCTAAAGCTCGCACGGACTTTAGGTCCGTTCGCGGGTTCTGGTGCGAGCCGAACGGGGGGTGTTCGGCTCATCCCTAGTTCTGATAAATCATAAACTTAACAACAGAATGCTCTGTTTCTATATCTTTCTGAAGCAAGCAAAATACGTTCCTGTATTAAAAGAGTTTTAGACTCCAGAGAGCGAGAGATGGGCATAATCTTGCTCCTGCTTAAAGCATTAGAAATACCTAACCTAGAATTTAAATCTGAAAATTATTCACCCTCAAGAAGAGGCATTTAAGGGGATATGATCACTATGTATAAATACATAAATGGTTCATGTAGTAATCTTGGTGAAAAGTTATTTACTTTAAGGTCATTGCTAAAAACAAGAGGGCACTATTTGCATCTGGAGTAAAAGAGGTTTAACCTCTGCATGTGGAAAGGCTTCTTCACAGTACAAGCTGTGAAAATGCGGAAAAGGCTCCCTCAGGAACTTGTTCCAGCCAGCCCAGTTGACTGTTTAAAAATGCTGCATATATTCTCAATTGCAAAGAATATACATAGTTGCATACTTAGTATGGTTTAAAAAAGACACAACTCCATCTAGTTCAAATGATAAAAGGGGATGAAAAAAACAATTCAATTTTTTTTTACAATCCTATACCCACAGTTGATCCAGAGGAAGGCAAAAAAAATCAGCAAAGCATGATCCAATTTACTACAGCAGGGGGAAAATCCTTCCTTATCCCCCCAAGAAGAAATTAGATATTCCCTGGATCAACTTTACCTATAAATATAAGTATCCAGTTATATCATGTACATTTAGGAAATAATCCAGGCCTTTTTTTTAGCAATCTACTGAGCTGGCCAGAACCTGCTCTTGAAGGAGTCTATTCCACATTTTCACAGCTCTTACTGTGAAGAAGCATTTCCGAATTTGGAGATTAACCACTTACCTACCAGGCCAATTCTGACATTTCTCTCCTACATGTAAAAAATCATCATTTTTTTGCAAGAAAATTAAATAGAACCCCCCCAATATTATATATGTTTTTCAGCAGAGACCCTAGAGAATAAAATGGCAGTTGTTGCAACTTTTTATCTCGTATAGTATTTGCGCAGCAATTTGCAAAGACAGTAAAGTTAGCCCAATTCTTTTGCATAATGTGAAATGTAATGTATATGATGTTATGTAAATAGATGCCTAACATGTGACGCTTCAAAATTGCACTCGTGGAATGGTGCCAAATTTCGGTACTTAAAAATCCCCATAGGTGACATTTTTTTTTTTTTTACTGGTTACATGTTTTGAGTTACAGAGGAGGTCCAGGGCTAGAATTATTGCTCTCACTCTACCGATCGCTGCAATACCTCACATGTGTGGTTTGAACACCGTTTTCATATGCAGGCGCTACTCGCGTATGAGTTTGCTTCTGCACGCGAGCTCGGCGGGACGGGCGCGTTTACATTTTCTTCTTATTTATTTTACCTTTTATTTTTTATTTTTACACTGTTTTTTAAGAACAAAAATGTGTCACTTTTATTCCTATTACAAGGAATGTAAGCATCCCTTGTAATAGAAAAAAAGCATGACAGGACCTCTTAAATATGAGATCTGTAGTCAAAAAGACCTCAGATATTATACTTACACTAAAATGCAATAAAAGATCAAAAAAAGATGTTTGAAAAAAATAAAAAAAAAAGTCTCTTTAAGACCTAGGGTATGAAAGTGATGTTTTGACGTCCCTTCCGCCCTGCAATGGTATGGAAATGGGTGGGAGCCATCTTCCCCTCACTCAGCTCTATACCACAGATGGGACCAGATGCAATCGCCTCTGCTGCTGCCGGTGGCTCTGGTAAGCGGCGGAGGGCACCGGAGAACGGTGGGAAGGGGGCCCTCTCCCGCTGCTGATAAAAGTTATCTTGCGGCGAATCCGCCACAATGATATCCCTTCAAATAGCCAATGTATAATGATGCTGGGCAGTCCATAAGTAGTTAACCGCTTCTCGACCAGCGCACGACGATGTACGTCGGCAGAATGGCACGGGCAGGAATAAGGGCGTACAGGTACGTCCCTTTTAATTTGCTGCCGTGCCATCGCACTCACGCTGCTGGTGGTGCACACGTCGGTCAGGATCTCCGTGAGTCCGACCACGGGTCCCGCGGACTCGATCGCCACAGGGATTCCCGCGATCGTCTCACGGGGAGGAAGAACGGGGAGATGCTAAAGTATACAAGCATCTCCCCGTTCTGACTAGCAACAGTGACACTGATCTCTGCTCCCTGTGATTGGAGCAGAGATCAGTGATGTCCACAACACAGCCACACCCCCCACAGTTAGCAACACGCCCCTAGGACACACTTAACCCCTACACTGCCACCTAGTGGGTTAACCCCTTCACTGCCAGTGTCATTTACACAGGAATCCGTGCATTTGTATCGCACTGATTGCTGTATAAATGACAATGGTCCCAAAAATGTGTCAAAAATGTTGACGCCATAATGTCGCAGTCACAATAAAAATCGCTGATCGCCACCATTACTAGTAAAAAATAGCGCAAAAAATAAAAACCGCCGGGATGATCAAATACCACCAAAAGAAAGCTCTATTTGAAAGAAAAAAAGGACGTCAATTTTTTTTAGGAGCCTCATCGCACGACCGCGCAATTGTCAGTTAAAGAGACGCAGGTAAACCGCCCACAGACCCCCACAACCATCGGGCAAGGGTTGTGAGGGTGGCCCTTCTCCCCATCAACATGGGGACAAGGTGCTTTGAGGGGCTACCTCAAAGCACCCTCCCAATGTTGAGGGCATGTGGCCTGGTATGGTTCAGGAGGGGGGGGCGCTCTCTCGTCCCCTCCCCTCTTTTCCTGCGGCCTGCCAGGTTGCGTGCTTGGATAAGGGTCTGGAAAGGATTTTTGGGGGGACCCCATGCAATTTTTTTTTTTATTTTGGTGCGGGGTTCATCTGTGGGGAAATCCCCATGCTGTTTTTATCAATGAACTGTTATGTGTATTGTCAGACCCGACAATTCATTGTAGCCGCGAGTAGTTTTAAATTCGTTTTTTTCCTTTAGAAATGTAATTTTGCTGTCAGACCGTTCTAAACACGGGAAACATGCGCCCCTTTACAGGCATACTATAGACACCGCTAGGTACCAAATTTAAAGGAATATTACACTTTTATTGTTTCACTTTGAGCATTATTAAAATCACTGCTCCCGAAAAAACTGACGTTTTTAAAACTTTTTTTTGCATGTCCCCTGGGGCAGAACCCAGGTCCCCCAAACACTTTTTATGACAATACCATGCATATAAGCCTTTAAAATTAGCACTTTTGATTTCACCCATAGACTTTTAAAGGGTGTTCCGCGGCTTTTGAATTTGCCACGAACACCCAAAAATCTGCGAACTTGCGAACAGCCAATGTTCGAGTCGAACATGAGTTTGACACGAACATAAAGCTCATCCCTAATCATCAGGTTCAGGACGGTCAGATGTATGTTTTAATCCCATTGGCAATCATAGAGGCAAGCTTGAGCATATCGGCTGGTGTGGAGGCAGACTGTAACAGATAGACTGACGTGGAGGCAGACTGGAGCAGATTGGTCGGTGTGGAGACAGATTTGTATAATGGTATTATTGTGCAAGTTGGGAAAAACTTCCATTTCTTTTTGGGTTTAGCTACTGAGATTCTGCATGTGAACACAGGGCTGCGAGCAGTGGGTGCAGCTGATGAAAGAGCTGAGGGATGGTAAAAAAAGGGAGCAGTTGCTAAGGAGGATTTCTGTGGGATTGCCACAGGCAGCAGAGAAGAGGTAATCTTCAATGGGTTCAAGGCAGGGTAGGTGCAGCAAGTGGAAACAGGGTACTGACACATACAGTAGTTGGAGCAGGGTATACTGGCTGCAACTGTGTTTGCTGTGGGTGATGGAGAGGGAGATACTTGAGAAAGTGGGTGTCTAGCAACAGGAATGTGTTGTTGCAAGATGACTGAGTCTGAGCAGGGCTGCTGTTAGAAATTACATACAGCCTACCTGACAGGGCCCCCACCCCCTGAAAATACCAAATTACATTTTTTCTAATGCAATGGTTGCAATGCTGTTTTGCAGCCATGGCAGAAATGATACCCTTGCTACTGCTGCCTCCTGACACCTGTATTATGTTATATATTTTTTTTAAATTGCTGAATAGTAATTTTACTTTGCGAGACTAGCTGCAACTGTGAGCCAAATGTTTGGCTTGCAGTTGCAAAGCGGCCCCATTGAACTTAATGGGGAGTTTGATAGGTGGTGCTGCTTGTCCAACTCTGCAGCCTCTGTTAAAATGCTGCAGCTGTGTAGTAAAATATATACTACAGCATGTGTACAGCCCAGTCTGACTGTAGTGTTAGGATTTGGGTGCGCAGCCAGGGGTGGTGATAAATCCATGGCTCAGCCACCCATGTGAAAGAGTTCTTAGGCTGCATTCACACTTTGTATTTCCTGAACGTGTGACAAAGGGCAAGGGAAACGCATGCTTTGCATGCATTTTGGAAATGCACTGCAATCTCGCTTGTGGTGCCGTTAATTGTTAATGGCACCCCAGAAACAGCAAACTTGCATTTTGTCATGTGACAAACTGTCAAAGCTGTACGCCTGAAAATGTTCTAGAACTTTTATGGTGTGTTTGTCAAATGTAGGGCAGCCCATTCAAGTAAATGGGCTGCCCTATGTATAAACAAGCTAAAAAAAAAATAAAAGATGCGCAGGAACATGTGTTCTTGCTTTGTTAAGTGTGACTGGAGTGGCCTCAGGAGTGGCATATAAAAATAGCTGGTGCATTGTGGCTGGTGGAGATGTTCTGAATTCTGAACTTTCTGCAGCTTCAACCCCCTTCCACAGTCACCCCTTTCCACAAACAACAGCAGAGCCTAGATGGCTTCCCTGTGCAGCCGCTTCTGGTCAGGACTGACCAGAAATGTGTGAACTGCCACAGAGAATATCAGGCACAAATATTGTGTAAAAGAATATAATTTATTTAATAAGATAAGTGAATAACAAATGCAAACGCACCTCAAACATTACAAACTGTGTAAAACAAGCCAAATAACTAAACAAATAGTGACACACAATGAACAACTGCCTAAACTCTGGGCCGTCTTTATTATTGATTGGACCCAGGGCAAAAATTATCTTGCCCCCGCCCCCTGCAATATCACTCTCCACCTGCCTGCACACCATGGACTGGGGTGGTGAGGGGACCCATCAAAAGACAGAAAACTCCTAGGGATCCTAAAACTCCTGGGATCAGTGGCAGTGCTGGGTGAGTGGAGGGTGTGATCAATGGCAATGCTGATTTTTTTGTTACTGACTACCAATATAAAGAGGAGTTTCAACACTGGCCACCAATATAATAGGGGTTTACACTGTCCACTAATGTAATAGAAGCATTCACAGTAACCACCAATGTAAGGATTGGGACCTTCACACTGGCCACTAGTGTAAATAAAAGGATTGTACACCAAGCCCCAATGTAATGAGAAGATTTACACTGACCACCAATATAAAGGGGATTTACACTGACCACTAGTGTGAATGAAAGGATTCTACACCAAGCCCCATGTAAGGAGAAGATTTACACTGACCACCAGGGGAGCCATCAGAAATTGTGGGGCCCCTTATACAGCTTTAGGCCTGGGCCCCCCCGCCGAGCCTGACCACCAACATTCCCCAGGGTCCCGCCCACTGGCCATCCCACCAAATCTGCCCACTAGCCATCCCACTAAGTCCTTCAGTGCCTCAGCCCCCTCACACCTGTACGCTCTCAGCCCCCTCACACCTGTATGCTCTCAGCCCCCCCTCACACCTGTATGCTCTCAGCCCCCCTCACACCTGTATGCTCTCAGCCCCCTTTCACACCTGTATGCTCTCAGCCCCCCCTCACACCTGTACGCGCTCAGCCCCCCTCACATATACGCTCTCAGCCCCCCTCACACCTGTATGCTCTCAGTCCCCCTCACACCTGGACACTCTCAGCCCCCCTCACACCTGTACGCTCTCAGCCCCCTCACACCTGTAAGCCCTCAGCCCCCCTCACACCTGTATTCTCTAAGCCCCATCACATTTGTACGCTCTCAGCCCCCTCACACCTGTGCACTCTCAGCCCCCTCACACCTGTACGCTCTCAGCCCCCTCACGCCTGTACGCTCTCAGCCCCCTCACGCCTGTACGCTCTCAGCCCCCTCACGCCTGTATGCTCTCAGCCCCCTCACACCTGTACGCTCTCAGCCCCCCTCACACCTGTATTCTCTCAGCCCCCCTCACATCTGTACGCTCTCAGCCCCCTCACACCTGTACACTCCCAGCACCACTCACATGTGTATATAAGACTTGCACTTACACACAATGGCATGTACACAAACAGGCATGTATACATACAGGCATGTATACACACAGAGACATGTACACACCCACAGGTATGTTCACACTCACAGGTATGTACACACACAGGCATGTACACACACAGAGACATGTATACACACATAGGCATACACCCTTGCATCCTAAAACCCCTGCTAACCTCTGCACCCCAAACCTCCCCCATCCTCTCTACTCCAACCTTCCACCACTTTAACTCTACCTGCCTCCTCTGCTCATCTTTGCACCTTAATTACCTCTATACATCCCCTCCTTGCTCACCTGTGCACCCAAACTGTAATTCCTTCTCTCCCTACCTCTGCACACCCCACAATACCCCCCCCCCCCCCCCCACCAATTTGATTACCTTTGGAGAACAGGCTGATGTTAGGCTGAATGACCACAGTTGTAGACAGGACTTTCAAGCATGCCTCTTTATGACCTCAGGGGGCCATGATATACATATGAATGCTGCCTCAATTTAAATATGAATGCTGATGGTCCGTGGCTATTTACATATGAATGCAGATGCTATTTACATATAAATGTTATTTACATGTAAACACAGGGTCTGCAGGTGAGTCATCTGTACACACGTACACAATAGGGCAGAGCTGGGCAGCATTAGTAGCATCACTTCACATTGAGATATTGGGACACAGTACAGGACTAAAACTTCAAGGGGATTTAAACTGGGATAGTTGGCAAGTATAAGGTAGCTGCTTTGGGCCCCAAAACATTGACAGGGCCCAGGGCAACTGCCCCTTTTGCCCTGCCTTAAAGACGGCCCTGCCTAAACTAAGTATATACAGCAAGTAGGGAATGCAAAATCATAATCATAGCAGAGCCAGGGTCATACACAGGAGAGCTGGGAGCAAGACAGGACAGGGAAAGGGTAACAGGAGACAGAGAGAGCAGGTAGGAAAATATCTGGGTGCAGGGCAGGGGCCAGGGTCCAGGAACAGGAAATAGGACGCAGGATACAGGATCACTGGGACGCAGGTCAGGGGCACATGGAGACCAAAACACCAAGGCAACAAGAGAAGGACATACAGGACTTAAATCCCTATATATATTATAATCCCTGCAATGAGCATCAGGTGATGACTAATGATATGAGCTGGTGACTGGTTAATTTCTGGGAGACTCCCGTTGGTGGCCACAGGAGCTGAGCCCTTTGGCTGTGGGAACAACAGTGCCACCAACAGGCAATCTTGGTCCTGACAAAGCGTTCTACAGTACACTAGTGTTTTTTAACCTTTTTTCAGTCAAGGTACCCTATAAAATAATGCTCAATCTCGAGGCACCCTATTGTAAAATGTGAAAAACAAAACAAATAGTTTTACATCACAGATGTAGGACACCCAACAATAGAGGTGATTTATTTTTCCAAAGTAAATACATGTTTGCATACTGGTACTGACTAGTGTTCTAATGTTTGTCTTCTCCCTCAGGTTCTCTCCCTCACACAGCTACTGTGATCCCACTGCTAATAGAAGAAAGGGAGGGGCAAACAAGGGTGTTGTGCAAGCACCAGATGTCCTCGTTATCAACCAATGTCATCATTGGTTGTTACGCCAGTGGATAGATGGTTGTAATGGTGCACAATGAAAACCTGTAGCTTTGTGTAACTAAAAGGCAGTCTTGATCCACCCACTGGCTTGTATACAACTTTTGGGCAATTTTTCGTCATTTTGCCAAGGCACCCCTGAAGAAACCTGAAGGCACCCTGGTTGAAAAAGGCTGCAGTATACTATAATATCTTCCTATATAGATGCCATGTAACCTGTCTTCAAGGAAACATGGGGGCTGACATTGCTGACCTTCTTATGAAAATGTCAGTTGCTTGGCTGTTTTGGTATTAAAAAATCATTAATTTGGAAATATGCAGATCTAGAAAGTAAAAAAAATTACCAGAAGCCTTATATGCAATCTTGTTCCGGGCCCATGACTCGTGAGATGTAGACTTCATTATAGGTTTCCTTTAAAGCCTAATTTGAATATGTTATGCACAACTATGTCTAATTTCTACATATCATGTTATCTAGAAATACTGTATTCAGTTACCAGGCTTTATCTGTATTCTTATTTTTATATGGCTTAAAGTGTATTTTTAGTGCTTCCTGAGCCGAGAAACAGATAGAATTAGCTTTGCATTCCTTGATGTAAGTTCTAAGAATTCCTTGAACTGACAAGAATACGGATCTCTCAAAAGCTTGCCTTGAGAAAATAACAGCCCAAACCAAAAGGATTGACTCAACCATACTGTACATTAATAGAATTGCACTAATACACAACTGATGAATACACTATATTCAATATATTGTACTGTATTTTGCTGTATAGCTGTTATTATGTTTCCCTCATTTATGACTGTAACAATGGTAAAGACAGCTTAAACATTGAAAATAAATAAAACATTGCTGTCTAATAAATGCATTTAGACATATGTTTTTCAATTACAATTCTCCAAAAATGGATAACAATAGAGTGTATGGCATAAGCTACCTTTAAAGATATTATAAAGATGTTGCACCTATGGAGCAATGTAAATAAGACTTGCAAAAAAATATAATGTGGTCTTGCCCCTCATTTACACAAATCTGGTTGAAGATTTGACGTACAGCTTCTCTTTTTTATTAGGCTTGTATATAAGGGCCTTCGTAAGATCAATACTGCTAGGGTATCAGTAGTGATATTTAGGCTATGTAAAAATAGTTACCCTGACATTTTATACCATAAAATAGTCACAAAAAAATCATGTGTCGAATGAAAGGCTGTTTATAGGCTACACTATGCATGTAATTAGCTGAAGTACTTTATGCAACATTGCATTTAATATATAATTACATAGTTCATTACAAAATGTTCAGTGGGAGAATTTCATTGATAACAATTATCCTTCACAAAAAAACTTTGGTTTATTTAATTCTAATTGTTTGGATAAAAAATCATGTGCTTGGAATTGATCTCAATTGTAATGAACAAGCCCATGCCTTTTCCATGCAAATCAACACTTTTGTGTTGACAGTGAACCCACTTGTAGCACATATTCACCTTCCTTTCGCTCCCTTGTTATTTAATTTGGTCCTTAGGGACCAATGAATATACCCTCTACTTCTGGGTAGGGATGAATTCAGGCATGTTTGGATACAAGTCTGAAAACAGGTGAGCTACCCTGCCAGGAAGCTGTTACTGCTGACCACCAATCATTGGCAGCCAAGACATACCCTGCCCCGCAACTTCACATATACAAGGGGTGTATATACCAGTGGCGGCCCATCCATTAGGGGCGCCCGCCTCCCCCTCTCTCCAGGCCACCCCCCATATGCAATGTATAGATTCATGCACTAGCATGAATGGATCAATGGATAGATTTATGCATAGCATGAATCTATCCAGGGCCGCCTCGACCACCCCCTATTCATGCGCCCGGCCCCTTTCAGGGCACCCGGCATATGAATTACAGTGGCCAGGTTTTTTTTAAGCACCTGCCACGTACCTGGTTGAAGACTGAATTGACAAGGCCTCTCTTGTATCTCCTGCCCAGGACCCACTGGAAGTGGAACAGAGGGAACCAAGGGCCAGGAGGAAAACGAGTGCCCGTAACTGTGGATCCGGAGCCTTGCAGCAGAGGAAGCGATCTTGGACAGGCAGGAGAAGGGGTCAGTTAGGAAGGGTCGTCTTGCACCAAAGATCAGCTGGGATTAAAGAGGAACTCCGCTAGAACAGTGGCACTGGAACGTTAAGTGATGTTAAGTCCCAGGTAGACTTGCAGCAGGCGATCATAGTGGGTCGCCGGACCATGGTAGCAGGCACTTGCAGGAAGAGCAGAAGCGAGAGCAAGGTCTTGAGGGAAGCCGGGTTCGGTAACTGGCGGGCAGTGAGGTACAAGGCAGAAAGCGAGGTCACAAAGATAGCCGGGTCTGGTAACAGGCAGACGATGCAGCACCAAGCAGCAGGCAGAAGCGGAGTCCAGTGGATAGCCAGGATCAGAAACCGGTAGTCAGAGCAGGATCCAGGAGCAGGGTCAAGGCAGGCCAGGTTCATCATATCAGGCAGGGAACAGCAGGATTCAGGTATCAGGACAAGCTGAAGATCAGTCAGCAACCATCTGGGATTCTTTAACCACCTCACTACAGTGCATTTTCACCCCCTTCCTGACCAAGCCATTTTTCAGCTTTCAGCGCTGACGCACTTTGAATGACAATTGCGCAGTCATACGACACTGTACCCAAATTAAATTGTTATCATTTTTTCCCCACAAATAGAGCTTTCTTTTGGTGGTATTTGATCACCTCTGCGGTTTTTATTCTTTGCGCAATAAACAAAAGAAGACAAATTAAAAAAAAAAAAATATTTTTTACTTTTTGCTATACTAAATATCCCCAAAAAATATATAAAAAAACTTTTTTTTTTCCTCAGTTTAGGCTGATACGTATTCTTCTACATATTTTTGGTAAAAAAAAATCGCAATTAGCGATTATTGATTAGTTTTGCGCAAAAGTTATAGCGTTTACAAAATAGGGGATAGTTTTATAGCATTTTTATTAATATATTTTTTTTTTACTAGTAATGGCGGTGATCAGCGATTTTTATTGTGACTGCGACATTATGGCGGACACATCGGACATTTTTGACACATTTTTGGCACCATTGTCATTTATACAGCAATCAATGCTATTTAAATGCATTGATTCATGTATAAATGACACTGGCAGTGAAGGGGTTAACCACTAGGGGGCGGGGAGGGGTTAATATGTTCCCTAAGAGTGATTCTTACTGTGGGGGGAGGGGACTCACAAGGGGAGGAGACCGATCGGTGTTTCTCTGTACAGAGAACACACCATCGGCTCCTCTCCTCTGACAGGACCGTTGATCTGTGTGTTTACACACACAGACCCACGGTCCCGCTGTGTTACCGGGCAATCGCGGGTGCCCAGCGGACATCGCGGCCGATGGGCACGCGCATCGGGTGCCCAGTGACACGGCGAGAGCGCGCGCGCGCTCCCGGCGGCGCGCGCGCGCTCCCTTTAGTGCACAGAAGGGGAGGACGTCATATAACGCCCTCCCTGAACGAGAGCTGCGCCGCCTGGCCGTCATTTGACAGCCGGCGGTCGCAAAGCGGTTAAATAGGCCGTCTGGCGTCAATTGGCGTTGTGTGCGCACTCCTGCGTGCACACGTAGTCTGTCGCGCACAAGCATGCGCATTGATGCGCACAGGCATCTGTAGATGCACGTATGCACGTGCATATGCGTGCAGAACGGGCACTAATAGTTCTCTTACAGCACCTGATTAGAGCCATAGGCTCTAATAAGCTTTAAGATAGGTTGGGCTCGGGTCACAGAGAATGTGACCGGAGCCCACCCAGGTGTGTTACAACAGCAAATTAATATTCGCTGTTGTAACACTGATCCTCAATCCGGCCAATCAGAAGCGGGTGTGAGACCCGTTTTCCTATTGGCCGAAAAGAGAAGTCTCCCAATTGGCCACCAAGGAGGAGGGAGGAAACAGAAGCCGCCGTCGTCGTGATGACCTGTGGAGAGCAGGAGAACGGAAGGCCGCCGCGAGCCTTGGAAGCCACCGGTAATGGGGTAAGTGCCACCGACCGACTAACCAGGGGGGTTTCCACCGGCCGCCACTGCTATATACATGTTGCTTCTGGGCAGAGAATGCCTCAACCACTTATGATTAGTGGTCTACAGTGACATCTTCTTTAAAGGATAGCTCAGGTGGGTTTTGACTAGTAATTGAACATGCCTGAGCCCATCCCTGCTTCTGAGCACAGGGGTGAACAAGACTCCGTCTCCTTCCTCCATGTTGCAGCACGGATGCTTGGTAATTGGCCTTTCAGGCACCCAGCAATATCGCACAAAGGTAATTCAGAAATAACAAAGGGCTCAATCTAAGTAAAGTAGGTATGTGCATCTGGTGAAGCCAGTATTAACCCTTTTGCTGCCATACCACTTTATTTTTATTTTATTTTTTTTATTTTTTTTATTTTTTTACACTAAAATAATGTATTTTTACCCTAAAGAATACTGATAACCCCCCACAAAAAAAAAAAAAAAAATTCTGAAAGAGGAGAACCTGCAGAATAAAAAAGGTGGTAGTTACAAATTGTTAAGTCGCATGATATTGAAATCCTGTTGATAAGTGGTCCTGCTTCTTTGGCCTGCATGGGGAAAAGTACCAGTTCATGTTCAGAATAAGTAAATGACCACTAAAAGGTCTATAAGGCATAGTTTTAAAGCTTAACTTTATACAAACAAATACATACACAGATAACAATCTTACCCACTGTTACCTGCCAAAGTATTTGTAATTCTGTCTATCCATTTCTGAGATTAACACAGCCCAATAAGACATCACAGACAGGTAAATTACACATTTAAAGTTAGGGGTGTCCTTTATTTTTCCCACACTGGAAGGTAAAAGACAGACACAGACTCATGATTCACATGTTGCTCCTCAAAAAAATTGGATGCATCACACCAGATTGGCTCCTAATTTTAACCTACCATAATTCAAGAGGTTCATACAGTTCCTTGAAAAAGTATTCATACCCCTTGAAATGTTCCACATTTTGTCATGTTACAACCAAAAATGTAAATGTAAAGTGGTTTATTGAGATTTAATGTGATATACAAACCAACACAAAGTGGCACATAATTGTGAAGCTGAAGAAAATGATAAATGTTTTTCATAATTTTTTACAAATAAATGTGTGAAAAGTGTGGAGTGCATTTGTTCAGCCCCCTTTATTCTGATACCCCAACTAAAATCTGGAACCAATTGCCTTCAGAAGTCACCTAATTAGTAAATAGAGTTCACCTGTGTGTAATTTCATTTCAGCATAAATATAGCTGTTCTGTGAAGCCCTTTTAGAGAACCTTAGTGAACAAACAGCATCATGAAGGCCAAGTAACACGACAGACAGGTCAGGGATAAATTTGTTGAAAATTTTAAAGCAGGGTTAGGTTATAAAAAAAATCCCAACATCTCACGGAGCACTGTTCAATTCACCTTTCAAAAAGGGAAAGAGTACGGCACAACTGAAAATCTACCAAGACATGGCCGTTCACATAAACTGACAGGCTGGGCAAGGAGAGCATTAATCAGAGAAGCAGCCAAGCCATGGTAACTCCAGGGAAGCTGCAGAGATCCGCAGTTCAGGTGGGAGAATCTGTCCATAGGAAAACTATTAATTGTTCACTCCAGAAATCTGGCCTTTATGGAAGGGGGCAAGAAGAAAGCCATTGTGGAAAGAAAGCCATAAGAAGTCCTGTTTGCAGTTTGCGAGAAGCGAGAAGCAATGTGTGGGTCAAATTTAACTTTTTGGCCTTAAAGCAAAGCGCTATGTGTGGCGGAAAACTAACCCTGCACATCACCCTGAACACACCATCCCGACTGTGAAACATGGTGGTGGCAGCATGTTGTGGGTATGCTTTTCTTCAGCAGGGACAGGGAAGCTGGTCAGAGTTAAAGGGAAGATGGATGGAGTCGGTGGGCGCATGCACGGCTATCCAAGATGGCGGACGCATAATCCGTGAGACAGGGAGCTGCGCTATATTAAACTAAAATATAAACTTGGTGGTGATAACGTGATAATCAATTGATGTGGACGTATAAGTGAATGTGTGTAGTATATATACACACTGCCTTATTGTAGGTATAGATAACAATAACTACCTTAGACAAAGCGTACAAAAATGTCACCTCTACCCACAGCATAAAAAAAAAACATAAAGAGATATCACATCAAGGACAGTCTCCAAAGAGACCCCTAATATAAGTGACAAAAAGTTGCATATATAGAAACAAGAAAGTGCACTAAACCAGTCTATGCATAGTGAAAGTCCATGGCTGATAAAGTCCTAAATAGAAATTGTGTTCCAAAGATGATTGCAACAAAGAGCTCAAAAAATCCTCCGTGTAAAGGACGTGATCAATGATTTCACAGCATGCTTGTAAAGTGATTGTGCCACCACCAGAAGTACACGCTGCCTGCTTACCAGAGTTACAGTGGTGTGAAAAAGTGTTTGCCCCCTTCCTCATTTCCTGTTCCTTTGCATGTTTGTCACACTTAAGTGTTTCGGAACATCAAACCAATTTAAACAATAGTCAAGGACAACACAAAATGCAATTTGTAAATGAAGGTGTTTATTATTAAAGGTGAAAATAAATCCAAACCATCATGGCCCTGTGTGAAAAAGTGATTGCCCCCTAAACCTAATAACTGGTTGTCCACCCTTAGCAGCAACAACTGCAACCAAGCGTTTGCGATAACGTACAATGAGGCTTTTACAGCGTCCTGGAGGAATTTTGGCCCACTCATCTTTGCAGAATTGTCCTAATTCAGTTACATTAGAGGGTTTTCGAGCATGAACGGCCTTTTTAAGGTCATACCACAACATCTCAATAGGATTCAGGTCAGGACTTTGGCTAGGCCACTCCAAAGTCTTCATTTTGTTTTTCTTCAGCCATTCGGTGGTGGACTTGCTGGTGTGTTTAGGATCATTGTCCTGCTGCAGAACCCAAGTTCGTTTCAGCTTGAGTACACGAACAGATGGTCGGACATTCTCCTTCAGGATCTCTTGGTAGACAGCAGAATTCATAGTTCCTTTTATCACGGCAAGTCTTCCAGGTCCTGAAGCAGCAAAACAGCCCCAGACCATCACACTACCACCACCATATTTTACTGTTGGTATAATGTTCTTTTTCTGAAATGCAGTGTTCCTTCTACGCCAGATATACTTGGACACACACCTTCCAAAGAGTTCCACTTTTGTCTCATCGGTCCACAGAATGTTGTCCCAAAAGTCTTGGGGATCATCAAGATGTGTTGTGGAGAAATTGAGACGAGCTTTGATGTTCTTTTTGCTCAGCAGTGGTTTTCTCCTTGGAACTCTGCCATGCAGGCCATTTTTGCCCAGTCTTTTCCTGATGGTGGAGGCATGAACGCTGACCTTAATTGAGGCAAGTGAGGCCTGCAGTTCCTTGGACGTTGTTGTGGGGTCTTTTGTGACCTCTTGGATGAGTCGTCGCTGCGCTCTTGGGGTAATTTTGGACGGCCGGCCACTCCTGGGAAGGTTCACCACTGTTCCATGTCTTCGCCATTTGTGGATAATGGCTCTCACTGTGGTTCGCTGGATTCCCAAAGCTTTGGAAATGGCTTTATAACCCTTTCCAGACTGATAGATCTCAATTACTTTCTTTCTCAATTGTTCCTGAATTTCTTTGGGTCTCGGCATGATGTGTAGCTTTTAAGAATCTTCTGGTGGACCTTACTGTGTCAAGCAGCTCCTATTTAAGTGATGCCTTGATTGTGAACAGGTGTGGCAATAATCAGGCCTGGGTGTGGCTAGAGAAATTGAACTCAGGTGTGGACAACCACAGTTATAGTATCTTTTAACAAGGGGGGCAATCACTTTTTCACACAGGGCCATGATGGTTTGGATTTTTTTTCACCTTTAATAATAAACACCTTCATTTACAAATTGCATTTTGTGTTTACTTGTGTTGTCCTTGACTATTGTTTTAAATTGGTTTGATGTTCCGAAACACTTAAGTGTGACAAACATGCAAAGGAACAGGAAATGAGGAAGGGGGCAAACAGTTTTTCACACCACTGTAGGTGGTCTCTTGTTACAGGGGACCCCTATGCGCGGATGGCCTTAACCCCAGCCAGGGATCACCGAGTCCTGGAAAATCTTTATCTTGCACTGTTTGCTGGTTACTGAAAAGTAAACCAACTCACGGACAACTCAGGATCGGGGTCAGCGGAACACACACTATCCTTGTGTGTTGGGTTGTTTGGCTCACTTCTCCACTGCTAACTTGCTGCTGCAGGACACAAGCCAGCTGTTTTCCTGGGTCAGAGCAGAAGCCAGGACTTATGGGGAGGCCAGGCAAGATAATGCTGGATACATAGCTGAGACCTTCTTGTCTTATTGGAGAGAACAGAAGCACAGGATGACAGGAAATGACATCATGACCATGGATTTTTGAGCAGCCGCTTTACTTTTCACGATTAGCGCAATTTCTTTTATTTTCCCCCTACACAAATGCCCCCCTCCTCCCAGCAGACACTCACATCTGAGTCTGAGCTGATGGACCTTAAACTACAGGCCCTGGCCCAGCAAGTTACCAGGGACAAGGAGAGCAAGAGATGGGGAGGATTTCCAGAGAGCTCAGAGGGGAAATAGACGCCCCCAGGGAACGCACTGCAACCATGGAAACAAAATTTGATGATACTCTGCAATATGTGCAGGCTCTTGAAGAGGAAAATGCCATTCTAAAAATTCTGTCTCTCAACTGCAATTGCAACAGGAGGATCTTGAGAACAGAGAAAGGCGCCAAAACCTTAGGATCCGTGGCGTCCCTGAAAAAGTAGCTGACAACAACATAAGGCCTCGGCCTCTTCAACGCCCTGGAACCCAAAATAGTGGACATAGATTGGCGTCTCGATCGTGCCCATAGGTCCCTGGCCCCTAAACCCCCAGCAGGGGCCAGGCCACTTCTATGAGATCAAGGAGGCCCTGACAAGAGCCACACGCAACAGGCCCAGCATTGAATACAAGGGGGACAAAATCCAATTGTTTAGCGACCTTTCTCCTATCACATTGGCCAAACGACGTTCCCTAAGGCCCATCACATCCCACCTCCAAGAGCACAAGGTCCCTTACTACTGGGGCTTTCCATTCCGCTTAAGTGTTACCATGGAGGGGGTCCAACACACCCTGCGTGACCCCCAGGAAGGTGAGGCCTTTCTCAAATGGCTGGGTCTGCCTCCGCTCCCTGCAGAGTTTGGCCAAGCCCCCCCAACCACCCCACGGCACGTCTCGGTCCCTACCAGGATTTGGATCCCTGTAAGAGGAAGAGGATCAATAGCCTACTCCACTCTTCAACGTTTTTTAACGATCCAAACCACCCACTTGATGGACTGAATGAGCCCCATCTGGTCTTCACTTTTTCTTTCCCTCCAGGGGAATATGACTCCCATGTCAACCCCCTCCCAAGGGGGATTGTTTTGTCTCCTCATCAGGCAACCACCGTTTTTTTCCTCTTTTTTTTATGTGCACCGCAGACTTTTAGTCCTGTTAACTTTATCTGTTTTTTGAGCTTCTTTAATCCGGATCCCTCCTCCCTCAACTATCCTTGACATGGAGGCAAAAAGGAGCGCCTGAACTGTCACCAACTTTGCCGGATCGCCGAGATGGAATGTCATGGACCTCTCCCCATGTTGGAGACTGCTATGCTCCCCTACAAGTCCTTGGGCTGCAGCCGAGGACCCCTGAGAGGTATAAACCTCACAGGTTTTCTCATGTTGATTGTTTTTGTTTTTTTTAGGCTGAGTTGGCCTCATTGTTGCTATTCTACACCCTCTCCACTGGTCCCCTTTTTGGACCACCCAATGATCCCTTTTTTCTAGTGGTTACATTTTTTTTTTTTTTTTATCTTTTATTTTTCATTTTAAATTATTTTTTACTTTGCTATTCTCATTCATGTCTCTGTGTTTATTTTTATTTTCTCATTAATATTGTCAACCTCTGCAGTAATGTTGATTGTCTTACTCATAATGTATTATTAGACAGGTTATGGTTTACCTCTTGGCTTCCTTTATACCGTGTTATAGCCGGTCCTCCGCCCATTGATTCCAGTATTCTCTGGCTTAAATGTCCTGATATAACATGGCTTTGAAATTATTGTCCTATAATGTAAAGGGCCTGAACTCTATAAAGAAAATATGGCTGGCACTACGAGAGTTCAGGGCCTCAGGTGCGGATGTCATCCTGGTCCAGGAGACACATTTCCGAGCCGGGGTTTGAAATTCGCTTCTAAACAGTTCCCGCTGTCCTACTTGGCTTCTGACCCTTCTAGAAAAGCTGGTGTAGCAATATTGATAAGATGCTCATGCCCTATCCAGATCAAGTCAACCCATTTGGACCCTCATGGTAGTTATATAATTCTACAGGGCTCATACTTGTCTAATCCTATAACGATCATGAACATATTTGCCCCCAATTCGGGTCAGGTTAAATTTCTTACAGATGCTTTAGAAAGCTTACAGAGATTCTCCCACCCCTTCACGGTAATAGGAGGTGACTTTAATGCTGTGCTCTCTCCCACCCGAGACAAGAAAAAAAAAAAAAACCCTTATCCCTACCTTTGGTGCACTTCGTCCCTCAAATATCTAGGGGTACAACTCACAACATCTTGCTCCTCCCTTTACTCGACCAACTATCGACCTATGTTTAAGTCTATCAATGCTATGTTAACGCAATGGAACCTCCTCCCGTTGTCCTGGATAGGCAGGATTAACGTGCTGAAGATGTCCATCATGCCGAAACTATTATATTTTTTCCTATTTTTTCCCTGTCCCCATCCCAATGGCTCAGTTAAAAATACTGAAAGAGGTGGTTCCTCAGCTTTATTTAGAGTGGCAGGGCCCATAGAGTTGCCAGCGCGGTTATATTTGCCCCCAAGGGTCAAGGTGGTATGGGTGCTCCTGACGTTTATAAATATTATCTGACCTCTCATCTCCGTGCGGTGGTGTCATGGTCCAGTTTGACCCCCAAACCGATGGACGGAGATAGAGATGGGCTCCCTATATCTGACCCATCCTTGCTCCCTAGTCTGGTTACCTGATGTAGCGTCAGACCCCAGACTTCAAGACCTCTGTCTGGGCCCCATGTTGTTCACACTCAGAATATGGCGCTCCTGCCTCTCCAAATTTGCTCTTTTGTCCCCATGCCCCCCCCTTTCTAATGTACTTTTTAACCCTTCAATCCCTGACAGTCCCTCACACATCCGTATGTTCCCTTGGGCAAGAGAGGAATTGTTCAAGCTCCGCCATTTCGTCCCAGTCACACATAAAATTAAACCATTCCCAGCCCTTCAATCAAAAAGCCAAATCCCAAGCCATCTGAGGTATTCATATCTCCAAATAGCCCACTACTTCTCGAGACTCTCTCCCACCCTTACACTCACCAAACCGACACCGTTTGAACTTACCTGTTCTCAAGGCCCTTACCAGGCGCAACTCATCTCTAGCATATATCAAATACTCCAGGAAAAGGCACCACTTACAGCACTCTCATTCCTACATGCACAAATGGTCGCAGCTCACACAACAACAAATTACGGTCCCTAAGTGGTCCAAAATTTGGTCCTCAACCTCTAAAATATCTAGATGTGTGGCATAGAGAGAGACAGCATATAAAGTCTTAATGTTTTGGTACAGGACCTCTGAGGTCATCCATCGCTATGACCCTTCTCTTTCTCCTATGTGCTGGAGGTGTGGAAAAGCCAGAGGGACGCATTACCACATCTTTTGGCATTGTGATCTGATCTCCCCCTTTTGGTCCATGGTATCACTAATGCTTCAACAGATACTTCCCACCCCCATCCCATTAGATCCGATTCATCTTCTCCTGGGTCTCCCTTTCCCCGGAGTAGGAAAGGCTGCAAACAAACTTGCCTCCTTTATCATACTTGCAGCCAAAAGAGCTATATATACCCTCTAGCTGGTTATCCAACCAACCCCCAACCCAAACCCAGCTGGTTCAAAGAATCAAGGATATACGCAGAATGGAGCACATGACGGCTATGGTAGAGGATAAGATTGACGGGTTTGACAGGATCAGGGCACCCTGGGACAACTTGACCTTCGGTCTGTCTTCTTAGATTACAATGCCCCCTGTCACCCTGTCATCAATCTACTCTTAGATCTCCCTGCGGTACTTCCACCCCACTGTATAAATAGATTCCTTCTCCCCTTCCATGCCTGGTTGAAGTCCAACACATGCCTTGTCTCGTGGGAAATGTTCCATATGTTTGAAATCTCCACTCTGATAGACAATCAACATGATGTTAATGGCTTTAAACCTATGCCCTAATTACTGCGTTATGTATCCAAAATATGCATGTGAATCTATCTTATGATTTCTTTCTCCTCCTCTATTTCATTTATTCTTACTTTCATTTTCATTTTAAAATGACTCTTTTGTTGGTGAATATTGCTTCTGAAAACAAACTCAATATGTCTGAAATGTTTGTAATTGTTATTATGGAAATATTTTTAAATAGAAATACAATTTATAAAAAAAAGATGGATGGAGCCAAATACAGGGCAAACTTAGACGTAAATCTGTTAGTCTGCAAATGACTTGAAACTGGGTTGGAGGTTCACCTTCCAGCAGGTCAACGACCCTAAACATACAGCCAGAGCTACAATGGGATAGTTTAGATAAAAGCATCTTCATGTGTTAGAATGGCCCAGTCAAAGTCCAGACCTAAATCCAATCTGTGGCAAGACTTGAAAATTGCTGTTCACATACATTCTCCATCCAATCTGACAGAGCTTGAGCTATTTTGCAAAGAAGAATGGGTAAAAATGTCACTCTCTAGATGTGCAAAGCTGGTAGAAGCATCCCCAAAAAGAAATGTACAGTATAGCGATTTAACTGCCGCAAGCACCGAAAGGGTCAGTCCATAACCACAAATAAACAAAATATATATAGTATAATGTGCTGCGCTGTTATTAAGATAAAAATGAATAAAAACCAAATAAAATTATTACTAACTAGACAATATATGTTAAAGGATGTCCAAACAGTGAAAAAAATCAATAAAGTGCTAAAGGTAGCAATATCCACGTGAAAAAATTTGCAAAATAAATAAATAAATGACAGTCTTATGCAGTGAAAAAAAAATAAAAAAATAAAGAGTGCAGGTATAGCATATAAGGCGACTTTTCCTCTTTTGTGCAAACAAATTGTGCAGATAAATGCAATGTGCAAAGTGACTTCTCCTCTTCTGTGCAACACACTTCACTGTAAGATGGCCTCTTACCTTACAGCTGTAAGGTAACAGCATATATATGTAATAGTAGCGATCAAAGGTGTTCACAGTACTGGCTTATTTTATCCTGATAACATACTCTCAGTATATTCACACAGGTCTGTTTCTTTGGAGCTGGTGTTAGCAATAGAATTTCTCTCCCAATGGGTATATATAATACAGAGGAAGAAGAAGGGTGGATTCCGGATAGTTTAGTATTTCAATCCAATATTTATAGTGTTAAGGAAGTGATGTGGCGGCCTTGTTTAGGTGGCTTCTCCTACATAGCAAATATCGCGGCCATTTTCTGGTGGTCCACCGCTGTGGGACAACTTTAAGGCCATGTTTTGATGGATATTATGTGAAATAGTAAAATATATTAAAAGGTTAAAAGCGGTACAGACAAAAGCTATAAGAAACTAGAGAAGCTAACGATATATGCAAAGGACCGTTCCAAAGGCATACATGGATTTTAAGAATTAAATGAGATTATGTGGATGTTGCGAAATAACAGCACTAGAGAATGTAAGTCTAAACATCAGGGGGAGGAGGACACAGGAACTGATGTCAAAAATAGATGAAACAAAATATCAATTATATAGCAGGGGTAACATCAATATGGGAACGGGAATCAACATCATTAAGTATGTAAAGTAGAGTATAATAATAGTGTATATGATAGTAATAGATAGGGTATCAAACGAGGTGTAGAAAGAGAGATGGGGTGCACATTGAGAAACAGATCTTATACCTAAACACAAATATTAAAAATCACTAAGAAAACAGTTAAGATCAAATTCAATATTAAGTCCTCGGGGTGAAAAAGTGTCTAATCTAAAAATCCATTTTGATTCTAGCTGGCTCAAAGTCCTCACTCTATGGCTTCCCCGCCAATGTTTAATATATGGTTCTATCCCCCAAAATTTTAAATGGGTGGGGTCTTTGTTGTGGGATAAGCTAAAATACTTGGATACACTGTGCTTACTGTATCCTTTAAGAATATTTTGCAGAATATTGCGTACTTTTAGAAATCTTTTAGCACGTCCTATGTATTTCAGCCCACAGCTGCATTCCAAGGCATAGACAGACCCTTCTGTATTACAACATATGAAGTCTTTAAAGCGGGATTCCGCCAAAATCTTTTTTTTTTTTTTTTTTCCGTTCCGTGTAAAATAAAGACATACATAACATGTAACTGACCTGCTGCAGTTCTTCTCCCCGCCGATCGCCGATTCTGTCCGCTTGGATAACTTTGTAAATAGCTTGATGGACGATTCCATTTTGCTTGTGGGCATTAGAATCCCACAAGCATTTACTTCTGGGATGCGGTGAATGCTGAGCTCCCAGCATTCACCGCTCGATCCCGCGCATGCTCAGTTCGCTCAGCGTGCAGCGCCATAGAATTTCTGGTTGCCATCACAACGGCGCGGCGTCGCCGGAAATCTCTCGAGATTTCGTGCTGACGGCGTCCCCTGAGAGGACGCCAGAGGAAAAATCTGTACAGTAAGTTAAATAATTTTTTTTTTTTTTTTTTTTAATGGTCATTGGTGCATCAGCATTGCTAACTGCTTTTAATAAGATAAAGCAGTTCTTTTGAGTACCAAACCGCTTTAACCTCATAGGTGTTCCCTGTATCTGTAGATGTAAAATTGTGTTTCTTTTCATTTGGGCGTTTAGTTTTCAACCATGCAAAACAACGTTTGCAAGGATAGAAGCTTTTTCCTGTAAAGAACATCAGTCCTCTTGTTGGTGGGTCTAGTACACTTTTTACAATGTTGTCTCAAATCGTCTGTGCTCTTTTATATACGGATCTGGGATTGGTAGGTTGCACATGTTGGAACTGTCTTTTAGGCAATAGTATATGCCAATGTCGCGCTATGATTTTTTCTATTTCTCTATAGTGGATGTTATAGTCCAGAATAATTAGTACTGTTTCTATTAGTAACTCCTCTTCTTGTCTTTGATCAATTAGAGTATATGATAGTAATAGATAGTAATAGTAATAGATAGGGTATCATAGTATCATAGTCTTTCTTGGTAAATCTATGTCCCATATTTTCAGCCTGGGCCAAAAAATTGCTTTTGTTAGTGCAATTTAATCTCAGGTGTATTAATTCGCCTTTAGGGATGTTATAGATCCAGTTTCTGTAGTGACAACTTTCTAGTAGGAGATAACTGTTTTTGTCTATGTTCTTAAAATGCATTTTGAAATTAATTTATGTTCTTCTTGCATCATTTCCAAATTGAGAAATTATGTATTATTTCCACTGATGTCCCAGGAAAGTCTGATATTTCTATCATGTTTATTAAAATTTTCCAGAAAAAGGACCAAATGGTTCCGTTCTCCTTTCCATAGAATGAAAATGTCATCGATAGATCTTTTGTATATTACTAAATATCCATTTTCCTCTTCCCACTGTGCCATAAACAGGCCTGCTACTCTGGGAGCAAATTTTGCTCCCATAGCAACTCCTGTTTGTTGGTGGTAATAGTTCCAATTGTACCTGAAATAACTGTTCTTTAGACAAAAGTTCAGACATTTAATGAGATATATTCTTTGGACACAGGGGTAACATGGTGTGTGCTCTTTTTTTTTAAATTCAGTAATCTTTTTATTTATTTTCTTTGCACATATACATACAAAATACACATTCCAAATACATCCTTTAGATACACACTTTCCAGATACAGCTATTCTATATCCCCCCCCCCCCCCCCCCCCCCCCCCCCCAAAAAAAAAAAAACAGGCAAAAAATGTATTTTCTCTCTTTTTTACACTTTTGAGTAATACTATAATTTTTGAGTTATTACATTTAAATTGCAATATACGTGATTGGGCATGTATGGCATGTCTAAGTTGCAAGTACTGGAAGAACCTTTGTCTTGGTATCTCAAATTCCTCAGACAGTTGGGCAAAAGATTTTATAATATCATTCAAAAATAATTGCTCCACATATCTAAGGCCTCTGGTCTGCCAAAGCTTAACCCCACTTAGTGTCTGTAATTCTACATAGTTTTCATTATTCCAGATTGGGGTGATTGAAGTATAGCCTACAATATTCATAATCTGTTTCATTTCCTTCTATACCTTAACAAATAGCTTACCTGACTGGAATTGTTTATTACTCTGCATGTTTTTTTGTCTCCAGTGTGGATAGCAATGTATATCCACTACCCGGGGGAAGAAGTAATCTCTGTATAGGGTCATCTTTCCTAATCACTGACCACTGACCACACGCATCTGTTCTTCTGTTGGGCCGCTCCTTGCAATGGGAGGCTCCCGCTGTGTGAGGCTTCGCTCCGTCTGACAGGTCTTTTATAACGGAGGGCACCTGGTGACCCCGCCCTCCTCTGACGTCATGGGGAAAGCCATAGGGAATTCCCCATGACGTCCCCGTGCGTCAGAGAGGGCGGAGTCACCAGGTGCCCTCCATTATAAAAGACCTGTCAGACGCAGCGAAGCCTCACACAGCGGGAGCCTCCCATTGCGAGGAGTGGCCCAAGAAGAGACACCGACACCGACGCCATGGAAGAAGATGCCGGACAAGAAGGACGAGAAGACCAGCGCAAGAAGAAGCGGATCGGAGGAAGAAGATGATGGAAGAAGAAGATGGAAGAAGATGACGGAAGGAGAAGATGAAGAAACCGAAGGATGAAGAAAGAAGAAAGAAGATTTTAATAAAGGAATTGTCAAAGACCGTCTCCTGTCATTTTTACCATTTTTGACACTTTTTTGGTGAAATGGTAGGGGTACTTTTGTACCCCCTTACCATTTCACACAGGGGGGGAGGGATCTGGGGGTCCCCTTGTTAAAGGGGGCTTCCAGATTCCGATAAGCCCCCCGCCCGCAGACCCCCACAACCAATGGCCAGGGTTGTGGGGAAGAGGCCCTTGTCCTCATCAACATGGGGACAAGGTGCTTTGGGGGGGACCCCAAAGCATCGTCCCAATGTTGAGGGCATGTGGCCTGGTACGGTTCAGGCGGGAGGGGGGGCGCTCTCGTCCCCCCTCTTTTCCTGCGGCCTGCCAGGTTGCGTGCTCGGATAAGGGTCTGGTATGGATTTTGAGGGGGACCCTACGCCATTTTTTTTTTTTGGCTGGGGTTCCCCTTAATATCCATCCCAGACCTGAAGGGCCTGGTTATTGAATTTGGGGGGACCCCCACGCTTTTTTTTTTTTTTTTTATCAATGAATGACAGTTCTCTGTGTTACAGGAGCCATCAATTCATTAGCCGCGAGTGCTTTTAAATAGCTTTTTTCCTGCAAAAAATGACACTTTTTGCAGGGAAAGTTCTAAGCACAGGAAACCTGCCCCCCTTCACAGGCCACCTATAGACACCCCCCCATGTGATACTGCAATGCTGTACTAACAGCACGCACACACAAATCCCCAGAAATAAAGCACATATTGTCAGCAGTCAGCAACACACTGACACGCTGAAACATAATATGCGAGGCCGCCGCCGCGGCGGCCTCTTATACCGTGGGGCGCGTACTAAAGCCCCTGAGCTATAATTGGCTACAGGCATCCTGCCTGTAGCCAATTATGGCTCTCCTCGCTGCCGGCGCTGTGATTGGCCAAGCATGCGGGGTCACAGTGCATGCTTGGCCAATTATCAGCCAGCATTGCACTGCGACTAGCGCAATGCATTGCGGGCCGCTCGCATCACACGAATTTGATGCGAGCGGCCCAAATAGTTCTGGGCTCGCCGAGCGGACGAACGCCCGATGTTCGATTCGAACATGGGTTCGAATCGAACACCGGGCCCATCCCTACTATCCACAAATATTCCCATTCGACCATATCGAATGCCTTTTGCGCATCTAATGATAGGATGGCACTGACTCCCCCCGTCGTCCCGCGGCATCTGCAAATTCAGAAATAATCTACAAATATTTACTGCTGCTGTTCAAACAGGGATAAACCCAGTTTGATCTTCATGTATTAGACTATCAATGAATCTCGAGAGCCTATTAGCCAATACTCTTGCTAATATCTTGATGTCGGATGTAAGAAGGGAAATGGGGCAGTAGGAATCTGGTTTTAGTGGGTTCTTGCCGGGTTTTAAAATTACAATTATTATAGTTTCCATCATAGATTTGGGTAGTTCCTGTGTGACATAGGCTTCATTTAATGCCACCAGGAGTTCTGGGAGCAGAATCTGACCATATATCTTATATATCTCCACAGGAAGACCGTCCATCCCTGGCGCTTTATTATTTTGAATTTGCCTTACAGCTTCTTTCAACTCAATCAAGATTATGGGATTATCTAAGACTTCACTTTCTATTGGGGTTAATTTAGGTATAGTTAATTTGGTCAAGAAGTCTACAGTTTTTCCCTTTATATTAGTTATTTCAGATCTATACAACTGCGAATAAAAGTCGACAAATATGCCTTGAATACTCTCGGTATCATACATCACGATACATTTTTTACCTTCAATGGCCGCTATATTGGGGGTACCTTCCTGATTACGTGCTCTCATCGCCAACATATGTCCCACTTGTTCCCCCATTTCATAGTGTTTCTGGCTCTGCATAAATCTACTATTCTCTGCCTTAATTGTTACCAAATTGCTATAGGTCTTCTGGGCTTCCTGCCATACTATGCGTTTCTCTTCTATGGGATCCAATATAAATTCTTGTTCTGTTTGCTTAACTTTTTTAATCGCCATTTCCTCCCTTAATCTGGTTGCTGATTTAATTTTTGATATTTCTTTAATAATTATCCCTCTTAAATATGCTTTCATTGCATCCCAAATTATTAATATTGAGGCTGACCCCTTGTTGTCTTCAAAAAAGCCTGAGAGTACTGGTTCCAATTGGGTCTGCTCTCTAATCAAAGACAGCCATTGTGGATTTACTTTCCACATTGGTGGGATCCATTGTTCCTTCCATTCCAATGACAAAGTCAACGGAGAGTGATCAGAGAGTCCCCTTGCTTCATAATGCACAGATTTTACCCAAGGAAGAAAGTTTCCATTACCCAGAGCCATATCAATCCTTGATAATGACCTATATGACGATGAATAGCATGAGTATTTTTTTGAATCTGGAGCTCTTATTCTCCATATATCCATTTATCCCACTTCATGTATCTGACTAGCTAGTCTTGTTACCCCTCTCTTCCCATTACTCCTTATATTTTGCCTATCCATCTCTTCATATATTATGTTATTAAAGTCCCCGAATATTAATCATGGAACATCCGACCATTGTGCCATTTTTTCATACACCTTTTTTAGTACATCATCCTTATATGGAGGAGGGATATACACATTCACCCAAAAATTGTTTTTCCATTTATAGTACAAAGTAGCATCAGGTATCGTCCCTCTCATATTTAATACATTGATTACAGGAGAATCTAATAGAGCCGGAGATCAAGTTACTAACTCCACGAGAATAAGTGGCGTACATGGAGTAAAATATATGTTTATATTTAAATGCTCTGTACATTTTTTCATCCTCTTTCCCCATATGTGTCTTCTGTAAGCATAGTATTGGGGGATTATAAAATGTAATTAATTCCTTTATTGCCAATCTTTTTTTACTCTCTCCCAATCCTCTAACATTCCATGACCACATATTAATCTTACTGATCTGTGACATCATCCTTCCCTATAAAGAGATAAACCAATCATCTATTGCTCATAATTTCATATGAAACAGAGCAGCAAGAGAGACGGAGAGAAAGGAGCAAGGAGAAAGAAGAGAAGAGAGAGAGACAGGGAGAGAGAGGAGGAGAGAGAAGCAGGGAGAGTAGGAAGAAAAAAAGGAAGAGAAAAAAAAAACCTCAGGCCACCCCCCCCCCCACAGTAAATACAATCTATTAGCATCCCTTTCCCCTCCCACTTATCTTCACCCTCCCAATTCCGACCCCATTCAACCCCCCCTCCCATCTGTATCTTGATCCTAACATATCAAGCTGATTGCCCCACCCCTTGGGTGCCAAATATAAAACTCCTGTCCACACGGGACACATACTGAGGGCCCATTGTAATCACCTTCGACATTCCTTCCGTACCATATATCCTCCCCAATTAGGGAGAAAAATAAAAAATATATATTTCTTTATGGACTGCATATGTACCTATAGGGACTTGCCATACACTGACGGGTACCCACCAAGTAATTTTTTTACACCCTCCTATCCCAATTATTTTTGCCTGTTTGCCAACCATGCATTGACTGCATCAGGTGAGTCAAAAAACTGAACACCCTCTCCATCTGTAACCCGTAGTTTTGCAGGGAACAGCATTGAGTACTTAACCTTTAATTTCTGTAAGTGCCTTTTAACTTCCTTAAATTTCGCCCTTTGTTTTTGAACTTCTACTGAGAAGTCTGGATAAAAATATATCTTATGGTGTGTGCTCTTAGACCCCATTTGACAGCTTTGCAAGCTTGGTGATGACATATTATAGTATACATATATGAAGATACATCAGCCGTAGCCATAATCCAAGGGTTTTCTTCTTTAGGTACTCTTCTATGATCTGTAGCATGTGTTTGGTATCCCTTAGGTAGGCGCTTGTATTTTGTATGGCTGGCTGTAGATAGTTGTCGATGTACTGGCCCATTCTGGCTGTGAGTGAATCTATCCAATTTACAGCCTAGAAGCCTAGGAGGTGGGTTGGTGTACGACAGAACTCAAGTATTAAAAAGGTTGCTTCTTTTTTATTAAGTATATTCCTTTTTAGACCTAAATAGACTACTTGTTCAAGTGCTTTCATGCACTTGAACATAGGATTGCTCAGTAGTCGACTGTATGTGTTTTCATCCTCCAGTAATTTGTTCATGACCTCATTATACTGCTCTTTGGAGAGGATCACAATCCCTCCTCCTTTATCTGCTGGTCAAATAACCAGATCTTTCCTCTTTGTGAGTTTCCGAACGCCACTATTTATATAAGGTACTTTGGTTCTTCTTTTCTCCCAATCTTCAGCTCTTTTAATTCTTGTAATACCACTTTCTTGAACACCTTGATATGTTTATTATCTTTAACAGGAGGATTAAAAATAGATTTGTTTCTCAATGTGCTTTGTAATATTTCCTCCTTTTTCATTGGTGGTCTGGGTTTAATCGGGTTGTAAACCATGTATTTCTTGATATTTAGCTTTCTAATATATTTTTGAATACCTATGTAGGTTTGAAATGTGTCTACATTCTTCATGGGTGCATATTTCAACTCTTTATCTAATACCCCAATCTCCTCTTGTGTGAGTGGTTGGCCACCTAAATTAAAGAAGCCCTCGCTGTCAGAGAAATCGCTGTTCCAGGCGACTTGCTGGCACGTGCCGACGCGTGCTGGTGTGCGCGTTCCCATGGGCGCGGGTTTGCGTGCGCGCGCTGGCGTCCGGCGGTGTGCGCGGTGGATTGCGTGCACCTGTGCGCGCTGTTGGCGCCAACCAGCCTATTTAATCAGGCAGCACCTGCTGGCTATTCCTCCCTGATCTTCAGCTTACCAGAGACCTTGCTCCAGTATTATACCTTGTCTGACCTTGTGACCCCGGCTTACCTTTTGGATTCCCTGGACCTCCGCCTGCCCCAGACCTCTGCCTGTCTGACTACTCTTCTGCCTGCTCCTCTGTACCTTGCCGCCTGTACGTTGCCGAACCCTGCTTGTATCCGGATCTACCTCTCTCTCCTACTCAAGGGACCTGTGCCTGCTGTCCAGTACCGCATCTGATTACCAGTGAGTCTTGTACTACTTACACCCGGAACCCCTACCACTATCCCTCTCCCGCTGAGTGACATGTGTCTACATACCAGTACTTCACCCTACCATCAGTGAACTCTGCATACCTGTACTTCACCTTGCCACCAGCGGACTTCCACCACCAACAACTGGGATCACTACACCAGGCTCTCTTACCCTTCCTGACTCTCGTGTCTCCTGTACCCACCTCCAGGGGCCGTGAGTCAGATCCGTATGGGAGACCTCCCTCTGCCCGAGCGGACTCACTTGTCAGGTACGTGCCAGCTTGATACTTGCCCTTTATTCTCTGTTTCTTTTGTTGTCTCTTCCCTGATCTAAATCCTCTCTTCTTTCTGGGCTTCTTCTCATGCTCCTTGTTTCGTCTATATTCCTTGATGGATAATTTTCTCTGCCTAAAAAAGACCTATTATAATCTGAATCAGAGTGTTGTGTTTGATGATATCCATCATATCTCTCTTCTTCATGTTGATTCCTCAGAGGAGCATAATAGTTGTGTGTCGGTACTGGACTGCATTCATAGGGGTGATAGGGTCCTTGTGGTGGACCTCTTCTCTCCCCATGTCCATATTCATAAGCTGGGCTTCTTCTGTGTTGTCCATATGGTTCATACGGTTGTCCCCTATTTTCTCTTTGTTCATATGGTGGTCTCCTATTATCTCTTAGTTCATATGGTGGTCTCCTGTTGTCTATTTGGTCATATGGTGTTTTATGCCAGGTGTTGTTCCCATTATTGGACCTCCTGTTATTTTTCCAATAAGAGGTTTCTTCCATCCATTTTATGGAGTTTGATCATTATGCGGGGGTCTTCTGTCTGCCCGATAGGGAGTGTGTTGATTTTGATTCCCATGTCTCTATATCTATATCTCTATTCATCATGCCTCTGATGTCTTGGTGTTTCAGCTCCATTTATATCGCTAGAATCTTGATAGGGCCTGTTTTGTGTATTCTAGTCAGATTCTGTGTTAACATACTGTTGATGGACTCTGACAGTTTTTTTCTGGCGTGGAATAAGTGGAGATGGGGTCCATTTGTCCAAGCTGGCTTTGTCATTTTAAAGCTTGGTCAGTTTTAAAATCATTTATATCCCTAATATATTTCTTACCTTTCCTTTGTTTGACTTCTCTATCTTTTTTCGTAAGATCCTTATTCAATTTTGCTGTGAGTGCGAAGTTTCCTTATGCACTTCCAGTTCTCCCCTTATTTCTCCTATAGTTTGATCGACTTTCCTAATCTTTCTTTGTTTTCTTTTTCATAGGAATGTCAAAAGTTCTAAACCTTTATCATTAAAAAATGTAAACCATTCTTCAATAGATTCCTGGTCTACCAGGCCGTCATTAAGTGGGATATCCAACCTAAGGCGCCTCGGGACAATATTGTCTTTAAGATATCTTTCGAAAGTACTGTAGTTACATCCCACCATAAGCTCACTTTCTTTTTCATATTGTGGCCTAGTTTTCTCATTAGGCTTTGTAAATCTCCATTTTTATTAGTAGTGTTCACGGTATTAAAGACTTCATCTAAATTAACTTGTCTCTTATTCATAAAAGAAAACACCCATAGTGGCTGCAAGAATGACTGGGATAAGCTAAACCAGAAATAAATAGAATGTATATTCCCGCGCTACTGTACAGTATAGAGATTTAACTGCCGCAAGCACCTAAAGGGTCAGTCCATAACCACAAATACCGTAAACAAAATATATATAGTAGAAGGTGCTGCACTGTTGTTAAGATAAAAAAAATTATAAAACCAAATACAATTATTACTAACTAGACAATATATGTTAAAGAATGTCTAATCAGTGAAAAAAAACAATAAAGGTAGCAGTATGCAAGTGAAACATTGTGCAAAATAAATAAATAAACAACAGTCTTATGCAGTGAAAAAAATAATACATAAAGTGCTGTATGCCCTCTCCAGCTGAGGGCAGGTATAACATATAAGGTGATTTGTCCTCTTTTGTGCAAACAGATTGTGCAGATAAATGCAATGTGCAAAGTGCAAAGTGACTTCTCCTCTTCTGTGCAACACACTTCAGTGTAGGATGGCCTCTTACTTTATGGCTGTAAGGTAACCGCATATATATGTAATAGTGGAGATCAAAGGTGTTCACAGTGCTGGCTTCTTTTATTCTGATAACATGCCCTCAGTATAGTGGCACAGGTCTGTTTCTTTGGAGGCGGTGTTAGCAATAGTATTTCTCTCCCAATGGGTATATATAATATAGAGGAAGAAGAAGGGAGGATTCCGGATAGTGTAGTAATTCAATCCAATATTTAGTTTTAAAAAACAGCTAAAATATTCACATTTCTATACAAGTTAAAAATCAATACATCTCGAGCATCGAGCTTGTACGCTGACGTTACTTCCAGTGCCTGTCCGTCCCAACACGTATCGTCACGGCACGTGACTTCATCAGGGGATAAATGCTGGCACTGGAGGTGTCTTTAAATAGGCTAAGCATTAAACTAATTGAGCGGCCGTTTTTTTGTAGCTCACTGAGCTTGAGCTATTTTGCAAAGAAGAATAGGCAAAAATGTCACTCTCTAGATATGCAAAGCTGGTAGAGCTATCCCCAAAAAGACTTGCAGCTGTAATTGCAGCAAAAGGTGGTTCTACAAAGTATTGACTCACAAATGCACGCCACACTTTTCAAATTTTTTTTGTAAAAAAAATTTAAACCATTTATCATTTTCCTTACACTTCACTATTATGTGCCACTCTGTGTTGGTCTGTCACATAAAATCCCAATAAAATACATGTACAATTTTGGTTGTAACATGACAAAATGTGGATTATTTCAAGGGGTATGAATGCTTTTTCAAGGAGCTGTATCTAGTCAAATTAACCGCTTAAGCAATTCGGCACTGTGTTACTTTAACTGACAATTGCGCGGTTGTGCGACGTGGCTCCCAAACAAAATTGACATCCTTTTTTTCTCACAAATAGAGCTTTCTTTTGGTGGAATTTGATTACCTCTGCATTTTTATTTTTTGCGCTATAAACAAAAAAAGAGC
The DNA here is from genome assembly GCA_028564925.1 of Lithobates sylvaticus. Taxonomy (NCBI): domain Eukaryota; kingdom Metazoa; phylum Chordata; class Amphibia; order Anura; family Ranidae; genus Lithobates; species Lithobates sylvaticus. The sequence goes on along the minus strand of CM053027.1, from coordinate 263,648,740 downwards.
GCCAATTTTGAAAAAAAATCATTATTTTTTACTTTTTGCTATAATAAATATCCCCCAAAGATATATATAAAAAGGCCGATACGTTTTCTTCTACATATTTTTGGTAAAAAAATCGCAATAAGCGTTTATTGATTGGTTTGCGCAAAAGTTATAGCATCTACAAAATAGGGGATAGTTTTATGGCATTTTTATTATAATTTTTTTTACTTGTAATGGTGTCGATCAGTGATTTTTATTGCGACTGTGACATTATGGCGGACACATCGGACAATTTTGACACATTTTTGCTACCATTGGCATTAATACAGTGCGATTAAAATTGCATTGATTACTGTAAAAATGTCACTGGCAGTGAAGGAGTTAACACTAGAGGGCAGTGAAAGGGTTAATGTGTTCTTAGTTTGTGTTCTAACTGAAAGGGGGGTGGGACTGTGTAGGGAAACTAACAGATCGCTGTTCATACTCTGTATAAACAGACGATCTGTCAGTTCACTCCTCAGAGAACCGGAAACTGTGTGTTTACACACACAGCTCCCGGTTCTCCGTGTGCCCCGAGTGATCGCGGGAGCCTGGCGGTGATCGAGACAGCTGGGCACTCGCATCGGCTTGGGGGCCGTTTATGGTACCGACTTACCATAGCGGTGATTCGTGCAGCTGAGCCATGTTGCCGCAGTACAACGCAGTTGCCGGTCGGCAAGCGGTTAAAATCCTCACACCAGCTGTATTAAAAAAAAAAAAAAACAGTAGCCACTTTATTAAAAATAAATAGTTGCATTTATATGTGTCTAGGGATGAGCCGAACACCCGTGGTTCAGTTCGCAACAGAACCTGCGAACGGACCTAAAATTTGCGCGAACTTTAGAACCCCATTAAAGTCTATGGGACTCGAACGTTCAAAATCAAAAGTGCTAATTTTAAAGGCTAATATGCAAGTTTATTGTCCTAAAAAGGGTTTGGGGACCCGGGTCCTGCCCCAGGGGACATGTATCAATGCAAAAAAAAACTTTTAAAAACTGAAGTTTTTTCAGGAGCAGTGATTTTAATAATGCTTAAAGTGAAACAATAAAAGCGCCCCCCTCCCTCCTGAACCGTACCAGGCCACATGCCCTCAACATTGGGAGAGTGCTTTGGGGGTAGCCCCCCAAAGCACCTTGTCTCCATGTTGATGGGGACAAGGGCCTCATCCCCACAACCCTTGCCCGGTGGTTGTGGGGGTCTGCGGGTAGGGGGCTTATCGGAATCTGGAAGCCCCCTTTAACAAGGGGACCCCCTGATCCCGACCCCCCCTGTTTTAAATGGTAACAGGTACATTGTACCCCTACCATTTCACAAAGAAAGTGTAAAAAATAAAAAAAAACACACAGACACCGTTGGGATAAGTCTATTAAAAATAAAAAAAGATTCCAGCGGTGGTAATCCACTCTTGGTATCCTGCGATGGGTGATCATCTCTCCGGGGTCCAGCGATGGATGATCTCTCCCGATGATGTCCAGCGCAACGCATCCTGTCTCCACCGGAGACACCGCGGGAATCCCGACAGCCTTATAAGGTTTCTTAGCTGAGGAGGACGTCACGTCACCCTGCCCCCCTCTGACGCAAGGGAAACCCGGGCTTCCCCAGTGACGTGCGGGTGACCCAGCCCCCCTCTGATGTAACGGAAACCTGCGTACCACCGCTGGAATCTTTTTTAATTTTGTTTTATTTTTAATAAAGGACTTATCCTAACAGTATCTGTGTGTTTTTTTACAATTGTTTACACTTTCTTTGTGAAATGGTAGGGGTACAATGTACCCGTTACCGTTTCAAATGGGGGGGCCGATTTGGGGGTCCCCTTGTCAAAGGGGGCTTTCCAGATTCCGATAAGCCCCCCGCCCACAGACCCCCCACAACCACTGGGCAAGGGTTGTGGGGATGAGACCCTTGTCCCCATCAACATGGGGACAAGGTGCTTTGGGGGGTCCAATGTTGCGGGCATGTGGCCTGGTACGGTTCAGGAGGGGGGCGCTCTCTCCCCCCCCCCTCTTTTCCTGCGGCCTGCCAGGTTGTGTGCTCAGATAAAGGGTCTGGTATGGATTTTTGGGGGGAACTCCATCCCATTTTTTTTAGAATTTGGCGTGGAGTTCCCCTTAAAATCCATACCAGACCTGAAGGGTCTGGTATGGATATTTGGGGGGAACCCCACGCATTTTTTTTTTTTTTATCAATGACTTTCAATGACTGTTCTCTGTATTACCGGGAGCCGACAATTCATTATAGCCGCGAGTGCTTTTAAATTACTTTTTTTCTTTCGGAAATTACACTTTGTGCAGGGACAGTTCTAAGCACGGGAAACATGTGCCCCTTTACAGGCATACTATACACACCCCCCAGGTACGAAATTTAAAAGGAATATTACATTTTTATTGTTTCACTTTAAGCATTATTAAAATCACTGCTCCCGAAAAAACTGCCATTTTTAAAACTTTTTTTTGCATTGATACATGTCCCCTGGGGCAGGACCCAGGTTCCCAAACACTTTTTATGACAATAACTTGCATATAAGCCTTTAAAATTAGCACTTTAGATTTCTCCCATAGACTTTTACAGGGTGTTCGCGGCTTTTTCGGAATTTGCAGCGAACACCCCAACACCCCAACGGGCGAACAGGCAACTCGAAGCTCATCCCTATATGTGTCTTTTATATCTACTATATTTAATCTCTAATGCAGAGTAAGTATCAAGTAATATAATCTGACACAGAAACAAGCGTTTTTAAATAACAATGAACAAATAAGTTAGTTTTTAAACTTAACTGCGGGCATAATAAACTTACCATTGTTAAAACAGGTATACTTTAATTTCCCTGGAAAAACAACCCCTGTCTTGCAGGATTTCTTGTGAAATAGACAACTCTACTCATTTACATGCTGGGGGAAGTACAGTTTTCATCCTATTTTTAGGTTCAGATGTAAGATATGCAGGTGTGACAGGTACCTGTCAAAAACCAAATGTGGCACCGAAAGGGGGGGGGGGGTGGAGGAGGCAGATAAGTGGAGCTTCCACTTTTGGAATTAACTCCACTTTAACAAACAACATGTTTGAGCAACAATATACAGACGGTTTATTGTAATTATGTTTCTATGTGATCACACCCTTCTAACACCTTCTATATATTCCATTTGTAGCTGAGTAAAATCTTTATTTTATATTGTCTACAGGGCACAACAGACCTCAACAAACATTAAAAAGTTGAAAAAGTATATTTTGCTGGTTGGAAATGATGTGCCTAAACACTCTTTTCTAGTGAGAGTTGAATCACCAGATATTCTATAAACCCTAGTTCTTTAACACAGTGTGACATTATGAAAGGTGAGGTGTCTGATGGACGTTATGTAACACTTTGCATGTGTTCATATACAGGGAACTAAGGTGGAATCTGGTCCAGGTTTTCTGGGCCACCTTGGCAGTGTTGGCTCAGGACCAGATTTTTCAGTCCACTGGTGACCACCAGTAGGTGGTATAAAAAAGCAGGACTGGAGCAAGAGATTGCTCTTGGCCTAGGGCTCACAAAACCAAAACCTGAGAGCTATTGATGTGAATTTAACTTTGTGAGAGAAAGAAAATGATTTGCATTATCTTTGTTTTGTGGGTGACTGAGAGAAGCCCTTCATCTGTGAGTTAGGAACCTGAAAATTTATAGTTAGTGCCTGGATGGCAAGGATTTATTTTCTGTTTTTTTTTTTTTGTTTGATTTACATGCAACCTTTTAAAAAATGAAACTAGCTACAAGTCTGGTTTTAAGAAAACCTGTGGTCTAGACTACCAATCGTCAGTTCGCAGAGGCCACTGCAACGCAGCAGAAAGTGAATCACCAGCAGCAGGAAGTGAATAACCAGGCTATTGAAACCCAGCAGGTAATCAATCACCAACAGGAGGTTAATCACCAGTTTGGCCCTGGTGGATTTAAAGAAGGGGCCCCCAGGTCCTTTGCCAGTGGAACAGAAAATGGTGCATGCCAGCTATTATCTGCAGAAGATGACACCTGCACATTATGTAGAAGCTTGCATCACAACTTTTGAAAGGGTTGCGGTTCGGCAAAGAAGGCAAAAAGAGCCATTGGTGGGACTGCTAGCACCTTTTCTGACAGGTGAACCCCAAAGGCCTATTATTACCTGGAGCAGATTCTGCCCAGGATTATGAAATGCTAAAGGATGAGATCCTTGCATACCTGGTATGAACAAGCCACCCCGCTCCCAGATGTTTGACTTGATCCACCTCACCAAAAAGTGTCTGTAGCCAGAAACTTTGTCAACCCCTACAATTGTGGAGTGTGTGGTCATGGACCACTATTTACGCACAATCCCTGCCACTTTGAGGAATTGGGTCAGCCATGGAGACCCTAAGACTGAAAATCAGCTGGTGGACCTGGCGGAGAGATATACTGCTGCTGAGGACCCATCCATGCCCCACTCCAGTGTCTCTAGTGGTGAAAAACCCCCCGGAGGATTCGGTAGGACTGTTCCAGGGTTCAAGGGCTCTGGGAAAAATTACAAGACTGTTGCTACAGATAATGAGACTGTGGGCTTAGGACCTGGAGACCGACCAAATAGGTCAGGAAGGTCTCTGAGGCCATTTAGAGGACTGGGTACAGAACACATAACATGTTATCGTTGCCATGCGTTAGGTCATATTGCAGCTAACTAATTTCTAAATGTTGAACCAATGCAATGTGATAATGCTTATTTGAAAAAAAATGGATGTCTCTTTATGCACAGGTGTCATGTACTGCATCATGTCAGGAACGCATGGAAAAATAAATGTGTGGAATTTCAGTGGATGGGAAGCCTGTCACTGCTCTGCTAGATTCTGGTAGTGTTGTGACATTAGTCAAAGGTGATTTTGATCCTTCAAAATTACACACTAGCACTATTGGGGCTTTTTTCATACATGTTGACACACATGACTACCAGACTTCTGTGATTGAGATTGATACCCCTTGGGGCACTGTGACACTTTAAGTGGGGTGGTACCCTCCCTGCTTCATGAGGCTCTAGTGGGGAGAGATGTTCCACACTTTTGGAGTTTGTGTGAAAACAAAAGGGTCCGGAACTCACTTTGGACCCTTTTGATTGCAAAATTGAAAGGGAAACTGTTATGCCGCGTACACACGTTCGGACTTTGTCCGCCGGACCTAGTCCGGCGGATTGTCCGCCGGACCTAGTCCGGCCGGACTTCCCCACACACGCCCGGACTTCCGAGCGTGTGACTTGCCCACACACGCCCGGACTTCTCCGGGGGACAATCTGCTGGAAAAAGTCTGCGGGATTGAACGGACTTTCCAATGAGCGGCAAGTCCGTTCATTTCAAAAGTCCGGCGGACTAGCCTACTAATTTTAAAACAAAACTTAAAACCTAGTCCGCCGGACTTTTGGCGCCAAAAAGTCCGCCGGCGCCCACACACGAGGGGATTGTCCGGTGGACTTGAGTCCAGCGGACAATCCCGCGGGATAGTCCCTTCGTGTGTACACGGCATTAGTGTGTTCAAGGAAGGGGTAGATTCTTTTCCTTTTTCTGTAATGGCTGGGGATCAGGAAGAGATGGAATCCAGTCCCCAGCTTGAGAATAATGAACAAGAAACTATCTCTGACTCTAATAATGAGAGTGGACAGAATGTGGTGCCTGACAAAGTCAGAAGTCAGGAAAGATGGCTTTTGTATGGAACAACTAAGAGACTCCACACTCAATAGAGCCAGAGAAAACATTAACATTTTTGATGGCTAACCTGTTGAACCTAATGTAGGGGTGTCTGTTCCCTATATAGCTCTTAAAAATAACTTAAGAGGTAAAGCAAGGGAAGGGGGAGGTAGAGCAGCTAGTGGTTCCCAAACCCTGTTGTTGGATGGTATTAGATTTAGCCCATGGTGATCTAAAGGGTGGATACCTGGGTATAGAGAAAACTAAGGAGAGAAAAACCCAGATATTCTTTTGGCCTGGTTTACATGCAGATGTCAAAGAAAATTGTGAGCCATGCCCAGAGTATCAGTATTCTGCACCATCGCTCCATTTTTTAATTTAGCTGGTACCATTACCGATAATTTTGAAAGACTTGGCATAGATCTGGTGGAACCAGTAGTTTAGTCTGGCCATCAGCATATACTGGTAATGCTGGACTATGCCACGCAATAACCTGAAGTTAGGACCTGAAAATGTGTAGTTACTGCCTGAATGGCAAGGATTTATTTTCTCTTGTTTTTGTTTGATTTACATGCAATCTTTTAAAAAAAATGGCTATAGTTTGAGACTGAGTTATCTTTTTGCCTGGAAATCCCCTTTAATAGAGATTTTGATTCAGTTTCCACCATGATTGATTTCAGATTTTGATTCCTCCATGGTTGCTCCTTACACATAACTACGAAGAGATGCTTTCATTCTTCTAGAACAGGCATGTCCAAAGTCCGGCCCGTGGGCCAATCGCAGCCCGCGGCCCGGTTTTGAACGGCCCGCCTGGTTATCTAAACCAGCCTCTCACAACCAGTGTGCTGCGGGATCAGGGCTGTCAGATGAGCCCGATCCCCTGCCCAACATCGGCACTGTGAGAAGCTCCGTCAGCCTCAAAAGTGAAAGTAAAGTGCAGAGGAGTGTGCTGTGCTCTCTGCTTCCCCCTACAGTGCAGTACCCGGCTGAATGAGGAAGCTGGAAAGGTACAGTACTATGCTAGAAACTAGATTAGTTTTAAAATGGCTTTATTCATGTGTCTGTGTGTCTGTGCATGTGTGTCTGTGCATGTGTTTCTGTGCATGAGTGTCTGTGTGTGTGTTTGTATGTATGTATGTATGTGTCTGCATGTGTGTGCGTGTGCATGTGTCTGTATGTATGTCTTCATGTATGTGTATGCATGTGTCTGTATGTGTGTGCCTGCGCATGTGTATGCATGTGTCTGTATGTGTGTGCATGTGCCTGTATGTATGTCTGTATGTATGTGTATGCATGTGTCTGTATGTGTGTGCATGTGTCTGTATGCCTGTGTCTGTATGTGTGTGCATGTGTCTGTATGTGTGTGCATGTACATGTGTCTGTATGTATGTGTATGCATGTGTCTGTATGTGTGTGCGAGTGCATGTGTCTGTGTGTGTATGCATGTGTCTGTATGTGTGTGTGCATGTGTCTGCGTGTATGTATGTGTGTATGTTACTTTTAATCCTGACCCCCGCCCCCCATTCCTGTACCATCAGAACTGCTTTTGTAGGTCTTTTTTGTGATATCAGCCAGGACTGCTGCTCCTCTGAAAAGCAATCCATGCACAGATCGCTTTTCAGAGGCATTTGATAGGCAGTAAAGAGGCATTATGTTGTCTCCTCACCACCTGTTTTAAGCCTGTAAAATCCAGCATCACTATACCGCAACTGTGCAATGCACACAGTTGCGGGGTAGTTGCAGTGCAGCCCCATTCACCCTGGGTATACCTCCAGCTGTAGCCACAGCATGTGTACACCCCCAGCTGCTCCCTCTGCAGCTAAAGGGGGACAAGTTGGGGGTGGTAAAAACAGCTTACTGCCCCTTCAACCTGACATGTGAACAAGCCCTTGGTTCACATCTGTGTGGCTATGTGCTGCGTGTAGGGCAGCCCATTTGTTTCAATGGGCTTCCCTACCCACAAAAATGCAGGGAAAGAAGTCCCCTACCTTTTTTTTTTTTTTTATTATTACACTGCTCCAAAAACACCTTACGTTTTCCAATGTGTGGGTTAATAATTAACAGTACCCCTAAAGAACAGAGCATTCTTCTGTGTGTCAGGAACGAGTGCGACACAGGCAAGATAATTCTTGTTGGGCAGTGTATTAGTGCTCGAACAAACACACTTAAGCCCCATACACACGGTCGGATTTTTTACGATGGATTCTGTCCTATCGGACAATGTTGTTGGAAATTCCGACCGTGTGTAGGCACCATCGGACAGTTTCCATCGGATTGTCCGACGGACAAAGTTGTATCTCCTGCTCTAAAAATTTTCCGACAACAAAGTCCGATCACACCAATTCCGATCGTGTGTATCGAATTCCGACGGACAAAGTGCCACGCATGCTCAGATCACATTACAAGACCAAAGCTATTGGCTACTAGCCTCTACGTAGTCCCGTCATAGGCAACAAACGTCACCACGTTCAGAATGATCGGATTTTCTGACAACTTTGTCCGACCGTGTGTATGCAACACCAGTGTCGGACTAAATCCGTCGGACCAAATCCGTCGGACCAAATCCGATGGATTTGGTGGTCGGATTTTCCGACCGTGTGTATGGGGCTTTAGACCAAATTTTATTGGTTTAAAGAATGTCAGGCAAAATGGTCAGCCCTCACGCATGTTCACTTCATCAAATCTGGCCCTCTGAAAAAAGTTTGGAAACCCCTATTCTAGAAGATAAACAAATAGTTTGTTTCCCCATTCTGGTGGCCTAAAAAGGATATTACCATTTTCTGTGCCCCCCTTTTGAACCACCACTTCAAGCTATATTTAAAGCCATGCATAAAGATTAGCAGATGTGCCCAAGTAGGCAATTCCTTGAAGCCTTGTGCAATGTAATAAAATTTGCTGAATGCATCTAATAACAGTGAAGGTAAAGCAGATTAGATTGTTAGTTTCATTCCTGGTAACATTTTACATATTCTGGCAATGTTATGGAATAATAAAATAAGCGGCAAAATGACTCTACATCTTCTGTCTCCTGCTGTGCATACTGTGAGAGTGAGCAGAATTACATTTAATATAAACCTGGCTTATATTAAACTAATCAACCACACAGTGGCATTTATTGGAATAAAAAAAAAAGGTTTTAAAGCATTAGCAGTGATTGCTTGCTACAAATGTACAACAAAATATATTAAAATATGATGTTTAATACCCCAAATTATGCTTCTGGCATAAGACCTATGCACAAATGCATAAATCGTTAAGTTAGTTAAAATTAAGAGGTTATTTGGTTAACCTCATTCATATATTTTACTGATTCTTCAAGATATACTATCATAAAAAAAGATTTAATTGAATGACATAAGATGTACAGCTGGCAATGCACCAAAAATATATTTTGATTGAATAGTAAAAACAATAAGACAAAATGGAAAAATACTATTAAGCTAAGGTGACCAGATTTTCAAAATGAAATCCAGGGACATACATATATTTATTTTTTTGCCAAATTGTAAACCTGTCAGTGCCACCGCATGAGTGCCTATCAATGCCGCCTATCAGTGCCACTGTCTGTCAGTGCTGCCTATCAGTGCCACTGCCTGTAAGTGCTGCATGTAAGTGCCACTTCAAGAGTGCCCATCAGTGCGCTTATCAGTGCCACCGCATGAGTGCCTATCAGTGCCGCCTACCAGTGCCACCTATCAGTGCTGCCGAGTAGTGCCACTGCCTGTTAATGCCCATCTGTGCCGCCTGTCAGTGCCACTGCATGAGTGCCTACCAGCGAAGAAGAAAAAATGTTTTATTAAAATGTTATAATAGAAACTCACCTCCTTCTTGTGCTTGTGGCCGTTACACTCTGTAGCTCCAGGCAATCCTGCCACTCTGGATTACAATACCCATAATTCTTTGCAGTACAGGAGGAAAGGGAAGGAAGGCTGTGCTTTGTTCTCTCTACTATGTATTCCCGCTGCCGGGAGAATGATTGGAGGAGGGAGCAGAGGTAGAAGGTAAGAGGCGGGATGCTGGGAGAGGGGGCAGTCATGTGTCCCCGGAATCATGGCCGGGGACGGTGTTTCTTCAGATTAGACGACCCATCAGAATTTTTAATGGAAGTGATGTTCTGTCGCTGCCATCTTGCTACACCCCACACTCGTCCACAGTAAGGATAGAGTGAGAAGGCGGGAAGCAGACATCTTGTTACACCCACCGGAGTTGCATTTCACACTTATTTTTAACACTAAACTCAGCTTATATAATGAAATTCAGTATTTCCAAATCCCTCACACTGTTTTGATGTTGCTTTTTCAAAGCAGCAGTGTTCTGTATGTCACTATATAAGCTTAGTTTACTGTTAACAATAACTGTGAAATGCATGAGTCTGGTGGGTGTAACAAGATGTCCACTTGCCACCTTCTCACTGTACTCTTAAGCCCCATACACACGGTCGGACAATCCGAGGACCAGGTCCGTCGGATCATGTCCGTCGTACTTTGTCCGATGTTGGTGTTGCGTACACACGGTCGGACAAAGTTGTCGAAAAATCCGATCATTCTGAACGTGGTGACGTTTGTTGCCTACGACGGGACTACGTAGAGGCTAGTAGCCAATAGCTTTGGTCTTGTAATGTGATCTGAGCATGCGTGGCACTTTGTCCGTCAGGAATTCGATACACACGATCGGACTTGGTGTGATCGGACCGTGTTGGCGGCAAATCTTTCCAGCAGGAGATAAGACTTTGTCCGTCGGACAAACCGACGAACACTGTCCGATGGTGCATACACACGGTCTGATTTTTCGACAACATTGTCCGATCGGACAGAATCCATGAAAAAGTCCGACTGTGTGTATGGGGCTTAACTGTGGACGAGTGTGGAGTGTAGCAAGATGGTGGAGATGGAACGTCACTTCCGTTACAAATTCTGACGGGTCGCCTAATCTGACGAAACACCGGCTACAAGTAGCACACAGTCAGGCAAGAGCCGCTCCAGTTCCTCCTCTCCAGCTACTTTGTGAGTACTAACGCAAAAGCGACCACAGACCTGGCTCCTCTCACAGCCAATGTGGCCCCCGTACACCAGGACACTGCCTGCCCAGGAATGGCATGGTAAAAGCGGGGACAAAACCGGGGACGGATGGTGTCCGGGGACCATGCCCTCAGTCCGGGGACTGTCCCCGGAAATCGGGGACGTCTGGTCACCATAATGTAGGCGGTGCCACCGAAGCAATTGTCTGTCTACATTTTAAAGAACATTTCCTGGCTTTTAGCTAGAAGCAGGAGAAAGACCTACACCAAAATGACTTGTAGTTTATGTGAGGTTAAAACTGTTTAATTGCCAGTCTATTTAACAAATTAGTCTTTTTTAATCCAGCATTAGGCTTATCTTATTTATAACTGGGTTACTGTTACTCAAAATATTATCTAGTCATATTGAAGTTTAATGGCAGGCTGCGTGTTTTCTTTTGAAAATTGAATAGTTGATAGTCATTTTTCTTTTACATCTAAATGTTTAATTAAAAACTATATAAAAAAAAAAGCTTTAGGTCTCTCCACTACCAGCGCATGTCATCAAATGTGCAGGCTGGTATCAGTATGGCAAGATGAACCATGTCATGTCATTGAGTTACAAATTACCCAAGGGAAAGGGGGTTTTCTCCCTTTTTTTATGTTGTACTAAAAATATAATGTTAACCACTTGCCACTGGGGACAATTTTGACATTTCTCACATACATGTCAAAAGCTGCAATTTTTTGCTAGAAAATTATTTGAAACACCCAAACAAATAATATATTTTTTTGAAATCAGAGGCCCTGGAGAATAAAAAGGTGTTGTTGCAAATGTTTATGTTGCATGATTTTTGAGCAGCTATTTGAAAGAAAAAAAATGTCAGGAAAAAATATCCTATTAATTAATTTCAGTGCACACAAACACAATTTTCTGCAGCAGCGCACCCAAGCCCCCCTTATACTTACCTGAGCCCCGTAATTTCCACAATGGAAATGAGCACACCAGCTCCGGCCAGTGTCCTGATTGAATAGATTGATCGCAGCGCAGCCATTGGCTCCCACTGCTGTCAATCAAATCCAATGACGCGGGCGCCAGGGGGCCGAGCCGAGCCCTGCTGTCTGTGTCAACAGACACAGCAGCAGGACACGGTAGTGCGTCCGCATCGGTGTTCCGTAGGAGAGAGCTTCTCCAACGGGACACTCGAGAAGAGGAGGAGCCAGGTGCACTGCGGAGGTAAAGCAGAAGAGGATTGGGAGCACTCTGTGCATAACCAACTGCACAGCGGAGGTAAGTATGACATGTTTGTTTTTGTTTTTTTTTAAACCTGAACCTTTACAACCCCTTTAAATTTATTTTTTGCTCTGTTTATTTTTTATTTTTTGGGGGGAGGGATCAACTTTATTGCTATCACAAGGGATGAGCAACATCCCTTATGATAGCATGGACAATGACAGGTACTCTTTACTGTGAGATCTGGGGTCTATTCAGCCTCAGGTCTCTCCTCTACCTTCAAAAGCAGATCAAATTTAGATTTGATCAGTTGATCGCTTTGATCAAATGCTTTATAAGTGGATAACGATTTGTACAGAACAAACTGAAACCAGAAATTAAAACCTTGTCACTTCTGGTTTCACTTATCACAGAGGAGGGTATAACAGTGTGAATTTGCTGTCCACTCAAAATAACTCAACACATAGCCATTAATGTCTAAACCGCTGGTAACAAAAGTGAGTACACCCCTAAGTGAAAATGTCCAGATTGGGCCCAAAGTGTCAATATTTTGTGTGGCCACCATTATTTTTCAGCCCTGCCTTAACCCTCTTGGGTATGGAGTTCACCAGAGCTTCACTGGTTATTAGGGATGGGCCCGGTGTTTGATTCGAACCCATGTTCGAATCGAACATCGGCCGTTCGTCCGCTCATCGAAACCAGAACTCTGAGGGCCGTTCGCATCAAATTCGTGTCATGCGAACGGTCCGCAATGCACTGCACCAGTCGCAGTGCATTGCTGGCTGATGATTGGCCAAGCATGCATTGTGACCCTGCATGCTTGGCCAATCATAGAGCCAACGGCGAGGAGAGCAATAATCGGCCACAGGCAGGATGCCTGTGGCCAATTATAGCTCGGGGGTTTAGTACACGCCCCACACTACATAAGGCCGCCGCGCCGGGGGCCTCGTGTAGTGTGTTCTGGCGTTAGGAACAGTGACAGACTGTACTGTACAGTGTACACACTATATGAGCTTGTGATTCATTTCTGTGTGGGTAATAGTGTAGGGAAAGAGGAAAAATAGGCAGAGATAGTTTATTCTTCTCAGTGCTGTTCTCTAATCTCTACCAATCCAGTCATCTGCAGGAGTTAGTGTGTGTGCGTGCTGTGTGAGTATAGCACAGCAGTAGCACACTAAACCAACTTACCCTGTATCTGTCCTTCTGCCCTGTTGTCATCTAAGGCAGTCATCTGCAGGAGTTAGTGTGTGTGTGTGCTGTGTGAGTATAGCACAGCACACTAAACCACCTCACCCTGTATCTGCCCTTCTGCCCTGTTGTCATCTAAGGCAGCCATCTGCAGGAGTTAGTGTGTGTGTGCTGTGTGACTATAGCACAGCACACTAAAACCACCTTACCCTGTATCTGCCCTTCTGCCCTGTTGTCATCTAATCCAGCCACCTGCGACATGACATTAAAGCCGCAAGCAGTTTTAAATGGCTTCTTTTTTTCCTTTACAAATGACATTTTGTGCAGGGACAGTTCTAAACACGGGAAACACATGCCACTTCACAGGCATACTTTAGACACCCCCCAGATACCATATTTAAAGGAATATTTCACTTTTTTTTTTCACTTTATGCATCATTCAAATTACTGCTCCCGAACAAAACCTCCGTTTTTAAAACTTCTTTTTGCATTGATACATGTCCCCTGGGGCAGGACCCGGGTCCCCAAACCTGTTTTATGACAATAACATGCATATTGGCCGTTATAATTAGCACTTTAGATTTCGAACGTTCGCGTCCATTGTAACTAATAGGGTTCTAACGTTCGCACAAACTTTAGGTCCATTCACAGGTTCTGGTGCGAACCGAACCCGGGGGTGTTCGGCTCATCCCTACTGGTTATCACCGGAGTCCTCTTTCACTCCTCCATGATGACATAACGGAGCTGGTGGATGTTAGAGACCTTGCGTTCCTCCACCTTCCGTTTGAGGATGCCCCACAGATGCTCATTAGGGTTTAGGTCTGGAGACATGCTTGGCAAGTCCATCACATTTACCCTCAGCTTCTTTAGCAAGGCATGGTTGTCTTGAAGGTGTGTTTGGGGTCCTTATCATGTTGGAACACTGCCCTGTGGCCCAGTCTCCGAAGGGAGGGGATCATGCTCTTCTTCATTTTTTTATAGTACATGTTGGCATTCATGGTTCCCTCCATGAACTGTAGCTCCCCAGTCCCAGCAGCACTCATACAGCCCCAGACCATGACACTCCCACCACCATGCTTGACTGTAGGCAAGACACACTTGTCTTTGTACTCCTCACCTGGTTGCTGCTACAGACATGCTTGACACAATCTGAACCAAATACGTTTATCTTGGTCTCATCAGACCACAGGACATGGTTCCAGTAATCCATGCCCTTAGTCTGCTTGTCTTCAGCAAACTGTTTGCGGCTTTCTTGTGCACCATCTTTAGAAGAGGCTTCCTTCTGGGACGAAAAGCCATGCAGATCAATTTGATTCAGTGTGCAGTGTATGGTCTGAGCACTGACAGGCTGACCCCCCACCCCTTTAACCTCTGCAGCAATGCTGGCAGCACCCATACATCTATTTCCCAAAGACAATCCTGGATATAACACTGAGCAGGTGCACTCAACTTATTTGGTCGACCGAGGCGAGGCCTGTTCTGAGTGGAACCTGTCTTGTTAAACCGATGTATGGTCGTGGCCACCGTGCTGCAGCTCAGTTTCAGGGTCTTCTTATAACCTAGGCCATCTTTATGTAAAGCAACAATTATTTTTTTCAGATTCTCAGAGAGTTCTTTGCCATGAGGTGCCATGTTGAACTGAGACCTTGTAACACTAACGAGTCATATGACACCAGTAAGGCAAAATGGCTAACTGGGCCCAATTTGGAAATTTTCACTTAGGGGTGTACTTACTTTTGTTACCCGCGGTTTAGACATTAATGGCTGTGTGTTGAGTTATTTTGAGGGGACAACAAATTTACACTGTTATACAAGCTGTACTCTCACTACTTTACATTGTAGAAAAGTGTAATTTCTTCAGTGTTGTCACATGAAAAGATATATTAAAATATTTACAAAAATGTGAGGGGGGTACTCACTTTTGTGAGATACTGTACAAGTATGTCTTAGAGCATGTAGTGGTTAAAGGAATGTGTAGTGAATTTGGAATTATTATTATTATTCTCAGCACTAGCATAATTATTTAAAAAAATATATACTGTAGCTTTTTTAACTTAGTCAAGTAAATATGAAATATTTTCTATAAATATTTTGTGTCCTTGCATTTTGCAGATGGTAGAGCTTTAAGCTACTTTTCACATATTTATCTCTACTTACAGCCTTTTGAAAAATACCTAGTTTCGTTTAAAGGTGAACACAGAAGTGGATGACACATTAGCAGTTATTAATTCCCTATGGTGTAGTTTAGTCTGATGTTTTAGTCAGACAAATTTATCTAACCCCCACTGCCCTGAGAGTTCCATATATATATATATATATATATATATATATATATATATATATATATACACACACACACAGTGTGAGGCCCTACCATTTTGTGAATTTAGATACAGTTTGAAGGTACCAAATTTCATTGGGTGCAAACCCACACAGATGTCTCTGAAATCGCTCCAGAAGTCTGACTGACATGCGGGTATGAAATTTTGATTTCTAACCCGCAGTCATTGTGAACGTTGGCTCAATCCTGTTTCTGGCTATATCCCTGTAGCCAGGGGGAGTACACAAGTTTACACAGGTGTGCAGGGTCAATAAAAGCCTAATTAGAGCTACTGCAGTTGTAGTAGCTGCCATGCAAAGGACTCGAAAAGTTGGGACAACTATGCAGGTCTGGAAAGCCAAGAAAACTGAGGTGGCTAGTGGGTCCAAGGGGCTGAAGAAAATCTGGATGTCTCTGGAGGGTGCAAGCTCAAGGTGCTGGGCAAACCCTGTCATGAGGCTAGAAGTGTGCCCATGCAGCAAGGTGCTGTAATCAAGGCTGAGAGAGGCTGAGGAACCCATTGTCTGGGAGACCAAATAGAGCAGAGGTACCGCTGGGAAGACAACCAGATGGCTTGGTGTTTTTCAGTTGATTGTTTTTCTGTAAAGTAAAACTGAAACCCGTATGGGAAATCGTAATGTAAACACTTTGCTTTTCAATTTAATAAAAGTGGGCTGCCGTGCAGTTAAAACACATTATGGGCTGCCATGGGCTTTGATGTTAGCTGGTGAATGTATCCTCAGTCTAAAAGAAGTGGCCAATAGCAATGAAACTTTCCAGTATTAATCAGGTAGATACAAGTTTCAACATATTTCTGCAAAGAAAAGGAAATTTCCTAGTGCATGCACTGAATGAGAAAGTCACTTGTTATCAACGAGTTTTGAGGGATCGTTCTTGTGTCTTGCCAGAACTATCAAGATATCTATTTATCTATGTGACAGACCTAGCCGGGACACGGGCTTTTTGAGAGGACTACATGCTAGCCTCCTGCCAGCTGATCACGGGCCCCCCAAAATACACTCTCTGTATATGCATTTGGCATTAGAAATAGACTAGCATCTGACACCTTGTGTCCCATTCAATGTCATGAACTCAAGATGTTAATTGAGTTAGTTGATCCCATTGTCCTCTGCACAATGCAGGAGACGCTCCGTCTGTTACTGGTGGTCTCCTGCTATTGTGATGAGATGTCTTGTGGTGGTAATTATGTTAATTTATAATCAACTGTGTTTAGCTCGGTGACCACAAGTCTGGCCTGTAGTGAAATCCTGAGTCACATCGGCTGCTTAAAGGAATTAGCTAATTAGTTTATGTTAAGTTGTTACAAGTGTATTGTTAGAATAATATGAGCAGGAGGGGGGATCTCCTCTTCTACTGTATATAAATGTCATCTTTGTAATAAATAGTCAGTCCATGTTTTAGCAACTAAGCAAGTGTTGTCTCGTTTGGTGCTTGGGAGCGGTTGGAATATCTTATACCTATATCCAGACTGGAAGCAAGTGATATATGACGAACGCACTCAAGAGGAGTGTAGGGACGTTCCGTCACATTGTTGGCAAGCAGTGGGATTGTGCTTCCTGCAGTCTGGGACATCCAAACCTCCACCTGGATCCAAGGTCCGGATAGCAGGAGAGGAGGAGAGGTACAGATACCAGCCGCCATGGAAGAGGAATTCAGGAGGAGGTTGCGAGAGATGCAGCTACAGCACAGAGGACCAGTATCAGAGCAGGTCCTGCTGGGATGGTTTGATTCTATTCGCTGCGAACTCTGGAAGGAAGCGCTAGCCCGTCAGCAGCGTCACCAGGGAAAAGTTCTCCCCTCCATCCAGGAAAGGTACTGGTCGCAGTATGGATTGCGGGTGCTGTTTTTGGGAGAAAAACCGCACAAGGAGCAGACAGCTGAATTAAGCAGGCTGGTCTGGGCAGAGATGAAGCTGGATGAGAGTTACAGAGCCCTCCGGTGGCATGTATCCCAAGCATGCCCTTGGATAGCAGATGACAGCCCAACGGAAGGCTTAAGCTACGGCGGCCTGGGACTGTTGTATGTGAAGCTGACAGGGGACTCTAACTTTGGGAGTGATTTGGAGTGGCGGTTGGATGAAATCATGGATTTCAGAAAAGGGCTACTGAACGTCTCGGAAGTGCACTGGGCACTGGAAGATTTGGAGTTTCTGGCCGATCAGGAATGGGAGCTGGAGATCGCCTACAGACGTCTCCTAGACTCTGCTCAGTGCCAGGGCTGGGCTCCCTTTGCCTGGGACTATAAGGAAATGCCAGTGGACAACTCTGAAATCCTGTCTGAAGAGTCAGCAATGTGGCAGAGTAACAGTGTGCTTTGCCAACCTGCCCCTGCAGCTATGGACGCGGAGGTCTTATGGCGGATGCAGCAAGTGCTGACTGACCTTGATGATCCTGTTTCTGCATGGGATGATCTTGGATGGAGGAATGTGCCTGTCCAGCAGCATGCCAGGGAATCGGCAGTGGAAAATCTGGAAATTGCCACCCCAGAAACTGAAGTGCTGACAACCGGCCAGAGCTCTGCCAACCTCTGCTCAGCACTGATAGCATCTTCTAGGTTCCACGGACAGATGGTGAACCTCTATCCCCAGACACCAGTTACAGAGACAGGGGATTTAATAGACTTTTCCGCTGAGGAAAAACAGCCTGATGAGCCTCCATCAGAAGAGCTGGTATTAGGGCCAAACTTCATTGAGCTCTGCCCAGCACCAACAGCAGTATCTGTGGAGTTCCAGGAAGCCGGGGCAGTTGGCCCCTCTCTCCGGCAACAAGCTGATGTAGTGAAGCTGCTACTCCCAGCTGAATCACTGGCAACATGGCAGAGCACCGCTGGCCTCTGCCTAGCACCTACAGTGTCTCTACAGCTTCAAGAAGCTGGGGCGATCGGTCACACTGTCCAGCAGCAGACGGCGCCCCAGAATGATGACACCAACCCAGCTAAAGTGCTGGCAACCGGACAGAGGGTCCAAGACCTCTGCCCCACACTTGTGGCAGTTCTGGAGGCCCAGGGTGAGGAGGTGGTGGTCACTCCCGAGCAGCAGCTCAGGACCCAAGGAGAGGATGCAATCTGCACTTCACAACTGCAGCTTGAGCTGATATCGGTGGATGGGACTTCAGTCCCCACTTGTATACCCCAGGGATGCTGGGCTGTCGGCCCAGATCCCCAACAGCATGATGGAGTGAGCCCAGTCACCCTATCTTCTCTCCAGCGGCTGAAAAGACTCCAGGGAGAAGGGCCAGTCCAGGCCTCTCCCCAGCGGCAGATATGTTCTATGAGAGAGGCAGAGGTTGGCTGGGTGAGTAGTGCTCTGTTTGAAACAATTTGTTTGGGGTACTGTGTGGGTACCAGCATTAGAGGACTGGAACTATGGACTAACTTCGGAGTCAACCCGTCTGGGGTCTCCTCCTGTGTTAGTCTCCTGCCGAAAGGGGAGAAATGTGACAGACCTAGCCGGGACACGGGCTTTTTGAGAGGACTACATGCTAGCCTCCTGCCAGCTGATCACGGGCCCCCCAAAATACACTCTCTGTATATGCATTTGGCATTAGAAATAGACTAGCATCTGACACCTTGTGTCCCATTCAATGTCATGAACTCAAGATGTTAATTGAGTTAGTTGATCCCATTGTCCTCTGCACAATGCAGGAGACGCTCCGTCTGTTACTGGTGGTCTCCTGCTATTGTGATGAGATGTCTTGTGGTGGTAATTATGTTAATTTATAATCAACTGTGTTTAGCTCGGTGACCACAAGTCTGGCCTGTAGTGAAATCCTGAGTCACATCGGCTGCTTAAAGGAATTAGCTAATTAGTTTATGTTAAGTTGTTACAAGTGTATTGTTAGAATAATATGAGCAGGAGGGGGGATCTCCTCTTCTACTGTATATAAATGTCATCTTTGTAATAAATAGTCAGTCCATGTTTTAGCAACTAAGCAAGTGTTGTCTCGTTTGGTGCTTGGGAGCGGTTGGAATATCTTATACCTATATCCAGACTGGAAGCAAGTGATATATGACGAACGCACTCAAGAGGAGTGTAGGGACGTTCCGTCACAATCTAAGACCAGCCTTGGACATCAAATGAATGTAAAAGGTAAACAAAACAAGGATAAAATTACAAACTAAAGAAAACGGAATACAAAAGGATATAGGGCAAGAAAAATTATATTTAAAAATGTAATAAAACCTTATTTTTGGCTCTAGGCATTTTCATTCTTCAAAGATTGACCTACAACAGGCAAGAATAATAGTGTAACTGCATGTGGAAATTACATATTCATGTATTTACAATCATATTTATGTTATTGTTTTACAAAAATATGAAACAACTGAAACACTAGTCTTTTACAGAGGCATCTTCACAGTGCTAACCTGCACCCTAGGGCAGTCTATCTTGAGCATCAATCCTAAGGTATGCATTCTGCATAGTAAACAGTCATTGATAAATCTCTCTTATTGCTGTTTCATTTGAAGTGAAAAAAAAAGTACAAGGTTAAAAAGAACTAACAATAACATTTGTAGCTCTCCTTTCCATTAAATTAATTATTATAAAATATGAGCCTTATCTTTTGTCAGATTTTGGGTTCTTTACAGTGGCCTTTGCTTAAGCAAAGGCTGAGCTTTTAGTTCAGATCAGCCATGAGGTTCAGCCAAACCCAAGCTGCTTACAGTTTTCCAAACAGGAGAACTAAATGACTAGATTTTGCAAATCCCCCTCCCACCCAAACCTCCAGCTTCTACAGTTGGAAATCATTAATTTGGTGGTGGTATCACCACCACATGACTGATGTTGGATTTACATTGTGAGACATGTTGTACTCCTCACCTGGTTGCCGCCACACACGCTTGACACCATCTGAACCAAATAAGTATATCTTGATCTCATCAGACCACAGGACATGCTTCCAGTAATCCATGTCCTTAGTCTGCTTGTCTTCAGCAAATGGTTTGCAGACTTTCTTGTGCTTGTGGAAATTTTCACTTAGGGGTGTACTTACTTTTGTTACCAGCGGTTTAGACATTAATGGCTGTGTGTTGAGTTATTTTGAGGGGACAACAAATTTACACTGTTATACAAGCTGTACTCTCACTACTTTACATTGTAGAAAAGTGTAATTTTGGGACGACAGCCATGCAGACCAATTTGATGCAGTGTGCGGCATATGGTCTGAGCACTGACTGGCTGATCCATCAACCTCTGCAGCAATGCTGGCAGCACTCATACGTCTGTAGCACTAACCCCCGAATGAGCTGCTGGTTATTTTTGGGCTTACCGTTACCTTCCTGACCTCGTATGCGTCTAGGGGTTTCCCAAGGTAGATGGCCCAAAGAACTGCAGAGACCGCCACTGAATGCACTGTAGGGATTTTTATTTTCAAAATGTCAAACAGAACACAATCTCCCAATAAAGGAATAGAGGGTATATGTAGGAAGTTCAGGTACTCTTGGAACTACTTGAAACTAGGGATGGGCCCGGTGTTCGATTCGAACTCATGTTCGAATCGAACATCGGGCGTTCGACCGCTCGCCAAGCCTAGAACTATTTGGGCCGCTCGCATCAAATTCGTGTGATGCGAACGGCCCACAATGCACTGCGCCAGTCGCAGTGCATTGCTGGCTGATGATTGGCCAAGCATGCACTGTGACCCCGCATGCTTGGCCAATCATAGAGCCAGTGGCGAGGAGAGCAATAATTGGCCACAGGCAGGATGCCTGTGGCCAATTATAGCTCAGGGGGTTTAGTACACGCCCCACAATATAAAAGGCCGCCGCGCCGGCGGCCTCGTGTAGTGTGTTCCAGCGTGTCAGTGACACAATCTGCTGTGATCCATTCTGCAGTGCTGCTGAGTCTATCATTATCTGTGCTGTGATTATTCTGCTGAGTGCTGCTGACTGCTGACATTATCTGCTGTGATTCTGTGGATTAGTGTGTGCGTGCTGTTAGTACAGCATTGCAGTATCAAATTAAAACACCTTTACCCTTCTGGCCTGTTGTGTCATCTAAGGCAGCCATCTGCGACTAATGAATTGCCGGTTCCCGTAACACAGAGAACAGTCATTTATTGAAAGTCATTGATAAAAAAAAAAGTAATTAATAAAAAACAAAAAAACAAAAAGCGTGGGGGTCCCCCCAAATTCAATTACCAGGCCCTTCAGATCTGCTATGGATATTAAGGGGAACCCCGGCAAAAAAAAAAAAATGGCGTGGGGTCCCCCTCAAAATCCATACCAGACCCTTATCCGAGCATGCAACCTGGCAGGTTGAAGGGCCTGGTAATTGAATTTGGGAGGACCCCCACACTTTTTTTTTTTTTTTTATCAATGACTTTTTTTTATCAATGACTTTCAATGAATGACAGTTCTCTGTGTTACGGGAGCCGACAGTTCATTAGCCGCGAGTGATTTTAAATAGCTTTTTTTCCTGCAAAAATGACACTTTGTGCAGGGACAGTTCTATGCACGGGAAACATGCGCCCCTTCACAGGCATACTATAGACACCCCCAGGTACGAAATTTAAAGGAATATTACACTTTTATTGTTTCACTTTAAGCATTATTAAAATCACTGCTCCTGAAAAAACGGCCGTTTAAAAAAATAAAAAATTGCATTGATACATGTCCCCTGGGGCAGGACCCAGGTCCCCAAACACTTTTTATGACACTAATATGCATATTGGCCGTAATTAGCTTTAGATTTCGAATGTTCGCGTCCATTGTAATTAATAGGGTTCTTAAGTTCGCACAAACTTTAGGTCCGTTCGCGGGTTCTGGTGCGAACCGAACCCGGGGGTGTTCGGCTCATCCCTACTTGAAACTGAATCACTATAAACTCCAGGGAATAGCCATTCGCAACGGGATACTACAGCTATCGGATAAATCCCTTCCCAGTAGATTTAGCAGCCGACAGGTGATTCAGATAAAGCAAAGTCTCTGCCACAGCCTTGGTCGTAGAACTTGTAAGTGAAAAGTCTCTGCCACAGACATGGTTGTAACTTAAGGATAAATAAACTTAGAGAACCCCTTATACGGTACCAGTATCTTGCAGCCGGTCCGGCGATACCGTACAAGTGTGGATTCACCTGGTGTCCTTCCAATTTAGCTTCCAGGCTCTTACCGAGCAGCCAGCCTTGTGCGTGGCCCTCTTCTGAAGAGTCCTCCCCTGGTTGCATTCTCAGTTGCTGGGCCTCTCCAAAGCCGAGACAGCACCGGACCACCTTGGAATCCTCCTTCCAGTTACTGTGCCTCGGGCTAGCTATCCCCGAGACTCGGAAATGGATGGATCCGCACCCCAGGCCATGAGGGCCCCTGAGGGCTAGACAGAAAGATCTTCTGGACCGAAACCCAGAAAAAAAGTACCGTACTGGACAACTGGGGCACAGCATTTTATTTGTCCCAGGTTGTGGAATATGGCTGGAGATATTGTTGCTGGGCAAAATTCTTTGTCTGCAAGCCCAGGTTCTTGTTTAAAATTGTTTGCTTTCACCTCTGGCAACAAAAAGAAAATTACTGTTGTGTTTGCAGGGGGGGTTAAACAGTTGGAGATGCCTGGTGCAATTTCATCTGGTGGACACTTGGGGGAGTTGGCCAGTAAAAGTGCCACAGGGGAGAGACAATGTGACTGCTCACACTGGACTAGAAGTGACCCAAAATTGGAGATACACTGTCTGTGTGTAAAGGACTTGCCTTGCTGCAGTGCCCTGTCAAGTAATAAAATTGAATTTTATGTGAAACTTACTAAGGAGTATGCCAATACTGCTATTGGGTTGGCTAAAGTTCATGGTCTAGTTGCTAATGGGCTAGTACAGCTCACTGGAGATAAAAAGGTTGATATGAATATGGTTAATGATGTGCTATCTCCCCTAGCAACTGTGACTAAGGCTGCAGAGGTGTCCCTAGAAACCCCCAGGGAGCTCTGTGTGTTGGAGCCAAAGGTTGCCCGGGACAACTATGGTGCCTCTCTGAAGAACAAGAGGGTTCTTGAACCTAGTGATGAGAATAGGTTAAATGTTAAAACTTAAATGTTTGAAAATACTTTTGGTGATAATGGGTTAATGCAGTCTGGCAATACTGGTAATGACAGGTATAAAAGTATTCATGAGTGTAATGAAGCACCACCAGAGCAAGGTGGTGAAATTATGGTATTGCAACCTGCTATGGTTAACAGTTTAGTTTGGATAAAAGTGACATGCGTAACGGGTCTGTTGCGGAGCCACTCTGCCCCTCTGTGTTTCCTCAGGCAGTTGGAGCAATACAATGCATTACCTCTGATGGGAGCACATAGAAAATAGACAAGGACAGATGGGCAGCAAGCCTGTTAGCTTTACTGGAAAAATATTCTGTTTGTAACAGTGGAGCGGGCATGATTTCTGTGGTGACAGATGAAGGATCTGCAGAGCAGCTATTAGTCAAGGATGCACTTGCTACTGCAGATTATATCCCTCCTGAGATGGAATGGAGGACTAGAGCAGCAAGGGGCTGCTATCTACTGTATGTGGGCATTGTTGATAAGGAAATGGTCTGTAGGAGACAGGCAAGGGCCTGAAGTGCAAGGTCTGAGCATAACGTCTGTATGTGTAAACCAGGAGTCTGAATAACTATTTTGTTGCATGTGTAAGCCAGGAGGCTGAATTTACCATTACTTTGTGTTGATGGTGGAAACCCCCTGTGTTGGAAACATAAATTGGATTGACTTTTTTTATGTTTTTCTTTAAGAGCACAAAGTTGTAAATTAATAAGATATTTCTCACACACAACATAAAAAATAAACCTCAAAACACATTCTGCTACTCCTCACAAGTATGTGGATACAATGTGTGCGACTTTTTCACAGCTTAGTCAAATAGAGAGGTCCAAAATCCAAAGAGCACCTTCAGGCATTCTAGAAGCATAAATTATATATCTACAACATGTAATTTTCTGACTACCTATTATATTTTTGGAGGCCCTGGTGCCCCAGGACAGTTGTAACACCCATGAAATTACCACATTTTGGAAAACAAATACCCCAAGGCATGGTGAGCCTTTTGAACACTTTGTTCTTTGCCACACATTTTTGGAAAATGCAGAATGAATATATATATATATACATACTTACTTACAGTGACACAGTGAGTCACCCCCAACACCCGGCCTCCCAGACAGTGGCACCACACGGGACACAGTCCGCTCCACTGGGCCTAACCCCCGCCTTGTACACACAGTGTACAGACACATTCCCGTGGCTGCTGTGCACATCTTCAGACCCCGCCCTGACCGCAGGGGGTCCCAGCGCTCCTTCTCCTTCAGAGAACTCGGAGGACTTCCCACCCCTACCAGGCTCCATACACACGCAGGACTCAGGAGCTCTCACAGGCAGAGCCCCAGGGGTACTCACGCCATGCTAGGCCTACTCCCCTGCTCCTGCCTCCATCAAATCACAGAGACAATCCCGCTCCAGGGACCTCGGATTTTCTGGGAGGGGGTGCAAACTTCACCACTACCTATGCCCAGGCAGTCAGCTATCCAGTCTCCGCTCATACAGGGGACCCGACGAGGCGGCCCTCCTCTCTGTCCCAGACCACGGCATGGAGTGACCCATGGGACTCCCAAATGAGGCCCAAAACACAGAACCAGATCACCGCTTCCCTGAAATCTCAATTGCCATCCCCTCCTCTCACTTCTTACCACCACAGGTGGTGGTGGACCCCCACCACCAGATGCACGCCTCCTGGCAATCATATTTCCAAGCCATACCAACCAAAGAGGACTTTAAACAACTCATTGAGGATGTTAAATCCACTTGTCGTGCAGAGATTCAAACACTACATACTAATTTCAAACACTTAACAGACAGAGTGGAGATGGCAGAGGAGGAAATACAAGAAACTAAGTTGGCAGTACACTGCACTCAACTACAAGGTGCAGACCATCGCATACTGCTGAGAGACAAGCAGCACCATGTTGAGGACCTGGACAACCGGGCCCTCAGGAACAATATTCGAGTCAGGTGCTTGCCTGAATCAGAGGGCCCAGAAGACCTGCAACTCACCCTGCAAACCCTATTCAACAACCTTCTAGGAGAGCCCCTGGACAAAAACATTGAAATGGATAGAGCACACAGTGCCCTGCACCCTAAACGCCCTGCCTCCATACCCTTTGATGTAATTTGCAGAGTTCACTCTTACCCTCTGAAAGAGGACATCATGCCCAAGGCCTGTTCTATTCGCAAAGTAGTCTTTGACAACACACCGGTACAGTTATACACGAACCTCTCTTGGATTACCCTGAAAAAGCGCAGGCTCCTCCAACCCCTTCTCCTCTTGCTGCAGGATGAAGACATTGTGTACCACTGGGGATTCCCTCACAGCAAGAGGACAAAAGCGTTGTGACGTTCTGGGGATTCCTGTCCCCCAACTCCAGGAATGTGACCTGGTGACCACCCCACCACCCCCGCCGACAGTATGGCAGAAGGTCTCCCCCGCTAAACGTTCCCAGGGTCCAGACACCCCCGTAAAGCTGCCAAACCAAAAAATGGCTGACTTGATTTGAGAGTGGTTACCCTTCTGATCACTAGACCACCCTTGGTTTACCCCCTAGAATTCCTTTGATACTTTATTGTTGACTTTTGATAATAATCACTGCGGTCCTCTGTATCCCCCTGGTTTCCTACTTCTGGCCAGGAGGACATATGGGAACTTATTTGGCCCTGTATATCACAGGCTATACAGAGCTTATTCACAATGTTAGCTTTGCCTACTGTATGTAGTATTGATATACCTCTTTCTTCTCTCCCTGTCTCTGCTCTTCTCCCTCTTTCTTCTCCACTGGCTCACCCTATGCTCCTAGCAACCATCCCGATCCTCTCCAGGAGATGGCGCACTCCCGGCCACTGCACCATGACATCCCTCTAGCTGGACCAGATAAGTGCTTTTAAGTTTGCATATACCCATCACCATGGTTAAGGTTATGTCATTAAATGTCCATGGCCTTAACTCCAACAGGAAAAGACATCTAGCGCTCAGGGAGTTCAGGCAGTTTGGGCAGATATCATCCTGATTCATGAGACCCACTTCAGTAAAGGGGGACTCCTTCGTGTTCGCTTCCAGACATTACCCTCAGGTATATCAGCCGCTTAACCCCTGCAAACGGGCTGGTGTAGCCATTCTTTTTAAACATGGATCCCCGTTTACATGCTCTGGGTCTTTCATTATTCCGCAAGGACACTATATTATCCTGTGCAGACAATGGCAGGCACAGACAGTCACTTTTTGCACACTCTATGCCCCGAACGTCCATCAGATACATTTTCTAACTAAAGTGTTTGCACGCCTCTTCCGAACACCCGACAAATTTTTAATAGTAAGCGGGGACTTTAACCTATCCCACTCCTCGGTGCTTGACCACAACGTGGTGAACCCTAGGGATTCGCACACTGAGCCTCTAGGGACTCGAAACTCTTTTGTCACATTACTAGGCGCTATGCCCTATTTGGCTCCTGGTATGTTCTTTACCACGGGGAACGGCAGTATACGCTTTATTCTGCCCCCCATCGCACGCTTTCACAAATTTACTACCTCTTTGTGAATAATGCCACGTTACGCATCACCCGCACTGCACAGATTCTTCCGATCTCCTGGTTGGACCATGTCCTCATCATGCTGACACTGGACTTAGGTGCCCCTAATCGCAAACCATGTCACTGGCAGGTGAACACCTACAGAATTAGAATCCATACGAAGACTCTACTTCATCGAGAACACCCCTGAAATATCCTTTTCCACTCTTCGGGAAGCCCATAAGGCAGTTCTTTGGGGTCGCTGCATTGCGCTCGCTTCAGCCATGAAAAAAGATGTGAGAGCCACCAAATTACAAGCTGAGAGGGAACTTAGGGCCTTAGAACTTTGACTATAAACCTCCCCATCCCTAACCCTACTCAAC
The DNA here is from genome assembly GCA_028564925.1 of Lithobates sylvaticus. Lineage (NCBI taxonomy): Eukaryota > Metazoa > Chordata > Amphibia > Anura > Ranidae > Lithobates > Lithobates sylvaticus. Next base: position 263,621,398 of record CM053027.1, on the reverse strand, counting down.
AAAATCATCCGTCTCCGTATGACTCTTAAAGACCTGGCCCTAGGCCAAGTAGAAAAGGCCCTGACTAGACTAAAACAACTGTACTGTGATAAGGGTTTCAAAGCCCACTCTCTATTAGCTCGGAATTGGTTGAACGCTCTCACACGATTACCCCATATCAAATTAAAAACAGAATGGGCTGCCTACTGTCTCACCCCCAGGACATTGTCCACTCCTTTGAGGAGTTCTATACCACTCTATACAACAACACCGAGATCCTTCGTGACTCCCCGAACTAACCGACCGCATGAACCACTATCTACAACATAGTGGAATCTCCCAGCTTCAGGCCTTGGACCTCCTCTCCCTCAACGCACCCATCACGGAAGAGGAACTCATGTCCACCATCAAAACCCTACCCACGTGTAAATCCCCTGGTCCAGACGGCCTGTCCTATGATTATTATAAAACCTTTCTTCCCCTACTTCTGCCACACATGTGTAATCTCTTTAACGCCTTCCTTCAGCAAACTCCCATCCCCTCAGACATGCAAAGCTCATTCCTCACTTTGATACTGAAACCTGACAAGGACCCCTATTTCTGCACTAGCTATAGGCCTATAGCACTTTTAAACTCTCACCTGAATTTTAATTACCAAACTCCTCTCGATACGCTGGAACGCAATATTACCCTCTTTAATACACAAAGATCAGGTGGGCTTTCCTCTCCGTCAGGCATCCCCTGCCCCAACCGAGGATCTCTCTGCCTAACTTGCAGGCTGAACTCGACACCTATAGGTCCCTCTCAGGATATAAAATAAATGCGACAAAAGTAGATCCATACAAAAATTCAGGTCCCCCGCAATGAACACTTTCCCTTTTTTAAATTCCGATAATTTTTCCAAGGCTCCCCCTAAATATATGGTTGGGCCTTTATTAGGACAGTGAGTTTACGATTATTCTTAATGGGGTCTAAGTTTTGTCCCCCCCCTCCCTTTTCTATTCTGTATAATATTTCCCTCTGATTGGTTTGAAGAGTTTTAACTTGTGTTTTTAGTTCTTGTATTTCTGAGGCTTGCTTTTTGTTCTTGTCCTCCGTTTCCTCTACCCTTTTTAGCAGATGTCCCAAGTCAGCTCACATTGCTGCGATTTCTGTCTTCTGAATTTTCTAATCTTTTTTTCTAATCTTTCAAACATCTCTATTATTTTTGATTTGGTTGGCAATTGGGCTTAAGTACTTTGCTTTCCTGCACCTGCTTCATTGTCCATCCTGGCATCTGCTTTAATTTTTTTTTGTATTTCTCCTTTCTTTTTCACAGACTCTCTTTTCTTTTGTCGCTTGTTGTTTTTCAGGGACAGGGCTTTTTGGATTTTCCTCTTTTGTTAAATATTTTTGGATCGTACTAGTGTTCAAACTTTCCCTTCGGGTTTTAGGCTCAGTTCCTTTTGTAGTTTTGCTTCTCATTCTAGTGTTTATATAGATAAGAAAGAAGACTGATACAAGGTTTTCACAGTCAACAGGGTTTGCCAATGCACCTACAAGGTTTTCCCATTCAGCCAGGTTTCACAGTCAATTGGACATGCATCAACAGATTTCAGGGGGTACACTGGAGCAGATACACGGATGCGCATGTAAAAAAAAAATCACAGACCATAAAATTTTCGCAGGCAAATGCAAAGTTTTTACATTTAACAGGGTTTCACCGTCAATTACCGGCCCATAGGCAGGTGCAGGGTTTTCCCATTTAACAAGGTTTCACATTCAATCACCCGTGCATAAGCAAATTACGTGCAAAATATGTTTAAGGGTATTTACTTGCTGCTTAAAGTCCGTTTGCTCACCTCTCCCTTATAGGTATTTCCTATCTAGAGGTCGCACTGTAACAGATGACAGGGTGTACATGCAAGTTTTTTACCATTAGCAGGGTTTGCAAAAGCACATTCAGAGTGAAAGATTTTAACATTCAGTAGAGTTTCACCATCAATTACCGGCTCATCAGCAAGTTGTGAGTATAGTTTATATATAAAAAAAAGAATAGTTCTTGCTATTCACATTCCATTAGGGGATCACACTGGGGCAGGCAGAGGGATACATATAGCGGATTTTCTCATTTAACCAGGTTTACAAGGTGCAAGTACATAGATTTCACCTTCAACAGAGTTTTACAGTCTACTTGCCATGACATAAACAGGTTTCTTGACAGGCCCGTGCAAAAATAATACCACCTGCTCACAGTCCGTTCATCAGTTTGCTCACCTCTCTTATTTAAGGGTGTCGCATTAGAGCGGGTGAAAAAATGCACAAATTAGGTTTTCAGAATCAGCAGGGTATTTTCACTTAAAGATGCAGATTTTTCACATTCAACAGGATTTCAATAAGATTTCCTAGTCCATTACCATAGCTTGATTAGATTAGATGAATAGCATATATAAGGGTAAAGATTAATGCGCACAGTCCATTAATCCATTTTCTCCCTTATATGTATTCCCTATTAAAGGATCACACAGGTGCAGACAGGAGGATATATATGCCAGGCTTCTTAATCAATTAGGTTTTCACATGCACTCAGTCTGGCCCCACGATCATGCTCCTCCCCCACCTCAGCAACTACAGCACACACCCATCCCGCGCTGAATGGTGCACATCTTCTCTTTCTTACCTTACTTCTTCAACTTTCCTTATCCCTTCTCTCTTTTATATCTCTTCCTTTCCGTCTCCTCTCACACTCCTTAGGCTCTCACATAGCCTATGACAAACTTCAATTAGTATCTAACAATTCATAGCATGATTTAGCAATGATCCTGCACCAATTACTGCTACAATATCTATACTGGCTATATCCCTGTCCCTGCTCTAGAAATGCATGGAACTTACTGTGTTCTGTCTATGTTCATGTACCTGCTGAGATAACTAATAAAACTGTTATTTGAAAAAAAAAAAAAACGTACATTTACAGCCTTTAATTCTGTGATATGTATTCACTATGCCCTGTTTATAGGCACTGCTCTGTCTCACATTTCACAGAGCCTGCCTATTGAACTACAGAAGTTCTGAGAGGAGGATTTTTAGGAGGCGGAGTCAGTACAGGAATCCCTGCTTGCAGGCAGCAAGGAGCCGTGGGATACATAATCCACAGAAATTGAAAGTAAACAGGAGAGTATAAACTACAAAGCAAGCAGGGAATCCAGGAAGTTATGAGAAAAGAGATGACCAGTGGACATGCAGCACTCACATTATGAATGAAGATTTTTCACACGAGTTTATATTGGATTGTTAAAAATAACTATTGTTTGTATTGTAATTGCAATGCAGATGTTATATTATGAAAGTGTTTGCTGCGATCATAGATTTCCTTTAACCACCTGATTACTTTGCACTTAAACCCCCCTCGTGACCAGACCAATTTTCAGCTTTCGGCGATGACGCACTTGGAATGACAATTGCGCGGTCATACAACACTGTACCCAAATTAATTTTTTATCATTTTTTTCCCACAAATAGAGCTTTCTTTTGGTGGTATTTAATAACAGCTGGGGTTTTTATTTTTTGCTAAACAAATAAAAAAAGATGGAAAATTAAAAAAAATAGTTTGTTATAAAATTTTGCAAACAGGTAATTTTTCTGCTTCATTGATATGCACTGATGAGGCGGCACTGGTGGGCACTGATAGGCTGCACTGATAAGCTGCACTGGTGGGCACTGATAAGCTGCACTGGTGGGCACTGATAGGCTGCACTGGTGGGGACAGATAAGTCGGTACTGATGGGCACAGCAAAGATGGCACTGATGGGCATGGATGGGTGGCACCGATGGGTGGCACCGATGGGCACTGATGGATGGCACTGATAGATGGCACTGATGGGCACTGATAGATGGCACTGATAGGTGGCACTGATATATGGCACTGATGGGCACTGATGGGCACTGATAGGTGGCACCGATGGGCACTGATAGGTGGCACTGATGGGCACTGGTAGGGGACACTGATGAGCACTGGTAGGTGACACTGAATGTGCAGCACTGGCACTGTGGGCACTGACAGATGGCACTGTGGGCACTGACAGATGGCACTGTGGGCACTGACTGATGGCACTGTGGGCACTGACAGGTGGAGCTAGTGGGCACTTTTTTTTATCCAAAGAGGGCACCATGGACCCTGGGCATATTGCAGTGAGAGGGACTGATGTCCCTCTCACTGCCGCCGGTGATCGGCTTTTTTTTTTTCTCCTCGTGCTGTCAGCGCGAGCAGGAAAAAAAGCAGATTACCGGCTCGGTTATTTTCACATGATCAGCTGTCATTGGCTGACAGCTGATCACGTGGCAAGGGGTCGGGATCGACCTCTTACTCGGATCTGTGATCCAGCGAGTCTCACAGACTCGTGGATCACAGAGCGCGCCGCGCGCGCCCTTCAGGGGGCGCGCAGGCAGCTCGTTGCCGGGACGACGTCAATAGACGTCGTCCCGGCACATCAGATCCGCACTGTAGCCGTCATTTGGCTATGGCGCGGATCTCAGCTGGTTAATGTATACTATGGGCAAGGATAAAAGGCTGTATTTGAGCTTCATGCAGCCACAATAACATTCCCCATTTTGTATTTAAAGCAGTAGTATAGTCAATTTTTTAACTTTTAATATCTCCTAAATCTGTACGGTTTAGGAGATATTCCCCTCCCAATGAGTCGCTGACTTCAGTGGCGCATGCGCTCCAGGGATTCTCGGCTGAAATTCCGGCAGACATCAGCATGCGCGGGAGTGACGCATTGTGGCTCCAGCCACTCACAGCGCCGGAGCCGTGATACCAGCAAGACACGCAGAGGGAAAATGACAGCTCCCTCGGCGTGGACCGAGACCACCTTCCGACGCCTTGTTCTAAGGTAAGTATTTCATAATTTCATAAGGAGCTAGTATGCGGTGCATACTAGCTCATTATGCCTTTTCCCTTACAGATGCAGAAAAAAAAAGTCAGCGGCTTTGCTACCGCTTTAATAATTTAAAGTTGTCTATATGGTATGTGTAGGTATGACCATGTGACATTTAGTTTTTACTGCAAAATACTCTTTTTAATCATACTCTCTGTTTGAGGAGCACATATATGTGACAGACTTAATTTAATACAAAAAAAAAACAAAACCCTTTAGGACCATTTCAATATAATGCCTGGACACCTCCCTTAGTTTGTGGGCTTCTTTTAGACATTTATATTCTGCAAGTTAATATTTTTAGGTGAAATTAATTAGTAAAATGAAGTGTTCGGCATTTTCATTGCTAGAGATAATTAATAATTGTGTATTTTTCCTGAGCCTTTACTGATGCATTTGTAGAATGTTTTTTTATTTTTATATTTTGCCTTGCTTGGAAACCATGCTTATTGAATTTGTGTAAATATTTAAATGACAGTGAAACGTTTCACATAATATTTAACACAATGAATAATCTACAGAAACAATGCATTACATTTATGTCATGATTTTTTTTTTTTTATCTTATATATTTGTAATCAAAGTTCTATCTATTCTGTCTATTCTGGTTATGCTGAAACCCATTAAGATTAGTACAACTACCCCAGTAATGTATTTGCTTAGTAAAGTTCAGAAAAATCAAAATTGTATTTATACACAGGGTTGAGGTTTAGAAATTTGCATTCTATCTACTATCATCAGTTGTTAGCTTTCATCAGCACCTTTGCTTTAGCGTGAACCCATGCATAATTCAAGGTCTCCATTTTTTTTTAACTCTATATAAATACGAACCAATGACTTTTGTCAGTTTATTGGCTATATTAAAATAGAAGAAGTTCAAGACTTATTTAGCAGTATATTTGGAATGACACCTTTGGTCATTATTAGAACAAAACTAAGCATGTTTTGAGCAGGAGTTTTATTGGTTTAAATTTGTTTCGGTGTCATTAATATATTCAGACAGAAAGCAAACATTGCATCAGCAAGCTCCATGGGAATAATTAATCAGGTACTGTTCGTTCTTCTGCAATTCTGCATTAGCCCTATATTTTGAGAGGCAGCAGGTCCTTAAATGGAAACCTCTTTCTTGTTTTCTACAAGTTTTTCTTTTGCATTATTTACCGACTGCCTTAGGCTATGTTCACACTAATGCAGTGAGGGAAATGCAGCGATCCATGCTCATTTCCTGCACCGTATTCCCTGCCCTTGTGTAAATTCCAAGTTAACAACACCCCAAACGCAGGTTGCAAATGCAGTGTGTTTGCCTGCAGCGGATCACACTGGATTACATGATGCAAAACAACCATGAGATTCAGTTGTGTTGCACCAAAAAAGATGCATACACGTCTTTGGTGCGATGCAGTGTGATTTGAGCCTGTTTAAAATGAATGGGCTCAAAACACACTGCACTGAATCACATGTGAATTGCATAGGAATGCAGTGTAGTTCCTGTGCGATTCACATGTGATTCATAGTGTGAACCGAGACTTAAAAAAAGTAATTACATAACAACTGTGCCAAAGCCGAATAACAGCTCCAGCGCGGCTTGATAACTCTGGGAGGGCGTACTATGATGTCCTCCCAGAATCTTGCTCCTGGGTGCACCCCCCCCCCCCCCCCCCACAGTAAAGGGCCGGTGACAAAAGCCGGCGCATGCCCAACTTAGCCATTCCCCTCTCCGTACGGATCGAGAGTGAGAGGAGGGGGGGGATCAGTTGCAGCAGCGCTGTGGGCTGTATCTGTAATGCCCACAGCACTGCTCTGTGCCCATTCCTGCACTCATCCATCAATACATACTCAGCCATTTTGATTCATACTCATTCATGCTCAGCTATCCCATCCATCCCCAGCCATACTCAGGCATCCTGATTCATTCTCAGTCATCCCCATTCATACTCAGCCATACTCATTCAAGCTCAGTCATCCCCAGCCATACTCAGCCATCCTGATTCATGCTCGGTCATCCCTATCCATACTCAGCCATGCTCAGTCATCCCCAGCCATACTCAGCCATCCTGATTCATGCTCAGTCATCCCCAGCCATACTCAGCCATACTCAGCCATCCTCATTCATGCTCAGTCATCCCCATCCATACTCAGCCATCCTCATCCATCCCCATTCATGGCTCATCCATCCCCATCCATGGCTCATTCTTGCTCATCCATCCCTATCCACAGCTCTTCCATCCCCATCCATGGCTCATCCATCCCCACCCACGGCTCATCCATCCACATTCATGGCTCAGCCAACCCCATCCATGCTTAGGAATCCCCATCCATGGCTCATCCATTTCCATTAATGTCTCATTTATGCCTCATTCATGCTCATCCATGCCACATCAGCTCTCATCTATGCCACATCCATGCCCCTACAGTGCCCATCAGTGTCATTACAGTGCCTCACAAAAGTGTAATAGGTAGTCAAATTAGATTGCCCCTAGAACACTTGATGGTGCTCCCTGCATGCTGTGCCTCTGTATGTGGCCAGGCTGTGGAAAAGTCTCACACATGTGGTATCGCCATACTCAGGAGGAATAGGAAAATCTATTTTGGGGTGTAATTTTTGGTATGTACATTCTATGTGTTAGACATATTGTATAAATGGTCAACTTTGTGTAAAAAAAATGTGTTTTCATTTTGTTTCCACATTTTCCGAAAACTTGTGGAAAAAAATTACATGTTCAAAATGATGCCTTTTAGAATATATGTTGGGGTGTTTTATTTCCAAAATTGGGCCATTTTTTGGGCGTTTCCATTGTCCTGGTGCTCCAGGACCTTCAAAAGTGCAAGAGGTAATCAAGAAATTAAATATGCATTTTATTTCCCTAGAACGCCTGATGGTGCTCCCTGCATGGTGGGCCTCTATATGTGGCCATGCTGTAGAACTGTCAGGTGCGGGTATGGAGATCGAGATGCTAATAGTGCTCCCCTTGCGGCTAAGCACAGCGTGCCCCTGGAGTTGGAGACAGAGAGCGCGGTGCTCAAAGAAGCACGGTTTGCCAGGTGCTTGCTTGTAGTCAGATGAGCTGGTCACTGAGGGATGACAGTAACAGGCTGATAGCAATAGCTGTATTTGCGGTGCTTGGTAAGAGGAGAAACCAGGAGCCAGGCCAGAGGTCATACAGGATAAATCAGTCCGGAGCATAAACAGGGGCAAACCAAGGTCATACACAGAAGACAGGAACGTCCAGATGCAAGCCAAATGTCAAATTGGGATATCAGGAAGCAAAGTCAAGGCAAGCTGGGTCAATAACGCGTAGTCCACAGGTCAGGAAGCCGAATCACAAGGCACACAGGGAAGCTGAGATAATCCAGCAATGTTCTGTCTCTAATGGCTGGTTTAAACAGGGCAGTTGGTGCCAGCATCTGTCACGACACTTGCGCCCCGCCGCGCACACGTCTTATTGCGCATGCGCCAATGCGTGCTGATGCGTGGCACACGCTCCTGCATGCATCTGAACTCTCTGTGGGTGTCCATGTTGGATTTGGGCATGGCCATGTCCCTGACAATAATAGTCTCAAACATGTGGTATCTCCATACTCAGGAGAAGGAGTAGAATGTGTTTTGGGGGTGTAATTTGTGGTATGCATATGCTGTGTGTGAGAAATAACCTGTTAATATGACAATTTTGTGGGGGGAAAACAAATCTTCATTTTGCAAAGAATTGTGGGAAAAAATTACAACTCAAAAAACTCACCATGCCTCTTACTAAATACATTGGCATGTCTACTTTCTAAAAAGGTGTCATGTGGGGGCTATTTGTACAGGCCTGGCTTGATGGGGTCTAAAGAAATGAGATAGGCCATCAGTACATCAGGTGTGTTCAAATTTCAGTGATTGGCACTATAGCTTGTAGACTCTATAACTTTCACAAAGAGCAAATAATATACACTGATTTTGGCAATTTTTTTACGATATGTAGCAGTATACATTTCTCACCTCTTCTTTCAGGACAGCACCTGGAAACACTGCAGTAATTTCTTTAAAGCCTTGACACCACCATAGCCTCAGTTGTAGTGTTTCCTCCAGCCATGGTGGAAGCGCTGCAGGGGACCAGGGGTGTGCTGAGCTCTCTCCAGGAGGAGAAGGGTGGGAGGCATACCTGGTGTTTTTTTGTATTTTGCTTCTTGGCCAGCCCAACACCCCCCGACGGGTGGGGGGTGTTCCAGTGCCTTTCTCTTCATCGAGTCCGGAAAGGGCAGAGGCCAGCAAAGGGTCCAGCGCCGATATACCAGGGAGGCCACGGAAGGAGTGCGGGGGCAGTGCAGCGTCTCTGGCTTCCAGCCTGCATCCTCTTCCGGGTCCCGAGTGGTGGGTGAGGTCACTGCCAGATAGGGCAGGACTTCTGGCAGTGCGCAGTGACTTCTGGTTCCAGCCTTTGGAGCGCAGGAGAGGGAGGCAGCCTCGGCAGGTGCATTTCTGGTCCTCGCATCGGTGAAAGGACCACAAAAATGTAAAATAAAATGACTGCTGGACGTCTGCTGGAACCCCGGGAGAGATGGAGCCGGTGGCAGTGACGGGAGCAGGAGCCACAAGCACCAGTCAGACCCAGGTAGGAGAGGCAGTGGCCTCTGTTAGTTAACCTGGGCCATGTATGTTTTGTCCCCTTCCTTCCCCCTGTAGGGGGGGGGGGGGCTGCCTCACACTCCTCAGGTGACTTCTGTGAGTAATGTGGGTTTGTTTGTACAGCAGTGATTTTGCGGGGTATGTTTTTTTGTTCACTGACTGTTGTTTTGGATCTGCTGGGGAGGAGATCCAATCTGTAAATGTATTGATGGTATGTTTTGTCTGCTTGGTGTATTTTCAGACAAAAGTTAAAGAAAAGACTACGCATGTTTCCCCTCCCCCCAAGAAAAAGATGTGCTTCGTGTAAAGCTTCTCTTTTGCCACGTGCACACGATCGGACTATCCAGCGGGATTGTCCGACGGACTAGAGTCCGCCGGACAATCCGACCGTGTGTGGGCTCCAGCGGACTTTTTCTTCCCAAAAGTCTGGCTGAATTAGTAAGAAGTTTTGACTCAAAATTATCCGCCGGACTTCCAAGTCCAGCAGACAATCCGGCCGTCTGTGTGCTAGTCCGCAGGACTTTTGAAATGAACGGACTTGCCCCACACACGGAGTAAAGTCCGTTCATTTAGAACGTGACTCCAGGTAGACGGAACTAGGGAAGGAAGTCAGTGCCACTGCCTCGATCGGCGAGATTGACACCTCGCTAGCCCTGTCACCTGGTATGGATTTAAAGGGGAATCCCTACACCGAAAAAACGTTGTGGGGGGTCCCCCCCAGATCCATATCAGACCCTTATCCGAGCATGCAGCCCGGCCGGTCAAGAAAGGGGGTGGGGACGAGCGAGCGCCCCCCCCCCTCCTGAGCCTTACCAGGCCGCGTGCCCTCAACATGGGGGGTGCCTTGGGCAAAGGGGGCCCTGCGCCCCCCCACCCAAAGCACCTTGTCCCCATGTTGATGAGGACAAGGGCCTCTTACCGACAACCCTGGCCGTTGGTTATTGGGGTCTGCGGGCGGGGGGCTTATCAGAATCCGGGAGCCCCCTTTAATAAGGGGGCCCCCAGATCCCGGCCCCCCACCCTATGTGAATGAGTATGGGGTACGATGTACCCTACCCATTCACCTAAGGGGAAAAAGTGTAAATAAAAAACACAACACAAGTTTTTAAAATACTTTATTACACAGCTCTGGGGGTCTTCTTCCATCTTGGGGGGTCTTCTCACCAGACTCCTCTGCTATCTTCTGCTAGCTCTTTTACTAGCTGAGGAGCCCAGCTTTCTCCTTCGTCACCCCCGCCGCCTGGGGGTCTTGTTCCGACTTCGGGGGTCTTCTCCCGCTCTTCTTTTCTTCTTGCCGGGCCTCTGCTTTCTTCTTGCAGCTCTTTTACTAGCGGTGGCCCGGGCTTCTGTCGCCATCACCGTTGCTGTCGCAGCTGCCTTCTGCTTCTGCTTCTTCTTTCTCCAACCGATGTTGATACGACGCTGTTTCCGCTTCTAATGGCAGAGACGTGTTGCCAGTTATATAGGGACAAGGGGCGGCAACACGTCTAAATATCAAGGAGGCTCGGGGGGGCGCTCGCTCGTCCCCACCCCCTTTCCTGACCGGCCAGGCTGAGTGCTCGGATAAGGGTCTGATATGGATTTGGGGAAGACCCCCCATGCCATTTTGTCGGCGTAGGGATTCCCTTTAAATCCATACCAGGTGACGGGCTAGCAAAGTGTCAATCTCGCCGATCAAGGCAGCAGCATTGACTTCCTTCGCTAGTCCCATCTACCTGGAGTCATGTTCTAAATAAATGGACTTTACTCCGTGTAAAAGTGCGGCGGACCTCTGCCAAAACTCCAGCGGATTGTCTGCTGGATCTAGTCCACCGGAAAAGTACGGGCGTGTGTGGGCAAGTCCGCACGTTCGGAAAGACTGGCGGACCTCCTCTGGAAAGTCCAGCGGATTGTCTGCCGGATTAAGTCCGCCGGATAGTCCGGCCGAAAAGTCCAATCGTGTGTACGTGGCATTAGGGTGTCTTGGACCAAGCCTTTGTGCAGGTCTTATATAGCGGATTTGGTCAGAGAGGAGACTTCCACCAAAGCACCCTCTGCCCAACCGAGTGAGATACTGACTTCATTCCGGAAGGAGTTGGAAGCCTTTCAGTCCTTCCTCTCCTATCTGGATAAACGTCTGGTGGCACAATCAACAGAGGGTTCTCCACCCTGTCCTCACGCGTCCTCTGTAGCACGGACAGTTGGTAGTCAGAGAAGAAGGAGAAAAGTGGGTCAAACGAGGGGTAAGGCGAGGAAAAAGAGGTATATTTCTCCCGTTACGGGTTGTCTTTGGAAGAGGTAGATGACCTTTTAAACACCATACACATGACCCTAAATATCAAGGAGGATAAGACCCAATTGTCACTACACGAAAAAATGTATCAGGGTATGGATTAGGTCAAGCATCGGGTGTTTCCGGTGCACAAGGTGTTAAAAAAGGCTATAAAGAGGGAGTGGAAGGACCCAGAGAGGGCCCCTTTTTTCTCCAGGTCTCTTAAAAGGGGATTTCCTTTTGATGAAGATACCACGCAAGTTTGGAATTAGAAACCTAAACTTGACGCAGCTTTCTGGTAAGTATCGCGTAACACCGACTTAGCTTTTGAGGACATGGGTGTCTTGAAGGACACTATAGACAATAGACAATTTAGAACACTGGTTGGAACAACTAAAAGGCCATATTGAGGCTGGGACCTCTCGCAAATATTTTCTGGATACTATGCCAGTCCTACAAAAGGCAATAGGTTATATGACAGATGCCTCAGCTGAGTCAGTGAGGATGTCCGCAAGATCGTCAGCTTTTGATTAATTCAGCTAGAAGAGCTTTATGGGTAAAACTTGGGCGATTCAGCATCCAGGATCTGGTATTTAGCCATGACCTTGACGCTGCCCTGGACAGAACAGCGGATAAGAAAAAGCCTTTCCAGCTAAAAATAAGGTTGCACCGCAAACTAAGAAAAATTGTCATCCTTTTCCCCAGACCCAGGACGCAAAGGAAACAGGACAGAAGAAACCGTGGTGGTCCCAAAGGACTGGGTTGTTGTTTTGTCCCCCCAGTCAACCCGCAGAAACCCAGTGACGGTCTGCCAACTGTGGAAGGAAGGCTGCAGTCCTTTTTCCCACAGTGGGAGGGGGCGACATCCAGCCCATTTGTCCTCAAAATTATCTCAGAGGGCTACGTGCTGGAGTTCTCGGAGAACCCACCATCTCAGTTCTATGTGACACAGGCCCCCAAAGATCCTGAAGAATCTGTAGCGATGACAGCCCTCTTGCAGGAGTTCCTCCAACAAAAGGTAATCATCTCAGTGCCCAGGGAAGAGGAAGAACTAGGGTGCTATTTACATGTTTTTCTAGTAAAAAAGCCATCGGGAACATTCAGGTTGATACTGAATTTAAAGATCTTGAACAGGTCCATCCAATACAAAAAATTCCATATGGACACAATATATTCATTGAGAAAATGTCTTCCCTGGGGTGTTTTCTAGCTTCAATAGATCTCAGAGACGCATATTTACACATACCCATAGCTCCAGCGTCACAGAGGTATCCGTGTTTTTGGAGATCAGAGCAGTTAGGATAGTGTCTCACTTTCAGTTCAGGGCCCTCCCGTTGGGTCCCTTCTCTTCCCCAAGAATCTTCACAAAGATTATGGCAGAAGTTTTGGACTGCTCAGGCTGGACCGAACACCCCCCTGTTCAGTTTGCACCAGAACCTGCGAACAGACCTAAATTTTGTGTGAACTTTAGAACCCTATTAAAGTCTATGGGACTCGAATGTTCAAAATCAAAAGTGCTAATTTTTAAGGCTAATATGCAAGTTATTGTCATAAAAAGTGTTTGGGGACCTGGGTCTGCCCCAGGGGACATGTATCAATGCAAAAAAAACTTTTAAAAATGGAGGTTTTTTCAGGAGCAGTGATTTTAATAATGCTTAAAGTGAAACAATAAAAGTGTAATATTCCTTTAAATTTCGTACCTGGGGGGTGTGTATAGTATACCTGTAAAGGGGTGCTGTTTCCCGTGCTTAGAACTGTCCCTGCACAAAGTGTCATTTTTGCAGGAAAAAAAGTAATTTAAAATCACTCGCGGCTATAATGAATTGTCGGCTCCCGTAATACAGAGAACAGTCATTGAAAGTCATTGATGAAAAAAAAAAAAATATGCGTGGGGTTCCCCCCCAAATTCATTTACCAGGCCCTTCAGGTCTGGTATGGATTTTAAGGGAAACCCGTGCCAAAAAAAAAATGGCGTGGGGGTCCCCCTCAAAATCCATACCAGACCCTTATCCGAGCATGCAACCTGGCAGGCCACAGGAAAAGAGGGGGGATGAGAGAGCGCCCCCCTTCCTGAACCATACCAGGCCACATGCCCTCAACATTGGGAGGATGCTTTGGGACACCGTTGGGAAAAGTCCTTTATTAAAAATAAAAAAAAAAAATTCCAGCGGTGGTAATCTACTCTTGCTGATCTCTTCCGACGACGTCTAGCGCAGCACATCCTGTCTCCATGGAGACACTGCGGGAATCCCATCTTAGCTGAGGAGGACCAGGCCACCCGTCACCTGACCCCGCCCCCTCTGATGCAACGCAAGGGAAAAGCTGGGCTTCCCCAGTGACGTACGGGTGACCCCACCCCCCTCTGATGTAACGGAAACCTGCGTTACATCAGAGGGGGGCGTGGTCACCCGTACATCACTGGGGAAGCCCAGCTTTTCCCTTGCGTCAGAGGGGGGCGGGGTCAGGTGACGGGTGGCCCGGTCCTCCTTAGCTGTGTCTCCGTGGAGAAACCCAGGGGAAACCCAGGCTTCCCCAGTGATGTAGGGGGGACCCCGCCCTCCTCTGATGTAATGCAGCGTCCCCAGCTTCCCACATTGCTTTTTTATGCTTTTATAACTTTTTTGTGATCACTTTTATATATCCTACATGATTGTATGATATTTTTTCAATAAACCAACCTTAGTTAATCTGCACCATGAGGAGCATCCATTTTTCTTTTTCCTTCTATGGTTAAGTTTTGCTAATTACCAATAGACCAGCCATCGGGTCTGAATCTGTGTCCGCTTTGAACCTGCGTTCACCTGCCAAAGAGTTTGGGAACCGCCATCTTGGGGCCATCTTAGGTACTCCCATCCATGTACAAGAGAATTTAGAAAGTCAAATTCTCTATTTGTTTTATTTTCTGAGTCTCTTAAGGGTTATGGAGCTTCCAAAAGCACGATTGGAAGGTGGCTTTGGCTGGCTATCCATGAAGCTTATAGGGCTGTGGAAGTAGAACCCCCCGCAGGGGTAGTGGCCCATTCAATTCGGACTGTAGCAACACCCTGGGCAGAACAAGCTGGGGATTCACCAGGGCGAATCTGCAAGGCGGCCACCTTCACTCGTCTCTATAGGATGGACCTGCTCTTGGCAGCAGAGCAGTCGTTTGGCAGGAAGGTCCTGCAGGCAGTGGTCCCACCCTAGGAGTAAGTACTCGTTTATCATTTCCAAGTGCTGTCCTGAAAGACGAGGTGATAAAACCTTAGTTAGACTTACCAGTAACAGTATTTCTACGAGTCTTTCAGGACAGCGCCGATGACCCTCCCTTGGTTATGAATGTTAATATGGTGTTATTGCTTTGTTCTGCTTATATAATTTCAGCATGGCTGGAGGTACTTGATAATGACTGAGGCCATAGTGGAAGTGTCCAGGCTTTAAAGAAATGACTGCAGTGTTTCCTGGGAAATGGGTGGAGCTGCGCTCTCTCCAGGTGCTGTCCTGAAAGAAAAAAAAAACTAATTTGCAAAAACTTAGTAAAATGCATTTTTTTTTACAGAATTTTCGGTCTTATTTAATTTATAGCACAAAAAAAAAAAAACAAAAAACCCAGCAGTGATTAAATACCACCAAAATAAAAGGTCTATTTGTGAGAAAAAAAGGACAAAAATTGAGTAACTGTCATTCAAAATGTGAGATCGCTGAAAATTGGTCTGGTCAGGAAGAGGGTTTAAGTGATCAGTGGGTAACTGGTTAAAGGAGAAGTATACATACATTGACCCAAACTCATGTAATTTACAGTTCAGGAAATAATAACACATTTGATTGTTTACCACTATAGCTACCAGTTACCAATGATGTACTTTCTGGCACTTGTGGTTTAGAGGAGGTTTAATGTGCCACCCCCCTCCCTAAAGTTTGGGTTCCCTTCAACTTTTTTTCAGGGTTTGGAGACCTAAAGTAAATAGGACAATGGGAAAAGAGTTTTCATTTAACAATAGTTGCCGCTATACACTGCTTACGGGGCTATATATTGTGCTACATTACAGTGAAATGCAATGTGGTGGGCAACATATTGTACAGTATAGTACACCCTCCTGTATTCACTGTGCCCTATTGTGCTACACAGGGCTGCTGTAAGAAATTACGGGGCCCCCTACAACATATCTGATGGGACTTCCCCACCACTGACCCCACCCCCTGTCCCCACACACCACCTGGTATGCATTCAGAGACCCAGGCAGACCCACATTACATATTGGGACACCGTGGCTGTGTCCTAATAGAAGCCAATGGGAAACTGGCACAGTCATGCATGCAACACTTTGTGCATTTCTATGCTGGTAAAATACGGCCTTGCACAGAAGATGCATATCTGCAGTGCCATGTGTGACAATGATGCATTTCACTGTCCTTTTATTATCATTATCATCATGATAATCACACAATCCAGGTGCTGTGGTTCAATGCACCTGTAGTGCATGATTTTTTAAGATGATAATGATGATGATCAAATTTTTCTTTATCAATCATGGGCAATAGGGACATGGCATAGGTGAGAAGGGGGTGTTTTTCTACTCATTGTACCTTTATGGAGACAAGATGACTGCAGTGCAGACTTGCTGGTCTCCTCTCTGTGTTCATGTCCCCTGCCG
This sequence comes from Lithobates sylvaticus, assembly GCA_028564925.1. Lineage (NCBI taxonomy): Eukaryota > Metazoa > Chordata > Amphibia > Anura > Ranidae > Lithobates > Lithobates sylvaticus. The sequence continues at coordinate 263,605,012 of CM053027.1, read as the reverse complement.
CTGGTCCCTTGTGACACTGTGACAGCCAAAGAGCACCTGCTGTGCTGTGATCATAATGATGATCATAGGCACACAGTAGGGAGCCTGGGGACTGTACCTTCCTTCCACATCAGTCAGTGTCACTGTGTGTGCCGCTGCTTGCTTGAAGCTGTTCACTGCCACCCGCCACCAGATTAGGCATACTGCACCCTCTCAGCTGCCCTCCCGCCTCACATAAGCCTCTTAGTCTCAAATCATCTGAAGATCACTCCGCCAGAGAAGGCAATGGGCAGCTGCAGCGGCAGGGGACCAGGAGGTGAGCAACCAGCAACATGCAAGCAGGTGCGGAGTTCACATGCACCCGAATTTAAGAAAAAAGTTCCTTCACTGCTCCGAGCATCACATCATCAGAGGGGTCCAAGGAAACACACTCCCAAAGCTACTAAGAGCAGCAGAGGGGGTGTCATTTAGAAAGCCCCTTTTTTAAATTCTGCACACAACTGTCTGTGAAGCTGTCAGGGCCCCTGTTCCTGAGCTGATGAGGCAAGGCCTGGTACAATAGGGCCGGTTGTACTGGCTTATCAGCGGCCCTGGTGCTATAGTACTGTGAACATTTTTTTTAATGTTTCTGATGAGTCTGATATATACTGTGGGCAGGGCCGGTACAAAGGGGGGGGGGGGGGGCAGGTGAAGTGCTGGAATTGTGCTTCAAAACTGTGTGTGTGACTGTACACACTAGCCACAGGCGCTGCTAATAGTTGTAATGTACGTATAACTATGTGCCGAGTGCGGTCCTGCACCCGGAACAAGCCGACAGACCACCGGCCCTTCATTTCACTTTCATGTCAGTGCTCCACCTCTCCTGTGAAGGTGCCTCATAGTCCCGGCCCGGTAGCGTGACGTCACTCACAACTGGAGGCAGGGTGGGAGGACTCAGAGTAGCGCAGAGAGCTGCTGCTGAAGCTGCGACCTAGAGAAGCCGAGGAGCCTGTTGAACTAACAAAGCAGTGTGTATCACACAGCACAAGTAAGCATATAATGATTACCATGATGCCATCTGCAGAATAATAAATTGACTGTCTGGATTGGGGGAGGGGAGGTTAGTTAGCAATGCTATTTAGTTGTAATATGCAGCATTGGGGGGGGGGGGGGTTAATGTGCTGCCACTGGTCACTGATGTATTAGTGACTGACCAGTGGCAGGTAATTAACCCCTTTTTGCTGCATCAGTGGCACCAGTGTCAGGGTTGATTAACTGCCATTGGTCAGTCACTAATGCATCAGTGACTAGTGGCAGTGCATTGACCACCCCATGCTGCATATTACAAATACCATTGGTATATAAACACTTGAAAATAAAACCTGTCACCATACCTCCCAACTTTCTGAGATGGGTGGGAATGAGGGACACCCATCAGAAAAAGTATGCAGGTATAGGACACACTCCTTGCCACTCCCCCTTAAAGAAAAATTGTACAACAAAAAAAACAAGATTGGTTAAACTCACAAGGGCTTTTTTTTTACCATTACTATTCCTTTATATTGGCTTTTGGAATTTACAAATGCAACAATTTAGAAATCAGGCTGAAAGTTTAGCATTGGAAAACACTTTTTGATAGCTAAAAAGTGAATTGTATATACAACTATATAGATCAGACCAAAATGAGGGACAAATGAGGAGGAATGAGGGACAGAGGGACATTTCTCCAAATCAGGGACAGTCCCTTGAAATCAGGGACAGTTGGGAGCTATGCGTCACACATGAGTACATATACTGCTACGGGGTCACAGCTACAGGTGTATGGGTTTCAGGCTCATGCTCCCACCCACCTACTCCCCTGTGATTTGACACAGCAGGGGACTGTCAGCAGATTCCAGCCAATGATTCATGGCCGGGACCTGCTGATCGGCTGTGTCAAATCACAGCCTAGTGTTGATAATCAATGCAGGGCTCTTTGCAAAGGGAATGATAGTTTTTTTTCTTTTCCCTGCAAAGCAGGAAAAAGAACAAATCAATCTGCAGTAATAAGCAGCACACACAGAACACATAGTTGATTCCCACTATAAGTTGTTGATCGCCATTACTAGTATAAAAAAAAAAAAAGTATATCTCATTGTTTGTAGGCATTTTAGCTTTCACACAAACCAATTAATATATCTTTATTTTGTTACCAATGACAGCACAATACATTTTGGCCTAAATTTATGAATTTTTTTTTTTTTGTCGGATGTTTTATAGCAGAAAGTAAAAAATATATATTTATCTGATTTTCTTTTTTCATTCATATAATAAAAGCTAATAAAACCCAGTGGTGTGCAAATACCACCAAAATAAAGCTTTATTTGTGTGAAAATAAATGATATACAGTTTGTTTGGGTACAGTGTTGCATGACAGCGCAATTGCCAGTTAAAGTAAGGCAGCTCTAAATAGCAAAAAATGGACTGGTCATGAAGGGGGGGGGGGGGGGTAAAATCTTCTAGAGCTCACGTGGTTAAAGGATAGGGATGGGTGAACGGTTCGGCCTGAGCATAAGAGCCCTTTCACACTGCCACCCTGGGCATCAGCGATAAATTGCCGCAATTTTTAGCGCCGCTTTACCGTTGTTTTAGCGGTGCTATTCTGCCACTAGTGGGTTGGTTTTAACCCCCACTAGCGGCCGAAAAGGGGTTAAATCCGCCCACAAAATGCTGATGCAGCAGTGTTTTGCTGGCGGTATAGCAGCACTGCCCCATTGTTTTCAATGGGCAGGGCGCTTTTGGAGCCGTGAGTTTGCTGCTCCTAATGCGCTGTAAAAGAAGCTGCTTGCAGGACTTTTTCTGATGCCCTGCCAGCTCAGTGCCCCAGTGTAAAAGCACTCAGGCTTTAACACTGGGTTTGCAGCTGAGGATTCTTTCAGGTGCTTTACGGGCGCTATTTTTAGCGCTAAAGTGCCTGAAAAATGTCTCAGTGTGAAAGGGGTCTAAGTTGGGGCCGAACTTTGGTTGTTCAGATGTTCGGGCTAACACCGAACAATATTCGGTTTTCAGGGCAAATTCGGAAGCCGCCGGAACACCATTAAAGTCTATGGGACACTAACATAAAAAATCAAAAGTGCTAATTTTAAAGGCTTATATGCAAGTTATTGTCATAAAAAGTGTTTGGGGACCTGGGTCCTGCCCCAGGGGACATGTATCAGTGCAAATATTTTTTTTAAAACCGCAGTTTTTTTCGGGAGGAGTGATTTTTTTTAATGCTTAAAGTGAAATAATAAAAATGAAATATTCCTTTAAATGTCATGCCTGGGGGGTGACAATAGTATGCCTGTAAAGTGGCGCATTTTTCCTGTGTTTATAACACAAAGGGACCCCCAGATCCCGGCCCCCCCTATGTGAATTGGTAACGGGGTACATGACCCGCCCCCCTCTGACACCATGGGGGCTTCCCCATGGCTTCCCTGTGGGCGGGGTCACCTGTTTATGTCACTGGGTGGCCCCGCCCTCAGCTATATAACAGCTGTCACCAATGGGAAGCATCACTCGGCGGGAGTCTCCCATGAAGGCGGAGGTGTTGCGTTTTTTTTTTTGGCTCTTCGTAGCGTGATAGAAGATGAATGGACATCGCTGGACATTTTTATTTTTTGATCTTTTAATAAAGGATTTGTCCTCAACTGTCTCTTGTCTTTTTTACAATTTTTGACACTTTTTTTGTGAAATGGTAGGGCTACAATGTACCCTGTTACCAATTCACATAGGGGGGGCCGGGATCTGGGGGTTCCCTTGTTAAAGGGGGCTTCCAGATTCCTATAAGACCCCCACCCGCATACCCCCACAACCACCGGGCAAAGGTTGTGGGGATGAGGCCCTTGTCCCCATCAACATGGGGGCAAGGTGCTTTGGGGTCAGACCCCAAAGCACCCTCCCCATGTTGAGTGCATGTGGCCTGGTATGGTTCAGGAGGGGGGGGCGCTCTCTCATCCCCCCTCTTTTCCTGTGGGATTTTGGGGGGCCCCTTTTTTATTTTGGGTGCAGGGTTTCCCTTAAAATCCATACCAGACCTGATTTTGGGGGGACCCCTACGCCATTTTTTATACTTGGCACAGGGTTTCCCTTAATTTCCATACCAGACCTGAAGGGCTTGGTATGGATTTCGGGGGGGCCTCACACGCAATTTTTTTTAAATTTTTGTTTCGGGGTTCCCCATAATATGCATACCAGACCCAAAGGGCATGGTAATGGACTGGGGGAAACCCATGCTGTTTTTTTCAATGAGTTTTATCTATATTGCCGAGACCCGACAATTCATTACAGCCACAATCAGTTTTAAATTACTTTACCATTTTGACACTTTTTTTGTGAAATGGTAGATGTACTTGTACCCTGTTATCAATTCACATGGGGGAGGCGGGGATCTGGGGTCCCCTTGTTAAAGGGGGCTTCCAGATTCCAATAAGCCCCCCGCCTACAGACCCCCACAACCACCGGGTAAGGGTTGTGGGGATGAGGACCTTGTCCCCATCAACATGTGAACAAGGTGCTCTCGGGGGCTACTCCAAAGCACCCTCCCCCTGTTGAGGGCATGTGGCCTGGTACGGTTCAGGAGGGGGGCGCTCTCTCATCCCCCCTCTTTTCCTGCGGCCTGCCAGGTTACATGCTTGAATAAGGGTCTGGTATGGATTTTAGGGGGGACCCCGACACCATTTTTTTCTTTTTGGCGCAGGGTTCTCCTTAATTTCCATATCAGACCCGAAGGGCCTGGTAATAGACTGGGGGGATCCCATGCTCCCTTTTTCATTGAGTTTTATCCATATTGCCTAGACCCGACAATTCATTACAGCCGCGATCAGTTTTAAATGACAATTTTTCCTTTAGAAATGTAATTTTGCTGTGGTACTGTTATAAACACGGGAAAACTGTTCCATTTTACAGGCATACTATAGACACCCCCCAGGCACGATATTTAAAGGAATATTTCATTTTTGTTGTTTCGTTTTAACCACTTGCCGACCGCCGCATGTATATTTACGTCGGCAGAATGGCACGGACAGGCAAAAGGGCACACAGGTACGTCCCTTTGAATTTGCCGCTGTGCCATCTGTGTGCGCGCCGCCGGCGGTACGCGTGCATGCCCATCACAAGCTCCGTGAGTCGGGTCGCAGGTCCTGCGGACTCGATCGCCGCGGGATACCACGGAGAGTCAGAACGGGGAGATGCTGATGTAAACAAGCATAGTGACACTGTCACTGATCAGCTCTCCCTGTAATTGGGAGAGCTGATCAGTGTAGTCTAACACACAGCCCCTCCCCCCTACAGTTAGAACACATCCCTAGCACACACTTAACCCCTCCCCGCCCCCTAGTGGTTAACCCCTTCACTGCCAGTGTCATTTTTACAGTAATCAGTGCAATTTAATCGCACGATCGCAGTAAAAATGACAATGGTCAAAATTGTCCGAAGTGTCCGCCATAATGTCGCAGTCACAATAAAAATCACTGATCGCCGCAATTACTAGTAAAAAAAACTTATTAATAAAAATGCCATAAAACTATCCCTATTTTGTAAACGCTATAACTTTTGCGAAAACCAATCAATAATCGATTACTGCGATTTTTTTTACCAAAAATATGTAGAAGAATACGTATCGGCCTAAACTGAGCAAAAAAATTTTTTTTTTTGATATTTTTGGGGGATATTTATTATAGCAAAAAGTAAAAAATGATTGTGTTTTTTCCAAAATGATCGCTCTTTTTTTGTTTATAGCGCAAAAAATTAAAACCGCAGGGGTGATCAAATACTACCAAAAAAAAGCTCTATTTGTGGGAAAAAAAGGGCGTCAATTGTATTTGGGAGCCATGTCGCACGACCGCGCAATTTTCAGTTCAAGCGACGCAGTGCCAAATCGCAAAAAGTGGTCTGGTCTGAAAGTGGTTAAGCATTAAAAAATCACTGCTCCCGAAAAAACTTCAGTTTTTAAAACTTTTTTTTTTTGCATTGATACATGTCCCCTGGGGCAGGTCCCAGGTCCCCAAACACTTTTTATGACAATAACTTGCATATAAACCTTTAAAATTAGCACTTCTGATTTTTCATGTTTGTGTCCAATAGACTTTAACGGTGTTCGTGTGTTCTTACAAATTTTTTGCCTGTTCGGATCTTCTAGTGCGAACCGAACTGGTGGGTGTTCAGCTCATCCTTATTAAAGATGAAGCCAAGCCTGAGCTTTTTAGGCTGGGCTTCTCCTATGGGTCACAGGAGTGAAATCCGTTTTGCACTCCTGTGACCTGTTTTCAGCGGAGAACGGTCTGAAGTCCGCTCTCCGCTGACGTCACTGCCATCAGTCGAGGCAGCGCGTCATTCCGACTTCCCAAGTCTGGATCAACCAGCTGCCTTGATTAAAAGGTACAGGTACTTTGCGCAAACTAAAATAATAATAAAGTGGTAAGGCAGTAATGATGACTAGATTCCTCTAGGGGCACTAGTCCAAGAAAGATGTGTGACCAGAGATCAAGGAGTGCAGATAATGTAAACACAGTATATCACTAATTAGTGAAATAAATCATTAATTAAACAATAATGAATAATTAATATATGTGATTGGATAATAATGTATCTCAAATCAGGTGAAAAAAGTGCATATATAAACATAATTAGTTAATATAATTATCCCAGGGAGTGGCCGTAGGCAAACACATAGAGGAGGACGCGAGTAGGCGCTGTGGACGCCTAGTGGTGAAACTTTTAACCCTTTGCTCATGTTTTTTCTGATTTTATGTACGAGTCTTGTATTACCTTTGAATAAATTACCAAATTTTATAAACGTACTACACTAGTGGAGCCCCCCTCCTTTCTCTCTCTTTCTTCCCCATTTATGACACACTGCTGGGAGCAACCTAGCAATATAGGTCAGAACCACTGAGGGATTTAAAGGAGAAAGACCAGGCTGGACCCTGCTGTAGGACACCCCGAGCACCATACTTAGGGGTCAATTTGGATACCCCAGAAAGGCTTATTTGACCTTCTTTAAGGTGAGCGTTCTGGGAGACCAGAAAAGGATTACCCCACTTAAATAGATGAAAGGCAATATATGAATATAACAGCAATATAGAGAAACCACTATCCCTATCTAGCAATATCTATGGAAATTGTTTTGGAACTGGAACTATATATATACACTAACGGGGTGGCCTGTTTGTGTATGTGGTCTCATCTCCTCCATTGAATTGGACATTGCTATTTATATTTTGGACATTATGCTCTACGCCTCGTTTTTATCTATTCACCTTTATTTATGAATTTCTTTTAGTTGATTCACATTGCAGGTTTGATTCTACCTTGCAATTTAGGTCCTTTTTGAGGTTTTATCACTGGATTTCACTATATATTGTTATTTTCTCACAGGATATTTTTGACATGATATATTGTCACTATTTATTTTTATCGCATCCGTCACAGGATTATTTACAGGATTATTTAAGTTGATTTATTTTTAATCACAGGATTGAATTTTACACAGGATCCATTGTTTATTTTATGCTCATGTGCACCCATTTGGGATAATATATTTTTCTATATTTTTAAATTTTTTAACTAATTATGTTTATATATGCACTTTTTTCACCTGATTTGAGATACATTATTATCCAATCACATATATTAATTATTCATTATTGTTTAATTAATGATTTATTTCACTAATTAGTGATATACTGTGTTTACATTATCTGCACTCCTTGATCTCTGGTCACACATCTTTCTTGGACTAGTGCCCCTAGAGGAATCTAGTCATCATTACTGCCTTACCACTTTATTATTATTTTAGTTTGCGCGAAGTACCTGTACCTTTTAACTTATTAAGTGCCCTTTGTGAACACTACTCACTTTGCTGCAAACACTGTTCACTTTTAGTTTGCACTCTGACCTATCTATCTACTCATAGTAGCGCGAGAGACACCAATATACACAGCTGCCTTGATTGATGGTAGTCTCAGTAAGCCGCTGAGATGGCCTCTCTCCGTCCCTCCACAGCTCATCGCTCTAATAAGCATGGAGAAGCAGACCAGGAGCAATGCTGACTCACAGTCAGCATCGCTCTCTTCGGGGAAGAGTGAGAACCAAGCCATTGAAGGTGTTCGGTGGCTCGTTTCTCAGTGCAGTGAAGCCTGGGGACAGCTGCAGCATTGGTCTGATGCTCCAACCACCGAGGTAAGTATGATTAGCAAAAAAAAACATACTTCTCTTTTAATTACCCCACCCCCCCAGAGAGTTACCACTCCAGCCAGTTCACATGGGGATTCCAGACACTGCAATCGATGCTGGGGGACGGGGTTTTTACATAAGCTAGCACCATTGCTGGGGATTATTGTTGCGTAAATTGGCTGCTGTTTCCTAAACTGGCGCTGATGATGCTTGTAGAAACTGGCACTGATCCTGGGGGTTATTATTGCTGCTACTGACACCAATCCTGTGGTATACTATTCCAGAATATGGAACTGATGCTGGCGGATATTATTATAAAAACTGCTATTTATGTTGGTGTTTATTTTTTTTTAAACCAGCATAAATGCTGGGGAAATTAATTGCAGAAACTGGCTCACATGCTGGGGGATTTAATTGCAGAAACTGGCACACATAGTGGGGGATTTATTTGCATAAACTGGTGCTGATGCTGGGGGTTATTATTGCTGCTATTGACACCAATGTTGTGGCCTACTACAGTATTGCAGAATCTGGCACTGATGCTGGTGGTTATTATAATAGAAACTGACATTTATGCTGGGGGTTATTTTTTTTTAAACTGGAATAGATGTTGGGGAATTTAACTGCAAAAACTGGTACACATGCTGGGGGATTTAATTGTAGAAACTGGCAAACATGCTAGGGGATTTCATTGCAGAAAATGTCAATGATGCTGGGGGTTATTATTGCTGCTACTGCCACCAATCTTTCTTTTGAAATGACACTGACTCTTTCTTTACACCTGGGGGGCACAGTTTTCCCTGGGCACCGAATGACATTGTCCCGGCACTGACTGATGTGTGTGTGTGTGTGTGTGTGTGTGTGTGTATGTATGTATGTATGTATGTATGGGTGTATATATATATATATATATATATATATATATATATACACTATACACTAGATTGTCAAAAGTATTGGAACGCCTACCTTTACACTCACATGAACTTTAATGGCATAACAGTCTTAGTCTGTAGGGTTCAGTATTGATTTGGCCCACCCTTTGCAGCTATAACAGCTTCAACTCTTCTGGGAAGGCTGTCCACAAGGTTTAGGAGTGTGTCTATGGGAAAGTTTATTGGATTTTCACTTTAAATACGAGAATCCCGTTTGGCTTAAATTTTGAATGGGATGTTTCCCACTATTATGAGTGATAGTACCTTTTTGAATATCATGTTTTAGGTCTGAACGAGATCATGAATTGCATTATGTGCTTTACATTCACTATTTCCAGATTTGGAATCCCTCCCTAATAACGTTTCCTGTCATATAGGGACATACAAGGGACATCGTTTATTGGATGCACATAGATATAGGGATACAGTTCAGCCAATAGAATTTGCTATATTTAATTTAATTTGCAAACATATCTGGGATTTCCATACACTGTTTCCAGTTAGCAGTAATCATGGCTGCCCCAACCTCTGTTTCCAGCCAGTATATTCAGCCTTTATATGCTTACAGCCAGTATATTTAGCCTTCGTATGTCATATATGGACATACAGAGTCATGAGGTGTGGTGGATGTCATTCACATGATGCATCATCTATTGTAAGCATATAGATAGAGGGATACCGTTTAGTCAATGGAATTTGCTATACTTAATTTCCAAATATATCTGGGGTTTCCATACACATACCGATATCGGGCATACCGATATCGGCTTCAGATATTGCAATCCAGAATGACTGTTGTTTCCAGCTAGCAGGGATTATGGCAGCCCCAACTTCTGTTTTTAGCCAGTATAAATCATGGCTTGCTCAACTATTCATTAGTTATATACGGAATAACAGAATTCAAAACAACATATGCAACCATGTGTCATTCCTCCCCGTCAAACCAGTTAATGGTTTTCTTCCTCCTTTTATATACAATGTATCTTATTTACACTTAAGGTTTAGATATAACTTCTTTAGATACAGTTGTTGTTTTTATAATACGAGGTTTGCAGACAAAGGCTTGTAGATTGACTTTCACCTCACCAATGTTACCTATTGCCAATATATGTAAATGCAATACGTAGTCATCATAATCTAGTCTCTCGGCTTTTGCATGTGAATATGGGTTAAATTCCCGTATACGCACTGACTCAAGATACAGTTCACACAATAGGGTTACACTTTTTGGTTAATTTAATATATGCATAAAGCTGCCCATCTCCTATACCCTTTAGTGTCTTTGAACAGAGTCACTACATACACACACACACCGATGCACTGTCATCGGTTGATATGTCATTAATGTAGGGCTACCGTTGATATACAGATGCTTTCCTTCGTCTATTTGGGATCATCAGGGTGCCGATGGTGTCCTATATAGTCAAGTTTATTACACACAAGAACAATTACTTTTTATTTTATTGAATTTTTTCATATATATGCTAGCCCATATGAGTTCACATGCAGCCCATAACATTCCAGTGATACGTGGTTTATTTATTCCCACCTAGACAGGCATTGGTTACTCTGTCTGGTTAGTCTTTGACAGACATCGGTTGGTGTTTTAAATCATGGTGAAGTGAACGGGCCATCCCTTAACCCTGCAGTGATTTGAAATCTCGTTGCTACAGACATATATTTATGTCGGCTGATATCTCACTGCTTGGATGTAGGTATGCCTTGTTCACTCCTTCACTCAATTTATATCTCACAGAGTTTTTTGGGCCTTGTTGCCCCATACACACACCGACATCAATCACTGTCTTGCTGCCATGGGCACGGGAATATTTTATATATATGAGTACTGTATCCTCCAGAAAAAAATAAATAGGACTGTCCTCCCCTTCTCCTAACTCCGTGATGCTTCTAAACCTCATTGCCCCACATGCATCGATATCGGCTGAGACCTCATCCTAATGTGGTCGCCGATATCCTTTGATTGTTTCAATTTCCTATAACAAACAGATCTCAAAGGGATCAATTTCAGTTACTGGCCGTATATTATCTACACATGTAAATCATTTAACAAAGGTTTAACCTCCACTTAACAATGTGTAGTAAGCGGGGTTCTACTATAAACCAATTATAAAGATACAGTTGTCTGTGTCTTATGCAGGTTACCAACAGGGTAGCATCACACCAATAATGATAGATAGGTGACATAAATACACTCTTCATAGGATTTATAGTTGCCGATTTCATTGATGTTTAATGATTCATTATTTTAAGAGTTTTTTACTCAATTGGGTTATTATATATATTATTATCAATTATGAGTCACCCATTTTTTGCCATTTCACTATATTGGGATTATGAAAGGAAAAGCCATAATGTCCATATAATATAATATATATGCATTGTTTTGACACTTTTTCTCTATGAAACACTGTCAGTTTATGACATATTGTACATTTTTATGATTATATTATTGTTGTAAGACTATGTGGATTTCCTTGTGCGTTGCTTGGTGGAGAAATTCGGTTAACGGATATATTTAACATGGATGATAGGCCAGGTCTATATATTCAAATGGCATAGAGCATGGAGCCATTCCATTTGATTTTACTTTATTTTACTTTACTATATTCCTTTTTCACCTTTTTTCACACACACTTTTAATTAAGGGATACACCTTTCCCATTAAGTTCATTCAATTATTATAATTCCATTGTATTCATTTATTTAGTTCACTTATACACACGAATTGAATTATCACAATCACATTTTTTCAATTTTTTCACTTTATTCACATACAATAAGAATAAATGTAAACACACCTGCAATCTGCACATACTTCTTTAAAATTTCACAAAAATTCAGATTTTTTCTAAGTGATTTATTCATTAATTATTAATTTTTACATATACTTATACATTTACGTATACACGTTGATATTTATACACATCCCTTTGTTACATCACGTTTTATATCTTTTTCACTACAAAGTTTTATCTTGTTTTTTTTTAATTGGTTATACTCAATTTGAAGGTCCATCCCAGCAACACATGTTGAGATCCAATTGATACTAGACTCCGCCTGTTTGCAACAGCGTTTTTCTATTATTCAATCATGTGAGGCATATGTTGTAACCATATATATTTGATGTTCATTTGAGAGTATACCAGCTATGAGTAAGCACTGAAATACAGTGTGAAACGCGTCAGCTCTGTACCCCCCCCTTTTGTCGAGTTTTGGATTGAAGTGATTCTGGCTTTTAAATAAACCTTTTTAAATTTTAATTTTCCCGGTGTGCGGCTGTCCGGAGTTCTTCCTGATCTTCAATCTGCTGTGTCTATGGGAATGTTTGACCATTCCTCCAGAAGCGCATTTGTGAGGTCAGGCACTGATGTTGGATGAGAAGGCCTAGATCACAGTCTCTGCTCTAATTCATCCCAAAGGTGTTCTGTCGGGTTGAGGTCAGGTCTCTGTGCAGTCCTATCAAGTTCCTCCACCCCAAACTCACTCATGCATGTCTTTATGGACCTTGCTTTGTGCACTGGTGCTGGTGTTGCAACAGGAAGGGACCATCCCCAAATTGTTCCTACAAAGCTGGGAGCATGAAATTGTCCAAAATGTCTTGTATGCTGATGCCTTAAGAGTTCCTATGACTGGAACTAAGCCCAAACCCTGAAAAACAACCCCACTCCATAATCCTCCTCCACCAAATGATTTGGACCAGTTCACAAAGTTTTAAATGACATGTAATGTATTGTTGGATTCCGGCAATACAGAAAAATGTATTGAAAAAAAAGGTCATGGGTTCCCCCTCCCCCAGTCCATTACCAGGACCTTTGGGTCTGGTATGAATATTAAGGGGAACCCCTCACCAAAATGTAAAAAAAAAGTGTGGGGGTCCCCCCAAAATCCATACCAGGCCCTATGTTGATGGGGGACAAGGTCCGCGTCCCCACAACCCCTGCCCGGTCGTTGTGAGGGTCTGCGGGTGGGGGGCTTATTGGAATCTGGAAGCCCCCTTTAACAAAGGGGCCCCCAGATCCCAGCCCCCCCTATGTGAATGGTGAATTAGTAGGGGTACAATGTACCCCATCATTGTACCCCTACCAATTCACCAAAAAAGTTTCAAAAATAGTAAAAATTACAGGAGACACGTTGGGTCAAGACCTTTGTTAAAAAATAAAAATGTCCCACAAGGTAAATCCATCTTCGATAGGGATGACCCTGATGTTCGAGTCGAACGTAAGTTCGACTCAAACATCGGGTGTTTGCCTGTTAGCAAACAATTTGGGGTGTTCGCAGCAAATTCAAAAGTCGCAGAACACGCTTTAAAAGTCTATGGGAGAAATCAAAAGTGCTCATTTTAAAGGCTTATATGATTGGTATTGTCATAAAAAGTGTTTGGGGACCAGTTTCCTGCCCCAGGGGACATGTATCAATGCAAAAAAAGTTTTTAAAACAAACGATTTTAATAATACTTAAAGTGAAACAATAAAAGTGAAATATTCCTTTAAATTTCGTACCTGGGGGTGTCTATAGTATGCCTGTAAAGTGGCACATCTTTCCCGTGTTTAGAACAGTCCCTGCACAAAATGACATTTCTAAAGGAAAAAAGTAATTTAAAAGTACTTGCGGCTATAACGAATTGTCGAGTCTTAGCAATACAGATAAAAGCCACTGAAAAAAATGGCATGGGGGTCCCCCCAAACATCCACACCAGGCCCTATGGGTCTGGTATGAATATTAAGGAGAACCCTAAACCAAAATTAAAAAAAAAAATGCGTGGGGTCCCCCCCAAATTCCATATAAGGCCCTTCAGTTCTGGTATGGATATTAAGGGGAACCCTGCGCCAAATTAAACAAATAAATGGCATAGGGATCCCCCTCAAAATCCATACCAGACCCTTCACGTCTGGTATGGATTTTAAGGGGAATCCCGCGCCAAAATAAAAAAAATGGTGCGGGGGTCCCCCAAAAATACATACCAGACCCTTATCCGAGCACGCAACCTGGCAGGCCGCAGGTAAAGAGGGGGGACAAGAGAGTGCCCCCCCTTCCTGAACAGTACCAGGCCACATGCCCTCAACATGGGGAGGATGCTTTGTGGTAGCCCCCCAAAGCTCCTTGTCCCATTGCTGATGGGGACAAGGGCCTCATCCCCACAACCCCTGCCCGGTGGTTGTGGGGGTCTGCGGTCACAGACCCCCGCCTTATGATGCCTCAGCGCAATGACATTTCTTTTATACCTGTGGGCGGAGCCAAATGGTGACGTACCCGGGTGACACCGCCCTCAGGTATAAAATAAATGTCATTGCGCTGAAGCGTCATAAGGCGGGTGCCTCCCATGGAGGCGGATCTTTTTTATAAATTTTTTTCTGGTCCGTCGGCGGAGCGAGAGAAGAAGAATGGACTTCATGGGACTTTTTTTATTTTTTAATAAATAAATAAATATTTTTTTAATAAAGGACTTGTCCCAAGATGTGTCTTGCGGGGGGCTTCAAGATTTCGATAAGCCCCCGCCCGCAGACCCCCACAACCCTTGCCAGGTGGCCCTCATCTCCATCAACATGGGGTTTGGGTATCAATTTCGGTGATAAACAATGATTTGAAACTCTTTGGCCGCCTTCTTGCCGACAGGCTCTCAAATATTATCCCCACACTGATCTCCCCTAACCAGACAGGCTTTATTCTCTCTGATAACATCCGTTTAGCATCCAATATAATTCAAGACTCAAACTTATACTCCAAAAAAGTCTTATTATTAAGTCTAGATGTACATAAGGCATTTGACAGTGTCACCTGGCCTTATTTAGAATCCGTCCTGTCCAAATTTAGGTTTGGGGGAGCGTTTGTGCATGGGCTCTATATCCCCACCCTCGCACCCGAATTAAACTGCCGGGTTGCACCTCGGAATATTTCACTCTGGGCAGGGGGACCAGGCAGGAATGTCCCCTATCCCCCCTGCTTTTCGCTCTGGCAATTGAACCCCTGGCCATGTCGATTTGTTTGAATCCCAACATTGGGTGTTACACGAAGGGGGTGCAAGATTTTAAATTAAGCATGTACGCGGACGATGTACTTTTTTTATCCGACCCGATCCCTGTGCTAAACACCTTCCACAGTTGTCAGGCCTGGGGGTTAATCTGTCGAAATGTGCAGCACTCCCAATTAACATTCCGCAACATACACTAACAGGTATTCAATCAAGTTTTGGATTTACTCTATGCACGGAAACGTTACCCTACTTGGGTATTAAGCTCACCATATCCCTCCCCAAGCTATACTTTGTAAATTACCCTAAGGTCTTTGCTCATGTTAAACAATTACTACGAATGTGGGATAAATATCGGTTATCATTTATGGGTAGAATAGAGGCCATTAAAATGTCTATACTCCCTAAACTTCTTTTTTATTTTAGGTCCTTACCGTTATATGTTTCTCGTCATACGATAGATACTATTGAAAAAGAGGTCAATATGTTTGTTTGGCAATCCAAAAAACCTATGCTGAACAAATAACTACTCTTTAGACCAGCAGCGCTGGGGGGCCTGGGGCTCCCGCATTTATGGATATATTATGTCTCAAACAGGTTGGTGCAGATGGCTCAATGGCACTCCCCCCCCCCCCCGGGAATGGTCCCATGGCTTCAGTTCGAGAGAACCTCGGTGAATCCATATTACCTCCTGGGTCTTCTCTGGGCAGAGGCGGTTCGGCCCAAGCACCTGGCATCTCTAAACAGATTGGTTACCCAATCACTACAACTATGGTCCCTATACAAGAAATCCTATGCCCTGAGCCCTCTTTGCCCCAGCCTGGCCTCATTCCTGGGAGAACCCAGATTCCCAGCGGCTTTCAACACTCCCAATAGATTTGAGTATTGGATACAAAAAAACTTAACCACCTTAGAGGCACTGTCCCAAGAGCCCCCCTTTAGCTCTTTTACCTTCCTTCAGGAGCAGCATGGTCTACCTATGGAGGAATTCTTAAATACCTGCAGGTCCGACATTTTTATGCTTCCCATTATCAAAGAGAGGGGCCGCTTACACCAAACTCATAGAGACAAAGGTACCATTTCCACAGTGTATCGACTCCTCAATGAGTTAGATCTCCCTGCGAAGTCACAAGCTATGCTTGGTTGGGAGACAGAAACAGGCCTGAATATATCTCCTGATGTGTGGTTGAATATGATATCAAATATGAGAAAATGCACAAAGTCCCTGGCAGTTAGGGAAACAGTCGTAAAACTCAACACTAGGTGGTATTATACCCCCTCAAGATTGAACAAATTTAATCCTTTGATCCCGGATGAGGATGTCCGGACAGGGGTACCCTCCTCCATACTTTTTGGAGTTGTAGGGTTCTCCTGCCCATATGGCAAAAAGTAGCTGATAAATTGGCCCAAATCACAGGAATACAAGAAACAATTACCCATCAGATGGGCCTTCTGTTTGCAGATCTCCCGGGGGCGCCCCCCCCCCCCGGCTCAGAAGTTGGCCATACGCTCTTCAGTGCGGTGCACTGGACAATTGCCCTGCACTGGAGATCGCCAACGGTTCCTTGGGACCAGATAATAAGACGCATGGAGGCGATCAGGCTTATGAAAAGAATACACCACACTTTAATGGATACTATGCCAATATTTGAAATAAAATGGGCATCCTGGTCATCCTTTGATCAGTAAGTCCCAGGGTACCCGTCGGTGCGCCAGAGCACACCCTTATTCACCCCTCTTCTCCCCTCCCCCCTTCCCCCTTTTTTTATTTATTGTATGTTTTCCCCTTTTTAGATAGGTGTGTAGCATCAGGTTAGAGACGCCCATAAGATATTCTTCTTCCAAGATAAAACTGAAGTTTTGATTCTAAAATTTGGGTAGTCAAATTACTACTAATGTTATTTTTACTAACTGTAACCATTTACGCTTGATATGTAGGTATTACTGGACTATATCATTATGGTTTATATTTACAATGTTTATGACTTTGCATTGTAACTTGATGGTTTTCATTTCCATATTCAATAAAATCGTTGGTAAACAAAAAAAGAAAATTGCATCATAACAGTTTTCCTCATTGGAAGATTTTCTCTAGATAGAGAAACCAATATAAACCTGACAGAGTTTTTAAAACTTTCATGTGCTACACATTATTCTCAAGAAAAAAAATATTGTCTTCACCCTGACTCTACTGGGTACAAACTCCTTTCAGGAGTAGTATTAGTATAGCAGACACTGCAGCATGTGTCTCACCATAGTTCTGTACACATGTTTAACACTGAGTCTTACCACAAAGACAAATGTGTCTGCATCCCGCCGACCATCACAGCCACCACACTTACTGAGGGAGTGAGGCAGATATATCACTCCACCAGGGCTGCTGGTGGCTGTGGGCAGCAGTGGCCGGAACTATAATTGCTGTTGCCTTCACACCGAAAATGTAAACATTTTTTATGACTGCTAGCTACAGCCTCCTGGGCCCCTTCTGGGTGATCTGATGAGACCCAGAGAAAAGCTTATAAATACTCTATGTGGGAAGTGTATGTCAGGGCACAGTGGGACCCCACACACATTGCACACATGGATGATACTCCACTATATTTGTCCCATATGGGTGACTCAAAATACTGAAGTCTTTGGAGTAATATCACAAGCAGGCAACAGCTATTTATAAACATGTACTTATAAACCTGTTTATAATCAGGTCAGCAATGAGATCCAGTTATAATTATACTGAATATATTCATATTTAACCACATGCCGACCGCTGCACGCTGATTTACGTCAGTAGAATGACACAGGCAGGCAAAAGGGTGTACCCTTACATCCCTTTGAATTTCCCGCCTAGCGCACACATGCGGCCGGAGCATGCCCGCGGGTCCCGCAAACTCGGTGTTCGCTGGCGGCCCGCGATTGCGTTGAGGAGAGGCAGAACGGGGAGATGCCTATGTAAACAAGGCATTTCCCTGTTCTACCTAGCAACATGACAAGAATCTACTGCTCCCTGTCATCGGGAGCAGTGATCTCTGTCATGTTGTAGTCAACCCATCCCCCCACAGTTAGAACACACTGAGGGAACACACTTAACTCCTTGATTGCCCCCTAGTGTTTAACCCCTTCTCCGCCAGTGACATTTATACAGTAATCAGTGGCTATTTTTAGCTCTGATCGCTGTATAAAGTTCACTGGTCCCAAAAAAGTGTCAAAAGTGTCCGTTATGTCCGCCGCAATGTCGCAGTCACAAAAAAAAAATCGCAGATCTTGTATAGGGAGGCATCCCTGCTGAAAATTCTCTCATTCTGACCATTTTCTGGAGAAGAACACTTGGGTAACACTTTAATCTTAGCAACGGACGAGGGGGGACAGAATGCCTTGTCTTTCCCCAGTCTGATGACTCATCGACGCTAGAAGGAGCCCACTTTGAGTTACTCTACACGTACTTGCATTACAAGGCACATTTTTGAGAGCAATTATTTTCTGAGATATGATGTTTTCTCTAGTTCTGGTTCTGTTATCTCTCTGATTATTGTTCCCTCCCTACCAGTTATAATTCCTCAGTTACAAAATAGGTGGGTACTATATCAGGACTATAGTACTATATCTGTAGACATGTCAGTGCCTTAATGTTGTAATACACCTGTTAGAGATAACTCTGTTATTTCAATGTATTTTCCTCTTCTGGCTACCTTAGCCAGTGAGGAGTATTTTTTTTTATGTTTGGAATGTCATTGTTTCTATTGTATTGCAAAAAGCTTTAATAAAAATATTGAACAGAAAAAAATTGCAGATTACTAGTAAAAAAAAATAATAATAATAAAAATGCCATAAATATATCCCCTATTTTGTAGAAGCTATAACTTTTGCGCAAACCAATCTATATACGCTTAATACAATTTTTTTTTACTAAAAATATGTAGAAGAATACATATAAAGCCCCATACACACGGTCGGATTTTCGCATGGATTCTGTCCTATCGGACAATGTTGTCGAAAAATCCGACCGTGTGTAGGCACCATCGGACAGTGTACGTCGGATTGTCCGACGGACAAAGTCCTATATCCTGCTGGATCAATTTTTTGACAACAAGGTCCGATCACACCAAATCCGATCGTGTGTAGCGTAGTCCGACGGACAAAGTGCTACGCATGCTCAGAAGAAATTCTGTGACGGAAGCGCTCGGTCAGGTAAAACTACCTTTTCTAATCGACACAGCACATTCATCACGCTGCAATGTTAAAATGTCTTTAATGCAGCGCATTCTCTTTTTCTTTACAATGCAAGAAGAATGACATGTTTTAGCTGCTCCTATTCACCCGCACTTCTCACAAACGTAGTTCTTTATTACTTTTCACGATTTCTAGACTACATGTTTATTTTTACTCAGATCGTAAAAGAATCTTTGTTATATTTTTGGGATGATTTCTAATTATTATTTTTTTTTTTTTGAAAACATATTTTAAGGAGATGTTTTTTTTTTTTTTTTTTTGAGGGGGGTTGTGTGTCTCAACTTAGCAAAACAACATTATTAACATTTCTATTTGTTGCTAAAATTTACTAGGAGTTTGTTTGTTGTTGGTGCCCCTTGTTAATTCTACTTTATGATTAGTGAAATGTACCAGCCTACTCACAAATAAACTGTCATTGTAGAAAAGTAAAACACAATAGGCAATGTTTTTTTTAAATCAAAAATACCTTTATTTAGGTCTCAGCAACAAACCAAAGAGGAACGCAGCGATGGAGAAACTTGGGGAATTTGCAAAGCCTTGGACCCCCACGGCAACCATCATTTTAAAAGTCTCTAAAATTGGGGGCCTGAGGAGTACGTATCTTAAGGGGAGTGCTATCTGATCCTGAAGTCCAAAACATCCGGAACTGCAGCAGATGCCATCTAGGTCCCCAGGCTCTGGTACTACGAGAGGCTCCATCTTCTCTCAGACCAGACTGAATCCAGGTCGTCACTCTCTTGTCTTCCTTGTACGCTTCCTTGCACGCTGTGGCTGTGGTGCTGGTGGGGTGGCAGAAGAAGGAGGAGGAGGAGGCGGAGCATGGTCACTATGGCAAACATATGTGAGTGGGGTCATATCCCCAGCCATACCCTTATTTAGGACCTTGAGGATGACACCCTCATACATGTTGCGTTGCCCCACCTCCATACCCATCATTTTCGTGACAACCACCGAGCCAAAGGTCTCCTCATCGGTGGGTGTGGCATGTAGGGAGGCTGAAGCCTCTCTGATCATCCGGAGCGCTGACTCTCCCGCCTCACCCCCCTTCTCGCCCTTTTGTAGGGAAGGCGGAGGGGAGGGATTTGGGAGTCAGTCAGGCTCCGAGGCCTACCCCCCTCTTGGCTGCCACTACCCACCTCTTGGCTGCCACTAACCCCTTCCTCCTCCTGACTGCCACATTCCACAGCCTCCTCCTGGCTGAGGTCTTCCTGTGTATGAAAAAGGGACATAGTTTCAGTTATTTGTTCATCAAACACACACAATTTTTATCTAGTGACTGTTGCAAAATGTTTACAAATCTAAAACCATACAATTCTCAGCCCTGCAGTTTATATTCTGGCCCCAAATGTCTCCAACACTACTGTCAGTTGATATGTCAAACACGTTAGGAACTAAGCAATTGGGGATCCTGAATTCAGTGAACATCATTCCCTTTTCACAAAAATGGTTCCCAAACTACTAGACCTGGCTCAAGCTGGGCTCCTGCACATCTTCCAGACTGGAAGGCCCAGGTTGCTCCTCGGAAGCCTCATCAGGGGTGGCCTGCGCGCAAGGAAGCGTGGAAGGAGGAGGCGAGAGTGGCTCCGTGACATCAGTCTGGTCTTTGAGAACATGGAGACTGTCATAGTACCAGAGCTTGGGGACATAGACCTCATCTGCTGAAGCTCCAGATTCTTGGGACTACAGGACCTTCTTGCGCTCCCTGATATACGCACTCCTCAGGCTGCCAATTTTCTTTCTTAAATCACCAACAGTTGCCGTGGGGAACCTTGGCTTTACAAATTCCACAAGTTCCAGCAGGGCTGCGTACCTCATTGGTTTGTTGCCGTAATGGGGGTGTTTGGCCTGCCATAAAAGGGGAATTTCCCTGTATTTCTCAATGAACAGGGGGAGAAAACTCATGTCGTTGAATCCCTGCATAATCTCTGCAAGACACAACACCACACAAAACACTATAAATAGTGTCCGGCAAAACTCTCCTAATCTTCTCCAGAAAGAAGCCTCAAGGTCTAATCAGTCTAGGCTAGTTATGTACCAACGTCAAATTGTACCTTCGTTATAGCGATCGTCTCGTGCGTGAGCTTTCTCTCCCCTCGTCTCACAGATCGTGGCTACGACACAGGCGTGTGACGTTTTATATACAGTGCGCATGCGTGAAACTCCGCCCGCCCCTGACGATCTTTCTCGTCTATTCCCCACCCCTTCTCTTTATGGCGCAGTGGGGAGAGCACATGGCGGGGACACAGCAGGTGCGCACCAAATATCCCACCAACGAGGAGGAGGACGAGGAAAGGCCGGAGGCAGAAACGTCCCGATCCCGGAGCCTGAAATTCAAGGCCTCCAATATGTCATTTGGAGAAATGTTGGAGATGGTGGACATATTAAAGAGGAGCGACTATGATGGGAAGTATGGGCCTTACCTCAACCCCAATGTCCGCAAGGCCAAGATCATGTCTAAAGTTGTGAGGAGGCTGTACAATCATTTTGGGGTACAACGATCCAAGGAGCAACTGAGGAAACGCTGGTCAGACCTGAAACTGAGGGAGCCCGATCAGTACAGAAAGATCAAGCGAGTTCTTCAAAAAAGTAAGTAGTTGTGTTTTGTGTTTGATTTCTTGCTTGCATACTGCTCCATGTTTTTGTCTTTTTACAAAGTTGTACATTAGAAAATGGCCACTTTCATGTTCGTCTGTGCATTCGATCGTACTCAACCTCGATTTTTCTGCCACTGTCATGTTCGTGTGTGTGTCCATTCGATCGTACTCAACCTCGATCATTCGGCCATTTATAATACGAGGTTTGTTTTTTTTTGGGGGGAAATGAAGTTTGTTCTCACTAGAAATGTCATCAAGAATGTAAAGCCAATTTATTCTATGTAAAGGAGAGGTCACCCAGTAGCTGATTACCCATCTGGACTCTAGAGCACTAGTGCTGGGACACCCAAACCCACTTTTTATTATGCTTTTCTACACATGTGCTACAGTGGATACTAGAGGGGGGTCTCCATCAGACAAACTTCTACCAAAAAGCTACTAAGTTAAGCACCTTTAAAAAGTGACTACATTCATGTTGTTGTCATTTGTAACTGGCCCAACAAAAATATTGTCCCTCACTTTCAAGCAATGTTTGACATTTCCTATTTCTGCCCTCGATAGATTGTGTTGCTAAATCTTCCTTTTGTACCTTCTCATAGGAGAGCGAAAACTCGTGACGTCTGAGGAAACCACCAAACCAACACCTCCCAAAGAAGGGGAAAGACCAGAAGCAGAGGAGGAGGAGGAGGAGGAAGGAGAGATCATAGAAATTGGAGAACTTGTCACCACAACAGGTGAGTGTGGGAGAACACAGCTACTGGTAAGCTAATCAATGTATGCCTGCCTCATTTCCCAGACATTTTTTTTTTTTTTGGTTGTTTTTAGGTGACGTGGATGTTGTGGAAGAAGGATCGCACTTTACCACAGAGAGTGCCCACGTACTCATCGGGGGAGATAATGGTCTGCAATAGAGATCTAGATGACCTAAAGCAAAACATCAATGATGTTCAACAAAAATTGAAGAACATCATTGATGTTTTAGGAAAAATATGAAAACGCACCAAGTAATTAACACACATTTGTGGCTGCTTCTGAACACATTTTCAACTTAAGAACTGTGTGAAATTTTTAACATGCACACATTGTGTCCACATGTGCTAGCTCCCATCATGGTGGATGAATGACAACGTTTTTTTTGGGGTGCAACCACTTTACGAACTACTAAAGTGGTTGTGGGGAAGGGGTTGCACCCCCAAAAAACGTCCATTCATCCCCATGATGGAAAATGGCATTTTGAAGATTCTAGGCATGTGTTTTACCATCGAATGACCATTTTCATACCCAAATTGTGTGCATGTTCTAAATTTCCAGTTTCCAGGGTGACCCCCCATGTGATGAAGGCAAGATCAAAGACACTTTGAACATATAGTCATGTCTGATCTTGTCTTCATTTTAGAAAGTTGATCTTTCCGAGTTCCTATGTTCTGTTTTACTCCATGCCTGGTTTTACCAAATGCGGAATGTTTGTAAACAATGTTGTAAATAAACCAGATCTTGTCAGTTTTGGCAAGAAGTTTGTAAACGCACTTGTGAATGTGTTGCAAGTAAACTTTTTTAATTTTCTAAATGTGTGGCTTCCTTATTTAAAAACAAAAAAACATTATGTATGTCAAATGTAAAGGATTTGGGGGGCAATGGGTGTTATTTACTAAAGGCAAGTCCAGTTTGCACTGCAAGTTTCTTTTCCAGGGCACTTTTGCACTGCACTTGTAGAGCATAGTGGATTTGACTTATGTAAATGACACCCACAGTGATTTGTTTGAAAACACGTAGCACACCATTTTTGAGAATACACACATTTCTGTCATGGTGAGGAAATGGAGTATTTTGGCTGTCAGTTATGCACTGCAAACCTTCTCTAGACCAAAGATTAGGTATCAAACACACAACATGAGAAGAATATTTTTGGGGAAGAAGAGACTGTTACATCCTTTTGCCCAGAAAGTGCATTCCCACTGTCGAAGCTAAAGGGAAAAAAATTTCAAGGTCAAATAAGCAATAATACGGAAATGACAAGAAATCCTTGGTTGGTTTAAAAAAGAGATTTATTAAAAAATGCCTCTCACACATCGTCAGGCAGAGCAATGGCCCCCCTACCCACAAAGTAGTCCATATATTGCTCACGGACCGCGCAGGCATTTAGAGGGGGCAAGCCTGGACGTGCCACTTGAAGGGCTGTGAGGTCAGCATTTGGAGGGCCCTCCACATCTGGGACAACGGGCACCACGTAGTTGCTGTTGTGTCGTTTTAAAAAGTTGTGCAATATGCAACAGGCAAGATCTATGTGGTTCAGTTTGTATTCCGCCAAGTTAATAGCCGTCAAGAACAGACGGAAGCGGCTGGCCAGGATGCCAAAGGTGTTCTCCACCACTCTTCGGGCTCTAGACAGCCTGTAGTTGAAGACCCTCTGGTCTGAGGTGAGGGTCCTCATCGGGAAAGGCCTCATCAGATGGGGAGTCAACGCAAACGCTTCATATGCGACAAAGACGAAGGGGAGTCCTTCAGCATTCTCCTCTGGAGGTGGCAAGCACAGACTGCCACTTTGGAGACGCCAGTAGAACTCCGTGTGCGCAATGGCACCACCATCCGAGATCCGGCCGTTCATCCCCACGTCCACATACAAAAACTCGTATGTCGCCGACACCACTGCCAACATCACTACACTATTAAACCCCTTATAATTATAATAGTAGGACCCCGAGTTGGGCGGTGGGACGATGCGGACGTGTTTCCCATCAATTGCCCCTCCGCAGTTAGGAAAGTCCCAACGGCTGGCAAAGTGGGAGGCCACAGTCTGCCATTCCTGTGGCGTTGAAGGGAACTGTGGAGTGAAAAAAAAAAATTTGTCATTTTGCACATAAACATTGCAAGCAGATTACAAAATCAACATCTTGGAACAAGAGCATACTTTAACATTTTAGGCTGGAAAGTATTTGCATAGAAAAGTAGAGGGTCCCCTTCGCAGATTACTCACCCCCCATCAATACCCCCACTTCTGATGGGCCATTGGCAATAACTAGGGTTTGGGGGGGGGGGGTTGGACAGGTAACCCTCTGCACTTCATTGATTGCCAAATGGCTGAAGAATGTGTGGTAGTTTGGCCAGACCCTCTGTACTTAACACTATTGGCAGCCCACAGGAAAGATAAAATAACATTTCAAACCCCCCCCCCAAAAAAAAAAGGAAAGCACATTGTGACATTCTGAAATTACCAAGCAAGCTAATAGGAGGGAAAGAACACAAAAAAAGAGGAAATGGAAAGTATGGAGGCAGCCCCTTGCACTACATGCTTTGCTGAATTCATCACTAAAGATGCCCACTATAAAGAGGTAGGTATATAGTGTGTATTGACCTTGGGAAAGCCAGCAGATAGAGGATTGGTACCATCTGACAGAGCAGTTGGGGGAGGGGGTTCCTAATGAGTTTGCCCCCCCCCCCCCCCCCACAAAAAAAAATAAAAAAAAGGGGCTCTACATGAAGTAAAACACACAGCAAATATTTTTGCATATTTTAGGGGGTGTTTGGGGGAAAACAATACTATGCAGCAGACAAAATACATTACTTAAGTGACTAGGCCATAGGTGTCTATTGGGCCAGAAGAGCATGCTGGAGAGGTAAGTGAAGGGAAAAATGCATGAAGGAGAAAAGGGGCACAGCATATTAGAGCATATTGCAATCATGGTAATTAGGGAAGGAGGTCAAAAATAGAAGACATTAGCAAACAGAGCATACATAGAAGGGAATAGTAAAGGAGAAATGTTACCTTAATATAGTCCTCCTGCAGGACCTGGATGATGGCAGAACAGGTCTCTGGAATAATGATTCCCAGGGCCTGGGGAGAGATACCTGAAGAGAACTTCAAATCCTGAAGGCTTCTCCCTGTCGCCAAGTACCTCAACGTAGCAACACGCCTCTGCTCCGGAGTGATGGCTTGTCTCATGCAGGTATCCTGCCGGCTGATAAAAGGGGTCAGCAAAGCCAAAAGACGGTGAAACACGGGGTCCGTCATCCGGGGAAAGTTCCTGAAATCATCAGGATTATTCTCCCGGATCTCACGAAGCAAAGGCATGTGCGAGAACTGATCACGCTGAAGCAACCAATTCTTGGTCCACATACTCCTCGTCACTCTGTTCATGGACGGGTCTTGGCTCAAAGCTAAAAGCCCGACACCAATTCCGCGTACAGCACAAACTCAGCGACGAGTACGTACGGGAAACATCGCTCACAAACGGTCGGCTGGTCAGAACGGACAAACAGAAAGCACTGATAAACAGCAAGGCCTGAAAGAACGAAATGAATACCAGAAACGAGCAGACAATAAGCAGTGCAAATCAAAGCGTCCTATATCAAGATATAGGCCGCAATGACCAACAAATGCAAACTGACTACACGCACTAATAAACAGATACGCACGACAAGCACAAACTGAAGAGCAGTAACGATCTGAGTCAGAAAACTGAGAAGCGCGAATCGTAAGTCCCCAAACTTCGACTAACTCGCGATAAACACGGGATCAGCAGAAGGAGCCCAACGGGTGCAGGACGTGGTGCTGAACTTCCCTTTTCTAGTCTCATGGAAGATGACTTACGTCACAACGTTCTTGCAGACCGGAAATTCCGACAACGTTGTCCGACCGTGTGTACGCAACACCAACATCGGACAAAGTACGACGGACAGGATCCGACCGACCTGGTCCTCGGATAATCCGCGCGTGTGTATGGGGGCTTAGCCTAAACTGTGGAAGAAATTTGTATTTTTATATATTTTTTGGGGATATTTATTATAGCAAAAAGTAAAAAGAATGTTAGCTCTTTTTTTGTTTATATCGCAAAAAATAAAAACTGCAGAGGTGATCAAATACCACCAAAAGAAAGCTCTATTTGTGGGGAACGTGGGGAACATTGCAGGACCGCACAATTGTCAGCTAAAGTGACTCAGTACCGAATCGCAAAAAATGCTCTGGTCAAAAAGGGGGTAAATCCTTCCAGGGTTGAAGTGGTTAACTGCAGTTTTTTGGGGATAGGCTAAATTTAAATGTGTAGTTTTTTTGCCTACAGAGACTAGGAAGTATTTAAGGTGCTGGGTGTATCCTGGCTATGCACCACATTTGACAATTCGTAATATGGACATTCATGACAAAATAATACATTTACTTTGAAGATCACTGAAAAAGTCATAGCAGGTCACTCCATTAACCTCCCTGGCGGTATGATTATTATTTCTGATTTTAGGTGCTGAAAGAGGTACAATTATTTTTCATGGAAATTTGGCGTTTTATATTGTAGGCCTGCAATTCTTAGGAATAACTCACTTAAATCTGCCCAAACCAGTCTAGTAGACAGCCCGGGTATGATAAAGTTTGAAACACAAAATCATAAATTCTAATATAATAAATAACTATAAATAATTATAACAAATAATAATATAATAATAATAAAAATTATTCAATAATG
This sequence comes from Lithobates sylvaticus, assembly GCA_028564925.1. NCBI lineage: Eukaryota > Metazoa > Chordata > Amphibia > Anura > Ranidae > Lithobates > Lithobates sylvaticus. The sequence continues at coordinate 263,577,663 of CM053027.1, read as the reverse complement.
TAATCAAATCAAAAACACTGAAATTTGCTCAGTTGCAGAATTGTCGCTGTCATTAGATTTAATGTTTGATGATGGATTTCCCCACAAATCGCTATCACTCAATTCTGCAAGTGATTCTAATTTATAATAAAACCACTTTTGACATAAAGGGACACTTTTTGGTTGCTATGCACAATCTCCAAATTCCAGGCAGAAAAAACAGTATTTATATTATAAAAGTGCATGCAGTGCACTGGACAGACTACTAGGGACAAAGGGGAATGTGTAATTGTTTTATACAGTACTGTAAACTGTAAGAATACAGTACTGTATATGTATTGTGTGTTTTTACTTTTTTTAATTTGGCACAGTTCTCCACTCCCGTGCGTTGCAACGTCGCAGGGAACGGAGCTCAGCGGCACTTGGCACTGTGTGAGTCGAGCGAGGAGACAGCTCGCACACACAGCGGGGAGAAATTGCAGGATCCAGGGGACAAGGTAAGTAACTTTCCCTGTACTTTCCCTGGATACTACGATGTGATCCCGAGTCTGGCTCTGGGTTACCGCTAATGGTACTGAAATTCCACCCCGAGCCAAACTCGGGAATACTGCCAGGGAGGTTAATGATAAGGTTACAGAAATAGGGGTTTATTTACTAAAGCTGGAGAATGCAAAAGCAGGCTTACTTCTGCATAGATACCAATCATCTTCTATTCTCAGCTTGTTCAATTAAGCTTTGGCAATAAAAAATTAAAGCTGATTGGTTTCTATGCAGAAGTGAGACTTATTTTGCACTCTCCAGCTTTAGTAAATAAACCCCATAGCGTATATCATATTTGTCAGATGTTTTCCATCAGCATTAGGTCCGAGTTTTAATAGGAGTGTTATGTCTATATGTGTGCCAATGAGGCAGGGAGAATGGCCAAAATATCATAGCCTCAATCTTAAATTTAGTCAATAGGATTCTTTCTGCTATGTTAAATTATTTTTCTGAAAGACTGTCAATCTGTCATTTCTATCTAAAATATAGAAATGTCAAACTTTATTATAATGTGAGTTGATAGCGATATGATTGGAAAACAAAAGCACACTCTCTTACAAAAGACTAATGGACATAACCACTAGCAGGTATAATCTTTTCATTGGCAGTAATAATCTGCTAAAAAATGGATGACTGCAGTGCTATTTGACTCCATATGCTGCAGAATTATCTCGTGCAATGTTAATGGCTTCATTGATTAAATTGTTTTTGGCACAGAAGTACTAAAGTAATTGTGTTAAGAAGAAGTGGTACTTTCTAAGTCATATAAATTTCTTAGTACACATCCATCAACAGCACAACGTGAAGTAAAAGGTCCACTCAGGATGTCTAACTGTTAAAAACAATGCAACCTTATACTATTACATTGTTTAGTGTATATTTTATGTAATTTTAGATGTCAATATATTTAGTATCAGAGCATTATAATGTAATAAATTGAAAGCTATTAGAAAATAAGCATGTAAGATATTGAAATAAATATATAGTATAAATACAGGTAGGTAGGGAGATTAATCAACCTTACCACATATTGATGCTGTGCAAAATGGAAGGAGGGTGTGAAACATCTCATTAGCCACATTTACTGTAAGATTGTGACTCTCTCTGCTTCCTAATGCCGCGTACACACGTACAGACTTTTCCCGGCGGACCTAAGTCCAGCGGACAATCCGCTGGACTTTCCAGCTGGGTACGCTGGACTAAAAAGCGAACGGACTTGACCACACACGATCACGCAAAAAGTCCGGCGGTTCACGCGATGACGTACAGCACGTACGACGGGACTAGAAAAAGGAAGCTCGAGATCCCAAACGACACCCTTTGGGCACCGTCAGCTGATCTCGTGTGTATCGCGTGTTAGTTGACGTTTGGTTAGAGACGATTCGCGCTTCTCAGACTTCTGCTTAATTCGTTCGCTTCTGCCGTTCAGTTTGTGCTTGTGTATCTGGCTTTCAGTGCGTGTGGATCAGTTCCTACCTGTTCTCAGGCCGTTCTGGTCCGCTCGTTCCTGTTTTTCAGGTCGTTCTTCATAGGCCTTGCTGTTCTTCAGTGCGTTCTGTTAAGTTGTTTGTTTGATCAGCCGACCGTTTTGAAGCCATGGAGTGTGGACGTACTCGGGAACGAGTTCGTGCTGTGCAGGGGCTCGGTGTTGCGGTTAACACCTTGGCACGAGCCCAGTCCATGAACAGGGTGAGGAGGAGTTCATGGACCAAGAATTGGTTGCGCCAGCGTGACCAATTCTCGCATATGCCTTTGCTCCGTGAGATCCGTGAGAATAATCCTGATGATTTCAGGAATTATCTCCGGATGACGGACCCCATTTTTCACCGTCTGTTGGCTTCGCTGTCCCCTTATATTACCAGGCAGAATACCTGCATGCGGCAAGCCATCAGTGCGGAGCAGAGGCTAGTCGCCACGTTGCGTTACTTGGCGACGGGGAGAAGCTTGCAGGACCTCAAGTTCACGACAGGCATCTCCCCCCAGGCTCTGGGGCTCATTATTCCAGAGACCTGTTCTGCCATTATCCACGTCCTGCAGGAGGAATACATTAAGGTAAGTCTTGTCTTTTAAAATTACCTATGTCTTGTATGTTTGCTAATGTAGTGCATCAATGTCATCATTAGCTAATTTCCATGATAGGACTATTCTATGAATGTCCCCTATTCCTTTTTTTTTTTTTTTTGTTTTTTGTCTAGTATTTTATGGTTGACTTATCGAAATAGCTTTAAGAATGTATTATTTAGTGGGTCACATGCATATTTCCTTGCACCAACCTCCCCAGCATGGAAGCTTGGCCCCCTAAACACCCCTAGCCTAGTCACTTTCTTTGGTTAAAAATGTATATTACCAGCTCCATTGTACTGCTTTACTCACCCCCCCTTTCACCCCTTTCACCCCCCTTGACCCTCATTTTTAAATTGATTGCATGTGGTTTTGGTCAGCTTGTAATTAACCCACCCCCCCACCCCCCCCCCCCCACACCCCCTGATAATTAATTGCATGTGGTTTTGGTCAGCTTGTAATTAACCCCCCCCCCCACACCCCCTGATAATTAATTGCATGTGGTTTTGGTCAGCTTGTAATTAACCCCCCCCCACACCCCCTGATAATTAATTGCATGTGGTTTTGGTCAGCTTGTAATTAACCCCCCCCCCACACCCCCTGATAATTAATTGCACGTGGTTTTGGTCAGCTTGTAATTAACCCCCCCCCCCCACCCCCCCACCCACCCCCCACCCCCTGATAATTAATTGCATGTGGTTTTGGTCAGCTTGTAATTAACCCCCCCCCCACCCCCTGATAATTAATTGCATGTGGTTTTGGTCAGCTTGTAATTAACCCCCCCCCCCCCACACCCCCTGATAATTAATTGCATGTGGTTTTGGTCAGCTTGTAATTAACCCCCCCCCCCCCCCCACACACACACCCCGTTAATTAATTGCATGTGGTTTTGGTCAGCTTGTAATTACCCCCCCCCCCCCCCCCCCCCCCACACCCCCTGATAATTAATAGCATGTGGTTTTGGTCAGCTTGTAATTAAACCCCCCCCCCCACACCCCCTGATAATTAATTGCATGTGGTTTTGGTCAGCTTGTAATTAAACACACCACCCCCCCCCCCCACACCCCCTGATAATTAATAGCATGTGGTTTTGGTCAGCTTGTAATTAACCCCCCCCCCCCCACACCCCCTGATAATTAATTGCATGTGTTTTTTGTCAGCTTGTAATTAACCCCCCCCCCCCACACACCCCGTTAATTAATTGCATGTGTATTGTGTGACCTTACAATTAATTACTCCACACCCACATCCCCATTATTATCTTCTCTGGGCCATCAGAGGGGTCATCAATCAGAGATTTGTCCCTTATCCTTAATCTTTTGGCTTTATTTCAAGGACTTACAAAATAAATACATATGTTCTTCCAAATTGTTTGTTAATTTGTTGCATTTAGTTAGGTGTTTTGCCTGGTTTTTAATTCGATTTGTATATTTGTGTTTGACTTCACAGTGTCCTTCCACGCCACAGGAATGGCAGACTGTGGCTTCCCAGTTTGCTGCCCGTTGGGACTTTCCCAACTGCGGAGGGGCGATTGACGGGAAGCATGTGCGAATTGTGCCCCCACCCCATTCGGGGTCTTACTATTGGAATTATAAGGGGTTCCATAGTATAGTGTTGATGGCGGTGGTGTCGGCACAATATGACTTTCTTTATGTGGATGTGGGGAAAAACGGCCGGATGTCGGACGGAGGAGTCTTCAACCACACGGAGTTCGGTCATCGTCTCCAGACTGGTGGCCTGGAGCTGCCACCAGATGAAGATAATGTGGAGGGACTCCCCTTCGTTTTCATTGCCGACGAGGCGTTCGGTCTGGGTGACCATCTGATGAGGCCATTTCCCCAACGATCCCTCACCCCTGAGAGGAGGATTTTTAATTATCGGTTGGCCAGAGCAAGACGGGTTGTGGAAAATGCCTTTGGTATTATGGCCAACCGTTTCAGATTGCTCCTTACATCCCTACATCTGGCAGAGTACAAACTGAATACTATTATTCTTGCATGCTGTGTCATGCACAATTATTTACGCAAACATTCGGGAACATACTCATTACCAATCGGCCCTGAGGCCGGAGTGGAAGGCAACATGACAGGGCTGGATAATCGCCGTCTTGGTTCGGCCCCACAATCAGCCCAGCAAGTGCGGGACCGTTATTTACATTATTTTAATGGTAGGGGGGCCATTGCAATGGCAGCAGACCCTTAAACCATCTTTTTGATTTACAAAGAATAAATACAGTTATTGATGTTTGAAATATTGGTATTTTCGTATGGTTTTGCTTTTAATTTTGCCTGTTTTATATGTTGTCCTAGTGCACATCTTAATAGTGGCAAACTTGTTTTGCGTTTAGTAAATAAGCCCCTTTGTCAATGAACCACAACATGTTTTGGTCAAACTGGTAGTATTTAAAAAGAAGAAGCCACACATTGTTTAATTTGTGCAAACATTATTTTTTTTTATTCTAGTGCACATCCAAACCTTTTTTATGTTTTTATTTATTTTTTTTATTTTTTTCAACAACATTTTTTTTTTTTTTTTATGTTAATTTTTTACATTTTTTTGTTTTTTTTCTCACAACATATTTTTTTTATTTTTGTGATTGATTTTTTTAAACAAACATAAAAACATGTTTTAAAATGGTAAAAAATTTAGGCTTAGCATTAGAAAATATTTACACAATGTAAAAGCCCAGAACTTACAAAGTTCAACAGGTAACCCATGAACAGTAGAAGCCAAATTTAGAATATGCACACTAATTTAACTTGAAAATGGGTAATGTCAACATGTGCTATGTTCCATCATGGGGAATCAATGGACGTGTTTTGTGTGTGAAACCCCTTCCCTCTCACCTACTAGCATTAGGGGTTGCAAACACAAAATGCGTCCATTGAGATCCCCTGATGGCACATAGCACATGTTGACACACCGTGTGCATATTAAAAATTTGGCCTCTAAAATTTGTAAAACAGCGCATCAAAAGGGGAATGAAGGACATGATTGATGTTAAGAAATGGAAAAGGGGTCTTTAGATTCTCCCCAAAACATCAATCATGTCCTTCATTCCCTGCTGCATGGTGGCCATCTCCTTCTGCATATTTTCCAGCTGCAGATTCCAGGCCATGATCTGGCCAATAAGCCTGTGGGCACTGTCTGTGGAAAATGGCTCCGCAGCTTGTCCTTCCACAAACAGATCAGCATCACCTAAAAGTTGGGTAGATAAAACACAAGAAAAAAAGTGTCAAAAACATGCAGACCTTAATTTATTAGCTCAATCTGTGTTCTGAGACACTCACTTGGTGGGGTGCAGATTTGATCCACTTCAACCACCTGTTCCGCCACATCCACGCGTGGGCTTGGGCTAACTGCCCAATTAGTCTGGTGAGGCCGGGAGGTCCTCGTAGGTTCGGACTGACGTCTGAGTCTTTTGCCCCCTATGGTAATGGAACACAAAAAGGTACACTTTTAATCTCACTGATATTTGAGTGCCAAAATAGGATTATTAAACATTGTTTAAAAGTGTTTTCCAATTATTAGCAGTTTGTTAGAAGATCCTACTTGAAGACAGAATTGAAATGTCTATCTAATGAAACTCCAATACTTAAACCGCCCTTCAACCCTAAATTTGAACTTCCGCTCATTGGATCCCTGCACCCCTGTGGTGTCTTATTTGGAACCTTTTAGGGGTGAGGGGTTGCAGATACCTGTGTAAGGCAGGTATTTGCACACACATCCGGCCATAGACTCCCACAGAAGTATACGCCACATCCCGTCCCACCGTGCTGTCTGCTGGGACACACAGGGGTCCCCGAGCTCGCGCGGACCAGTCCTATTGCATTGCGCAACTGGCGCATGCCCAATAGTGACCCGGGAAGTGAAGCCGCAAACATTAATTTCATGATTGCAAGATCAGAGATTGTAGCTGCACCATCCAAGGGACAGGTGAGTGTACTTCTTTGAAAAGTCACCACCTACAGTATTTGTAGATGATGAGCATTTTTCGGGAATTGTGAGCATGACACCCTGCTTAACATATTTATCCCCCCCCCCAAAACAGCTTCTGGAGTCCCTGTGTAAGTTACCCCTAAAACCCTTACTACAGCAGTAATTGTATAGATAGTGACAATAATAAACAACCTTACAACTCCAACAACCCAAAGCCAGGTAAACTCAATAAATGTTATGAAGACAAACTGAACTTTCATCAAATCTGCGCAAGTTTCACGTACGAATGCTAATAACATCTGCGCAAGTTTCACGTACGAATGCGAATAACATCTGCGCAAGTTTCACGTACGAGTGCTAATAACATCTGCGCAAGTTTCACGTACGAGTGCTAATAACATCCTCGCAAGTTTCACGTACGAATGCTAATAACATCTGCGCAAGTTTCACGTACGAATGCGAATAACATCTGCGCAAGTTTCACGTACGAGTGCTAATAACATCTGCGCAAGTTTCACGTACGAATGCGAATAACATCTGCGCAAGTTTCACGTACGAGTGCTAATAACATCTGCGCAAGTTTCACGTACGAATGCTAATAACATCTGCGCAAGTTTCACGTACGAATGCGAATAACATCTGCGCAAGTTTCACGTACGAGTGCTAATAACATCTGCGCAAGTTTCACGTACGAATGCGAATAACATCTGCGCAAGTTTCACGTACGAGTGCTAATAACATCTGCGCAAGTTTCACGTACGAATGCTAATAACATCTGCGCAAGTTTCACGTACGAGTGCTAATAACATCTGCGCAAGTTTCACGTACGAATGCTAATAACATCTGCGCAAGTTTCACGTACGAATGCGAATAACATCTGCGCAAGTTTCACGTACGAGTGCTAATAACATCTGCGCAAGTTTCACGTACGAATGCAAATAACATCTGCGCAAGTTTCACGTACGAGTGCTAATAACATCTGCGCAAGTTTAGACATATCAAGTATAACCATAGTAGCGCACGTGCTTGACTTACTTTTTTTGATGGCTTTTCGAATTCTCCTGTACTGATCGTGCTCCCTGGATTTGATGTCGGACCATCGCTTGCGCAGTTGATCCTTGCCCCTTCGTACGCCGAATTTCTGCTCCAGGGTGCTGACGATTGTAGTGAGAATCTTGTCCTTGCGCAAGTTGGGTCGAGGGTAGGGGCCATTTTCCCCGTCGTAATCTTCCCTTTGGTGGCCTTATATCTGCTGCTGGATGCAGATGTGTTCGCTTCTTGGCTTTCCTCCGCGCTACTGGCTGAGAATGTGTCCGCCATCTTCATGAATTTATTCACCCACAATGCAACGAGGGGAAGCGGGGCGGGGAATACTCGTCAGGAGGAACGTCATGGGCGGGCGACGCGGAGGACGCAGGCGGACTTCGACGCGTGCGCAGTGTATATAAGGCTGTTTGAGGGCCCCACGTGTTCCCGAACGGAAGTAGCGAGCGCTCTGTACGAAGGTAAGTGTTTTCTAGGATGCATTACTGTGGTTTATTGGGTTTTGGGCCTGCATTTTTTAAGGATATGTGTGTGTTGCTGCCTGTGTGTAGGGGTTGCTGCCTGTGTGGGTGTGTTGCTGCCTGTGTGTAGGTGTTGCTGCCTGTGTGTAGGGGTTGCTGCCTGTGTGGGTGTGTTGCTGCCTGTGTGTAGGTGTTGCTGCCTGTGTGTAGGGGTTGCTGCCTGTGTGGATGTGTTGCTGCCTGTGTGGGTGTGTTGCTGCCTGTGTGGATGTGTTGCTGCCTGTGTGGGTGTGTTGCTGCCTGTGTGTGGGTGTGTTGTGTAATGTTTGGTTTGAAAAACTGGATGTGCGTTTTTAGTAACATTTGTGTTTTTGGTCTTTTGTATTGCCATTACTAACAAAACAGAAACAAACATGGCAGCAGCCCAGTGGAATCCATTCAAGGACCAGCAGTTCATGTCCGAATTCATTGCGCTCTACAGAAAAAATACCAACCTGTGGCAGCTCAAGAACCCTTTATATGGCAATAGGGATGTCCGGAAGGCAACACTGGGGCCACTTGTGGATTTTGTGAAGACTCAAGTCCCCAACGCAGACACCAAGTTTGTTGAAGCCAGAATTTCAAGTTTAAGGCACATGTACAAGCGGGAGCGCAAGAAGATTGAGGAATCAGTCAGATCAGGAGCAGCAGCAGAGATGGTTTATGTACCGAAGCTGTGGTACTACAACCAACTGGCTTTTCTAGGTGACCAGATGGAACCCAGGCAATCACTGTCCACTCTTCCCTCCACCCTTCCCTCCACTCTTCCCTCCACTCTTCCCTCCACCCCAGCTGAGGCTTCCACGGAAGGAGAAGACCCCTCCACCTTGGAGCAGGCTGATGCGCCCAGCTGGAGCCAGGTATATATTTAGTATCCCAAATTGTGATTGTGTGAATATTAATGCTGTAAACGTTAAAATGTGAAACAATTAACACCCTGAACTCAGAATTGTGAAAAAAGCTGCCAAAAATTGCGCAAACTTCGAAAAAGTGTGGGTGCAACATATCGATACATATATAGTGTATACATACATCCAGTAGTGGCAAAAAATGCCTTATACAACATTGGTGATCTGCTTGGAAAATGCAGGGGTCCAAATGATAGCCTTTTGGATCTTTTTTAAAAATTATCTGCTCCTTCATAAGTTTACAATTGGATGATTGAGGAGGCCATAAACCAAAAACCAGGTGTTTGATTTTTGTTTTTATTTGCACACAGGATGAGCTGACCCAGGATGATGCCGGGACAAGTGGTATGGAGGAGGAGGAGGACATGACCAGCGAGAGCCAGGAGGTGGCTGGGCCCAGCACGAGCCAGAGTGACAGCCAGACTGTCTTAAGAAGTCTACCTCCACCCCTGCCCTTACCCCCAAGAAGGCCCAGGAGGATGACCATTGTTGAGGAGGAATCACTCCAACTTATTAGGAAGGCGAGTGCGATTCTCGACAAACCCCCCATTCCAGAAGAGGCCTATGCCACCTACTTGGCCAGCAGGTTGCTGGAAATGGAGAAGGGCCAACGGCACCTGTGTGAGGGCCTCATTTTTGAGGCTATTAAGGGGGGTTTGAGGGGTCAATTACGAGAATCAACCTGCCTGACACATGAAGGCCCGACACCAACTTCTCCTCCTCCTCCTCCTCCTCCTCCTCCTCTTCCTTCTTCTCCTCCTCCTCCTCCTCCTCCTCCTCCTCCTACCACAAGTCAGCCTCCAAGGAAGCGTGCAGGGAAGACTGCAGGGAAGAGTGCAGGGCAGCGTGGTGGGAAGAGTCGGAAGTGATTGCCTGGCTTCAGTCTGGTCTCACAGAAGACACAGGCTGTTGTAGTGCCACAGCTTGGGGACATAGATGTCATCTGCTGCTGTTCCTGGTCTGTCTGATTCCTGGTCAATCTTCTTGTGCTCCCTATATTGGATGAAATGTGCCCAAGCTTAATTTTTGGCTTCACAAACTTGATGTCTGCCGTTGGGGCAAAAAGTCTTCTCAAAATCGCAAAGTGGCTCCAGTGTTGCCTTCCTATTTTGTTTTGCCTTGTTTGTTTAAACCAGAATAAATGGTAATTTTTTTTTTCTGAAAAAAATGATATACGTGCTTGTTATTCAAAAACATAGTTTCTTTAGGAGTAGGCAGGTACATGTCTAAACATTCATTTGACAATACAAGTGTAAAGTGCAACTTCAATGGAACTGCAAGTGCAGTCGCTGGAAAGGTGAGGGTTAAGATCTGAATTAAGGGCAAGCTCTGCTGACTCCACAATTGTATCATGTGTAATAACAAATCCTTTTGATAACCAACAAATAATAAAATATATCTAAATAGAGATATATGTACATATATATATATATATATATATATATATATATATATATATATATATATATATATATATATATATATATATATATATATATATATATATATATATATATATATATATATATATATATATAAATATATATATATATATATATCTATATATATATATATATATATATATATATATATATACACGTACACGTATATATCTATATATATATATATATGTATATATAGATATATCTTTTTTTGGGTTTATTGAGAAATATAGATATAGTTTTCATTTGGTGATTTGGATATATATATATATCTATATCTATATCTATATCTATATATATATATATATATATATATATATATATATATCTATATATATATATATATATATATATATAGAGAGAGATAAAGATAAATATATATATATATATATATATATACAAATATATAACTTCACTAAAGAATGCTGAAGACAAAACGTTCGGGAGTACTCTGCGTGAATATACAAGCAGCAAGGCAAAATCATTCTTCAAGTACGATAACATACAAATCCCGCTGTCAGAAAAAAAAAAAAAAAAAATCTGCAGCGTGACGATTGTGCGACCTTCAAAACGAAGGCTAGTTTTACCAGACCGAGCGAGTCCGTGACATACTAGCTACTGAGCATGCGTCCTTTTTGGTACGCCGGACCATACTACACACGGCCGGATTATCCGCTGGACTGCCAAGTCCAGCGGATAATTTGAAAACAAAACTTGAAACTTTAGTCCGCCGTACTTTGGCCAAAAAAAGTCCGCCGGCGCCCACACACGAGGGGATTATCCGCTGGACTTCGGTCCAGCGGATAATCCCGCGGGATAGTCCCTTCGTGTGTACGCGGCATAAGAGAAGCAGTGCATCAGTTCAAAATATGTTTAATAATAATACATTTACCAAGCAAAGTTCTGTTCACTGGATGTTTGTTGACCAAATGAAAAAATCTGCAAAATGAAACTTAGTGCTTGAACCTCACTCAAGGATATGAAAGCCAAATCTTGTCATGGGATAACTTTACCAATGTACAAACAAGTTTTAAAAATAGTTTTGGCTGGGGGATGGGTCTTTTTAAAGCCTAAAGGGCAATGTTAAAAATACACAATTCTATTAAATTAAACATTTGTTGGATTTCTTGAACCTGCCTGGCACACCTGTACGATATACTAAAGCAAGATTGACATTTAGAAAAAAAAAGTATTACTTCTAAACAACATTTTTCCACTGGCTTTGTTCTATCTATAAACAAAATGACCAGGGGAACCTCCTCAACATTTCAAGAATAAGGGTCTGGTATAGATTTTATGGGGAAAGCACACAAAAAAAAACAAAAAAACATACCAGACCCATATACTTAATGAGCGTCTAGGAGAGCCCTGTGCAAAAAAAAACTGCAAAATAAAATCCACACCTGATTCTTATTCAAGCATGTAGCCTAGTGGGCCATGAAAGAAAGGGGCAGCAATTGTATACCCCCACCCCTGAACCATGCCAGGCTTCACATCCTCTATATGGGGACAGAATCGTGACAGAAAATTGTCCAGATGATAATAGGATAAAGACCTCTTTCCCACATACATGATCTGTTAGATATGGGCGTCTGCAGGGGTTAACCCAGGTTTCCTTCCACAGAGAATGACATTTTCCGAACCGACTTTGGGGCCCCGTATCTCGGGGCCACTTGGTGCTAGGAACTCCATATTTGGCGTGAAAACCCAGTGGAACTAACACTACAACATGGATATGTTGTAGTGTTAGTTCCACTGGGTTTGCATGTCAAATATAGGGTTCCTAGCACCAAGTGGCCCCGAGATACGGGGTCGCAAATTCGGGTCGGAAAATTACATTTTTTTTGCAGAAAAGTGCTTCACTCGAGTATAAGCCGAGGGGGGCACTTTCAGCACAAAAACAATGTGCTGAAAAACTCGGCTTATACTCGACTATATATACGGTAACTGTAATTTTGTAAAATTTTAATTTTCCTGGCAATGAGTCTAGGGACTGTCTAAAAAGGCATGGGGGCTGGACACTGACCTAGGGGACATATACTATGAAAAAAAAAAAAATTTGTCTGAGAGAAGTGATTTTAATAATGCCTAAAATAAAACATTAAAAATGACCAGCATGAATGTCCACATTACAAATTGTCAAACATGCTGCATAGTCAGGATACATCAAACACACTTCCTAGTCACTGTAGGAAGTGACCAAGCCACATCAGTGCAGTAAGTTTGTAAGAATGGTGGAGCTTGACAAGTGCAACTACTTCAGAGGGATTGGGGGTTTCCAGGGCTTTCTAGTGTCTGGCAATCATGAGCCTGGCAGCGGCCAGAATATGCATGACAACTTCACAAAAGGACAAGGTATGTTGTCGATTGCCAGGCCCAAGATAGCCAAAGCTGGATTGAGGGTGGTCATCACACCCGTCATATCTGCGATTATTGTGAAGGTCTTGTTCCAGAAGCTTGCAATATTTTTGCAGGACCAAAAGATATGGAGCAGCTTGCCAGTTTGGCCCCATGATCGCCAACAGATTGGGGAGTGGGTAGGATGGATCTGAGCTAGGCGGAAGGGAGTGAGATACCAACGGAGTTAAATCTTTTGTGTCAACTCCCAATGCTGAATTTTTCCCATAAGAGGAAAAGGTGTTGATTTAATGTCAGCTTTTCCTGCAGTATGTTATATATTAGGGAGATGCCTTTGCTCCTGGAAGGTGTGGATAAATAGAACTGCAGTAACTTTTTTGGGAGACTCACCTCAGGAGGAGGGAATATCACCGGGAGGTGCTGTATTCTGAAGTACGTGAAATGGTCTGCGTCTGACAGCCCATACATCTCCTTCAGGGTCGTCATACTAAGAAGTGAAACATCTAGAGCTGTAATTCCTTTTGATTTCCAGGACTGGAGGCTTGTGTGTGGTATGAGTGTAGAAATCGTTGAGATAAGGTTATGGACTGTAGTATCAAAGAGGTATGACCAGGGGTGGCTGTTCAGCTCTCTCCAAGCTAGGAAAGAAGCTCACATAAAGTCGCATGCCAAGTCACAGCCCATTGATTTCAGTGGCACCGGTTCCCATCTGGGTGACTTTGAAAATCAATGACATTGAAAAGGTTCCTGCACTGCTTTGATGCAACTTTTAAAGCTGCACTAAAAGTTGCATCAAAGTCACACTCCAAAGTCGCACGCTAAATGATGCGACTTTGGGATCGCAATAGTTGAATTGTAGCCTTAGTGGGGGAGAAAAGTATTTTAGTATATAAAAAAAGTATTTTAAATACTTTTCAGTATTTAAAAGGTTGCCAAAGGTCTGTGATTAATAGGGTACAAAGGTTAGGGGCAGGGGACAGGGAACATTCCATTACTGCCCTAGGTAAGGAGTCTGCAGGTAAAAAACAGTGCTAAATGTCTATTAGCCCCTATCCCTCCTGCTCCTCTATGTTTAACAAGAAGACTGTGCAGGCATCTCAAGTGAAGAGTTTAAGGCTTGGAGGTATTTGGAAGGCAGGGGAAAGGTTAGCATTCTAAAAAGGTAGAGGATTTGGCGGAGAATGAGAATTTTGAAGGATGTTAGGTGGCCAGAAAAGGTGAGTTCCTGGGTTATTTTTTTGGATAGAGTTTCTATTTTAACTTGAGTCCTGCTATGGGTAAGTGTTATGCCCAGGTATGGGACACCCTGGAAATTCCACCTTTATGGGAGAGATTCTTGTAGTGTCTTTCTTGTGGGGTTTGGAGTGCCCAAATCTAAACTTAAGGACTTGAAAAAAATGACCTTGTAGTAAGAAATGTTGCGGAATCGAGACAGGAGTTGATGTGCATGGGGCAGCAACATGGAGGGATTTATGAAACGTAGGATGACATTGTCTGCAAAAAGATTAATAGTATGGACAGAGTGACCAATCTTGAATCCTGAGATCTAGGGGTGTGAGCGTATGGCCTTGGCTAGTGGTTCAATTAATCAATTAAATATGGAGATGGATAGGAGGCATCCCTGTTGGGTGCCATTGGTGATATCAAAGGGTCTAGATAAGAGGTTGGAAGTGTATACCTAAGAAGATGAGCATGAGTATAGGGGCCAGTATGGCCGATAGTATGGGTACCTGGAATCCAAACTTAGACAGGAATTTGGTGGATTTCAGCATGGGGGAGACAATTCATCATTCACCTAGTAGTGGCAGAAGCCTGTCTGCCTTTAGTGAAGACAGTCTAGTCTGGTTTGATCAATTCAGGGAGGAAATAGAACAGGCAATCTGTTTATAGTTTGGCGTAAATCTTAACATCAGCGTTTAGCAAAGAGATCGGTGTAAATTTGGCAGGAGATCTTGGTTCCTTCCCAGGTTTGGGGATGGTGACAATATAAGCTCTCAGCATTTCCAGGGCAAAGGAAGCCCTTGACACAGCCTCTTTAAATACTGAACATAAATGTGGGGCCAACTGGTCTTTAAAGAGTTTGTAATAATCGTTCTTGAAGCCATCAGGGCCTGGGGCTTTCTCGTTAGGCAGAGAGTCAATGATTTTGGTGATCTCAGCCATGGTAAACAGGGCATTTAGAGAGGTGATCTTCAGAGAGAGTTGGGAGGCATATAACATGCACCACAATTTTAAGAGGGAAAAAAATGATTTCACAGCCCCCTTTACAGTACACAGTGCCTCTCCCCCTGCACAGTACACTGCCCTCCCCCTGCACAATACACAGCCCCCCTGCACAGTACACAGCCCCCCATCCAGTATACAGCCTCCCTCCCCAGTATGCAGCCCCCCATCCAGTACACAGTCCCCCTCCCCTTCACAGTACACAGCCCCCCATCCAGTATACAGCCCCCCTCGCCAGTACACAGCCCCCCATCCAGTATACAGCCCCCCTCGCCAGTACACAGCCCCCCATCCAGTACACAGCCCTCCTCCCCCTGCACAGTACACAGCCCCCATCCAGTATACAGCATCCCTCCTCCTGCCTAGTACACAGCCCCCCATCCAGAACACAGCCCCCAATCTTGTATACAGCACCCTCCCCAGTACACAGTTCCCCTTCCAGTATACAGCCCCCTCCCCTACACAGTACACAGCCCCTATCCAGTATACAGCCCCCTCCTCCTGCATAGTACACAGCCCCCCATCCAGTACACAGCCCCCCATGCAGTATACAGCCCCCTCCCCTACGCAGCCCGCCTCCAGTACATAGCCCTGCTGCACTCCCAGGAGACCCCCAGTCTAGTGTAACTATACGTAGTAACTTTGTATAATTCTCTCTGGCTATACTGTTGCTGCTGTAGCTGACCACAAGGGTTTTCTATGCAGCTACAAATCACTGGTATGAAACAATCATCAGCTGCACTTGATACCATTATTTGCTACTAAACCAATGATTTTGTAGGTAACTCCACTCACTACAAAAGTAGTTTGCATGAGGACTGAAGTAAAATTCACTTTCATTAACTAAAATAAATGTATGCATAGGACCAAAACCTCTATGAAAGACAATTCTGTAGCTGTTACAATTTGCTGCTACAAAATCACTAGTTTGACATGGTCCTAAGGCTTTTTTAATTTCTAAAGAAATCCAAAAATTGCAGGTTTCCTCCTACAGCACTGAGTTTGTCCTAGATGGGTATAATGAAAGCAGGTCCTCACATTCGTCAATCAGTTTGAGAAAGGCCATAAAGAAAAAAAAGCAGTTTCAGCAAAATACAATGCAGTATAAATAAAAAAAAAAAAAAAAAAATATTGGTTTCCTGACATGATAAATTTTGGATTCTGACTCTGAATTGGTATATACAGAAAAATGAATACATTTTACCTGATGTCTCTGTTTCTTCTATCAATAAACCAGAGCTAAGTTCCTATTGTGCCCCTCTTGCACCTGCTTTTTTGCTTATTCAGTAAATAATTTATAGTCGTTTTAATCTCATATTTTGATCCTAGGTTAATTAAAACACAGTTCATTAGAACAGTACATACAGAAAAATAATAACCAGGCAAAAATTATTCTCTGTTGTTGCTCAGCCCAGAAAATATGGAAAATCAATTCTACCATCTCACTTATGTTAGGGTTTATCAGGGCCTGGCATCCACAGTGCATAATTCCTGCCAAATTTAGACATTTGACTAGAAAGTTATGCTTATTCAATCAGGATTAAAACTCAGCAGCACATCGCTATTCTTGTAAGAGCTTAATAAACAAGCATTTAAATACAGTACAGTTAAATTAAATGACAGTAAAATCATGTTTTCTTTTTTTTCTGTGAACAGTGAAAAAGCAACTCCAGTTTGGTCAAGAAAAAAAAAAAAAAATGAAATATATGTGTTCACCCTCAGCATATTCAAGATATAATGCTCATTTTGTCAAGGGGAACTAATAGACCTTAACTCCACTTAAGTGCTGCAAGCTTCCTTCCCGCCAGTTCAGGCTTTGACAAATAGTCCCCTGCAGCGGATCTGTTTAACCACTTGCTTACCAGGCACTTAAACACCCTTCCTGCCCAGACCAATTTTCAGCTTTCGGTGCTCTCAAACTTTGAATGACAATTAATAAGTCATGCAACACTGTACCCAAATGAATTTTTTGTCCTTTTTGCCCACAAATTGAGCTTTCTTTTGGTGGTATTTTATCACCTCTGGGTTTTTTATTTTTTGCGCTATAAATGAAAAAAGACCTAAAATTTTGAAAAAAAACACATTTTCTTTGTTTCTGTGATAAAATTTAGGAAATTATAAATTTTTCTTCATAAATTTTGGCCACAATTTATACTGCCACATATCTTTGGTAAAAATAACCCAAATTAGTGGATA
Organism: Lithobates sylvaticus; assembly: GCA_028564925.1. Taxonomy (NCBI): domain Eukaryota; kingdom Metazoa; phylum Chordata; class Amphibia; order Anura; family Ranidae; genus Lithobates; species Lithobates sylvaticus. Next base: position 263,560,473 of record CM053027.1, on the reverse strand, counting down.
TTATTTGGTCTTTGTGAAAGTTAGAGAGTCTACAAACTGTGGGGCAAATTATACAAAATGTATCACACCTGATGTACTGGTGACCTATCTCATTTCTTGTGACCCGAACAAGCCAGGAAAGTATAAATACCCCCCAAATGACCCCTTTTTTGAAAGTAGACATTCCAAGGTATTTTCCCCCCCCACAAAATTGTCATTGTAATAGGTTATTTCTCTCACATGGCATGTGTATACCACAAATGACGCCCAAAAATAAATTCTGCTACTCCTCCTGAGTATTACGATACCACATGTGTGGGACTTTTTTACAGCCTGGCCACTTAGAGATGCCCAACATGCAGGGAGCGCCATCACGTGTTCTAGGAGCATAAATTACACATCTAACTTGTTGACTACCTTTTACACTTTTGAAGGCCCTGGAGCACCAGGACAATGACACGTGACACTGACATGGCACTGATGACAGATGGCACTGATACGATACGTGGCACTGATGACACGTGACACTGATGTGGCACTGATGACAGATGGCACTAATATGTGGCACTGATGACAGATGCCACTAATATGTGGCACTGATATCACGTGGCACTAATATGTGGCACTGACATCACGTGGCACTAATATGTGGCACTGATGAGAGATGGCACCAATACATGGCACTGACAGATGGCACTAATCCGTGGCACTGATGACAGATGGCACTGCTATGTGGCATTTATGACAGGTGACACTGATAACAGATGGCACGTGACACTGACAGGTGGCACTGATGACAGATGGCACTAATATGTGGCACTGATGACACGTGACACTGATATGGCACTGATGACAGATGGCACTATGTGGCACTGATGACACGTGGTACTGATGACAGATGGCACTGGGGACAAATGGCACTGGGGACAGGTGGCACTGACAGATGGCACTGGGGACAGGTGGCACTGGCAGATGGCACTGGGGACAGGTGGCACTGGAAGATGGCACTGGGGACAGATGGCACTGGGGACAGATGGCAGTGGTGTCAGTGGGGACAGATGGCATTGGTGTCAGTGGGGACAGATGGCATTGGTGTCAGTGGGGACATATTGCAGTGGTGTCAGTGGGGACAGATGGCAGTGGTGTCAGTGGGGACAGATGGCAGTGGTGTCAGTGGGGACAGATGCGAGTGGTGTCAGTGGGGACAGATGCGAGTGGTGTCAGTGGGGACAGATGCGAGTGGTGTCAGTGGGGACAAATGCGAGTGGTGTCAGTGGGGACAGATGGCACTTTTTGTTTCTTTTTTTTTGTGTTCTACTTACGGCCGCTGCAGCCGTTCATCTCTCCCTCCTCACACGCTGTCTGTGTGAGGAGGGAGAGCGGCGCTGAGAGATGATCTCAAATGTTTACATGAGATCATCTCCCATTGGACACGCCGATCGCGCTTTAAATGCCCGCTGTGATTGGCCGTTTACAGCGGTCTGTGACTGGCTGTGTCCGAGGGACACGGGCAGCACAGAACTTCCCGATGCGCGCTCTCAGGAGCGCGCATTGCGGAAGTAAACAGGAGTACGTCCAGGGACGCCCTCCGGGCAGGAAGCGTCCGCACTGTAGCCGTCTTTCGGCTATAGCGCGGGCAAAAAGTGGTTAACATCATCACATACAACAAAGGGCCAGCAGTCAATACTGGTTCTACATTCTATGTGATGACCTTAATGCCCTGTACACACGACCGGTTTTCCCGTCGGAATTCTGAAGGTTTTTCTGACGGAGTTCAGACGGAATTCCGCTGAAACTGTCTTGCATACACACGATCACACCAAAGACCGTTCTTCTACAACACAAAAGGAAGTTCAATAGCCAGTAGCCAATAGCTTCCATCTCATACTTGCTTCAGAGCATGCCTCATTTTTGGTCCGTCGGAACAGCATAAAGACCAGCGGTTTTCCCGATAGGAATTGGTTCCGTCGGAAATATTTAGAACATGTTCTATTTCTAGGTCATTGAATAAAAGCAGCCGGAAACTCCATAACTTCAAGCATACTTATTTTCAAGCCTTCACAGTGAGTACAGTCAGCAGCAGACTAGTTTCGGCGATAAGCCTTGTTCACAGGTGCTGTGAACAAGGCTTATCGCCAAAACTAGTCTGCTGCTGACTGTACTCACTGTGAAGGCTTGAAAATAAATATGCTTGAAGTTATGGAGATGCCGGCTGCTTTTATTCGATGACCGTTTGTCTATTGCTGTGTGGGAGGACACCTCAGCTTGGACACCCTGACTGCAAACTTCCAAAGCAAGACATTGTTTCCCACTGTTCTGAGCCATACAATCTTTGATCAAATGTTCTATTTCTAGGCCAGTCAGAATTTTCGAAAAAAAAAAGTCAGATGAGGCATACACATGATCGGAACATACAATGAAAAGCTTCCATCTGACTTTTTCTGTCGGACATTCCGCTCGTGTGTACATGGCATAAGGGCCCCTTCTGAAATTTCAGCGTGGGTGAGTAAATAATTTGGCTAGATTAGAATTTAAGCCTAAAAGCGTAGAAGCTGTAATTTTTGATTTGCTTTCCGTTTATTGATTTGCTTACTTAGCACCGTGAGCTTAGTGATGGTCATTTTAGCACAGGTCGGGTAGATCTTCAGTGCAGAACATCTTGGTGCGGTAAAAGGGAATATACAAAGTTACATTTTTAGAGTTAAAATATAAAATTTCAGCAGATGGATTTAAAATGTATGAAGTGTACTCAAGACAAAACAATCACAAGGATAATGGGGCAAGCCAGGGGCGGACTGACCATTCGGCCACTCGGGCACTGCCTGAGGGCCCTGGGCCACTAGGGGGCCCCATCAGGGTTGCCAGCCTCAGTAAAACCAGGGATAGTATGTAAAAATTTGTGTTTTTTTTACATCTGTTTCTGAAATGTCCCTTACCGACATCCTTTTGGTCTAAAAATCCCAAGATTATAGCTGCCCCACCTCTCCAGTACCTTCTCAGCCAATAGAGACATGTCTCTGTATACTGTGTACATGTATGTGTATACTGTGTAATTGTATACTGTGTGTGTATACTGTGCGGCCCAACTATGTCTGATTGCCTAGGGGCCCAATAATCTCCTATTGCCCGGGGGCCCCATGAGTTGTCAGTCCGCCCCTGGGGCAAGCACAATCACAGCAGACACAGTGAATACACAGTTTAAAATTAATTCTTGACTCTATTATATCTTTTGGTTGGTTACAATGTACATGATTTCATACAGTAGAACTGTGACAGTGCATTGGATAGTCACCAATCTGTACTTTTTCCAGAATATTCTGTAAAAAAATGAAAGGATACACAAAACAGTGAAGTCTCAGAGACATTACTTATTATCAAGGACAGCTTCAGAAACTTTTTTGAGGGGTATGGTACTGGTTATGGAGGTATAAGTTTAGAAGCTAAGTAGCAAATCATGATATAAAAAAGCAGAAAAAACATAATAAAAAAAGCTTTTTCAGAAAATTAAAGATGCAATGTTATATAGAAAAAATACAGTGTAATACTAACACATTCTGTAGCCCCTTTTAACCCTTTCACTGCAGGAGCCATTTCTTCACAATGGTTAAAAACTAATTTTTACGGCTGAAGATTAGTTAAAATTCCCAAAACATTATACATTAGATATTAGCGCAATGGTTAATGAAGTCCAAAATTTCAGTAAAAAATACATTACATTTAATTTTAGAGCACACAAACAAATTATTGTCAGTTTTTCGTAAAATATAAAAGGTGAGCTTGCACCAAGTACTACCACACAAAGACACACTTTAGCCACTTCGCGCCCGTAGGGCGTCCAGGGACGTCCTTGACTTTCCGGGGGTATATCTGAATGATGCCTGCAGCTACAGACATCATTCAGATATCGGCTTTTTCAGCCGGCAATTCCCTGCACCATAAGAATGATCATAGCGGCTGTTCCGCCGCTTGATAGTTCTTATGGGCGGCGGGAGGGGACGCCCCCCCCTCCCGCCGCCCTCCGGTGCTTCTTCCGACTCATCAGTGAGTAGGACACAGGATCCGCTGGCCCCCGGATGGGGATCATAGAGATTTCCGGCGGACCAGATGGTCGACCGAGTCTCTATGATTGTTCAGAGGCTGGGCGCGATGTTATGACGTCGCCTCGGCTGGGAAGCAGAGATTGTTTTTTTATTTTTTTTTATTTTAGGCTTCCCAGCCTAGAGGTGAGATATGGGGTCTTTTTGACCCCATATCTCACTGTAAATAGGTCCGATCATGTCATATTCCTATTACAAGGGATGTTTACATTCCTTGTAATAGGAATAAAAGAAATAATTTTTTTTTTTTATAAAAGTAAAATTAACAATAATTTATTTTTATTTTTTTAAAGCGCCCTGTCCCCGTGAGCTTGTACACAGAAGTGAACGCATACCCAAGCCCCGCCCACATATGAAAACAGTGTTCAAACCACACATGTGAGGTATCGCCACGAACGTTAGAGCAAGAGCAATAATACTAGCCCTAGATCTCCTCTGTAACTCAAAACATGTAACTAGTAAAAAAAATGAAAACGTTGCCTATGGGGATTTTTAAATACCAAAGTTTGGTGCCATTCTACGAGCGTGTGCAATTTTGAAGCGTGACATGTTGGGTATCTATTTACTCGGCGTATCTTTATCTTTCACATTTTGCAAAAAAATTGGGCTAACTTTACTGTTTTGTTTTTTTAAAGCATGAAACTGTTTCGAAAAATTGCTGTGCAAATACTGTGCGAGATAAAAAGTTGCAACAACCGCCATTGTATTCTCTAGGGTCTTTGCTAAAAAAAAAAACATATATAATGTTTGGGGGTTCTATGTAATTTTCTAGCAAAAAAAATATGAATTTTACATGTAGGAGAGAAATGTCAGAATTGGCCCGGGTGTGAAGTGGTTAGGCTGATGTTTGTTTACAAACATCTGCCAGCCAGGGGTACAAGCAAGTGAACTGACCAAGCAACTGACAAGCAAGTTTGTTCACTCAATTGTAAAACTGCAAACAGGCTGGTTTTGTGTTGAACTCAAACTGACATCCAAAGCTGATTCTTGATCTGGATCAGTGTTTCTTAACTCCTCAAGACACCCCAATGGTCCTCAAGGCACCCCAACAGGTCATGTTTTCAGGATTTCCCTCAGATGAAAATGGCTGTGGTAATTACTAAGGCAGTGAAACTGATCAAATCACCTGTGCAAAATAATGGAAAGCCTGAAAATATGACCTATTTGGGCGCCTTGAGGACTGGAGTTGAGAAACACTGATCTGGACAATTAGTGCGAGAGACACAGACCACAATGAAAACCTCATAGTGGCTCGATCCTATCATCACTGAAAATCGAATAAAAAAAAAAACCTTTAGTTATACTTTAACCACTTCCCGCCCGGTCAATAGCAGATTGACATCCGGGAAGTGATTCTGTTATCCTGACTGTTCATCATTATGAAGTCCTTCAGGATGAAATGCCACCACACGCCTGTGGATCGCGGCGATCGGTGGAGCGGTGTGTCAGTCTGACACACCGCTCCATCGATCATGGTAAAGAGCCTCCGGCAGAGGCTCTTTACCACGTGATCATCTGTGTCCAATCACAGCTGATCACAATGTAAACAGGAAAAGACGCTTTTCCTCACTCGCTTCTGACAGACACGAGTAGAGGAGAGCCGATCTGCGGCTCTTCTGACAGGGGGGTCTGTGCTGATTGTTTATCAGCGCAGCCCCCCCTCGGATGCCCACACTAGACCACCAGCGAAACCTCCAGGACCACCTGGGAAGTGGGCAACATGTGGATGGCCATGGCCATCCACATGCGCAAATGATGCCCGATCTATGCCAGTCAGTGCCCACAAATGGGCACTGACTGGCACCATCATGCACCAAAATAAAATCAGTGATGCCCAGCAATGCCACCCATCAGTGTCATCAGTGCGACCAATCAGTGTCCAGCAGTGCCCATCAGTGCCCACCTATCAGTGCCCATCCGTGCCACCTATCAGTGTCACCTATAAATACCCATCAGTGCCACCCATAAGTACCCATCAGTGCCGCCTATAGTGCCCATCAGTGCCACCTATGAGTGCCCATCAGTGCTGCATACCAGTGCCACCTATCAGTGCCCATCAGTGCCACCTATCGGTGCCCATCATTGCTGCCTATCAGTGCCCATCTTTAGTGCCGCCTCATCAGTACCACCTCATTGGTGCCACATCATCGGTGCCCATCAGTGCCCGTCAGTGCAGCCATATCAGTGCCCATCATTGAAGAAGAAAACATACTTATTTACAAAAAAAATTACAGAAACAAAGAAAAACTTGTTTTTTTTCAAAATTTTCTTTCTTTTTTTATTAATAAATAAAAATTGCAGAGGTGATCACCTACCACCAAAAGAAAGCTCTATTTGTGGGAACAAAATGATAAAAAATTTGTTTGAGTACAGTGTTGTATGACCGCGCAATTGTCATTCAAATTGCGACAGCGCTAAAATCTGAAAATTGGCCTGGGCAGTGCCTGGGATTGAAGTGGTTAACCAATTTAACGTTGCTACTTTGAAGAGGAATACCATTGTTATGGTAGCAGCTAGCACCGGTAGCCTCTTCTTCAGGGAACGGTCCGCGGTCCGCTTCAAGATAAAAGTGGTCTCTGCGGCGGATTCGCCGCAAGATCGCGTTTATCGGGAGCTTACAGGAGCCATCGGTAGCGGTGGAGGTGATCGGATCCTCTCCCTAGCCTGACCATGCTCTTAAAGGGAATTTTTTTTTTTTTTTTTTATGACATAAACTTTTTTTTTATTATTATTTTAATTACATTTTAGTGTAAATATGAAATATTAAGTATTTTTGACCCCAGATATCTACTATTTAAGTGATGTTTATATTCCTTGAATTAGGAATAAAAGTGACCCATTTTTTTTTTTTTTAAACAGTGTAAAAATTTAAAATAAAATGTAAAATAAATCTGAAAAAAGAAAGAAAAAAAATAAACACGCCCCATCCTGCCGTTCAAACCACACATTATAGGTATTGCCATGATCGTTAGAGCGAGAGCGAGATCAATCATTTTAGCTCTAGACCTCCTCTGTAACTCAAAACATGCAACCTGTAGAATTTTTAAACGACGCCTATGGAGATTTTTAAGGGTAAAAGTTTGACGCCATTCCACAAGTGGGCGCAACTTTGAAGCATGACATATTGGGTATCAATTTACTCGGCGTAACATTAACTTTCACAGTATAAAAAAATTGGGCTAACTTTAATGTTGTCTTATTTTTTTCATTTAAAAAAGTGATTTTTTTCCAAAAAAAAGTGCGCTTGTAAGACCGCTGCACAAATACGGTGTGACAAAAATTATTGCAATGACTGCCATTTTATTCTCTAGGGTGTTAGAAAAAAATATATATAACAGTTTGGGGGTTCTAAGTAATTTTCTAGCAAAAAAAAAAAAACTTGTAAACACCAAATATTAGAAAGAGGCTTGGTCCTTAAGTGGTTAAGGCTGGCCATAGAAGATTCATTTTATTTCAATCAGCCACATAAGCAAAATACAGTACCTGTAAATGGAGAAATCCTCCCCATTGTTAAAATACACTGATCAGTGCTGCAGCCACTTATATGAATTGTTTTCCACAGTCCCATTCTATAGAAGTCATTCAAAATTCAGCTGATCCCTGCTTACTGTAACTGGCCACATTTTTTTTTTTTCATCAATAGTTTTTATTGAAATTTATCAAAACAAATAACAGTGAATTTGACAAGATAACAAATCCGTTATAACAAATAGATACATAGGAAAGAGGTATCTATAGATACAAATTAAATAATAAAATTATAATAAAACAGATAAGTATAAATATTATCTTTATACCTGTATGCGTACTAACGGTTCAAGTGATTCAGATGTAAAGAGCGTAAATGTAGCGTAAATATAACGTAAATCTGATCCCGAACACCCCTGTGGGTGCTAAACTGTGTTTGGGATAATGATGTGAACATTTTTTTTTTTATGGTAGAAAATAAACAATGGTACCAGAGAGGAGCGAGATAAGGAATGTTTTAGTTAAGTAACTTAGGAACATAAAACTCGAGCAAAGTTTTGAGGACTAGCCCATTTTAACCATGGCTGCCACAACTTAAGTAATTGTTCTTTATTATGAGAACGAAGAGCTAATATTGACTCATAAGTAAAGTGAGTATGAGTCAATTCTACTACTTCTTTTATGGAAGGAGGATCTGGGTTTTTCCATTTTCTTGTAATACTAATTCTGGCAGATAACAAAATATGTGTGAACACGTTTTTGATCGGAGTGGGATAGTAAGTGAGATCAAGGGATAGTAGAGCTAATGAGGGATCTGGAGGTAAGATTGCATTGTGAATTTCAGACATGATCTGAAAAATTTGTTCCTAATACTTCTTAAGTTTTGGACATGTCCAAAATGTATGCATCATATCTCCTTTTTGTCCGCACAATCTCCAACATTTATCGTCTAATGAGCAGTTAAATTTGGATATTTTGTCAGGAGTAAGATACCAACGTTGAGTCAGTTTAATGGATGTCTCCCATAGCGTTGAACAGCATGTGGCCTTATAAGTGGTATTACAAGCCTCTTTCCATTGGTCTACCGTATAGGTGCATCCTAAATCTTCTTCCCATCTAATTAGAGGAGGGGTCTTTATGAAAACACTTTTTTGTTGAAGAAGATTATAGAAAAGGGAAATCCCTTTTTGATGATGTAAGGGGATTTTAAGGAAGGACCAAGCCGATTGGGGTACATTATATGTCCATGATGGGAGATTGGTAATGCAATTCTTAGTTCGGATATAAAGGAATATATCTGAGTTTGGCAATTGAAAATTCCTTTGAAGTGTATGGAATGGTTTTATCTCCCCATTGTCTAGTAGGTCTGATAGAAATGTAATGCCTTTCTCTATCCATGGCGAAAATGAGGTTGAGTGCATGAAATTATGTAAAGTCTCTAATGGGATTTGTACTGTGGTAGGGAGAGGGTGCGAAGAAGATAGGTGTAGAAATCGCTTCCAGGATTTGAGAGTTGCTAATATTGTTGGGGAGATGCGAGAAGGTATCTTGGCTCCAAGTGCTATGGAAGGGATCCATAAAGATAAATTGTTTCCCAGGCGTTAGCATTTTCCATCTTCCCCCATATTGTCGATGGAGGTGACATAAACCAGTCTTTAGATTGTGTAAGCACTGAGGCTAAATAATAATCTTGAAAATCTACATACCCCGTTCCACCAGCTTGACGTCTCTTCACTAAATTTAAATTTGCGCATCTAGACTTCTTACCCTGCCAGATAAATTTAGAGAAGAGAGTTTGAAGTGATTGGAAACATTTAGACGGAATTGGGATTGGAAGAGTCCTAAAAAAGTATATTTGTTGAAGATGAAGCATTTTAAAGGCTGCTAGATGCCCCATCCATGAGAACTCATGAGATGCTAGTTTAGTAAGATTTTCTTGTAGAGAATTACGCAGGGGAATGTAATTATATTGGAACAGTGTTTTACATGAGTTTGATAGATAATTACCCAAATATTTAACTGTATTTTCAGCCCACATATAAGGAAGGTTTAGTTTAATGTATTTAATGGTATGATCATCAATGCCCAGATTTAGTATACAGGATTTATTCGCATTAAGCTTATAGTAAGAGACTTTACTGAACAAATTTAGTGTTTTCTGAATTTCTGGTAAGGATTTCAAGGGATCAGCTATCATAAGAACTACATCATATGCAAACAGATTGATTTTATGTTATTGTTCGGCTATGTGAATTCCTAGGATATTTTTATTGGATCTAATGCTCTCAGCCAAGGGTTTGATAACAAGATTAAAAATTAGAGGGGATAGAGGGCATCCCTGTCTTGTGCCATTCGTGATTGGGAATGGACATGATAGAGAGTCTGCTGTAAATACTTGAGCTGAAGGGGTAGAATACAGGGCCAGTATTGCTTTATTGATTTGACCTGTTAATCCAAATTTTGTTAAAACCGATGATAGGTAGCCCTAATGCACTCTATCAAACGCTTTTTCCACGTCAACGATAGAAGCAAGGATGGCGTTTTAGTTAGACCTACATTGGGAATCACATTTATCATTTTTCTAGTAGCGTCCGATGCTTGTCTTCCTTTAGTGAAGCCCGATTGATCCCTATTAATTAAATAGGGTAACAAATTGTCTAATCTTTTAGCTATGAGCTTCGCATAAATTTTTATATATAAATTGAGTAGGGAAATCGGTCTAAAATTTTGTGGTGAAGTTGGTTCTTTATCTGGTTTCGGGAGAGTTACTACTAGAGCTTTGAGCATTTCATTAGGAAATGAAGAGGAATCGGCCGCTAAATTATAAACATTGCACAGTAAAGGAGCTAGAGTACATTGAAATTTTTTTTAAATATTCCCCAGTGAAGCCATCTGGACCAGGTGATTTTAAATTGGGAAGGATATTGATAGTTTGTAAAATTTCAGGGATAGTGAAGGGAGAATTAAGAAATTCCAATTGTTGTGAGGAAATGGATGGAAGATTGACACTATCTAAGAAGGTGTCAATTTCCTCCTGAGAAGGTTGAGGGGTATTACTATCATTGTTAATGTTATATAGATCTTCATAGTACAAGCTAAATGCATTGGCTATGGAGAAAGGTTTGAGCAAATCCTCTTTAGTATGTGGGTGATAGAGGAAAGGGATTTAGTCTTAAGCCCCATACACATGGTCGGATTTTTCGATGGATTCTGTCCTATCGGACAATGTTGTCGGAAATTCCGACCGTGTGTAGGCACCATCGGACATTTTCCATCGGATTGTCCGACGGACAAAGTTGTATCTCCTGCTCTAAAAATTTTCCAACAACAAAGTCCGATCACACCAATTCCGATCGTGTGTAGCGAATTCCGACGGACAAAGTGCCACGCATGCTCAGATCACATTACAAGACCAAAGCTATTGGCTACTAGCCTCTACGTAGTCCCGTCGTAGGCAACAAACGTCACCACGTTCAGAATGATCGGATTTTCCGACAACTTTGTCCGACCGTGTGTATGCAACACCAGTGTCGGACTAAATCCGTCGGACCAAATCAGATAGATTTGGTGGTTGGATTTTCCGACCATGTGTATGGGGCTTTAGATCTATAACCTTTAATGCGTAGTGCCATATTTTTTCCCGCTTTATTCCCCGTTGCATAAGTGGTAGCTCTAAATTTTTTGTAATATTTTTCATGTGAGTCTAGAAGTATGGACCGTAATTAATTTCCCAATTGGAAAATTTGTGTTTTGAGAGAGAGAGAGAGAGGGAGCTGTTTTGTTAAGTTCCTCAGTCTGTGCTATACCCTTTGTAAGTTGAGTTATTTTTCTTTTAGCTCTGGAACCTAATTGCATTAACACACCTCTCATAACAGCTTTATGAGCATTCCATAGCATCATTGGGTAAGATACGGATGCCAAATTAATGGAAAGAAATTCATTGAGATGTTGTTGAAGTATTGTGGAGTAATAATCATTTTGGAGGAGATAATTATTAGCTCTCCAGATGTATGTATTGGGTTGAACTGATTTGGCTGCTATGGAAATGCTAATAGGAGCATGGTCCGACCAAGTGGCCATATGTATATGGGAGGATGAAATCTTATCCAGTAGCCATTTATCAGTCAAGAACAGATCAATTCTTGAGTAAGTATTGTGACGTGGTGGCAAATATGTGTAATCCCTTTCATTAGCATGTTCACATCTCCATATATCAAATAGGTCGTTTGAAGCTATAAATTTATCAAGGGGAGAAGCAAAGCGTTTTGATTTAGCAGTGGAATCCAAATCAAACCAGGAGATGGCCTTTCTGAATCTTCTTAGCTTACTCTATAGTTTTTTTAATAAAATGCATTTGTCGCATATTTGGGGCATAGATGGATACTAAAGTATAGGGTATATTATTGCTGGTACAAATCAAAAAAATATATCGTCCTTCTGGGTCAGTGATACAGATGTCTAATTGGAATGTAAGAGTGTTTCTAATGGCTATTAACACACCTCTTTGTTTTTTTAGAATAAGTAGCTTGAAAAATATGCGAAAATTGTTTGTGTTGGCATTTAGGAGATGCATCCTTAGCAAAATGTGTCTCTTGGACACACAATATGTCACATTTAAAGGATAAAGCAGACCTCCACATAGAGGTCCGTTTTGCTGGATGATTCAGTCCTCTAGCATTAAGGGACAATATTGTAAAAGACATGTTAAAATATATGGAAATGGAAAATGCTTTCTTTCAATATTTTTCTAAGATAATATATTTCAATATTATAATTATGTAAATATATAAGTGCTAAACAATTATTTACTTGAACCGTTTAAAGGTTGTCCTGGCCTCGCCCCCGTACTCCCGGAGTCTATGGGTAGCTATCCAGGCAGATAACCTTTTTCTGCGCACACAATAATTGACTGCTATTTCTTGTCTGTGTCTTTTATTGGCACGTTGCAGATTTTAATATACACGTGAATGACACATGTGATATGCGGTAAAACTGGAAACAACAAGAATAATAAAACATTACCATACAATAGTAAACATCATATAAAACAGTAACTAAAATGGCTAACTCCTTTCCCTGATAGCTTGTGGAGGAGGAAAATAAATTGTGCTTACCTCCGATGCCATGGATGGGGAGAGATGGCATCTAGGCTGCTGCCATGATATTGAACATGTTTATCCCTGTGGCTGTTTCACTTCCTGACTAAAGAGGATATGACGATTTTTACATCACTTCCTAAGTAGCTGGATAATATCTCTTATAAACTATATTAATGTTTGGCCAGTAGGTGGCGCAAGCGTAACAGCTAACCTAGAACAAACATCATTTATAGCTTAATAATGCAACAACACAATACACAAATTAAATGACAAGGTGAATTCTCTTTTCTGAACGTTAGGAGAGAGAAAGGTATCCTGGAGACATGACACTCCCCGTCTGGCGTTAACCAACGCCACTAACAGCGTCATTGGACACAAGTAAAATCAAGTCTGATATGGGTCTGAGAAATGACTTTACTTTACCCTGTTTGGAAATCTTAACTTTGACCTTCTTGACATGCCCATCTTTGCTTGGGAATGTCTGTGTGATAAGTCCCAATGGCCAGTCATTCCTATGTGCTTGGCAGTCTTTAACGAGCACCACATCTCCTGACTTCAGGTCTGGTTTGTTAACTTGCCACTTATTCCTGAGTTGTAGGGTTTGGATGTAATATCTCCTCCATCTGTCCCAGAAAGTGTTGGCTAGGCATTGCACCTGTCTCCATTGACGTATGAAAAGGTCTTTATCAGTAAATTCTCCATTTTTGAGTGAGCAGAGTTGCAAGTGTCAGCAACATGGGGTCCTTTGGATCATTAGTAACTGGGATCAGAGGTCTAGCATTTATGATGGCTGAGACCTCAGCCATGAAAGTGGACAGATATTCATGCGTGAGTCTGACATTTCCCATTTGAAAGAAAATAGAATCCAAGATCTTGCGGGCTACACCTATCATTCTTTCCCACACATCACACATATGGGAAGAATGAGGAGGGTTAAATGTCCAGGTACATCCCTGTTGATTGAGATACCTTTCCACGCTTTTGTTGTCTAGATTGGAAAGGATCTGAAGTTCCTAGGCCGCTCCAACAAAGTTGGTGCCCCTATCAGAGTGCATGTGCTTAACAGGACCTCTAATGGCAATGAAGCGCCTGAGAGCGTTGATGAAGCTGGAAGTGTCCATTGATTTAATCAACTCTATGTGAACAGCTCGAACAGTCATACAAGTAAAAATAACTGCCCAGCATTTGCTGCTGGCATGGCCTCCCCTGGTTTGACGAGTAGTAATGGACCAAGGACCGAATACGTCAAGACCAACACTTGTAAAGGGAGGATCTGAGTTAAGTCTGTCAGGTGGAAGGTCAGCCATCTTTTGGGTTTGTAAGAGTCCACAGAGTTTGTGGCAGGTAACGCAATTAAAGATACACTTGCTCACACATCTTTTTGCTCCTATTATCCACAGTCCAGCAACCCTCAAATCTCATTCAGTGAATAGCCAGCCTTGGTGTTTAACTTGACTGTGATAGTGTTGTACAAGCAGGGCAGTGACATGGTGCTGAGCTGGGAGAATGAGAGGATGCTTCTCATCATACTCCAAGGTAGCTTCTTTAAGGCGTCCTCCTATTCTCAAAAGGTTACTGCCGTCAAGGAATGGATCGAGTTTCCTTAAGACGCTGTCTTTAGGGATTGGCTTTTTGTTGTTAATACAGTCAATCTCTCTAACAAAGGTCTTTTGTTGCACAGTGTAAATGATCAGATGTTTTGATTGTTCTAGGTCAGTCACTGAGTAGGTATTTTTACAGCGGTGCCAGCCTTTGCAGTTAGTCCTTTTCCCGAAGGAACGGGCTATGTGAGATAAGGAAGTAATGGCTCTAATGAGTGATTTCCATATGGAAAATCTGGAGAACCGATGAGATTTGAGTCAGTTTTGTGAAGCCACCATGACTAATGCAGACACTTGTGGACAAACTTCTGCATCCTTGACTGCATCTACCAAGCTAAAGGTTTCCGATTCAGAAGTGTGTTCTGAATTGTACAGGAATGCAGGGCCAGTAAACCATGTTGTGTCCTTAAGACAGTTGGCTGGGACAGCTCTGGTCGCTAGGTCTGCAGGGTTGTGTTTAGTTGGAATAAAGTGCCACTGTTTTGGGTGTACGGATCTCCTAATCCTCAACACTCTATTACTGACGTAGGCGTAGAAGCGTCTGGTTTCGTTGTAGATGTACCCCAGGACTACTTTACTGTCAGTGTAGAACTCAGTGTCTGGTTTTCTCTGGAAATTACATTTAAGGGAGGCAAAGCGTTTAAGGACTTGTTCCTTGTTGTTAGGTAGACGCTGTCTATGGGGTCTAAATGGGAGAGGTGCAACCCAATTGTTTGACTCTTCCTTGGCTGTCTCCCTTTCCATTATTTGCAAGAAAAGTCTGTCTTCAAAGGACATTGCTACCTGCTGGTCTTCCTTTGGTCTATGAAAGACTGTACACCCTAGGTGGTCTGGGTCACTGTCACAAGCGTGGTAATCTGTGTCTGGGTCTACAGAGGAACAAGGTATGTGAGTACTACCTGGAAGTTCTTTTGTGATGAAGCTGTTGTGACATGGTTGCAAGGAGGAAGAACGTCCTTTGTCAAGTACATTAGTGATCATGCTACTGACCGTGGTGGGTCTGTGCACAGTCTTTAGGCAGACGTCCCCTGCGATGACCCACCCCAGGTCAAGTCTTTGGGCAAAGGGAGCATTGCGGGGACCATTAATCTGTTCCCTTACTTTATGAACCTGCAAAATGTCTCTTAACTAGGGATGAGCCGAACACCCCCGGGTTCGGTTCGCACCAGAACCTTCGAACCGACCGAAAGTTCGCGCGAATTTTCGAACCCTATACGTTATAATGGACGCGAACGTTCGAAATCAAAAGTGCTAATTACAACGGCCAATATGCATGTTAATGTCATAAAACAGGTTTGGGGACCCGGGTCCTGCCCCAGGGGACATATATCAATGCAAAAAGAACTTTTAAAAACTAACGTTTTTTCGGGAGCAGTCATTTTAATGATGCATAAAGTGAAAAAAAAAAAGTGAAATTTTCCTTTAAATATGGTACCTGGGGGGTGTCTAAAGTATGCCTGTGAAGTGGCATGTGTTTCCCGTGTTTAGAACTGTCCTTGCACAAAATGACATTTGTAAAGGAAAAAAAGAAGCCATTTAAAACCACTTGCGGCTTTAGGTTTGTTCTTAAGTAGAATCTGAACAGGTACATTATGAAGTGTAGCTCCATCCCAAAAAAATCTATTTTTAAGCTTTTTGGAGAACATAGGGAGGGGTTATCACCCCTGTAACATTTGCTGTCTTTGCACATCTGTTCAGAACATGTCACCTAACTTTCCGTCCCAATGACAAATGTTTTTGGAAAAAGTGGTGTTTTAATTGAAACAAGGATTGGTGATAAAGTATCAGTAGAGAGGAGATACCTTTTTCCCAAATTAAATCTAACAGGATAGAATTTCCCTTCCTAGGGGTAGATTTCCTCTCACTTCCTGTTTTCTCTTTCCATTTGCAAGTAGGAGTCGTTTGTAAGTTGGATGTTTGAAAGTAGGGGCCTGGCGTATATACTCTGCAGAAATTTGCCCTATTAGATGTTGGTGTAGCCACAAGACTGGTGGGCACAGGAATGGGCCCTGCTGTGAGTTAATAGATCAAGATTTGTAATTGCATGCACCTGTTGAACAGGGCAGAAAAATTGGGGGTGGTGGTGGTGGTGGTGGACGGTGTTGCCACAAGACTGTAAGCTCTCACAGTTACTCTTGGTGGGCGCAGGAATGGGCCCTGCTGTGAGTTATTAGATAAAGATTTGTAATTGCAAGCACCTGATGAACAGGGCAGAAAAATTGGGCCTTTGGCGGTGGTGGTGGACGGTGTTGCCACAAGACTGTAGGCCCTCATAGTTACTCTTGGTGGGCGCAGGAATGGGCCCTGCTGTGAGTTATTAGATCAAGATTTGTAATTGCAAGCACCTGATGAACAGGGCAGAAAAATTGGGCCTTTGGCGGTGGTGGTGGACGGTGTTGCCACAAGACTGTAGGCCCTCATAGTTACTCTTTGGTGGGCGCAGGAATGGGCCCTGCTGTGAACTATTAGATCAAGATTTGTAATTACCCGCCCCTGTTAAACAGGGCTGAAAAATTGTGCCTTAGGCACTGGTGCTGGTGCCACAACACTGCAACCCCTCACAGATACTGTACTTGGAGCACAGCAGTCACACGTGTTGCGAAGCATTTTTTTAAAAATTTGTAATTACCCGCCCCTGTTAAACAGGGGCTGAAAAATTGTGCCTTAGGCACTGGTGCTGGTGCCACAACACTGCAACCCCTCACAGATACTGTACTTGGAGCACAGCAGTCACACGTGTTGCAAAGCATTTTTTTAAAAAATTGTAATTACCCGCCCCTGTTAAACAGGGGCTGAAAAATTGTGCCTTAGGCACTGGTGCTGGTGCCACAACACTGCAACCCCTCACAGATACTGTACTTGGAGCACAGCAGTCACACGTGTTGCGAAGCATTTTTTTAAAAAATTGTAATTACCCGCCCCTGTTAAACAGGGGCTGAAAAATTGTGCCTTAGGCACTGGTGCTGGTGCCACAACACTGCAACCCCTCACAGATACTGTACTTGGAGCACAGCAGTCACACGTGTTGCGAAGCATTTTTTTAAAAAATTGTAATTACCCGCCCCTGTTAAACAGGGGCTGAAAAATTGTGCCTTAGGCACTGGTGCTGGTGCCACAACACTGCAACCCCTCACAGATACTGTACTTGGAGCACAGCAGTCACACGTGTTGCGAAGCATTTTTTAAAAAAATTGTAAGTACACGCCCCTGTTAAACAGGGGCTGAAAAATTTGCCTTAGGCACTGGTGCTGGTGCCACAACACTGCAACCCCTCACAGATACTGTACTTGGAGCACAGCAGTCACACGTGTTGCGAAGCATTTTTAAAAAAAATTGTAAGTACACGCCCCTGTTAAACAGGGGCTGAAAAATTTGCCTTAGGCACTGGTGCTGGTGCCACAACACTGCAACCCCTCACAGATACTGTACTTGGAGCACAGCAGTCACACGTGTTGCGAAGCATTTTTTTTTATAAAAATTGTATGTACACGCCCCTGTTAAACAGGGGCTGAAAAATTGTGCCTTAGGCACTGGTGTGGTGGCATGGATCATTGAGGAGGAGGAAGAGGATAGTCAGTGAACATAAGAGGACAGTCACTCAGCATCAGCATAGGCAGTCTTGAAGGGATGTGATATTAAAAATTATTTGGTTATATCCGCCTCAGGTGCCTGATAGCTGGTGGTGATCCAAGACTGATTCATTTTGATGAAGGTCAGTCGATCAACCGAGGCGGTGGACAGGCGCACCCTATGATCGGTGACAAATCCTCCAGCAGCACTGAATGTGCGTTCGGAAAGAACGCTGGAGGCAGGACAGGCCAGTAGCTCAATTGCATACTGTGCAAGCTCTGGCCAGTGATCCATCCTCAGGACCCAGTAAGCCAGAGGATTTTCGGTGGGAAAGGTGTCCAAGTCTGACCTTGCCCCAAGGTATTCCTGCACCATGTATATCAGACGCTGGCGATGGTTGCTGGAACCGATCATACCTTGGGGCTGCGGACTAAAAAATTGTCTGAACGCATCGGTCAGACGTCCACCTTCCCCACCGCTCCTTCTGCTACTGACCGAAGCCTCAGCAACTCGTCGCCCAGGACCAGGAGTTTGTAGCCTCCCAGTTTCTGGGAACGCGTTGCACAGACCTTTCTGCAAGGCCTCCCTGAGATGTCTCATCCTCTGCTCCCTCTGCGACGGCAAGATAAGGTCCGCAACCTTACCCTTGTACCGCGGATCAAGGAGAGTGGCCAGCCAGTAATGGTCCCTCTCCTTGATCCGAAGAACACGAGGATCCTTCCGCAGGCTTTGCAGGATCAGGGAGGCCATGCAGCGTAGGTTAGCTGAGGCATTCGGTCCGGAGTCTTCTGGGTCACTGAGGATGACATGATCGCCAGCCACCTCCTCCCAGCCACGTACAAGTCCACTGGTTTGTTGGGACTGTACATCATCCCTAAAAGACTGCTGCTGCTGATGCTGAGTGCCAGGCTCCACCTCCATGCTCACACAATCCTCCTCCTCCTCCTCCTCCTCCTCCTCCTCATCCTCTTCCTGTGTGATGGGTGGGACAGAAGGAACACTGTCCGGATAAAGGGGGCCTTGAGAGGCAAGGAAGTCCTCCTCTTCCTGCCTCTGTTCTGCCTCAAGTGCCCTGTCCATTATCCCACGCAGCGTATGCTCCAACAGGTGGACAAGAGGGTCAGTGTCACTGATGCATGCACTGTCACTGCTCACCATCCTCGTGGCCTCCTCAAATGGTGAGAGGACAGTGCATGCATCCCTGATCATGCTCCACTGACGTGGGGAAAAAAAACCAAGCTCCCCTGACCCTGTCCTGGTGCCATAGTCGCAAAGGTACTCATTGATGGCCCTCTGCTGCGTGTGCAGTCGCTGCAGCATGGCCAACGTTGAGTTCCACCTGGTGGGCATGTCACATATTAGGCGGTTCTTGGGCAGGTTCAGCTCCTTTTGCAGCTCAGTCAGCCGAGCACTGGCATTATAAGATCGGCGGAAATGCACACAGACTTTCCTGGCCTGCCTTAGGACATCCTGTAAGCCTGGGAACCTGCCCAAGAACCGCTGCACCACCAGGTTGAGGACGTGAGCCATGCAGGGCACATGGGTGAGCTGCCCCTGTCGCAGGGCGGTGAGGAGGTTGGTGCCATTGTCAGAAACGACCATTCCTGGCTTAAGCTGACGTGGCGTCAACCACCTCTCGGCCTGCCCCTGCAGAGCTGCCAGAACCTCTGGCCCAGTGTGGCTCCTGTCCCCCAAACACACCAGCGCAAGCACGGCATGGCATCTTTTTGCCTGCGTACTTGCGTAGCCCCTTGTACGCCTACGGAGCACCGCTGGTTCCAAGGACAGAGCACTGGAGGAAGAAGAAGAGGAGGGGGTTTAGGAGAGAGGTGTGTCACAACCAGTAGCAGTAGTAGCGTTTTGGAGGCGTGGTGGCGGAACAACCTCCAACACTACTGCACCTTGTCCTGCATCCCTCCCAGCTGCCAATAGAGTGACCCAATGGGCCGTGAAAGAAAGGTACCGTCCCTATCCATGCCTGCTGGACCATGAGTCAGCGGTAATATGCACCTTACCGCTGACCGCCCTGTCCAGCGAGGCATGGACATTGCCCTCCACATGCCGGTAGAGAGACGGAATCGCCTTCCGTGAGAAAAAGTGGCGTTTGGGAACCTGCCACTGAGGAACCGCACATTGAACAAACTCACGGAAGGGGGCCGAGTCTACCAACTGAAAAGGCAGCAGTTGAAGTGCTAGCAATTTAGCCAAGCTAGCATTCAACCGCTGGGCATGTGGATGGCTGGGAGTGTACTTCTTTCTACGGTCCAGCAGCTGGGGCAGGGAAATTTGCCTGCTGCAATCGGACGTCGGTGTACTGCAAGTACTTGGTTGTGACACACCTAATTCTACACCTTCAGTCCTCTCAGAGCAGCTTTCAGAGAGGACTGAAGGTGTAGTGGGGATGGAGATCCCAGCTGATGAGGAGCAAGAAGAGGTCCGCTTAGTTCTTTGGTGTGGGTCTTTTATGTGTGCCTGCCAACGAGCTGCATGGCAGGTCGACATATGTCTGGTCATGCTTGTGGTGCCCAAGCGGCTGATGTTTTGGCCACGCGAGATACGCTTGAGACAAATATTGCAAATAGCAGTGGTGCGATCTGATGCACTCGTCTCAAAAAAGGCCCACACCAAAGAACTTTTCTGATAACGTGCAGAGGCAGCGCCCTGCACAGGCGGAGCTCTGTGGTGTTGTACAGTTGCTGTGCTGGCCTCTACCTGGCCTCCAGGGGGCATCCTGCCTCGTTGGACATGTGACGCCGCATCCTCCTCCTCCTCGTCCTCCTCCTCATCCTCTCTCCCTTCAGGCACCCACGTGGAGTCAGTGACCTCATCATCCCCTCCCTCTTCACCACTAGAGCAAACCTGGCAGTAAGCTGCAGCTGGTGGAACAGTACTGCCAGATTCCTCAAGCTGGGTATCATCATCCGAGCCTTCGAATCGTTGGGCATCCTCCTGGAGCATGTACCCAACACTGTGCTCAAAGAGTTCGGGGGACTCCTCAGGAGGACATGGTGGGTCTAGGGAAGGGGTGGCTGATGATGCTCTGCCAGTACCCTGAGCCTGGGTGAGAGAGGATGAGGAGGATGAGGAGGGCTTGGTCATCCATTCTACCAAGCCTTCAGCATGATGCGGCTCCACATGTCCAGCTGCCGAAAACAAAGACGCGCGTGTCCCATGGCCACGTGCTGATGACGATGCACGACCACGTCCACGGCCACGGCCACGGCCACGTCCACTAGAAACAGAGCCTGCCTGCCCTGTGTTCTTGGCTCTGCACGCTCTGCCTCCCCTTGGCGGTCTTCCAGCCATTGTAGTCGGTAGTCCTGTGGGTGCTACTGAGAAGAATATATAGGAGCTCTGTGTGATGCCACTAACACACTAGAAGTCCTATGGGTGCTTCTGCAAAGAAAATAGAGGAGCTCTGTGTGATGCCACTAACACACTAGACGTCCTGTGGGTGCTGCTGAGAAGAAAATATAGGAGCTCTGTGTGATGCCACTAACACACTAGAAGTCCTATGGGTGCTTCTGCAAAGAAAATAGAGGAGCTCTGTGTGATGCCACTAACACACTAGAAGTCCTGTGGGTGCTTCTGCAAAGAAAATAGAGGAGCTCTGTGTGATGCCACTAACACACTAGAAGTCCTGTGGGTGCTGCTGAGAAGAAAATATAGGAGCTCTGTGTGATGCCACTAACACACTAGAAGTCCTATGGGTGCTTCTGCAAAGAAAATAGAGGAGCTCTGTGTGATGCCACTAACACACTAGAAGTCCTGTGGGTGCTTCTGCAAAGAAAATAGAGGAGCTCTGTGTGATGCCACTAACACACTAGAAGTCCTGTGGGTGCTGCTGAGAAGAAAATATAGGAGCTCTGTGTGATGCCACTAACACACTAGAAGTCCTATGGGTGCTTCTGCAAAGAAAATAGAGGAGCTCTGTGTGATGCCACTAACACACTAGAAGTCCTGTGGGTGCTTCTGCAAAGAAAATAGAGGAGCTCTGTGTGATGCCACTAACACACTAGAAGTCCTGTGGGTGCTGCTGAGAAGAAAATATAGGAGCTCTGTGTGATGCCACTAACACACTAGAAGTCCTATGGGTGCTTCTGCAAAGAAAATAGAGGAGCTCTGTGTGATGCCACTAACACACTAGAAGTCCTATAGGTGCTTCTGGGAAGAAAATATAGGCTCTGTGTGATGGGACTAACACACTTCAAGTCCTATAGGTGCTTCTGGGAACAAAATATAGGATCTCTGTGTGATGGGACTAACACACTTCAAGTCCTATGGGTGCTTCTGGGAAGAAAATATAGGTCTGTGTGATGGGACTAACACACTTCAAGTCCTATAGGTGCTTCTGGGAACAAAATATATGATCTCTGTGTGATGGGACTAACACACTTCAAGTCCTATAGGTGCTTCTGGGAAGAAAATATAGGTCTGTGTGATGGGACTAACACACTTCAAGTCCTTTAGGTGCTTCTGGGAACAAAATATATGATCTCTGTGTGATGGGACTAACACACTTCAAGTCCTATGGGTGCTTCTGGGAAAAAATATAGGTCTGTGTGATGGGACTAACACACTTCAAGTCCTATAGGTGCTTCTGGGAAGAAAATATAGGTCTCTGTGTGATGGGACTAACACACTTCAAGTCCTATAGGTGCTTCTGGGAACAAAATATATGATCTCTGTGTGATGGGACTAACACACTTCAAGTCCTATGGGTGCTTCTGGGAAGAAAATATAGGTCTGTGTGATGGGACTAACACACTTCAAGTCCTATAGGTGCTTCTGGGAACAAAATATAGGATCTCTGTGTGATGGGACTAACACACTTCAAGTCCTATGGGTGCTTCTGGGAAGAAAATATAGATCTCTGTGTGATGGGACTAACACACTTCAAGTCCTATAGGTGTTTCTGGGAAGAAAATATAGGTCTGTGTGATGGGACTAACACACTTCAAGTCCTATAGGTGCTTCTGGGAACAAAATATATGATCTCTGTGTGATGGGACTAACACACTTCAAGTCCTATAGGTGCTTCTGGGAACAAAATATATGATCTCTGTGTGATGGGACTAACACACTTCAAGTCCTTTAGGTGCTTCTGGGAACAAAATATATGATCTCTGTGTGATGGGACTAACACACTTCAAGTCCTATAGGTGCTTCTGGGAAGAAAATATAGGTCTGTGTGTGGGATGGGACTAACACACTTCAAGTCCTTTAGGTGCTTCTGGGAACAAAATATATGATCTCTGTGTGATGTGACTAACACACTTCAAGTCCTATGGGTGCTTCTGGGAAGAAAATATAGGTCTGTGTGATGGGACTAACACACTTCAAGTCCTATAGGTGCTTCTGGGAACAAAATATATGATCTCTGTGTTTTAATGGACTAACACACTTCAAGTCCTATGGGTGCTTCTGGGAAGAAAATATAGGTCTGTGTGATGGGACTAACACACTTCAAGTCCTATAGGTGCTTCTGGGAACAAAATATAGGATCTCTGTGTGATGGGACTAACACACTTCAAGTCCTATGGGTGATTCTGGGAAGAAAATATAGGTCTGTGTGATGGGACTAACACACTTCAAGTCCTATAGGTGCTTCTGGGAAGAAAATATAGGTCTGTGTGATGGGACTAACACACTTCAAGTCCTATAGGTGCTTCTGGGAACAAAATATATGATCTCTGTGTGATGGGACTAACACACTTCAAGTCCTATAGGTGCTTCTGGGAACAAAATATATGATCTCTGTGTGATGGGACTAACACACTTCAAGTCCTATAGGTGCTTCTGGGAACAAAATATAGGATCTCTGTGTGATGGGACTAACACACTTCAAGTCCTATGGGTGCTTCTGGGAACAAAAATATGATCTCTGTGTGATGGGACTAACACACTTCAAGTCCTATGGGTGCTTCTGGGAAGAAAATATAGGTCTGTCTGATGGGACTAACACACTTCAAGTCCTATAGGTGCTTCTGGGAACAAAATATAGGATCTCTGTGTGATGGGACTAACACACTTCAAGTCCTATGGGTGCTTCTGGGAAGAAAATATAGGTCTGTGTGATGGGACTAACACACTTCAAGTCCTATAGGTGCTTCTGGGAAGAAAATATAGGTCTGTGTGATGGGACTAACACACTTCAAGTCCTATAGGTGCTTCTGGGAACAAAATATATGATCTCTGTGTGATGGGACTAACACACTTCAAGTCCTATAGGTGCTTCTGGGAACAAAATATATGATCTCTGTGTGATGGGACTAACACACTTCAAGTCCTATAGGTGCTTCTGGGAAGAAAATATAGGTCTGTGTGATGGGACTAACACACTTCAAGTCCTATAGGTGCTTCTGGGAACAAAATATATGATCTCTGTGTGATGGGACTAACACACTTCAAGTCCTATAGGTGCTTCTGGGAAGAAAATATAGGTCTGTGTGATGGGACTAACACACTTCAAGTCCTATAGGTGCTTCTGGGAACAAAATATATGATCTCTGTGTGATGGGAATAACACACTTCAAGTCCTATAGGTGCTTCTGGGAACAAAATATATGATCTCTGTGTGATGGGACTAACACACTTCAAGTCCTATAGGTGCTTCTGGGAACAAAATATAGGAGCTCTGCCTGCCTGCCACGAACACACTACAAGTCCTATAGGTGCTTCTGGGAACAAAATATAGGAGCTCTGCCTGCCTGCCACGAACACACTACAAGTCCTATAGGTGCTTCTGGGAACAAAATATAGGAGCTCTGCCTGCCTGCCACGAACACACTACAAGTCCTATAGGTGCTTCTGGGAACAAAATATAGGAGCTCTGCCTGCCTGCCACGAACACACTACAAGTCCTATAGGTGCTTCTGGGAACAAAATATAGGAGCTCTGCCTGCCTGCCACGAACACACTACAAGTCCTATAGGTGCTTCTGGGAACAAAATATAGGAGCTCTGCCTGCCTGCCACGAACACACTACAAGCCCCTCTTTCTAAATCAATCTTTCTAAATGAATCTATCTAACTCAATCTCTCTAAGTAAATCTCTCTAACTAACTAAATCCAGCAGAGTGTCACAGAACTATCCTGCTCTATCTACGCCGGAACAGCATGTGACCGGCGCAGACGGCGTGGCGGCCTTTTATAGGGGGGGGGGCGTGTACTAAAGCCCCTGAGCTGTAATTGGCTACAGGCGTCCTGCCTGTAGCCAATTATGGCTCTTCGAGTTTCCGGCGCTGTGATTGGCCAAGCATGCGGGGCATGCTTGGCCAATCATCAGCCAGCAATGCACTGCGCCGGCCGCGCCGGCCGCAATGCATTGCGGGGCCGCTCGCCTCACCCCAACGTGATGCGCGCGGCCCAAATAGTTGTGGGCTCGCCGAGCGAGCGAACACCCGGTGCTCGATGCGAACAAGGGGTCGCATCGAGCACCGGGCCCATCCCTACTCTTAACAGGAGGAGCATTAACTGAGCTTGCTCGTCATATTCTGGTAGGAGATGGGCCATGCGTTTTAGAGGAGGTTGGTGAATTGCTGCATCTGGTGTAGGGATTTCTGACCGGTTGTCAGGAATCTGGTTGCACTCGAGTATGGTGGGTAAAGGTAGGCGAGTCCGACCGTCTATGGACTCTATATAGAAGGCGGTGGCTTTTCTCCCCGCCGTCTCAACAGTACACGCACAAGTCTTTAGGGAGTAAGGGGAGCTTGGACCCCTGACACCGAAGGTGTCAAAGAATGTGGATCTAGCCATAGAGTGGTTGCTTTGGTCATCTAAGAGTGCATACATCTTGACAGCTTTGTTTCTGTGAGCCATTGGATAAGCTCTAATAAAACAGATCTTTGTACAAGACCTACCGCCTGCAGGATCTTTGCATACCTCAGTACACTGTGAGGTAAACACTGAGATGTTTGAACCAGTGTTCTCTTGCTCCCCGCCATGCTCGTGGGTATCGCTAGCTCACTGGGCGGTCCAAGGAGCAGGGCCTGGAGGTAGTCCTGAGTTGTGGTCTGTGTTGTTACACTCTGTGCATGATACACTAACCTTGCAGTCCTTGGCAAAGTGTGATGTGGATGAACAACACCTTAAGCATATGCGGTGCTCTCTTAAGAAGGTTCTGCAATCTTCTAGAGACTTTTCCCTGAACGTCCTGCATTTTGGTAGAGGGTGCAGCTTCCTGTGTAGAGGGCACTGCTTGCTAGGATCTCCGACTTTGTCTTCTGGGTGAGCAATGTTGGAAGACCTATAGGAAAAATCTGTAGGAGAAACATGAGACTTGTTCACTGTCACTGGCATCCTGTGCTGTTTCAAGCTAGGGGGCGTGGCTGATGGCAGCATAAAGTCAAAGCTGGGATCATTCAGGAACTTAGCTTGCTCTGAAACAAAGTCTACAAATACGTTGAATGGTGGAAATGGTACCCTTTCTTATGTTTAGAACCATATATGACCCACCTTTGTTGTAGGTCGTAAGGAAGCTTCAGAATTAAAGGTTTAATCCCTCTGGCCGCATCCAGGGAGGCGAGACCCGGCAGGTCTCCCTCCTCTTTAGCTAGAAGTGGTTCCTCTAGCAAGTCGGCTAATTCTCGTAGTTTGTGATAACCCTTGCTAGGTATTCTGGGAAAGTCCTCAATCCTTTTAAAAAGTGCATGCTCTATAGTCTCTGTCGAGCCATAGCACTCTTCTAATCTGCTCCAAATATTTTTAAGACCAGTCTCTGGTTGTTTTTTGTTAATGTTCCTGATTCTACTGGCATGTTCGGCAGAGTCCTTCCCAAACCATTGGACTAGGAGGTCTATTTCATCGGCGTGAGACAGGTCTAGACCTTTTATGGTATTTTGAAAGGACAACCGCCAGGCTTTGTAATTTTCTGGCCGATCGTTAAACTTTACAAGTCCTTTTGTGATTAAATCACTTCTGGCGAAGAACTTGGCAAAGTCTGTTATAACTTGGTTGGTGTTAGAGCATGTTGGCGAGTGTGGTGTGCGACCATACCTGTCAGAAGTTTCTGCTTTAGGCTCTCTTGTCTCGTATCATTGTGTAGTAGAAGGGTTATTCTGA
The DNA here is from genome assembly GCA_028564925.1 of Lithobates sylvaticus. Lineage (NCBI taxonomy): Eukaryota > Metazoa > Chordata > Amphibia > Anura > Ranidae > Lithobates > Lithobates sylvaticus. Next base: position 263,533,597 of record CM053027.1, on the reverse strand, counting down.
TGCTGGTTTGGAGGTTGAGGGTCGTGGCGCGCAGAGACGTAGGCTTGATCTGTAATGTGCTGGCAGGAGTTCTGCTGCTTGTCTGAGGTTGCTCTCGTTGATTTGAAGTGTGCAAGTACTCTGAAGTGCGTTGCGAGGGACTCGGCTCTCCTTGTTCGGAGCCAAGCACATTCATGCGTTTACCACTGAGGCTCACGGCTGCTTCAAGGGCTTCTGCTTCAGCTATGGCAATTGCAGCTTCCTTTTCTGTAGTGTGAGCTTCTCCAGTGCGACATCTAGAAGTGTTTGTTCACACGTTATAGAGGCTTCATCTTGGGCTTGCTTGGCTTCTATTGCGGCCCTATCTTGTGCTTGCTTGGCTTCTATTGCGGCCTTTTCTAACTTCAACTGCATTTCTTGTTCGGCAAAGGTAGCTCGCGTCTTTGCTGCTTCGGCTTTCCCACGGGCTATGGCGGCTGCAACACTAGCTGTCACCGACTTACTGGAACCGTAAACTCATGACCTGGTTTTGAGTGAGGATGTGTTACTGCGTGACATGGCTGCTTGACTGAGTAGCGGCCTGTGGGAGCAGTAAGCGTATAGGGCTGCAGTCTCTGTATGCTGCTTGGCTGTATTAAAGTGGTTGTATAGACGATTGCAGACTGTAGCTCTTCTGTGTGGGCCAAAACCTCTTCCCCTTCTGCACTATCCTTAGTGTTCCTGGACGGAGTTTTACTGTCCTGGCCTCGCCCCCGTACTCCCAGAGTCTATGGGTAGCTATCCAGGCAGATAACCTTTTTCTGCACACACAATAATTGACTGCTGATTCTTGTCTGTGTCTTTTATTGGCACGTTGCAGATTTTAATATACACGTGAATGACACATGTGATATGCGGTAAAACTGGAAACAACAAGAATAATATAACATTACCATACAATAGTAAACATCATATAAAATAGTAACTAAAATGACTAACTCCTTTCCCTGATATCTTGTGGAGGAGGAAAATAAATGTTGCTTACCTCCGATGCCATGGATGGGGAGAGATAGCATCTAGGCTGCTGTCATGATATTGAACATGTTTATCCCTGTGGCTGTTTCACTTCCTGACTAAAGAGGATATGACGATTTTTACATCACTTCCTAAGTAGCTGGATAATTTCTCTTATAAACTATATTAATGTTTGGTCAGTAGGTGGCGCAAGAGTAACAGCTAACCTAGAACAAACATCATTTATAGCTTGATAATGCAACAACACAATACACAAATTAAATGACAAGGTGAATTCTCTTTTTCTGAATGTTAGGAGAGAGAAAGGTATCCTGGAGATGACAAAGGTACTATATTATTGTTCAGACAACAATTTAACTTAATAACTGCAATAATAAGCAATTTATCACTCTATTAAAAGTAAGTCGGTAATAAAAAATAGTAGATCAAAAAAAAAAATAGTAGATCAAAAAAAAAAAATAGTAGATCAAAAAAAAAAAAGTAGTAGATAAAAAATTTTTTTCCCGCAAAACAAAAATTCAGGAGTCAGCGATAAACAACTCAGAGAGATGCTGACCAAGATTAGGGGTAAACTACAAGAAGTAGAGTATTGAGCATATAGCCACACCGTATGTTTCTATAAAGCATATCAGGTAACGGGTAGGAGCATTTCACTTGTATTTGATCCTGCTTTGTTCACGGTTTTGTCCGAAATGGAACAAATTTGGTTTTCCTCTTAAGGCAGTGGTATTTTGTGGAAGATCAACTATGATACCCCATGATTGGAGTAATTGCATGCCGCTTTCAATGGTGGATATGGCAAAAATTTTCCCATTTTAGGTGGTCAGTATAGTAGCTGCGTGTCGCCATTTATATGTTATCTTGTGGTTTGACAAGGCCTTTGTTACAGTTTTGAGCTGTCTTCTCATTTGTAGTGTAAATTGCGAGAGATTCGCGAATAATTGGATTTCCGAGTATGGTGGTGGAAGAGTATTTAGTTCCCTAGCTTTGGAGAGGATTTGCTCTTTGGCTTGAAAAAAGTGGATCCTTAGAATGACATAGGGAAAAAAGACGGTTGCGCTAATAATAACAGACTATAAGAATACTGGTGAGGTATGATATACGTCTAAATGATTGTGGAAAAACATTGATTGTACAAGTGCAAATAGTGATCTAGGAAAGCCATATTTGTGGCAAAATAGAGTGTGAATCATAAACACCCTCAATATTGTTAATCAAACCATATCAGGATTGAATACCAAGAAGTAAAAATCCAATAAAAAATGTATAATAAAAATGTAAATAAAAAAATGTATATTGAGAAATATATATTGAAAAATAAAGTTCACATGGAGAAGTGCAAAGTCCACATAAGTGCTGTGCGGGGCTTAATAGAAGACCAACTGTCATCCGTGACTTCTTGTGAATGATCCCACCACCATCTGAATTTTAAGCTTACCAGCTGTTGACAGGACATACACCTGTGGCTATAACCCAGCCGAGGCCTTTTCCTCCTTGGATCCCTTCCGTCTGACCGATTGGGGCGTCTGTGTCAGTACAACACTGATCAGCCTGTCTCTCAAAGAGCCGTCAAGAGCTTCCCCTCGTCAAACAGTGATGATTGTGTGGGCCAGAAAAGAGGGAGAAAGGCAGACCATGGGTGAAATCCAATGATTTATTTAAAAGAACGCCGATGGCGTATAGACATCAAATACAAAAAATCAGATTTAAAAATTTGCGGCCGGGCGGCTGCAATAACACACGCCCGTGCTTGCCTGGGACGTATCGCGCGGTGATGTCAGCACGTCACTCCTCCCTACGCGTTTCGTCACAGAAATGACGTAATCATGGGGCATCGTGCCCCATGATTACGTCATTTCTGTGACAAAACGCGTAGGGAGGAGCGACGTGCTGACGTCACCGCGCGATACGTCCCGGACAAGCACAGGCGTGTGTTATTGCAGCCGGCCGCGAGTTTTTAAATCTGATTTTTTTGTATTTGATGTCTATACGCCATCAGCGTTCTTTTAAATAAATCATTGGATTCCACCCATGATCACTCACAAGAAGTCACGGATGACATTTGGTCTTCTATTAAGCCCAGCACAGCACTTATGTGGACTTTGCACTTCTCCATGTGAACTTTATTTTTCAATATATATTTCTCAATATACATTTTTTATTTACATTTTTATTATACATTTTTAATTGGATTTTTTTCTTTTACTTCTTTGTATTAAATCCTGCTATGGTTTGATTAACAATATCGAGGGTGTTTATGATTCACACTCTATTTTGCCACAAATATGGCTTTCCTAGATCACTATTTGCACTTGCACAATCAATGTTTTTCCACAATTATTTAGACGTATATCATACCTCACCAGTATTCTTATAGTCTGTTATCATTAGCGCAACCGTCTTTTTTCCCTATTTTTGATTTGTTTATCACATGTGGTATTGCTGCTATTGTTTTCACTGTTTACGTCCAGCGCAGTTTTTTGTTGTATATAACCTTAGAATGACATCCCTAGGAATCGATTCTTCTAGATGTCTTGGTGTGGGAATTCTATGAATTTGGTCGATGGTGAGTTCAATCGGTGACAATTCCGGTAATAGTGTAGAAAACAGTGTATTGGCAATGCAAGTCCATAGGTAGAACTGACTCTGGTATTCCTCTCATTTTAATATTATTTCAACGAGAGTGGTCCTCGAGATCTGCCAATTTCACTTTGACCCATACAGAATTATCCTTTTGTTCTGCATAAGCATCCACTAACTCATTCACTGTGTCAGTGCATTCCTCCATTTTGTTTTCAACATATTGTAATCTGCCATCCATTTGTTTCATATCAAGAGAAAACTTGTGGATTAAAGATGATAGATTGGACACAATGGATGATTGTAATGATACTAGCATATCTTTCATTGTGGTATCTAGTACCGGCTGACCTGATGTTGGAAAAGCTGCTATGGATGACTGTAATGAGGACATAGCTTTATCATTATGCAGAACTGAATTAACAGCTGCAGCGGCCTGGTAAGATGAATCCAGCTTCATCCTTGATTTAGCAGGTCCCTGAGAGGTTGGGGATAGATGAGAGGAGTCACTGGGATATGAGGATGATAATTCTTCATCCATTTCAGGTGGATGGCAATCAGGGAGATTAGGATATACCTTATTATTTTTCCTCACAGCTCCGGCGGCGCCATCTTGGATTTTAGTCAGTGCTCCGCTCTACTTAAATGTGAAAGATATCAGCCTTTTTGGTCTCTTTTCCTGTCCTCTTTTGCGGGACATTATGGTCCCTGGTGATTCCGGAATGCAGTGGGGTAATTATTAGCTGATTTGGGTAATGATATTGCCCGTTATATGCTGTAAAAACGTCTGGCCGTGGAGAGCTCTGGGCTTAAGCGGCCATCTTCCTCAGCGCGCAAGCCACGCCCCTCGTAACTGGCCAAATTTTGATCTGTTTATGGCCAGCTTAAGTTGCATCATTTACCATTACATTTTAAGGTAGAACAGATAATTAGTGTTAATTGCATTATTATATTAATTATATAATATACAGTATAGTGCCTTTTACACTGCTCTATTTTCTTTTGATTTAGTCTTTAATAAGGCAAAGAGCAGCCAAAGAACATACCATTCAATGTTAAATCATATTGTATCATTCCAATTACTTTATAATTAATCAAATTGAATTGATTCTTATGGGTTACTTCAGAACATTGCTCTTTCCTTTTATTAATCTATTATTGCCGGCATATATGCCATATTGGTATATAAAGGAATATCTAGCACCTAACATTTAGTTCATTAACATGTGTTTAAGCTTTATTCACAGTCATGTCACAAGCTAAACTTTCTGTTATGTGCCTCGTTTGTCTGAAATAAGTGCTGTCTGTGCTGTTCCCCAGCAGTCACTCATAGTGTCTTGAAGTGAAACTGATTGGCTACTGTAAGATAGCACATAACGTTTTTTCATTAAACACTGATAAATGAGTATTGACATTTTAGTGTTCAATTGCACTTTTAATTAGATATTTTATTTAATCAAGATAACACAATGGCAGAAGCTACATACTGTAATTGATTTATTTATTTTTTAATGGAAAAACAAGACGACCCAGCCAATTATTGTCTCATCTCGCTTTTGAACTCAAATACTAAAATATATTCCAAGCTTCTAGTAAATCGGCTTGCCACCCTTATCCCTCTTCTAGTTCATAATGACCAAGTTGGCTTTATTATGGGCAGACAGGCCTCCAATGGCACTAGAAAATTCTTGGATCTTTTACAATTGTCTGAGCAACGTTGAATGCCTTCTCTGCTCCTCTCCTTAGATGCAGAGAAGGAGTTCAACAGGGTTCACTGGGGCTACCTATCAGCTGTTTCAGATAAATTTAGAATACTAGGACAAATAAATTCAGCTATCCAAGCTTTATACACTGCCCCAAGAGTCTAGTCTCTGGCTTTCTTTCTAAACTATTACAAATCACAAATGGCACCCATCAAGGATGCCCCCTCTCCCCCCTCATATTCGCCCTCATCATGGAACCACTAGCCCAAGCCATACGATCTGACCGAATGATATCTGTAGTCAAGATTGGAAACAAAATAGGCTTATACATCGACAATGTACTACTATAATTAACAAATCCGCTCACATCTCTCCCTGCACTACAAGATATGTTAGATAGTTTCAGTAAGGTCTCACTCTATAAAATTAATCACTCAAAATCTCAGATGATAGAAAAATATGCCTAGATAGCCACACTAAATTTGAGATATTCCTAGAAACTACTACCCCCTGGCTGCAAGATCATAGATCTTTATCCCCTTCATAAAAATAGATTAGGCCTCTTATGAGTACCCCAAATTCTTAGTGCCTAATCACCTTATTTCTCCTCTGTTCATTTATATTCCAACTAAGATATCATACTATATATATTATACACTTTTTGAGGAGACCAGGTATCACCTGGAAATTTGATTTTCTATTAATATAAACCCACAGGATCCTCAGTAACAATATTCCTGTAGGTAATGTCACGTTTGCTTCATTAAGCACTATACTTGTTGTAATGCATTTAATCCCAATACTTTGTTTGATTTCTCGTTATACACGCTGTTGATATTGCATGCATTTATATTATTATGTGCTTTGTCATTTTTCCAAAATTTCAATAAAGAAAAAAAAAAAAAAGTACATTTAAACACCACATGTTGAAAATGCGTTTACTGGCATTTATTTTCTGCTGTAAAACAATGTTTATAATTTTTTAATACATTTTATTCTCCATAGATCTTTATAAAGGATCATGACATAGCTATACATACCGTAGCTGACAACCATGACATTTTTTCATATATTTTGTGTCTAACCAATAAAATAATAGAGATTTAATATAAAATAGATGGAAAATCCGAAACTTCACTGTTTCTAAATGTAACTGATTATAACTTATTAAGACGTGGGGATATTGTTCAAGTAGGTCACTTACTAGCTCTGTACAGTATCAACCCACAGCATTAATTGTCAGGCAAGGGAGCTTCTAAAAGTAGAAATATTGCAGAAAATTCAAGAAGACAAGAACAAATGACTGCATTAAAACTATAAAGAAATACTGCTATGACAAGGTTTTCCCGGTTTTGTCTAAATACATTGGATATAACATGTTGCTGGTACAAAGGACCAGAGCAATAAAGTTTAAAAGTTTATCAAATATGTTTATTGATAAAATCAAACATTTTAACAAGGTATGAAACATGTTGTACAGAATAAAATGTCAGTTTTGTCAGTTAACAATGACTAGGAATGGTAAACAAGCAAGAAGAAATAAGAAAGAAATAAATTCAATTCTGAGAATCTAACAAAGACCTGAAATTATCCATATAGATTACACATCGATGAGACAGGTCTGTGTCGAATATAATGATGACAGAAGTGTCAATGAGCGCGACGGATCTCTCCTGGCTTAGGTGGAGAGTAGTGGTCCATGGAGTATAAACAGGAGCTAGCATTTAGCAAGGGGATCCTCTGAACAAGTGTTCAGGTTGGAATGGAGACCTCGTCACTCTGGTAAGAGCGGATCGTTTTTGGGGGTCTATGTGGTCTTTTGTAGCGTTTTCCTATGTGAGGGGTGTGGGTATTGTACGACATAAGACGTTTGATGTTATCAGGGGTGTTTTACCAGGGGTAAGGTAGACAACTGGGTGGGGCGTTTGGAGGGGGGGATGGGGATAGAATGGGATAGGAGGTGTGAAGTGGGCCTATGTGGGTGGTAATGATGTCCACTTCCTGCCTCCCTCCCCAGACAGAGAGTACATTTTTGAATGATCTTTGTGACATGACAGTCATGTGGAGGGGGTGCGGTCTTCCTGGTGGTGGAATTTCAGTATTCCTGCAAAAGACAGTGAGGCGGAAGTGTAATACAACTGGGTTATTATTATGTGGGCCCTGTCTTAGTAGTAATCAAGTTGACAGGGTGTTCAGCTGGGTGAATTATGTGGTTGTTTGGAAGTGTGCCCAACAGGCCCACTTAATTCTGAAATTCTGTGGCGTGTCTCGAGAGCAGTGAATGAGCTCTTCCAATTCAGCTATTCTTTTGATTCTTCCAAACCATTCCTTGAGTGAGGGAATGGTTTGGGTCTTCCAGTGAACAGGAATGCATTGTTTTGCCGCGTTGATCATGTGCATTGCCAAAGATTTGTGGTAAGACGACTGAGGTAAATGCGTGTGGTGAAGGAGAAATTGGTGTAGGGTAAGATGTAAGTCATAAGATGTGACCTGGGAGGTGATGCGGTGGACTTCCTTCCAGAAACTCTGGATACATGGACATTGCCACCATATATGTAACATCGTACCCCTATCTTCCAGGCACCTCCAACAGGACTCCGGTACAGTGTGATTAAATTTATGGAGCAGAGATGGGGTGCAGTACCAGCGCAATTGTATTTTGTATCCTTTCTCTTGTGTTGATACATTCATTGAACCCTTGTGAATATTTTGGTATATGTTGGCCCAATCTGCCTGCAATAGGGTAATGGAGAGATCTCTTTCCCATGCTTTGCACATGTTTGAGTCGTTGGGTTGATGGTCCGTGAAGAGTAGGGAATAAGTTGCAGATATGAGATGGGTTTGGGGAGATGATTGTATGCAGAGTTTCTCAAAGGGCGTCAGGGTTCTGGAGCAGGGGAATTTTCTGTCTAAAGAACTCGAACAAGCAAGTGTGTGATCTGAGTGAATGTCCACGACGGAATGGGAGGTTAGTCATGAATCGTAGCTAGTTGGGGGGCCAAGTATAGTTTTTCACGTGCGTAGAAGTGGTGCGCTAGTACTCGGGTTTGTGGCCAGAAAATTTTGAGGAAACTTTTAGACATACCCGGGGGGAAATTTGGGTTCATTTTTATCGGGGTCATGGGTCCTGGTATAGATGAAAATGGGTGTACGCTGGCATGTTCTGTAAAAGAGGTTAATGGTGGGTTTGATCAGTGGGTGTCGACCCACTTCCGGGATAGTGTGACAATTGTGAATCCATGGTAGGGGGCCACGTCGTGAAGAAAGCCTCCAAGTCTACCCAGTCTTTTGTTGGGGCGTGTAAGTTCCAGTCAATAATGCGTGTCAGATGAACATCTTTGTAATAATTTTGTATATCAGGTAGGCGTATCCCCCCTAGATGTTTAGGCAGTGCAAGATGTGTATAGCTTATTCTAGGTTTGTGATCTCCCCAAAGAAATTTGGTACAGAGGCTTCTATATGTTCTGAAAAAGGTAGGAGGTATGTGAATAGGTACTGTTTGTAGTATATAAAGGATTCTTGGTAGTGCGTTCATCTTTAGGATTGCTGCCCTGCCAAACCACGAGAAAAGTGGTTTATTCCATTGAGTTAAATCTGTTGTTAGCTTGTTCAGCAGTGGTAGGTAGTTTTTTGTATAGAGATATTGAAGTTTGGCTGGGAGCTGTATGCCTAGATATGTGATCATGTCTGTCTTCCATTGGAAGGGGAAATTTTCCTTGCATTGTGCTACTAAGGGTGGGGGCAGGGTTATATTGAGAGCAAAGGATTTGGAAAAGTTGATTTTAAGATTGGAAATTCTGCTGAAACGTTGAAATTCTGCTAGTACTACTGGTATTGTGGTGTGTGGGTTTGTGAGAAACAATAATATGTCGTCTGCAAAAGTGGAAAGTTTGAAATCTTTTTGTTTTGGTCTTTATACCTTGTATGTCAGGGTTGTTTATAATGCTGTTCAGAAGAGGTTCTAGGGTAAGAATGAAAAGTATTGGGGACAGTGGGCATCCCTGCCTCATTCCGTTATGGATGGAGAAGGCATTCGACAGGGTATTATTTACTCTAATCTTTGCCGATGGGGATATAGAGGATATAGGGATAAGATAAAATTGAGCATGAGTGGACCCAGACCTATAGACTGCAGTACCGATGCCATGAAATCCCATGCAACCCTGTCAAATGCCTTCTCCGTATCCAGTGAGAGAAAGAAGCCTTGCTGATTGGATGACGTTATATGGTGGTGTAAGTTTATGGCTTTTATGGTGTTGTCCCTGTCTTCCCTGCCAGGGACAAAACCTACTTGGTCATTGGAGATGAGTGAGGGGAGAAATGGTAAAATTCTGTTGGCCAGTATCTTCGAGAAAATTTTTAAATCTACATTAAGTAGTGAGATAGGCCTGTAATTAGCTGCTTGCGTAGGATCCTTATCATCTTTGGGGAGTACCACTATATGTGCCTCGAGCATGTCACGGGATAGTGGGTTAGTTGGAGATATGGAGTTGAAGGCTTTCCTGTATGGGGAGCCTAAAGATTCCTTAAATGCTTTGTAGTAACCAGCTGGCAGCCTGGGCATTTGCCCGGTTTTAGCTGTTTCAGGGCCATATCCCATTCCTGTTGGGTGATCGGGCCCTCAAGGTTGTCAGCCATTTCCTGGGGTATGGTCTTAGGGCAGTGTTAGTCTTAAAACTGTTTGATTTTGTTTGCTCTGGTCTTGGGGGATTGAGCTGAAGGGTTTGAGCTCTCAATGATGTACAGTTTTGAATACAATTTTTTCAAATTCAGCAGCTATATCTGTGATTTTCGTGTAGATCTCCCCTTTGGGTGAGTGGAGTTTGTGTACTGTGTTTTTCGCTTTCTTGGTACGTAGTGCTTGGGCTAATAGGTGACCACTTTTGTTGCCGAATTCGTAAAAAAGCTTTTGCGTAAGCATATATTTTTTCCGGGAAACTCTACCCATCTCCTCTTATATCAGAGTTCTGGTTTCGATAAGTTCCTGGTGCGCGCGCTGGGCCAGGGTGCGTTTGTGTATTATCTCTAGTGCTTTTAGTTTGGTGAATAGGTCTGATAGCGTTTTACGCTTTTCTCTTTTGATTCTAGCTGTCATTGAAATTAGTTTTCCCCTCATAACGCATTTATGCTCTTCCCACTGTGTCATGCTAGTCATGTCAGGAGTGTTGTTTTCTTTGAAGTAACAGGTTAAAGCTTAAATCCACTTATTAATTATTTTTCCCCAATGTTAATAAAAGGTGCTAAACCACTATTCATCCTTTCCATGCTTCTCCATACTCTCTCAAGTTGAATAACCTTCAATATCTTTCAACCCAATTTCTGTGAGTATATACTGTCAATGACCCTGGGGTAATCAAGGAGCCTGGGCTCATTCTACAATACTAAGCACTGAGGACCATCCACCACTGGATAAGATATTCCATAATTCTTCTGGAAATGATGTACAGTTTGTAATTATGAATTGTAATACTTTATCAGACGAGGGAGGGGAAACATCTACCATTAAAAAAATAAAAATAAATAAAAAATTCTTCCCAAGCTATAATGGTCTCCTTTATGCTACGAAAATGAAATAACATTCTGTATATGTTGGTTATATTACTATTAAGATACTACTGCCATAATTATTTGTTTTTTCCAGTCTATTTTTTACTTTTAGTTATTCTAGGCACTTTGGGCTATTTCCACTCCTCCCACCACATTTTCCATAATATAGATTAAAGGAGAACCCTAAAAGTAAGAGTGAGACTGTCAGGACTTGGATCTGAACCTACAACCTTTTGCTGTGTCTGGCAGTATCTTTTCTTGCTAAGCCATGTAAGATCCTTGACTGCTCCCTGCCTGATTCCTTAGACAACCTTGCCTTATGACCTGTTTCTCTTTCTATATAAGCCATGTTTTTGCACTTCCTGTTTGCCAGATTATTATGCTCTCTCCAGCCAATATCTTGCTGTTGTCACTCCTGCTGCCGTCTGTATCTCTATTACTACTTAATACCAACTTGTTATTTGGCTACACTTCTGCTTGATCCCAACCTGCAACCACTTGTTATTGACCTTTCCTTTGTTTACTCATTATGCTTCTGCTTGATCCCTTCCTGCTACACCTGCTACTGGACTTTGGCTTGCTCACCTTCTGGTGGAGAGATCCTGAGGACTGTAGCCTGGTACTAACATGCAGCAAAATCTACAGTATTTCCACCATCAGGAGCTCATTATGGACCTGCTTGTATACCAATCCTGCTGGTTGGTGGGAGCCTCTCCACTGCTATAGCTACTGGTCTCTGAGCCTGACCCCTGACTATGACATAGACCCTCTCCTAATGGGCAATGTAGGCCCTTAGGTCTGGCAACCCAAGAACAGAATTATTGTTACTGAGGACCACTAGGTGGTTTAAATCCATAGAATCTTTCAGAACCTGTGGGTATATATTAGCGTATATATAGGTTTTCAATTATTATTTTTTTTAAATTGGTTGAACTGGATGGATTTGTGTCTTGTTTCAACATGACTAACTATGATCTCTATGGTTAAGCTCCGATAGGCGGAGCAAAATACATCAGAGAGAGGACTCAGGAGGAGCTCAAGGCTGAGGCTGTTTACAACGTTCATACCTCTTTTCACCTGTAGAGCTAGTGGTGTGCAACATTTCTCATCCCCTCATAACTTACTTTGTAACTGTGAAATATCAGTTTTGAGGAAGTAGACCCTTTAACTTTGTTCCTAGACATTTAGGTATATTAAACAAGCAGTTCATTCATTAGCCATAGAGAAAAAAGTAGGGCAGTGTATAGCTAAATGATTATCACTGCAGCACAGGTGGCCCTCAGTTTGAATCATGAAAAACAAAAATGTCCTGTTGATGGGGCTTTTTAGGCACTAGGATCACAGAATATATAGAAAATCTATTTGTAAAATCACATTTTTATTTATATATTACTGAGTTAAAGAAACACTAAACGCGTATCAGAGATTGTATATCTTCTTCATTAGGGGTATGAGAGGTAACATTTATCTAAAATATAAATATATAAATCAAGAAACATATATGCTAATCATGAATGTATAGTTTAGACATTATTGCGTCTCAGACTTACAATCAATCAAATGGTGTAATAGATTAAAAAACATTAAAAACAAAGTCTAAAAGATTCTGCTCATCTAGCCCCATCTTTGGAGTAATATCATTGTGCTAAAAGGCTAGTATTGAGGGGCTTCTCCCACAGGAGGGAAAACAGGTAGCACTGAGGCCTAGAAGACTCAATCCTATAAAGAGAAGGTATTTTTATGACAGCTAGGTCAAGAAAGACATGGAATATATAGATAATAAACCTTCAATAAGTGAATATGAGGTGGCCTACCTGCAACCAGAAGACAATCCTGGGCAGTAAGAGCCAGAGTATAAGAGTACATAGAGGGGGGCTCAAATCTGTATTAGCATAGCTGTAGTCTGCAAGGCGATAGGGATGGGCCGAAAAGACCCCTGTTCGGGTTCGCACCAGACCTTTCGAACACCGCAAATGCTCGGACCAGACTAACAAACCCATTAAAGTCAAAGGGGCCGAGCGTCAAAGATCAAAAGTACCAATTTTGAAGGCTCATATGCAGCTAATTGGGCATACAATGGATATAGGGGTCCGGGTTCTGCCCTGAGGGACATGCATCAATAAAAAAAGTTTGTGAAATACATTATTTTTAAATGAGCAGTGATTTTTTGATTTTTAAAGTGAAAGCATAAAAAATAAAAAATTCCAATATAGTGCCTGGGGGGGGGGGGGGGGTCCCCTTAGTCTACCTGTAAAGTGGCAGGTCTGTACCAGAATCTGCTGCAGCAATAATTGCATTTATAAAGCCAACAAAAAAAAAAAATTCCCTGCAAGCTGCCTTTATTTTGCTCAGCAACAGCTGGGGAGCCAGTGTGTATGATGAGGCCACAATATAGTGCACTGGGAAGAAGATTAGATATTTTTTGGATACATTATGGTGTCATTCCGGTGGCGCCTTCTCACTTTAACCCTATAGAGGTAATCTTGATAAAAGCAAGAATTGGCCTTGCTATAAAAAATTGCAATGATATGTACCTGTCAAACAGGTACAGACAAATTGGTCTTTGGGTGTCAGTGGCGCCTTCCCCTACTCTTGATGAAAGCATCTGGAACTTCCTCCTCCCAGCCACGTACTACTTCTAAGGGTCCTGGGTTTGGAAAGCCATTGCTTACAGATTGACGCATGTCTTCCTCTTCTTCGAAGCCTATGAAAGTGCCAGAATCCTCCTCCCTCATCCTCCTCCCCTCTCTCCTCATGTGTGTTCTGTGACATAGGAATGATGGTGTCTGGATAAAGTGGGCCTTGAGAGGAATGGAAGTCCTCCTCTTCCTCCTGCTGCTAGCCTCCGGTGCCCTGCCCATAATGCCACGCAGAGTCTGCTCCAGCAAGAACACAACAGGTATTGTGTCACTGATGCATGCACTGTCACGGCTCACCATCCTTGTGGCCTCCTCAAAGGGTGACAATACAATGCATGCATCCTTAATGATCAGCCATTGGCGTGGGGAAAAAAGCCAAGGTGGCCTGAGCCTGGCGTTGTGCCATATTCGCACAGGTACTCGTTGACGGCCCTCTGCTGCATGTATAGCCGCTGCAGCATTGACAAAGTTGAGTTCCCACTGAAATTCAGGCAACCAAGCACTGGCTGTGTATGAATGCCTGAAATGGCTACAAACTCTTCTGGCCATCTTTAGCACATCTTGCAACCCTGGGTACGTATTTAGGAAACGCTGCACCACCAAAATGACAGGCATGGCACATGTTTCAACTTTCCTGTAAGGGTGGACAGGAGGTTTGAGCCATTATTGGACTCCACCATTTCTGGCTCCAGCTGGCATGGTGTGAACCACCTCTGGGCCTGTCCCTGCAGAGCTGCAAGAATCTCTGTTCTGGTGTGGTTCCTGTCCCCTAAACACACCAGCTGAAGCACTGCATGGCACCTTTTAGCCTGACTCATGGAATAGCCCTTTGAATGCTTAGGGGATACCTGATGTTCACACAGGGGTAGAGCTCACAGGTCTGGCATCATCACCACCAGCTGTATGGAGACGTGGGGGCACAACAAGCTGCAGCACCGAGCCCTGTCCTGCAACCTTTCGAGTTGCAAGCAGCATTACCCAGTGTGCTGTGAACAAAATATATCATCCCTGCTCATGATTGCTGGACCACGTGTCAGCAGTAAGGTGAATTTTACAGCTGACTGCCTTGCCCAACGATGTCAGAACATTCTCTTTCACGTGATGGGTAGAGAGATGGAATGGCCTTACTTGAAAATTAGTAGCGATTGGGAACCTGCCATTGTGGTACAGCACATTTAGCAAATTCATGGAAGGGGGCAGAATCCACCAGGCTAAAAAGCAGAAGTTGGAGAGCCAACAGCTTTGACAAGCTTGCATTTAGATGCTGGGCATGTGGGTGGCAGGGACTGTATTTTTTTCCGCTACAGCAGATGGGGCAGAGTTTTCCGGCTACAGTCTACAGCTGGTGGTGTGCTGCTGGTAGATGTGCTGCTAGAACCTGGGACACCCTGTGCTATACTATCATTCCTGTCATTGGAGGCTGCTGAGAGGTAATGACTCAGTATAGCAGGGGCAGACTGAAGTGGGTAAGGAGGAGGAGGAGGAGGAGGAGAAGGGACAGATTTGTGTTTTTGTGTGGCTTTTAGGTGCTCTTGACAACAGGCTGAGTGGTTGCACATTAAATGCCTTGTTAAGCATGTGGTACCCAAATGTCTGGTGTTTTTTCCATGTTTGATGTGCCTGAAACACAGTTTGCAGATAGCAACAGTGCGATCTGCTGCAGATGTGCTGCAAAAGGCCCAGACAGCTGAGCTTTGGGGAGAATGTGATGGAATAGGGTGGCTGCTCTCTACTCTTTCTTGATGTCAGCCTCTTTGGGGTTGTGCTGCCTCACCTTCAGTTTCCTCCTCTGCTCTATCTTGCACCCAAGTCGCATCAGTGACCTCATCATCATTATTATCTCAATCTCCTCCATCATCATCATTACCACTGGAGACAACTTGGCAATGCGCTGAGGCTGGGGGAACATGAGTGCCAATTTGTCTACCAGTGTTCTTCCCTCTCTCTAGGCTCATGTTCCTGTCATCCTCAACCTCAAAATGAACATCTGAATCCAGTAATGGCTGGGCATCATCTAGGAGCAAGTAGGAGGGAGACGTTTATCAAGTGGGCGAAATTGTCACCACAACTGGTGAGTGTCTGAGACCACAGCTTCAGGTAATAGATGGATGCCTGCATATTTATAATACATGGTGTGTTTTTTCTTTTAGGTGATGTGGATGTTGTGGAAGAAGAATCTCATTTCACAAGTGAAAGTGCCCAGATCCTCATCCGGGAGAGAATGGGGTGCAATCGTGATTTAGAAAATATAAAGGAAAACATCAATGATGTTCAACAAAAAATGAAGAACATCATTGATGTTTTAGGCAGAATATAAAACACACACAAATTGTACTGTTTTCTCATGTATTTTTGCTTTTAAAAAAAAGATTTACATTTCTTTAAAAGCCAAATTTTGAAGATGCACACAGTGTGTCAACATGTGCTATCTACCATCACGGGATACCAATGTACGCGTTTTGTGCAGCCCCTTACTCCCAACTTAATTAGGTGAGAGAAGGGTTTGCACCCCCAAAACATGTCCATTGATCCCCCATGATGGGAGCTAGCACATGTTGACATTAGGCATGGGATCAGAAGGGAAATCCCCAGTTTGAATCCCAATTTGTGTGCATCTTCAAAGGCAATATCAACACAGTTTGGACATACTAATGTCTGATATTGCCTTCGTAAGGTCCTTTGTAAGGTCCTGAGTTGTGTATGGTATGCTTTGAAACATGCCTGTTTAACCAAAAAAGCATCTTTACAATGTGTGGCTTCTTCTTTCAATGCTCAATAGCAATTTTTGTAGTAAGTTGGTTTTTACAGTGACAATGGGGGTTATCCACTTTGCAGTACAAGTGCAGTTTTAGGGGAGTTTCATTTGCACTTGGAATTTTCTTTAGTAAATATTACCCACAGTGCTTTATAATTTGCCACAATCACACCATTTTCATGACTCCACAAAATTCATTCATGGTGCTGAAAATTATGAATATTTTTCTCAGTAATGCATTACATACATTAACAACAAAAATAAGGTGTGTGTAGCATACCCATAACATAATAATTATTAGCTGAAGAAGAGGTTGTCACCTAATGTATCAAATCAATTAAATGTTCACTATTTAAGAAAATGGCCAAAAAGAAAAGCCCATTGGAGTACATAGGAGACAGTTAAAAGAAACCCAGACAGTAAATCAAAGGAAATCTTCTTTCAGTTCAAGTTAAAAAATTGTTGATAAAATGTTTCGTAGCCTCCCTGGCGGTATTCCTGAGTCTGGCTCGGGGTGAGATTTTAGTACCAAAAGCGGTATTCCCGAGCCAGACTCGGGATCGCATCGCAGGATCCATGTAGAGGTTACTTACCTTGTCCCCTGGATCCTGCGATGTCTCCCCGCTGTGATCTGCGAGCCGCCGTGTATCGCTCGATTCACAGTGCTGCTGAGCTCCATTCCCTGCGAGCGTTGCGACGCACGGGGACGGAGTTCGGCGGCAAATTCAATAAGTAAAAAACACAGTATAGATACAGTATACTGTAATCTTACAGATTACAGTACTGTATCAAATAATTACACATCCCCTTTGCCCCTAGTGGTTTGTCCAGTGTCCTGCATGCAGTGTTATATTATAAATACTATTCTTTATGCCAGGAAACTGGAGATTGTCCATAGCAACCAAAAAATGTTATTATATTATATATATATATATATATATATATATATTATATTATATTATAATTTATGATTTTGTGTTTCAAACTTTATCATACCCGGGATGTCTATTAGACTCTTATTTGGACGGATTTAAGTGAATTATTTCTAATAATTACAGGCCTACAATATAAAATGCCAAATTTCCATGCAAAATAATGGTACCGCTTCCAGCACCTAAAATCTGAAATAATCATACCGCCAGGGTGGTTAAACAGTTTTTGGCATATAAATGGCCCCCCTACCCGCAAAGTACTCAACATACTTCTGTCTTACTTTGCGGGTGCTTTGGAGGGGCAAGCCAGGATGGCCAGCTTCAAGCACCGTCAGGGTTTCTTCTTGAAGTCCGGCCTCAGGCCCAACTGAGGCCACATAGTTCATTGAATTTCTCCTTAAAAAGTTGTGTAGAATGCAGCATGCAAGGATTATATGGTTAAAGGGGAGTTCCAGGCCTTTTAAAAGTCAGCAGCTACAAAATGTGTAGTTGCTGACTTTTAATAAACAGACACTTACCTGTTCCACGGTCCAGCGATGCGGCCGAACGGGGTGTCGCTCCTCTCCCCCTCTTCTTTGCCGGCGCCTCCATTGCCACTCAGGGCACCGGGCCGTGACAGCTTTCGGCTTCACGGACGGGCACGCACGGCGCATGCGCGAGTCGTGCTGCGCTCCCGGAGTGGATAGGCGATCTCCTGGGACCTTTCACGTGTCCCAGGAGATCGCCTAGAGGGAGGGAACGCCTAAGACAAAAGGAGCAGTCTTCTAGGCAGTTCCTGGACAGAAGGAGGAAGTGGGACAGGAAGTCCCCCTCCTAATGAAGCCCCCACCCCCCCCCCCCCAAAAAAAATTACATGCCAAATGTGGCATGTAAGGGGGTGAGGCGTGCTTAAAGCGGAAGTTCCATTTTTGGGTGGCACTCCGCTTTAAGTTTATATTCCGCCATGTTGATTGGTGTAAGGAATAGGCGGAACCGGCTGGTCATTATCCCAAAAGCGTTCTCAACCACTCTTCTGGCTCTGGCCAGATGGTAGTTATAAACCCTCTAGTCCGGGGGGGAGGTTCCTCATGGCTTCAAAAGGGTCGGCTGGTCAGAACGAACTAACAGAAAGCACTGAAAAACAGAAGGCCGGAGCTGAAAATCAGAAATGAGCGGACAAGAAAGCACTGAAAATCAAATATGTAATAGAAATACGAACCCACAAGCACAAACTGAAGAGCAGTAACGATCGTAAAAGCACAAGGCTGAAAAGCCCGAATCGTCTGTCACCAAACTTCTAATAACACGAGATTAGCAGAAGGAGCCCAAACGATGGCCCACTTGGTATTGAATTTCCTTTTTATAGTGCCGTCATACATGTACATCACCGTGTTCTTGACATTCGGAATTTCTGACCAACTTTGTGTGACCGTGTGTAGGCTAAACAAGTTTGAGGCAACATCCGTCAGAAAAAATCCATGGATTTGTTGTCGGAATGTCCGATCAATGTCCGATCATGTATAAGGGGCATAATTCAGAAAGGGGTACCACTTGTATGTGGACAATTATTACACAAGCGTGACACTTTTTAGTCACCTTTTTGATTGTGGAACTGGCGCATGTGGCACCGTGCAATCTAATTGTCGAGGCTTCCCCCAATGGCTTGTAGAATCCCGACTTAGACGAGAGAGAGAGCCTGCTTGAAATGTAATAATTTGTTAGCAGTGAAGTGGAGGGATACACGGAATGTTGAAAATGTTGCATGAAAAAAGAACATTACAATATATGCCCAACAAGGACCAGAAACTTACGGGTATGTTTCTGGACTTTGAGAATGATGCCTGCAGGTTTAGGTATCATCTTAGTATCATTCTTTTCATCCAGCAGTCAGCTTTCATGTAAATGCAATCCTAGCAGCTAATTAGCCTTTAAGCCCCATACACACGCGCGGATTATCCGAGGACCAGGTCCGTCGGATCCTGTCCGACGTACTTTGTCCGATGTTGGTGTTGCGTACACACGGTCGGACAACGTTGTCGGAATTTCCGGTCTGCAAGAACGTTGTGACGTAAGTCGTCTTCCACGAGACTAGAAAAGGGAAGTTCAGCACCACGTCAGGCACCCGTTGGGCTCCTTCTGCTGATCCCGTGTTTATCGCGAGTTAGTCGAAGTTTGGGGACTTAAGATTCGCGCTTCTCAGTTTTGTCACTCAGATCGTTACTGCTCTTCAGTTTGTGCTTGTCGTGCGTATCTGTTTATTAGTGCGTGGAGTCAGTTCGCATTTGTTGGTCATTGCGGCCTATATCTTGATATAGGACGCTTTGATTTGCACTGCTTATTGTCTGCTCGTTTCTGGTATTCATTTCGTTCTTTCAGGCCTTGCTGTTTATCGGTGCTTTCTGTTTGTCCGTTCTGACCAGCCGACCTTTTGTGAGCGATGTTTCCCGTACGTACTCGTTGCCGAGTTCGTGCTGTACGCGGAATTGGTGTCGGGCTTTTAGCTTTGAGCCAAGACCCGTCCATGAACAGAGTGACGAGGAGTATGTGGACCAAGAATTGGTTGCTTCAGCGTGATCAGTTCTCGCACATGCCTTTGCTTCGTGAGATTCGGGAGAATAATCCTGATGATTTCAGGAACTTTCTCCGGATGACGGACCCCGTTTTTCACCGTCTTTTGGCTTTGCTGACCCCTTTTATCAGCCGGCAGGATACCTGCATGAGACAAGCCATCACTCCGGAGCAGAGGCTTGTTGCTACGTTGAGGTACTTGGCGACAGGGAGAAGCCTTCAGGATTTGAAGTTCTCTTCAGGTATCTCTCCCCAGGCCCTGGGAATCATTATTCCAGAGACCTGTTCTGCCATCATCCAGGTCCTGCAGGAGGACTATATTAAGGTAACATTTCTACTTTACTATTCCCTTCTATGTATGCTCTGTTTGCTAATGGCTTGTATTTTTGACCTCCTTCCCTAATTACCATGATTGCAATATGCTCTAATATGCTGTGCCCCTTTTCTCCTTCATGCATTTTTCCCTTCACTTACCTCCCCAGCATGCTCTTCTGGCCAAATAGACACCTATGGCCTAGTCACTTAAGCAATGTATTTTGTCTGCTGCATAGTATTGTTTGTACAAATGTTTGCTGTGTGGTTTACTTCATGTAGAGCCCCTTTTTTTCCCCTTTTTGTTGGGGGGGGGGGTTGCCAAATGCATTCTTAACCCCCTCCCCCAACTGCTCTGTCAGATGGTACCAATCCTCTATCTGCTGGCTTTCCAAAGGTCAATAGACACTATATACCTACCTCTTTATCTTTAGGGATGAATTCAGCAAAGCATGTAGTGCAAGGGGCTGGCTCAATACTTTCCATTTCCTCTTTTTTTGTGTTCTTTCCCTCCTATTAGCTTGCTAGGTAATTTCAGAATGTCCAAATGTGCGTTCCTTTTTTTTGGGGGGGGGGATTTAGAATGTTATTTTATCTTTCCTGTGGGCTGCCAATAGTGTTACGTAAGGAGGGTCTGCCCAAACTAGCACACATTATTGAGCCATTTGGCAATCAATGAAGTGCAGAGGGTTACCTGTCCAAACCCCCCCCCAAACCCCTAGTTATTGTCAATGGCCCATCAGAAGTGGGGCGATTGATGGGGGGTGAGTAATCTGCTAGGGGGACCCTCTACTTTGCGTTGCAAATACTTTCCAGCTTTAAATGTCAAAGTCTGATCTTGTTCCAAGATGTTTAGTGTCTAATCTGCTTGCAATGTTTATGTGCAAAGTGACTATTTTTTTTTCTTGTTTCACTCCACAGTTCCCTTCCAAGCCACAGGAATGGCAGACTGTGGCCTCCCACTTTGCCACCCGTTGGGACTTTCCTAACTGCGGAGGTGCAATTGATGGGAAACACGTTCGCATCGTCCCACCCCCCAACTCGGGGTCCTACTATTATAATTACAAGGGGTTTAATAGTGTAGTGATGTTGGCGGTGGTGTCGGCGACATACAAGTTTTTGTATGTGGACGTGGGGATGAACGGCCGGATCTCGGATGGTGGTGCCAGTGCGCACACGGAGTTCTACTGGCATCTCCAAAGTGGCAGTCTGTGCTTGCCACCTCCAGAGGAGAATGCTGAAGGACTCCCCTTCGTCTTTGTTGCAGATGAAGCGTTTGCGTTGACTCCCCATCTGATGAGGCCCTTCCCGATGAGGACCCTCACCCCAGACCAGAGGGTCTTCAATTACAGGCTGTCGAGAGCCCGCAGAGTGGTGGAGAACACCTTCGGGATCCTGGCCAGCCGCTTCCGCCTGTTTTTGACGGCTATTAACTTGGCGGAATACAAACTCAACCACATAGTTCTTGCCTCTTGCATATTACACAACTTTTTGAAAAGACACAACAGCAACTATGTGGTGACCGTTGGGCCAGATGTTGAGGGCCCTTCCAATGTCGAACTCACAGCCCTTCAAGCGGCACGTCCATGTTTGCCCCCTCTAAATGCCCGCGCGGTCTGCAAGCAATATATGGAGTACTTTGTGGGTAGGGGGGCCATTGTTCTGCCTGACGATGTGTGAGAGGCATTTTTAAATAAATATATTTTTTGAACAAACCTATGTTTTCTGGTCATTTCCATATTCTAGCTTATTTGAGATATACATTTTTGCCCTTTAGCTTCAACAGTGGGAATGCACTTTCTGGGCAAAAGGAGGTAACAGTCTCTTTTTCCCGAAAAGATTCATGTTGTGTGTTTGATACCTAATCTTTGGTCTAGAGAAGGTTTGTAGTGCATAACTGACACCCAAAATACTCCTTTTCAGCACCATGACAGAAATGTGTGTATTACCAAAAATGGTGTGCTACGTGTTTTCAAACAAATCACTGTGTGTGTCATTTACATAAGTCAAATCTACTATGCTCTACAAGTGCAGTGCAAAAGTGCCCTGGAAAATAAACTTGCAGTGCAAACTGGACTTGCCTTTAGTAAATAACACCCATTGCCCCCCAAATGCTTTACAGTTGACATACATAATGCTTATTTTTTTTTAAATAAGGAAGCCACACATTTAGAAAATTAAAAAAGTTTACTTGCATCACATTCACAAGTGCATTTACAAACTTCTTGCCAAAACTGACAAGATCTTGGTTCTTGACAACATTGTTTACAAACATTCTGCATTTGGTAAAACCAGGCATGGAGCAAAACAGAACATAGGAACTAGGAAAGTTCAACTTTCTAAAGTGAAGACAAGATCAGACATGACTATATGTTCAAAGTGTGTTTGATCTTGCCTTCATCACATGGGGGGTAACCCCTGGAAAGTGGAAATTTAGAACATGCACACAATTTGGGTCTGAAAACGGTCATTAGATGGTAAAACACATGCCTAGAATCTTCAAAAGTGCCAGTTTCCATCATGGGGATGAATGGACGTTTTTTGGGGGTGCAACCCCTTCACCACAACCACTTTAGTAGTTCGTAACGTGGTTGCACCCCCAAAAAAACTAGCACATGTGGACACAATGTGTGCATGTTCCAAATTTCACACAGTTCTTAAGTTGCAAATGTGTTCAGAAACAGCCACAAATGTGTGTTAATTACTTGGTACGTTTTCAGATTTTTCCTAAAACTTCAATGATGTTCTTCAATTTTTGTTGAACATCATTGATGTTTTGCTTTATGTCATCTAGATCTCGATTGCAGACCATTATCTCCCCGATGAGTACGTGGGCACTCTCTGTGGTAAAGTGCGATTCTTCTTCCACAACATCCACGTCACCTAAAAACAACCAAAAAAAAACACAAATGTGTTTTGGAAATGACGCAGGCATACATTGATTAGCTTACCAGTAGCTGTGTTCTCCCACCCTCACCTGTTGTGGTGACAAGTTCTCCAATTTCTATGATCTCTCCTTCCTCCTCCTCCTCCTCTGCTTCTGGTCTTTCCCCTTCTTTGGGAGGTGTTGGTTTTGTGGTTTCCTCAGATGTCACAAGTTTTCGCTCCCCTATGAGAAGGTACAAAAGGAAGATTTAGCAACACAATCTATTGAGGGCAGAAATAGGAAAGGTCAAACATTGCTTGAAAGTGAGGGACAATATTTTTGTTTGGCCAGTTACAAATGACAACAACATGAATGTAGTCACTTTGTAAAGGTGCTAAACTTACTACCTTTTTGGTAGAAGTTTGTCTGATGGAGACCCCCCTCTAGTATCCACTGGAGCACATGTGTGTTAAAGCATAATAAAAAGTGGGTTTGGGTGTCCCAGCACTAGTGCTCTAGAGTCCAGATGGGTAATCAGCTACTGGGTGACCTCTCCTTTACATAGAATAAATTGGCTTTACATTCTCAATGACATTTCTAGTGAGAAAAAACTTCCTTTCCCCAAAAAAACACCAAACATCGTATTATAAGTGGCCGAACGATCGAGGTTGAGTACGATCGAATGGACACACACACGAACATGACAGTGGCAGAAAGATCGAGGTTGAGTACGATCGAATGCACAGACGAACCTGAAAGTGGCCATTTTAGAATGTACAACTTTGTAAAAATACAAACACATGGAGCAGTATGCAAGCCAAAAATCAAACACAAAACACAACTACTTACTTTTTTGAAGAACTCGCTTGATCTTTCTGTACTGATCGGGATCCCTCAGTTTCAGGTCTGACCAGCGTTTCCTCAGTTGCTCCTTGGATCGTTGTACCCCAAAATGATTGTACAGCCGCCTCACTACTTTAGACATGATCTTGGCCTTGCGGACATTGGGCTTGAGGTAAGGCCCATACTTCCCATCATAGTCGCTCCTCTTTAATATGTCCACCATCTCCAACATTTCTCCAAATGACATATTGGAGGCCTTGAATTTCAGGCTCCGGGATCGGGACGTTTCTGCCTCCGGCCTTTCCTCGTCCTCCTCCTCGTTGCTGCAATATTTCGGGCGCACCTGCTGTGTCCCCGCCATGTGCTCTCCCCACTGCGCCGTAAAGAGAAGGGGTGGGGAATAGACGAGAAAGATCGTCAGGGGCGGGCGGAGTTTGACGCATGCGCACTGTATATAAAACGTCACACGCCTGTGTCGTAGCCACGATCTGTGAGACGAGGGGAGAGAAAGCTCACGCATGAGACGATCGCTAGAACGAAGGTACAATTTGACGTTGGTACATAACTAGCCTAACTAGCCTAGACAGATTAGACCTTGAGGCTTCTTTATGGAGAAGATTAGGAGAGTTTTGCCTGACATTATTTATAGTGTTTTGTGTGGTGTTGTGTCTTGCAGAGATTATGGAGGGCTTCAACCATGTGAGTTTTCTCCCCCTCTTTATTGATAAGTATAGGGAAATGCCCCTATTATGGCAGGCGAAACACCGAGACTACAGCAACAAACCAAAGAGGTACGCAGCCATGAAGAAACTTTTTGGCATTTGTAAAGCCAAGGTTCCCCACGGCAACCGTGGAGACCTTAAGAATAAAAATTGCCAACCTGAGGAGTACCTATTTCCGGGAGCGCAATAAGGTCCTGAAGTCCCAAGCATCTGGAGCTGCAGCAGATCAGGTCCATGTCCCCACGCTCTGGTACTATGACAGGCTCCATTTTCTCAAAGACCAGGCTAATGTCAGGAAGTCACTCTCGACTCTTCCTTGCACGCGTCCTTCCATGCACGCCACCCCCGATGAGGCTTCCGAGGAGCAACCTGGGCCTTCCAGTCTGGAAGATGTGGAGGAGCCCAGCTTGTGGCAGGTATAGTAGTTTTGTAACCATTTTTGAATAATGAATGATGTTCACTTAATTCAGGATCACCAATTGCTTAGTTCGTAACGTGTTTGACATATCAACTGACAGTAGTGTTGGAGACAGTTGGGGCAAGAATCTAAACTGCAGGGCTGAGAATTGTATGGTTTTCTATTTGTAAACATTTTGCAACAGTCACTAGATGAGAATTGTGTGTGTTTGATGAACAAATAACTGAAACTATGTCCCTTTTTCATACACAGGAAGACCTCAGCCAGGAGGTGGCTGTGGAATGTGGCAGTCAGGAGGAGGCAGGGGTTAGTGGCAGCCAAGAGGGGGGTAGGCGTAGGAGCCTGACTGTCTCCCAAGTCCCTCCCCTCCGCCTTCCCTACAGAAGGGCGAGAAGGATGGGGGAGGTGGGAGAGTCAGCGCTCCAGCTGATCAGAGAGGCTTCAGCCTCCCTATATGCCACACCCACCTACGAGGAGGCCTTTGGCTCCTTGATTGCCAATAAAATGAAGGGTATGGAGGAGGGGCAATGCAGCATGTGTGAGGGTGTCATGCTCAAGGTCATAAATGAGGGGATGGCTGGGGAGATGACCCCAGTCACACATGTTTGCGATAGTGACCTTGCTCCGCCTCCTCCTCCTCCTCCTCCTTCTGCCACCCCACCAGCACCACAGCGTGGAAGGAAGCGTACAAGGAAGACCTGAGAGTGACGACCTGGATTCAGTCTGGTCTGAGAGAAGATGGAGCCTCTCATAGTACCAGAGCCTGGGGACCTAGATGGCATCTGCTGCAGTTCCGGATGTTTTGGACTTCAGGACCAGATAGCACTCCCCTTAAGATACGTACTCCTCAGGCCCCCAATTTTAGACGCTTGTAAAATGATGGTTGCCGTGGGGGTCCAAGGCTTTGCAAATTCCCCAAGTTTCTCCATCGCTGCGTTCCTCTTTGGTTTGTTGCTGAGACCTAAATAAAGGTATTTTTGATTTGAAATAATGTGTTTTACTTTTCTACAATGACAGTTTATTTGTGAGTAGGCAGGTACATTTCACTAATCATAAATTATAATTAACAAGGGGCACCAACAACCAACAAACTCCTAGTAAATTTAAGCAACAAATAGAAATGTTAATAATGTTGTTTTGCTAAGTTGAGACACACAACCCCCCTCAAAAAAAAAAAAAAAAACTCCTTAAAATAGGTATTCCAAAAAAAATACAAAAATGACAAATCATCCAAAAAATATAACAAAGATTCTTTTACGATCTGAGTAAAAATAAACATGTAGTCTAGAAATCCTGAAAACTAATAAAGAACTAAGTTTGGAAGAAGTGAGGGTGAATAGGAGCAGCTAAAACACGTCATTCTTCTTGCATTGTAAAGAAAAAGAGAATGCGCTGCATTAAAGACATTTTAACATTGCAGTGTGACGAATGTGCTGTGTCGATTAGGAAAGGTAGTTTTACCTGACCGAGCGCTTCCGTCACAGAATTTCTTCTGAGCATGCGTAGCACTTTGTCCGTCGGACTACGCTACACACGATCGGATTTGGTGTGATCGGACTTTGTTGTCGGAAAATCTATCCAGCAGGAGATAGGACTTTGTCCGTCGGACAATCCGATGGAAACTGTCCGATGGTGCCTACACACGGTCGGAATTTCCGACAACATTGTCCGATAGGACAGAATCAATCGGAAAATCCAACCGTGTGTATGGGGCTTTAGACTGCTTTTACAAGCAGTGGGAGGGAACATTCCCCCACTGTCTTCCATTGTTTTCTCTGGCTGTCCTGTCCCACCAAGAAACTTAAACATGCAGCGGGTGGTTCCGCCAGCTGACCATAAAGCTGATCAGAGACCAGAATGGCTCCAATCATCTCTATGGCCTAAGAAACTGGAAGTTACGAGCATTTCATGACTTAGGTTTCGCCGGATATAAACAGCGCCATTGGGAAAATGGGAAAGCATTTTATCACACCAATCTTGGTGTGGTCAGATGCTTTGAGGGCAAAGAAGAGATCTAGGGTCCAATAGACCCCATTTTTTTCAAAAAAGAGTACCTGTCACTACCTATTGCTGTCATAGGGGATATTTACTTTCCCTGAGATAACAATAAAAATGATAAAAAAAAATTAAAATGAAAGGAACAGTTTAAAAATAAAATAAAAAAACAAAATAAATAATTAAAAATAAATAAAAATAAAAGCACCCCTGTCCCCCTGTGCTCATGTGCAGGGGCAATCGCAATCATTGGTCTCGTGTCATATGTAAACAGCAATTTCACCATGCATGTGAGATTTCACTGCAAACGTCAGTTCGAGGGCAGTAATTTTAGTAGTAGACCTCCTCTGTAAATCTAAAGTGGTAACCTGTAAAGGCTTTTAACCACTTTCAGACCGGACCAATTTGCAGCCAAAGGACCAGGCCCCTTTTTGCGATTTGGCACTGCGTCGCTTTAACTGACAATTGCGCGGTCGTGCGACATGGCTCCCAAACAAAATTGACGTCCTTTTTTCCCACAAATAGAGCTTTCTTTTGGTGGTATTTAATCGCCCCTGCGGTTTTTATTTTTTGCGCTATAAACAAAAATAGAGCAACAATTTTGAAAAAAATGCATTATTTTTTATTTTTTGCTATAATAAATATCCCCAAAAAATATATAAAAAAACATTTTTTTTCCTCAGTTTAGGCCAATACGTATTCTTCTACATATTTTTGGTAAAACAAATCGCAATAAGTGATTATTGATCGGTTTGCGCAGAAGTTATAGCGTTTACAAGATAGGGGATAGTTTTATAGCATTTTTATTAATAATTTTTTTTTATTAGTAATGGCGGAGATCTGCGATTTTTTTTGTGACTGCGACATTATGGCGGACACATCAGACATTTTTGATACATTTTTGGGACCATTGTAATTTTTACAGCAATTAATGCATTTAAATGCATTGATTTCTGTATAAATGACACTGGCAGTGAAGGGGTTAACCACAAGGGGGCAGTGTAAGAGTTAACTATGTCTAGGGGTGTGTTTTTTACTGTGGGGGGCGTGGCTGTCAGCTATTGAATGCTGATCTCTGCTCCAATCACAGGGAACAGAGATCAGCGTCACTAGTTGCTAGGCAGAACGGGGAGATGCTGTTTATCTCGGCATCTCCCCGTTCAGCCGCCCCGTGAGACGATCGCGGGGGTCCCCGCGGCGATCGAGTCCGCGGGGACCGCGATCGGACTCACGGGGGTCCCGACCGGCGTGGGAGCGCGCCGCTCCCGGCGCGCTCCCGATGGCACGGACAGGCTAAAGGAGGGACTTATATATACGCCCTCCTGCCTGTACGTGCCATTCTGTCGACGTATATCGTCGTGCGCCGGTCGGCAAGTGGTTAAAAATTGATGTAGTTTGTCGCCGATGCACATTTGTGCACAATTTTTAAGCATGTCGTGTTTGGTATTCATGTACTTGGAATAAGATCATCTTTTTTATGTCATCAAACATTTGGGCAATATAGTGTGTTTTAGTGCATTCAAATTTAAAAAAGTGAGTTTTTCCCAAAAATTGGCGCAAAAATGAAAAATCTCTGCGCAAATACTGTGTGAAAAAAGAATTGCAACACCTACCATTTTATTCTGTAGGGCCTTTGCTTTAAAAAATATATATAATGTATTCAAAGTAATTTTCTAGCAAAAAAAAAAAAAATTTTAGAAGAGTGAGTGACATAAGCTTCTAATGTCGTGCATAAAATTCCAGGTCAGTTCAAAACCCCCCCAAATTACCCCATTTTGTAAAGTAGACATTTTTAAGCTATTTGCTGAGAGGCATGTTGTATCCATGGAATATTTTATATTTTGCCACAAGTTTCGGGAACATTGCAATTGTTTTTATTTTTTTATTATAACAAAGTTATTACTAAATGATATTTTGTTCAAACATGGCATGGTTATATGTGGAATTACACTCCAAAATACATTCTGCTGCTTCTCCTGCATATGGAGATATCACATATGTGAGACTTCTTTCCAAAATAGGGGCCTTTGGGGGAGCGGGGTTTGTGCTATCTTGACATTACATGGCCTTCAAAACTGTGATAGGTAGTGAGGAAGGGAAATCACCATTTGACGCCCTTAGAAAGCCTGAAGGCAGTGATTGGTTTCGGGGTCCTGTACACAGCTAGGCTCCCAAAAAGTCTCACACATGTGGTATCCCCATACTCAGGAGATACAGCAGAATGTATTTTTGGGTTTAATTCCACATATAACCATGGCATGTGTGAGCAATATATCATTTAGTGACATCTTTGTGCAATTTTTTCGTTGTCATTTTTCAATCACTTGTGACAAAACATTTAATATTCAATGGGCTCAACAATTTCCTTGGGGTGTCTACTTTCCAAAATGGGGTCATTTTTTTTGGGGGGGGGGGTTGCACTGCCCTGCCATTTTAGCACCTCAAGAAATGAGATAGGCAGTCATAAACTAAAAGCTTCTCAAATTACAGAAAATGTACCCTAGTTTGTAGACTCTATAACATTTGCGCAAACCAATAAGGCATCGGTGTAATAGGAGAGGCCGGAAATGTTTGTAGATTGCTGCAGAAATCTTACCTAAAAGTGGGAGTGGCTACCTGTCAAAAACAGATACCCTCTTCCCCCTCCCCCTCCCCCCAAAAAAGTGCCAAATGTGGCATTGGAGGGGGGGTGCAAACAAGCGGAGAATCCCCTTATGGGTGGAGGTCCACTTTAAAGTAAATTTTCTTGACTTTAATCTCTCCCTATGCTGTTTATCAGCTTTCCCTCTGCTTTTTCCTACAACAGCTTTCAATTTAATGTCATAGATCAAAAAACGTATGGGTTTATTATAAAAAGGGTACAAACATCACTTCAGATGTGTACAATAAAATGTGATCACAAATGAGCATAAAAAATTTGCGCAGTGTGCAGAGCTGGCAAGCAATACTGATGAATTTAGCCTACAGAACTGGGGTGTAAAGTTAAAGTCCTGTAGGACGAAACACGTCGGGTAATTGCTCGCTAGCTGTGCACACTGCGCTCATTTTTTATGCTCATTTGTGATCACATTTTATTGTACACATCTGAAGTGATGTTTGTACCTTTTTTACAATAAACCCATACGTTTTTTGATCTATACCATGTGGAAGCCTTCTCTTTCCTTTTTATGATTCCAATTCCCATCATTGATGGATGAGAGATTTGTGGATATTGCCTAAATCTGGAGATCATGGTTTGGGTTCCTGTTTCCAGAATTTGCTTGTCTGCTGTATCACTGCTTGCGTGTGTCCCCAACTTCCAACCTCTGGAGATTTCGGCCTAGGATTTCATTTCCTATCTATGCCTGTTTGACTCATACTGCTAGCGTGTGTGTCCACATCTTATGGTGGTGGAAGCACAGCCTTGGGTGTACATATATTCATTTGTTTGGATATCACGATAATACCCAATTTGTGTTACCATTTGTTTATGCTGTTTAGATGAATAATTGAATTTAGCACATGTACTTTCACATATTTATATGTACCCATATTCATTGATTTGGATATCGCGGTCATTTTTGCATATTTATTTTGTATATGTTTACTTCTACCTTCAGGTTTATACATGGGCACATATGTTCACTTAGCGCTGCACATTTTGGGAGTGATCTAATAAGCATTATATGTCAGAGAGTGTCAAAGGTGGGCTTAAATGCTATTCAATTTTGAAGTTGTTTTTTATTTATTAATTTTTTTTACATTTAAAAAAAATATAAATAGCATTCACATACCATCATTTACATTTTATGGGCTTTCCAAAGTGTGCTAGATTTTAGTACCAATCCCCCATTTAATTTTAAATAGGTTGTCTTTTAGTTGTAGCTTAGTCATGTGATTTTTAGAAGCCATTTGTTGAGTCACCAGTGGCACTTGTTTAGTAATTAAAGGTTGCAGTTGTATTATTAATTCCATAGGAGTGTGGGTAGACCATGTTATAGATCCTATATCCAAGAATACCATGTTTCACAATGTGTATACTTTAGCCAGAAAACTATCATCTTCAGTATAGGTTTTGTGCATGGTTAAGTAACATGTAATATTTTTTGTGATGTATGATGGAGATTTTTCAGTATTCAAATTAGAAGTTTAGTTGCATATCAACATGCAGCCAAATTTCAATAAAACTACAGATGTGGTGTAGTTTACTATGTAGAATATTTGTATAAATGTTCTTTATTTGTTAAGAAATAAAAACAAAAAAAACGTTTTCTTTTTTTTGTATCATATACAGTAAATATGAAATGTCACACAATAATTTTATATAGTCTTCTATCTAGCCAGCAAGTGGAATCTTCTTAATTTTCATACATGTTTTTTTTTTATCTTTTGACCATCTGTTGTACAAAAGTCAATTGTTTACAGAACCCAATTTGTCAAAATGAAATCTATACATACTGTACAAGTGAATGTGTTGCAGAACTGACTCATCACACATTAAGCCCCATACACACGCTCGGACAATCCGCGGACCAGGTCGGTCGGATTTTGTCCGTCGTACTTTGTCCGATGTTGGTGTTGCGTACACACGGTCGGACTACGTTGTCGGAATATCCGGTCCGGAAGAACGTCGTGACGTAAGTCGTCGTCCACGAGATTACAAAAGGGAAGTTCAGCACCACATCAGGCACCCGTTGGGCTCCTTCTGCTGATCCCGTGTTTATCGAGAGTTAGTGGAAGTTTGGTGACTTAAGATTCGCGCTTCTCAGTTTTCTGACTCAGATCGTTACTGCTCTTCAGTTTGTGCTTGTCGTGCGTATCTGTTTATTAGTGCGTGTAGTCAGTTCGCATTTGTTGGTCATTGCGGCCTATATCTTGATATAGGACGCTTTGATTTTCACTGCTTATTGTCTGCTCGTTGCTGGTATTCAGTTCGTTCCTTTCAGGCCTTGCTGTTTATCGGTGCTTTCTGTTTGTCCGTTCTGACCAGCCGACCTTTTGTGACCTTGTGAGCGATGTTTCCCGTGCGTACTCGTCGCCGAGTTCGTGCTGTACGCGGAATTGGTGTCGGGCTTTTAGCTTTGAGCCAAGACCCGTCCATGAACAGAGTGACGAGGAGTATGTGGACCAAGAATTGGTTGCTTCAGCGTGACCAGTTCTCGCACATGCCTTTGCTTCGTGAGATCCGGGAGAATAATCCTGATGATTTCAGGAACTTTCTCAGGATGACGGCCCCCGATTTTCACCGTCTTTTGGCTTTGCTGACCCCCTTTATCAGCCGGCAGGATACCTGCATGAGACAAGCCATTACTCCGGAGCAGAGGCTTGTTGCCACGTTGAGGTACTTGGCGACAGGGAGAAGTCTTCAGGATTTGAAGTTCTCTTCAGGTATCTCTCCCCAGGCCCTGGGAATCATTATTCCAGAGACCTGTTCTGCCATCATTCAGGTCCTGCAGGAGGACTATATTAAGGTAACATTTCTACTTGACTATTCCCTTCTATGTATGCTCTGTTTGCTAATGTCTTGTATTTTTGACCTCCTTCCCTAATTACCATGATTGCAATATGTTCTAATATGCTGTGCCCCTTTTCTCCTTCATGCATTTTTCCCTTCACTTACCTCACCAGCATGCTCTTCTGCCCCAATAGACACCTATGGCCTAGTCACTTAATCAATGTCTTTTGTCTGCTGCATAGTATTGTTTGCCCCCAAACACCCCCTAAAATATGCACAAATGTTTGCTGTGTGGTTTACTTCACGTAGAGTCCCTTTAGAATTTTTTTTTTTTGGTGGGGGGGGGGTGGCAAACTCATTAGGAACCCCCTCCCCCAACTGCTCTGTCAGATGGTACCAATCCTTTATCTGCTGGCTTTCCCAAGGTCCATACACACTATATACCTACCTCTTTATAGTGGGCATCTTTAGGGATGAATTCAGCAAAGCATGTAGTGCAAGGGGCTGCCTCCATACATTCCATTTCCTAATTTTTTGTCTTCTTTCCCTCCTATTAGCTTTCTTGGTAATTTCAGAATGTCACAATGTGCGTGCCTTTTTTTTGGGGGGGGGGGGGTTGAAATGTTATTTTATCTTTCCTGGGGGCTGCCAATAGTGTTAAGTACAGAGGGTCTGGCCAAACTAGCACACATTATTGAGCCATTTGCCAATCAATGAAGTGCAGAGGGTTACCTGCCCCCCCCCCCAAAACCCTAGTTATTGCCAATAGCCCATCAGAAGTGGGGGGATTGATGGGGGGTGAGTCATCTGTGAAGGGGAGCCTCTACTTTTCTGTGCAAATACTTTCCAGCCTCAAATTTTATACAATGCTCTTGTTCCAAGATGTTGATTGTCTAATCTGCTTGCAATGTTTAAGTGCAAAGTGACTAATTTTTTTTGCTTGTTTCACTCCACAGTTCCCTTCCACGCCACAGGAATGGCAGACTGTGGCCTCCCACTTTGCCAGCCGTTGGGACTTTCCTAACTGCGGAGGGGCAATTGATGGGAAACACGTCCGCATCGTCCCACCGCCCAACTCGGGGTCCTACTATTATAATTATAAAGGGTTTAATAGTGTAGTGATGTTGGCGGTGGTGTCGGCAACATACGAGTTTATGTATGTGGACGTGGGGATGAACGGCCGGATCTCGGATGGTGGTGCCATTACGCACACGGAGTTCTACTGGCGTCTCCAAAGTGGCAGTCTGTGCTTGCCACCTCCAGAGGAGAAAGCCGAAGGATTCCCCTTCGTCTTTGTCGCAGATGAAGCGTTTGCGTTGACTCCCCATGTGATGAGGCCGTTCCCAATGAGGACCCTCACCCCGGACCAGAGGGTCTTCAACTACAGGCTGTCCAGAGCCAGAAGAGTGGTGGAGAACACTTTTGGCATCCTGGCCAGCCGCTTCCGCCTGTTCCTGACGGCATTTAACTTGGCGGAATACAAACTGAACCACATAGTTCTTGCCTGTTGCATATTGCACAACTTCCTCAAAAGACATAACAGGAACTATGTGGTGCCCGTTGGCCCAGATGTGGAGGGCCCTCCAAATGCGGACCTCACAGCCCTTCAAGTGCCACGTCCAGGCTTGCCCCCTCTAAATGCCCACGTGGTCCGCGAGCAATATATGGCGTACTTTGTGGGTAGGGGGGCCATTGCTCTGCCTGACGATGTGTGAGAGGCATTTTTTAATAAATCTGATATTTTAACCAACCTCTGATTTCTTGTCATTTCAGTCTTCTTTTTAGCTTATTTAACTTTGACATTTTTTCCCTTTGCCTTCGACAGTGGGAATGCACTTTCTGGGCTAAAGGAGGTAACAGTCTCTTCTTCCCAAAAAGATTATTCTCATGTTGTGTGTTTGCTACCTAATCTTTGGTCTAGAGAAGGTTTGTCCTGCATAACTGACAGACAAAATACTCCTTTTCATCACCAGGTCTGACATGTGTGTGTATTCTCAAAAATGCTGTGCTCCGTGTTTTCGTACAAAGCACTGTGGGTGTCATTTACATAAGTCAAATCCGCTATGCTCTACAAGTGCATTGAAAAAGTTCCCTGGGAAAGGAGATTGCAGTGCAAAGTGGATTTGCCTTTAGTAAATAACACCCATTGCCCCCCATATCCTTTACATTTTACATACATAATGCATTGTTTTTTAAATAAGGAAGCCACACATTTAGAAAAATAAAAAAGTTTACTTGGAAAACATTCACAAGTGCGTTTACAATCTTCACGCCAAAACTGACAACATCTTGGTTATTT
This sequence comes from Lithobates sylvaticus, assembly GCA_028564925.1. Lineage (NCBI taxonomy): Eukaryota > Metazoa > Chordata > Amphibia > Anura > Ranidae > Lithobates > Lithobates sylvaticus. Next base: position 263,499,012 of record CM053027.1, on the reverse strand, counting down.
ACAACATTGTTTACAAACATTCCGCAATTGGTAAAACCAGGCATGGAGCTAACCAGAACCTATGAACTAGGAAAGTTCAACTTTGTAAAGTGAAGACAAGATCAGACATGACTATATGTTCAAAGTGTGTTTGATCTTGCCTTCATCACATGGGGGGGTCACCCCCGAAAAGTGGAAATTTCGAACATGCACACAATTTGGGACTGAAAATGGTCATTAGATGGTAAAACACATGCCTAGAAGCTTCAAAAGTGCCATTTTCCATCATGGGGATGAATGGACGTTTTTTGGGGGTGCAACCCCTTCACCACAACCACTTTCGTAGTTCGTAAAGTGTTTGCACCCCCAAAAAAACGTTGGCATTCATCCACCATGATGGGAGCTAGTACATGTGGACACAATGTGTGCATGTTCCAAATTTCACACAGTTTTTAAGTTGCAAATGTGTTCAGAAGCTGGCACAAATGTGTGTTAATTACTTGGTGCGTTTTCATATTTTTCCTAAAACATCAATGATGTTCTTCAATTTTTGTTGAACATCATTGATGTTTTGCTTTATGTAATCTAGATCTCTATTGCAGACCATTATCTCTCTGATGAGTACGTGGGCACTCTCTGTGGTAAAGTGCGATTTTTCTTCCACAACATCCACGTCACCTAAAAACCACAAACAAACAAAAATGGGGTGTTGGAAATGAGGCAGCCATACATGGATTAGCTTACCAGTAGCTGTGTTCTCCCACACTCACCTGTGGTGACAATTTCTCCAAGTTCGATGATCTCTCCTTCCTCCTCCTCCTCCTCTGCTTCTGCTCTTTCCCCTTTTTTGGGAGGTGTTGGTTTGGGGGTTTCCTCAGACGGCCCAAGTTTTCGCTCCCCTATGAGAATGTACAAAAGGAAGATTTAGCAACACAATCTATTGAGGGCAGAAATAGGAAATGACAAACATTGGTTGAAAGTGACGGACACTATTTTAGTTTGGCCAGTTACAAATGCCAACTACATGAATGTAGTCACTTTGTAAAGGTGCTAAACTGACTAGCTTTTTGGTAGAAGTTTGTGTGATGGAGACACCCCTCTAGTATCCACTGGAGCACATGTGTGGAAAAGCCTAATAAAAAGGGGGTTTGGGTGTCCCAGCACTAGTGCTCTAGAGTCCAGATGGGTAAACAGCTACTGGGTGACCTCTCCTTTACATTGAATAAATTGGCTTTACATTCTTGATGACATTTCTAGTGAGAACAAACTTCCTTTCCCCCAAAAAAACACCAAACATCGTATTATAAGTGGCCGAACGATCGAGGTTGCGTACGATCGAATGGACACACACACACGACCATGACAGTGGCAGAAAGATCGAGGCTGAGTACGATCGAATGCACAGACGAACCTGAAAGTGGCCATTTTGGAATGTACAACTTTGTAAAAATCAAACCACAATGGAGCAGTATGCAAGCAAGAAATCAAACACAAAACACAACTACTTACTTTTTTGAAGAATTCGCTTGATCTTTCTGTACTGATCGGCCTCCCTCAGTTTCAGGTCTGACCAGCGTTTCCTCAGTTGCTCCTTGGATCGTTGTACCCCAAACTGATTGTACAGCCTCCTCACAACTTTAGACATGATCTTGGCCTTGCGGACATTGGGGTTGAGGTAAGGCCCATACTTCCCATCATAGTCGCTCCTCTTTAATATGTCCACCATCTCCAACATTTCTCCAAATGACATATTGGAGGCCTTGAATTTCAGGCTCCGAGATCGGGACGTTTCTGCCTCCGGACTTTCCTCGTCCTCCTCCTCGTTGGTGGGATATTTGGGGCGCACCTGCTGTGTCCACGCCATGTGCTCTCCCCACTGCGCCGTAAAGAGAAGGGGTGGGGAATAGACGAGAAAGATCGTCAGGGGCGGGCGGAGTTTGACGCATGCGCACTGTATATAAAACGTCACACGCCTGTGTCGTAGCCACGATCTGGGAGACGAGGGGAGAGAAAACTCACACGAGACGATCGCTACAAACGAAGGTACAATTTGACGTTGGTACATAACTAGCCTAGACTGATTTGAACTTGAGGCTTCTTTATGGAGAAGATTAGGAGAGTTTAGCCTGACATAATTGAGAGGGTTTTGTGTGGTGTTGTGTCTTGCAGAGATTATGCAGGGATTCAACGACATGAGTTTTCTCCCCCTCTTCATTGCCAAATTCAGGGAATTTCCCGTTTTATGGCAGGGTAAACACCCACATTACACCAACAAACCAAAGAGGCACGCAGCCCTGGAGGAACTTGTGGAATTTGTCAAGCCAAGGTTCCCCACGGCAACTGTTGATGATCTAAGAAAGAAAATTGGCAGCCTGAGGAGTGTGTATATCAGGGAGCGGAAGAAGGTCGTGAAGTCTGAGGAAACTGCAACTTCAGCAGATGAGGTCTATGTCCCCAAGCTCTGGTACTATCAGAGTCTCCATTTTCTGAAAGACCAGACTGATGTCACGGAGCCAACCTCGACTCCTCCTTCCACGCTTCCTTGCGCGCAGCCCACCCCTGTTGAGGCTTCCGAGGAGCAACCTGGGCCTTCCAGTATGGAAGAGGTGGAGGAGCCCAGCTTGTTCCAGGTATAGTAGTTTTGTTATCATTTCTGGGAATAATGAATGATGTTCACTTAATTCAGGATCCCCAATTGCTTAGTTCCTAACGTGTTTTACATATCAACTGACAGTAGTGTTGGAGACATTTGGGGCCAGAATCTAAACTGCAGGGCTGAGAATTGTATGGTTTTCTATTTGTAAACATTTTGCAACAGTCACAAGATGAGAATTGTGTGTGTTTGATGAACAAATAACTGAAACTATGTCCCTTTTTCATACACAGGAAGACCTCAGCCAGGAGGTGGCTGTGGAAGGTGGCAGTCAGGAGGAGGCAGGGGTTAGTGGCAGCCACCAGCTGGGTAGTGGCAGCCAAGAGGGGGCTAGGCCGCGGAGCCTGACTGACACCCAAACCCCTCCCCTCCGCCTTCCGTACAAAAGGGCGAGAAGGGGGGGTTATGCGGCACAGTCAGCGCTCCGCATGATCAGAGAGGCTTCAGACTCCCTACATGCCACACCCGCCGACGAGGAGACCTTTGGCTCGGTGGTTGTCACAAAAATGATGGGTATGGAGGTGAGGCAACGCAACATGTGTGAGGGGCTCATCCTCCATGTCCTAAATAAGGGTAGGGCTGGGGAGATGACCCCAGTCACACATGTTTGCCATAGCTACCATGCTCCGCCTCCTCCTCCTCCTCCTCCTCCTCCTTCTGCCACCCCACCAGCACGACAGCCACAGCGTGCAAGGAAGCGTGGAAGGAAGACCTGAGAGTGACGACCTGCAATCAGTCTGGTCTGAGAGAAGATGGAGCCTCTTGTAGTACCAGAGCCTGGGGACCTAGATGGCATCTGCTGCAGTTCCGGATACTTTGGACTTCACGACCAGATTGCACTCCCCTTAATATACGTACTCCTCAGGCCCCCAATTTTCTACGCTTGAACAATGATGGTTGCCGTGGGGGGCCAAGACTTTGCAAATTCCCCAAGTTTCACCATGGCTGCGTTCCTCTTTGGTTTGTTGGTGTGACCTAAATAAAGGTTTTTTTGATTTGAAATAATCATTGACTATTGTGTTTTACTTTTCTACAATGACAGTTTTTCTTTGACTAGGCAGGTACATTTCAGTAATCCTAAAGTAGAATTAACAAGGGGCACCAACAACAAACAACCTCCTAGTAAATGTAAGCAAGAAATACAAATGTTAATAATGTGTTTTTGGTAATTTGAGACACACAACCCCCCTCAAAAAAAAACAAAAAAAAAAAAACATTCCAATATGTATTCCCCAAAAAAAAAAAAAAAAGACAAATCATGGTAAAAAAATAACAAAGATTCTTTTCCGTTCACAGTCAAAATAAACATGTAGTGTATAAATGCTGCAAAGTAATAAAGAAGTAAGTTTGTGAGAAGTGCGGGTGAATAGGAGCAGCTAAAACATGTCATTCTTGTTGTATTGTAAAGAAAAAGAGAATGCGCTGCATTAAAGACATTTTAACATTGCAGCGTGACGAATGTGCTGTGTCGATTAGGAAAGGTAGTTTTACCTGACCGAGCGCTTCCGTCACAGAATTTCTTCTGAGCATGCGTAGCACTTTGTCCGTCGGACAAGCGTACACACGCTCGGATTTGGTGTGATCGGACAGTGTTGACGGCAAATCTTTCCAGCAGGAGATAAGACTTTGTCCGTCGGACAAACCGACGAACACTGTCCGATGGTGCATACACACGGTCTGATTTTTCAACAACCTTGTCCGATCGGACAAAATCCATGAAAAAGTCCGACCGTGTGTATGGGGCTTTAGACAGCTCAGTTGTAGGTTTCTATCAGACAAAGCAAGCTAAAAGGTGGGTAACTTTTGTTGTCCTGTGTCTTTGGTTAACCCTTAGTGCTCTGAGAATCCTTTGTCATGTATGCAATGTTTATATGTAAACCAAATTGTATAAATATAGTAAAAATATAAAACTACCAACAACCATGATCCTTCCTTTAAAATTATAGCCATATTAATATACTAGCTCTGTTCCGACACAAAAACTTGATAACCTAAAATGTTTTAATGGTTTCTATAAAATAAACATATTTTCTATGACCTGTGTTTCTTGTTTTTACTTGTTTAAGTTTTTGTAAATATAAAATACAGTATATATCTCAAAGTTTTGTTATGTATAAATCCCTCCTAATATCAACGCTAAAAAGGAATTATGAATGAAATAATACTTAAGTTTGCAGATGGCTTCTGGTTAAAACATCTGTGTCTGAAAATTCAACTTTATTTTATGAGCAAAACAGCAAGCAGAATTATTTGTTGTTGTTGTCTTCACATAATGCTGAAAAGCAAAATTAGCTTATTATATTCATCTGTTCATTTATTTAAATTAAGAGCCAGTTCTTCTAAGAACAAAGTATAGATGTCTGCACAGGCTTAAATTGTCTATTAATCATGGAAGTTTGTAAACCGTATTTAGCATTTCAATAGCATGCTAGTACAGTTTTTTGGTACATCAAAACTTTAGCTTTTATAAAAGAACAGACTTATTACTAAAAGATATACATTAGCTGAAAGGGAATGGCATTACAGACAAGTTTAGTTTTGATGAAGTTTTTACATTTTTCACAGCACATGTCATCAGGAAAAAGTATAAAAAAGTATACAATTTTAAATAAAAAGTAGGTTATTCAGCGATCTTGGAAATGGAGATTTATAAAGAACGAATACTAAAAATATAACAACTCTGAAAATTCCAAGTCAGCCCAAAAAAATATTAATCATAAAACGGTATAGTTACCATAAAAGTTAAAAAACATAATTTTATTTATAGCACCCTGGGGTTGATTTACTAAAACTGAGGGCAAAATCTGGTGCAGCTCTGCAAAGAAACCGATCAGCTTCCAGTTTTGATTGGCTATCATGCACAGCTGCACCAGATTTTGCACTTTCCATTTTTAGTAAATCAACCCCCCCTGTGTCAAAGCCCAGAAGAAAATAGAGAGAGGTCAATAATACAAGAAATCAAAATACACCACTTCAGGCACAGATAACATAAAGAACACAAACACCCAAGTGTTGATTTATTAAAATCTGTAGAGCAAAGTTTATTAAATAGATGTATCAGGAGTGTGGATGTCTCACAAGTGTATGGTTGCAGACACACTCCTGACTATTCAGTAAATTCTGCTCTACAGATAACTAGTGCAAGACCTTTTCAGATTACACACACTGCTTTCTATAGCAGTTAGAGAATTATCTAAACTCACGGTCATACATACTGTAGGCCTATTGACTCTTTCAAATTTGGTGTACTTTAGAGAAATCAAAAACCATTAGGGGTAGATTTAAAAACCCTCTGGGGTGTCACCTATTGTTCTTTTTAAAAAATTTGGGATTTCCCCTTATTTTTGTCACTGACAGTGGTCACCATTATTAGGAGCCAAACTGCTCTGGGTTCGGTATGGCAGGAGTTCAGTGTCGAATAAATTTGGATGGCAAATCACATTAAAATGAATGTGAGCCAAATCTGTAGGTAAAAGGGCTAATAGGCAAGGACGTGTCAAAAATAGCATAGGGAACTGTCACTTCCCTGGGGAAAATGGAACAATGCAAAAAAAAGTGTCTAGGAGCAGAAAAGTTTAAAATTGCCAGCAAATTAAATCTCCTTTCTGCTTCTTTTCTTAAAAGTAAAAAAAAAAACCTAGGGGTCTGCTGTGTATTTTGGGGAAACTTTGCATGGATCTGTGTGCATTTTTTAAAGAAGCCAGGCATTGCAGTTTTATTAATGTAATTTTTGCTGTAGCACATCCTACAGCATGAATGAAAATAAATTGCATAGAATACCCCCCCAAAAAAAGTCTAGTATGGATTTAAAGGGGCACTCCATGCAAATAAACAAAAAAATGCTTTAATAATAAGGCTCCCCACATACTGTCCTCCATATAAATGAGTAAGGGGTACATAGTAAGCCTACTCATTCACATAAAAAAGTAGTAACTTAGAAAACCTAGAAATAAAGACACTTAATCATTTGACAAGTTCTTTATTTAACCCCCCACCAGAAAAAAAAGTCCCTGTAGATTATCTTTAACCACTTCAGCCCCGGACCAATTTGCAGCCAAAGGACCAGGCCCCTTTTTGCGATTCGGCACTGCGTCGCTTTAACTGATAATTGCGCAGTCGTGCGACGTGGCTCCCAAACAAAATTGGCGTCCTTTTTTTCCCACAAATAGAGCTTTCTTTCGGTGGTATTTGATCGCCCCTGCGGTTTTTATTTTTTGCGCTATAAACAAAAATAGAGCGACAATTTTGAAAAAAAATGCAATATTTTTTACTTTTTGCTATAATAAATATCCCCAAAAATATATAAAAAAACATTTTTTTTCCTCAGTTTAGGCCGATACGTATTCTTCTACATATTTTTGGTAAAAAAAATCGCAATTATCGATTATTGATTAGTTTGCGCAAAAGTTATAGCGTTTACAAAATAGGGGATAGTTTAATAGCATTTTTATTAATATTTTTTTTTTATTAGTAATGGCGGCGATCAGCGATTTTTTTTGTGACTGCGACATTATGGCGGACACATCGGACATTTTTGACACATTTTTGGGACATTTGTCATTTATACAGAAATCAATGCTATTTAAATAGCACTGATTCCTATGTAAATGACAGTTGTAGTGAAGGGGTTAACCACTAGGGGGCGGGGAGGAGTCAGTGTGACGTGTTGTGTTTTTTTTACAGTAGGGGGGCGTGGCTGTACGTCTGACGTCATTGATCGGCGTTCCCGATGACAGGGAACCGCCGATCACTGACAGTCAGTGTAGGAAGCGCGGGGAGTTCTTCAGCTCCGTAACCCGATCGCGGGATACCAGCGGCGATCGGGTCCGCTGGTCCCGCGGCCGTGGTCACGGAGCTCCCGACCGGGTCGCGCGCGCCGCTGGCGGCGCGCACGCGCCCCCCGGGCAGGCAAATTAAAGGGGACGTACAGGTACGTGCTTTTGCCTGCCCGTGCCATTCTGTTGACGTATATCTACATGAGGCGGTCGGGAAGCGGTTAATCATGATGCTTGCTGCTGCCAACTCATCAAAAAAAACAACAATCTGTCGCGCAAGACCAATCCCCATCAGTTTGCTAGATTATAAACTCTAACGAGCCGGGCTCTCTGATTCCCCCCTGTATTGAATTGTATTGTAATTGTACTGTCTGCCCTAATGTTGTAAAGCACTGTGCAAACTGTAGGTGCTATATAAATCCAGTATAATAGTAATAATCAGTAATACTAGCAGAATGACAGCTCCCCAAGCTATCATCAGCTATACAAAATAAGGGGTGGGGATAGTGGTAACATTATTGCCCAAATATGGCCATGGCCATATTCAGACAATTGTTATTGCCCAAATAATAAATGCATTGAGAACCTGCAGGGGCTATTCAGATATCAAAAAAGCAAATAATATTAACCTCAAATTCCTCATGCAGCCCTCTAGGGGCTGAGGAATTGAGAGTAAATCTCTCAGCCATTGATTTACACTTTGGAATCACCTCTATCTCCCAGACCCTAAGGTCCTCAGTAGATTTGCCATATTTCAGGGTGAAACATCTAGGGTCACATTCTACTAAGAGCTTCCTGTGTTTGCCAAAATAGCACCAAACCATACAAACAGTTTGGCCAACATAAAGGAGGCCACAGGGACATGAAAGACAGTAGAACACAAAATATGTAGCACATATAAGTTGTAGACTTTACTGAATTTCTTTGGTGATGATTCACAAATTTACACCTTTTACATGTTTTTCTTCATACACCGGTATATCCCTGTAAGAGTACAAAATCTAACATGGGGATAGGGAGAAGGTATCTTAGAATACTGCATCCTATTGGGGCAATTTTATTCCCAATATTCAGCTCACAAATCAGGGTTTTTTCCTATTAACAACCAAATTTTGGGTGGCCCTGTCCTTGGTTATTTAAGAACTGTCATCCAAGTTGTGTGTCATTCTGCCAGGCGGCTCCTATGGAGGAGGCTGTATTGTTCATGGATCGTAGAAGGATTACATTGCTGGATTTTTTTTTTTGTTTTTTTTTTATTAAAGGACCTGTGCCAAGCTGTGTGTGTGTTTTTTTTTACTTTTTTTTGGGTGAAATGGTAGGAGTACAATGTACCCCATTACCATTTCACACAGGGGGGGGTGGGATCTGGGAGTCCCCTTTGTTAAAGGGGGCTTCCAGTTTCCGATAAGCCCCCTGCCCACAGACCCCCACAACCACCTGGCAAGGGTTGTGGGGATGAGGCCCTTCTCCCCATCAACATGGGGACAAGGTGCTTTGGGGGGCTACCTCAAAGCACCCTCCCAATGTTGAGGGCATGTGGCCTGGTACGGTTCAGGAGGGGGGCGCTCTCTCATCCCCCCTCTTTTCCTGCGGCCTGCCAGGTTGCGTGCTCAGATAAGGGTCTGGTATGGATTTTGAAGGGGACCCCTACGTCATTTTTTTTATTTGGTGCAGGGTTCCCCTTAATATCCCAACCAGACCTGAAGGGCCTGGTAATGGAATTTGGGGGGACTCCCAAGCACATTTTTTTTTTTAAATTTTGGTTTGGGGTTCCCCTTAATATTCATACCAGACTCAAAGGATCTGGTAATGGACTGGGAGGAATCCCCATGCTGTTTTTTTCAATAACTTTCATCTGTATTGCGGGACACCACAATTCATTAATAGTACTTTTAAATGACTTTTTTTTTCTTTAGCAATTACATTTTGTGCAGGGACTTTTCTAAACACGGGAAACATGCACCACTTTACAGGCATACTATAGACACCCCCCAGGTACGAAATTTAAAGGAATATTTCACTTTTATTGTTTCACTTTAAGCATTATTAAATTCACTGCTCCTGAAAAAAAATGCAATTTTTAAAACTTTTTTTTGCATTGATACACATCTCCTGGGGCAGGACATGGGTCCCCAAACCTTTTTATGACGATAACTTAACTTCATCCCTATTACTGGATTGCCTTTTTAGGTTCTTTTTGGGGCTTTTCCTTGTAGCTTTTTAACACCTTTTTCTGACACTTTTTAAACAGCTTTTTTTCTTTGCATCCTTCAGCCTACCAATTAAGGGGAGTGGTTAATTGGTCACAGGTGCTTGAGGCCTATATAACCTTGTGTAGAGCACATCTGAAATTACCAGACTGCTGGTTGGAGGCTAAACAGTGGGGACCTTGAGTGGAGAGTGCAAGAAAGCAAGTCTTGCTTTTTTTTTAACCATTTAAAGTTTAACAACAGAGAATAAACATACAAATATACAATTGTTTACAGTTTGTTAGAGGGAAAGTGCTTTTGTAATACAATCAGTATTAAATATCTAACAAATAACTTAATGACATCATAATCATTTAACTTAGTAGAACGTATGCTGGGTTGTCAACATAAATCCTTGTACGTCAGGTTCTGGAAATTGTACATTCGTAGGTTGTAGATTATTCTATAATCCGCTTATTAAGTGGGTTGTGGGAGAAAAAAAAAAAGAAAAAAAAAAGAAGGGGGGTGAAAATAAAAGGGGTTTGGATAGGTGAGGAGAAGAAACAGAGTGGGGGAAGGATTAAATGAGTGGTGTTTGCACAGCGTTATAGTACATATCTTCATTCGTTTGGTGAGATCAGTTTTGCTAAGTAGACATGTGTCACATAGGCATCGTAGCACTGTTAGAGAACAGCTTCTATCAAGATTCCTTTCTAAGGTCTTCGTATTTTTGTGTGTATCTAAAGGTAAACCATGGCATCCAGGTAGCATGACATTTTTCGACAGAGTCATTGGACTGTGCTATTGTTTCCTCCATGTCACAGATATCTTTAATTTTTTGTAGCCATTCTTTAATGGAGGGTGTGCTAGTGGATTTCCAGTGTAGCGGTACAAGAGACTTGGCTGCATTCAGTAGGTGTCTAGTCAATGATTTCTTGTATCGCTTAGGTGAGAATGATGTGACATGGAGTAAACAGCAAGCTGCATCCAGGTTCATTGAGGTTTCTGTTATGTGGGAGATTATATCCATTACCTTTGACCAGTACTGAGCTATCACTGGGCATTGCCACCAAATGTGCAGCAAGGTTCAAGTCTCCTTTTGGCACCGCCAACAAATATCCATGGTCTGTGGGTCAGCCAGACTCCCAAATATCTGAGTGTTCTATTCACCCATTTAAAGGGGCTATTGTCTAGTACTGGCTTAAGTGTTTGCTCTGGTATGCTTATATTAAGGGCCTCCAACTTGGACAGGTTAATCTTCAGGTTGGAGATATACCCATACAGGGAAAATTCCTGTAGGAGGTTTGGGAGGGATACGTGCGGGTTCGTTAAGAAGAAAAGCAAATCATCCGCATAGGCGGCTATCTTATATTCTGAATTTGCTATATGAAAACCCTGGATGTCTGGATTTGCCCTTAGTTTCCCGATGAAGGGTTCTAGCGAGAGTATGAATAAAATGGGCGACAATGGACACCCTTGTCTCGTGCCGTTACTGTGTCTGACAAAGTTCCATTAATGCAGAGTTTTGCCGTTGGGTTCCTGTATAGGGTCTCTATCCATGATAGCATATGTGAGCCTAATCCTATATGCTTGCATGTCTCCATCATGAAATCCCAGGCTACTCTATCGAAAGCCTTCTCTGCGTCAGTAGAGAGGAGAAGGCCCTCGATTTTTCGCACGTAAGGTTAAGTGACTTTGTGACATTATCCTTTGCCTCCCTACCCGGCATGAAGCCTGCTTATTCCGGGCCAATTAGTGTGTGTAAGAAGGGTTTCAGTCTGTTAGCAATAATTTTTGCCATTATTTTCACATTTAAATTCAGCAAAGAGATTGGTCTGTAGCTCTTGCAATGGGATGGGTCTTTATCCGGTTTTGGCAGCACTGTGATGTGAGCCTCTAGGAGTGTTGGGGTGTTTTCTCTGGGAACCATGAAAGAGTTCAGTGCTTTCGTAAGGGGGTTTGTCAATATGTCGGTGAATGTTTTATAATAAATAGACGTGTATCCATCTGGGCCTGGACTTTTCCCTGTTTTCAGGTCCTGAATTGCAAGCTTGACTTCGTCAGTACCTATAGGGTGGTCGAGAAGTTCAGAGTCTATGTCCGATAATTTAGGGAGTTTAGAAGTAAGTAAATAATCCTGTATGGCCTGTTGTCTAGTCCCTACCACTTCTGCAGGTTTGTGTTGTTATAGTACCTATAGTGTCTTTGTGTCAGCAGCACCCATAGGACTTATAGTGTGTTTGTGGCAGCACACATAGCTCCTATATTTTCTTGACAGCAGCACACATATAGTACCTATAGTGTCTTTGTGTCAGCAGCACCCATAGGACTTATAGTGTGTTTGTGGCAGCACACATAGCTCCTATATTTTCTTGACAGCAGCACACATATAGTACCTATAGTGTATTTGTGTCAGCAGCACCCATAGGACTTATAGTGTGTTTGTGGCAGCACACATAGCTCCTATATTTTCTTGACAGCAGCACACATATAGTACCTATAGTGTCTTTGTGTCAGCAGCACCCATAGGACTTATAGTGTGTTTGTGGCAGCACACATAGCTCCTATATTTTCTTGACAGCAGCACACATATAGTACCTATAGTGTCTTTGTGTCAGCAGCACCCATAGGACTTATAGTGTGTTTGTGGCAGCACACATAGCTCCTATATTTTCTTGACAGCAGCACACATATAGTACCTATAGTGTCTTTGTGTCAGCAGCACCCATAGGACTTATAGTGTGTTTGTGGCAGCACACATAGCTCCTATATTTTCTTGACAGCAGCACACATATAGTACCTATAGTGTCTTTGTGTCAGCAGCACCCATAGGACTTATAGTGTGTTTGTGGCAGCACACATAGCTCCTATATTTTCTTGACAGCAGCACACATATAGTACCTATAGTGTCTTTGTGTCAGCAGCACCCATAGGACTTATAGTGTGTTTGTGGCAGCACACATAGCTCCTATATTTTCTTGACAGCAGCACACATATAGTACCTATAGTGTCTTTGTGTCAGCAGCACACATAGGACTTATAGTGTGTTTGTGGCAGCACACATAGCTCCTATATTTTCTTGACAGCAGCACATATAGTACCTATAGTGTCTTTGTGTTAGCAGCACCCATAGGACTTATAGTGTGTTTGTGGCAGCACACATAGCTCCTATATTTTCTTGACAGCAGCACATATAGTACCTATAGTGTCTTTGTGTCAGCAGCACCCATATGACTTATAGTGTGTTTGTGGCAGCACACATAGCTCCTATATTTTCTTGACAGCAGCACACATATAGTACCTATAGTGTCTTTGTGTCAGCAGCACCCATAGGACTTATAGTGTGTTTGTGGCAGCACACATAGCTCCTATATTTTCTTGACAGCAGCACACATATAGTACCTATAGTGTCTTTGTGTCAGCAGCACCCATAGGACTTATAGTGTGTTTGTGGCAGCACACATAGCTCCTATATTTTCTTGACAGCAGCACACATATAGTACCTATAGTGTCTTTGTGTCAGCAGCACCCATAGGACTTATAGTGTGTTTGTGGCAGCACACATAGCTCCTATATTTTCTTGACAGCAGCACACATATAGTACCTATAGTGTCTTTGTGTCAGCAGCACCCATAGGACTTATAGTGTGTTTGTGGCAGCACACATAGCTCCTATATTTTCTTGACAGCAGCACACATATAGTACCTATAGTGTCTTTGTGTCAGCAGCACCCATAGGACTTATAGTGTGTTTGTGGCAGCACACATAGCTCCTATATTTTCTTGACAGCAGCACACATATAGTACCTATAGTGTCTTTGTGTCAGCAGCACCCATAGGACTTATAGTGTGTTTGTGGCAGCACACATAGCTCCTATATTTTCTTGACAGCAGCACACATATAGTACCTATAGTGTCTTTGTGTCAGCAGCACCCATAGGACTTATAGTGTGTTTGTGGCAGCACACATAGCTCCTATATTTTCTTGACAGCAGCACACATATAGTACCTATAGTGTCTTTGTGTCAGCAGCACACATAGGACTTATAGTGTGTTTGTGGCAGCACACATAGCTCCTATATTTTCTTGACAGCAGCACATATAGTACCTATAGTGTCTTTGTGTTAGCAGCACCCATAGGACTTATAGTGTGTTTGTGGCAGCACACATAGCTCCTATATTTTCTTGACAGCAGCACATATAGTACCTATAGTGTCTTTGTGTCAGCAGCACCCATATGACTTATAGTGTGTTTGTGGCAGCACACATAGCTCCTATATTTTCTTGACAGCAGCACACATATAGTACCTATAGTGTCTTTGTGTCAGCAGCACCCATAGGACTTATAGTGTGTTTGTGGCAGCACACTTAGCTCCTATATTTTCTTGACAGCAGCACACATATAGTACCTATAGTGTCTTTGTGTCAGCAGCACCCATAGGACTTATAGTGTGTTTGTGGCAGCACACATAGCTCCTATATTTTCTTGACAGCAGCACACATATAGTACCTATAGTGTCTTTGTGTCAGCAGCACCCATAGGACTTATAGTGTGTTTGTGGCAGCACACATAGCTCCTATATTTTCTTGACAGCAGCACACATATAGTACCTATAGTGTCTTTGTGTCAGCAGCACCCATAGGACTTATAGTGTGTTTGTGGCAGCACACATAGCTCCTATATTTTCTTGACAGCAGCACATATAGTACCTATAGTGTCTTTGTGTCAGTAGCACCCATAGGACTTATAGTGTGTTTGTGGCAGCACACATAGCTCCTATATTTTCTTGACAGCAGCACATATAGTACCTATAGTGTCTTTGTGTCAGCAGCACCCATAGGACTTATAGTGTGTTTGTGGAAGCACACATAGCTCCAATATTTTCTTTATAGCAGCACACATATAGTACCTACAGTGTCTTTGTGTCAGCAGCACCCATAGGACTTATAGTGTGTTTGTGGCAGCACACATAGCTCCTATATTTTCTTGACAGCAGCACACATATAGTACCTATAGTGTCTTTGTGTCAGCAGCACACATAGGACTTATAGTGTGTTTGTGGCAGCACACATAGCTCCTATATTTTCTTGACAGAAGCACACATATAGTACCTATAGTGTCTTTGTGTCAGCAGCACCCATAGGACTTATAATGTGTTTGTGGCAGCACACATAGCTCCTATATTTTCTTGTCAGCAGCACACATATAGTACCTATAGTGTGTTAGTGTCAGCACCCATAGGACCTACAGTGTGTTGTGAGCACACATAGGAGCTCTATTTTTTATACTATATACACTACCGACTACAATGGCTGGAAGAACGCCAAGGAGAGGCAGACCGTACCGAGGCAAGAACACAGGGAAAGCAGGCTCTGTTTCTAGAGACAACAGTGCTGGTCGTGGACGTGGTCGTGCATCGTCATCAGCACGTGGCCATGGGACACGCTTGTCTTTGTTTTCGGCAGCTGGACATGTTGAGCCGCATCATGCCGAAGGCTTGGTAGAATGGATGACCAAGCCCTCCTCATCCTCCTCATCCTCTCTCACCCAGGCTCAGGGTACTGGCAGAGCAGCTGCCAAAGCGTACCCAATGGCATCATCAGCCACCCCTTCCCTAGACCCACCATGTCCTCCTGAGGAGTCCCCCGAACTGTTTGAGCACAGTGTTGGGTACATGCTCCAGGAGGATGCCCAACGATTCGAAGGCTCGGATGATGATACCCAGCTTGAGGAAGGCAGTAGTGTGCACGCAGAGAGAGGGGATGCTGAAGGACAGCAATCTGGCAGTACTGTTCCACCAGCTGCAGCTTACTGCCAGGTTTGCTCTAGTGGTGAAGAGGGAGGGGATGATGAGGTCACTGACTCCACGTGGGTGCCTGAAGGGAGAGAGGAGGAGGAGGAGGAGGATGCGGCGTCACATGTCCAACAAGGCAGGATGCCCCCTAGAGGCCAGCTAGAGGCCAGCACAGCAACTGTATCAAACCGCAGAGCTCCGCCTGTGCAGGGCGCTGCCTCTGCACGTTATCACAAAAGTTCTTTGGTGTGGGCCTTTTTTGAGACGAGTGCATCAGATCGCACCACTGCTATTTGCAATATTTGTCTCAAGCGTATCTCGCATGGCCAAAACATCAGCCGCTTGGGTTCCACAAGCATGAGCAGACATATGTCGACCTGCCATGCAGCTCGTTCGCTAGCACACATAAAAGACCCACACCAAAGAACAAAGCTGACCTCTCCTTGCTCCTCATCAGCTGGGATCTCCATCCCCACTATATCTTCAGTCCTCTCTGAAAGCTGCTCTGAGAGGACTGAAGGTGTAGAATTAGGTGTGTCACAACCAAGTACTTGCAGTACACCGGCGTCCGATTGTAGCAGGCAAATTTCCCTGCCCCAGCTGCTGGACCGTCGAAAGAAGTACACTCCCAGCCATCCACATGCCCAGCGGTTGAATGCTAGCTTGGCTAAATTGCTAGCACTTCAACTGCTGCCTTTTCAGTTGGTAGACTCGGCCCCCTTCCGTGAGTTTGTTCAATGTGCTGTTCCTCAGTGGCAGGTTCCCAAACGCCACTTTTTCTCACGGAAGGCGATTCCGTCTCTCTACCGGCATGTGGAAGGCAATGTCCATGCCTCGCTGGACAGGGCGGTCAGCGGTAAGGTGTATATTACCGCTGACTCATGGTCCAGCAGGCATGGACAGGGACGTTATCTTTCTTTCACGGCCCATTGGGTCACTCTATTGGCAGCTGGGAGGGATGCAGGACAAGGTGCAGTAGTGTTGGAGGTTGTTCCGCCACCACGCCTCCAAAATGCTACTACTGGTTGTGACACACCTCTCTCCTCCACCCCCTCCTCTTCTTCTTCCTCCAGTGCTCTGTCCTCGGAACCAGTGGTGCTCCGTAGGCGTACAAGGGGCTACGCGAGTACGCAGGCAAAAAGATGCCATGCCGTGCTTGCGCTGGTGTGTTTGGGGGACAGGAGCCACACTGGGGCAGAGGTTCTGACAGCTCTGCAGGGGCAGGCCGAGAGGTGGTTGACGCCACGCCAGCTTAAGCCAGGAATGGTGGTTTCTGACAATGGCACCAACCTCCTCTCCGCCCTGCGACAGGGGCAGCTCACCCATGTGCCCTGTATGGCTCACGTCCTCAACCTGGTGGTGCAGCGGTTCTTGGGCAGGTACCCAGGCTTACAGGATGTCCTGAGGCAGGCCAGGAAAGTCTGTGTGCATTTCCGCCGATCTTATAATGCCAGTGATCGGCTGACTGAGCTGCAAAAGGAGCTGAACCTGCCCAAGAACCGCCTAATATGTGACATGCCCACCAGGTGGAACTCAACGTTGGCCATGCTGCAGCGACTGCACACGCAGCAGAGGGCCATCAATGAGTACCTTTGCGACTACGGCACCAGGACAGGGTCAGGGGAGCTTGGCTTTTTTTCCCCACGCCAGTGGAGCATGATCAGGGATGCATGCACTGTCCTCTCACCATTTGAGGAGGCCACGAGGATGGTGAGCAGTGACAGTGCATGCATCAGTGACACTGTACCTCTTGTCCACCTGTTGGAGCATATGCTGCGTGGGATAATGGACAGGGCACTTGAGGCAGAACAGAGGCAGGAAGAGGAGGACTTCCTTGCCTCTCAAGCCCCCCTTTATCCAGACAGTGTTCCTTCTGTCCCACCCATCACACAGGAAGAGGATGAGGAGGAGGAGGATTGTGTGAGCATGGAGGTGGAGCCTGGCACTCAGCATCAGCAGCAGCAGTCTTTTAGGGATGATGTACAGTCCCAACAAACCAGTGGACTTGTACGTGGCTGGGAGGAGGTGGCTGGCGATCATGTCATCCTCAGTGACCCAGAAGACTCCGGACCGAATGCCTCAGCTAACCTACGTAGCATGGCCTCCCTGATCCTGCAAAGCCTGCGGAAGGATCCTCGTGTTCTTCGGATCAAGGAGAGGGACCATTACTGGCTGGCCACTCTCCTTGATCCACGGTACAAGGGTAAGGTTGCGGACCTTATCTTGCCATTGCAGAGGGAACAGAGGATGAGACATCTCAGGGAGGCCTTGCAGAAAGGTCTGTGCAACGCGTTTCCAGAAACTGGGAGGTTACAAACTCCTGGTCCTGGATGACGAGTTGCTGAGGCTTCGGTCAGTAGCAGAAGGAGCGGTGGGGAAGGTGGACGTCTGACCGATGCGTTCAGACATTTTTTTAGTCCGCAGCCCCAAGGTATGATCAGTTCCAGCAACCATCGCCAGCGTCTGATATACATGGTGCAGGAATACCTAGGGGCAAGGTCAGACTTGGACACCTTTCCCACCGAAAATCCTCTGGCTTACTGGGTCCTGAGGATGGATCACTGGCCAGAGCTTGCACAGTATGCAATTGAGCTACTGGCCTGTCCTGCATCCAACGTTCTTTCCGAACGCACATTCAGTGCTGCTGGAGGATTTGTCACCGATCACAGGGTGCGCCTGTCCACCGACTCGGTTGATCGACTGACCTTCATAAAAATGAATCAGTTTTGGATCACCACCAGCTACCAGGCACCTAAAGCGGATATAACTGAATAATTTATAATGTCACAACCCTTCAAGACTGCCTATGCTGAGTGACTGTCCTGTTATGTTCACTGACTATCCTCTTCCTCCTCCTTAATGATCCATGCCACCACACCAGTGCCTAAGGCACAATTTTTCAACCCCTGTATAACAGGGGCGTGTAATTACAATTTTTTTTAAAAAAAACAGGTGTGACTGCTGTGCTCCAAGTACAGTATCTGTGAGTGGTTGCAGTGTTGTGGCACCAGCACCAGTGCCTAAGGCACAATTTTTCAGCCCCTGTTGGGGCGTGTAATTACAATTTTTAGGCAATGCTTTGCAACAGGTCTCATTGCTGTGCTCAGAGTACAGTATCTGTGAGGGGTTGCAGTGTTGTGGCACCAGCACCAATGCCTAAGGCACAATTTTTCAGCCCCTGTATAACAGGGGCGTGTAATTACAATTTTTTTTTAAAATGCTTTGCAACAGGTGTGACTGCTGTGCTCCAAGTACAGTATCTGTGAGGGGTTGCGGTGTTGTGGCACCAGCACCAGTGCCTAAGGCACAATTTTTCAGCCCCTGTTGGGGCGTGTAATTACAATTTTTAGCCAATGCTTTGCAACAGGTCTCATTGCTGTGCTCAGAGTACAGTATCTGTGAGGGGTTGCAGTGTTGTGGCACCAGCACCAATGCCTAAGGCACAATTTTTCAGCCCCTGTATAACAGGGGCGTGTAATTACAATTTTAAAAAAAAATGCTTCGCAACAGGTGTGACTGCTGTGCTCCAAGTACAGTATCTGTGAGGGGTTGCAGTGTTGTGGCACCAGCACCAGTGCCTAAGGCACAATTTTTCAGCCCCTGTTGGGGCGTGTAATTACAATTTTTAGCCAATGCTTTGCAACAGGTCTCATTGCTGTGCTCAGAGTACAGTATCTGTGAGGGGTTGCAGTGTTGTGGCACCAGCACCAATGCCTAAGGCACAATTTTTCAGCCCCTGTATAACAGGGGCGTGTAATTACTATTTTTTTTAAAAAATGCTTCGCAACAGGTTTGACTGCTGTGCTCCAAGTACAGTATCTGTGAGGGGTTGCAGTGTTGTGGCACCAGCACCAGTGCCTAAGGCACAATTTTTCAGCCCCTGTTGGGGCGTGTAATTACAATTTTTTTTTTCCATTCAAAGTTTATTAACATTAAAAAATAAACATACAAATGCATTTTTGTTCAAATAAAAGAGAAAAAAAAATCTTCGGTAGCACAGCATTAAGGTAGTGTTTTCAATAATCAATATACTGTATCAAACATGTGACTTATTGACTTTTCATATATCAAACTAAAGCGGAAACAAATGCTAAGTAGTCATCCAAAGTTAAAGTAAGTAGTTAACAATAACTATACATTTGTAAATTTTGGGTCACGCCGTGACCCACTCATTCAGTGGGGTTAGATATAGAGGGGGGGGGGAGAAAAAGAGGAAGAAGGGGAAAGAGAAGAAAGAAAAGAACGGGAAAGGAGAGAGAAAAAAAAAAAAAGAAGAATAGGAGAGTACGGGTGGAAGAGGTTGTGTGGGAAGAAGAGGAAATTAGGGGAAGGGGGAGGTACAGGTAAGTGGTGTTCGCAAATCGGTGTAACAGGATATATGTGTCTCGGTTGGGAACCAAGTTATTGTTCTAACATGTGTCAACATAACTGATCTCAAGAATCAGGAGCCACTATACTTAATTTCTGAGGTCGTCGTAGGTTTGTGTATATCTGAAGGTGAGCCATGGCATCCATGTAGTGTGAAATTTTTCAATGGAGTCATTTGATTGTGCTATAGTTTCCTCCATGTCACAAATATCCTTAATTTTTGATAACCATTCTTTAACGGTCGGGGTGCTAGTAGACTTCCAGTGTAGCGGTATAAGAATGGGAATGGAAATGTAGCGCTAAACCTAAAAACCATGCACTGAGAAGTGTCGAAAAATTAATGCCTTATACCGACAACAATAATAAATGACAGAGTGACTGTCTAGTGTGAATTACAAACCAAAACACATCTAACATTAATGCATATAAACAATAAACCATACATGCATATGATTAGTGCCTGTGAAGTGCATATAGAGTGCGTATAAACAATGAACCATACATGCATATAATTGAAGCCTGTAAGGAATTAGTGAAATGAATGGGAATGTCCACCATACAGAAAACACTTCAAATGAATGAATGTCCCAATGTGATGAGCAGGTGTAAATCTCAGGAATAAGTGAACACCAACAGGAATAACTTGGACTAGATCCTCTTCCAATATTCAGATCAATAAGGAAAAATAGATGTATGCTTACCAAAGCAAGTGGACTCCCTGTCAGCGACAGGAAAGTCAAACAAGCCTGTAGTGTCCAGACACCGATGGATGGAACCTCACTGGCACGAACTGATGGAATCCGTGGGCTTCTCACTGGGCGATGGTGGAGCCGATCTTCCAGGGCCCAAGACGGAAACGGGTACACAGCTGTGAACGCAGGACCACGAACTCCAATCGGTCAGACCGAACTGCAGGCAGGGTATGAGAACTGATGGCCAAAGACCACTATGATGGGGTCAAGGCTCTCATATGGTGTTTGTCAAAACGGCATGTGGAGAGAGAAGAAAGGAGGGGAACTCCAATAGTGCAGATCAGCATGGAAGGTTTTATTGAAAGAAAACCACCAATACAAAAATAAAACAATAAAAGTGATCACGATTAGATTAAAAGCAGTATGGGGATAGGTGAAACCTTGCCCTACGCGTTTCGTCTTAGACAGACTTCAACTGGGGCATCTACCTGTCCCCCCACACTGCAGACATATATATAAATATTTCATAAAATGACAACCAATCATCAAATGCCCATAGTTGGTGTTCTGAAAATATTGATTGGCTCTGAAAGCAGCCAAGCAAAGGTATAAGAGACTTTTCCGCGTTCAGTAGGTGTCTAGTCAATGATTTCTTATATCGCCTGAGCGAAAATGAGGTGACATGAAGCAAACAGCAAGCAGCATCTAGCTTCATAGAGGTCTCCGTAATATGCTGTATTACCTCTATTACCTTCGTCCAATATTGAGCTATCATTGGACACTGCCACCAAATATGTAGCAGAGTTCCTGTCTCCTTCTGGCAGCGCCAGCAAAGATCTGAAGACTGCGGGTACCACTTATGTACCTTATCAGGTGTAGCATACCAGTGAGTTAACAGTTTATAGGAGGTTTCTTGTGTTCTGGTACTTAGAGAACATTTATGTGCTAAAATGCATACCTTTTGCCATTGCTTGTCGGATATCACCATGTCCAGGGTCTCTGACCATTTCTCCCTGAGTCTCTCCGTCGGACAGTCATCTGAGTCCTGCAACCACGTATGAGCTAAGGAGGTGGCTCTCTGTACAGGATTACCCTCCAGGCACACTGATTCCATCTCTGTCAATCTCTTGGTAAAATATTATTTGTGAGACCTCTGATTGAGGTAGCTACGTAGTTGGAAGTAGGACCACATCGGCATGTGTTGTAAGCTATTATCCATTTGCAGAGTCGTGAAGTCCTTAGTTTGTGCGTTATGAAAGCAGTGTATGGCAAGAAGAGGTGAGCATGGGTCCGTCGCTCTCAGAAACTGTCTGCCTTTGCCCGGAGGGAAATCAGGGTTCTGATAGACAGGTGTGAGTGGACTCAAGGGGGTGGACAAATTAGAACTTTTAGCTACTAGGTGAAAGATTTTTAGGGTAGTATTAATCAAGGGGTGTTGCTTCAAGTCTTGAGCGTATTGAGACTCTGAGATCCACGGAGAGTATCTCAGCTGCAGTGAGCATAAGCTATCCTCCAGGATCACCCAGTCCTTGATGTTGTCATGGCAATGCCAATCTATTATCCTGGCTATATGTGCAGCGTTGGAATACTGCTTGAAGTTTGGCAAGCCCATTCCCTCTCTTTCTTTGGATTGGTGCAGCAATGTGTGTCTAATGCGCGCTCGTTTGTGTGCCCACACAAATTGGTTCTGGAGTGACTGCAGTTGTTTGAAAAAGGCCGAAGGTATGTGTATGGGTAGGGTCCTAAAGAGGTATAATAGCTTGGGCAGGACTACCATTTTGCATATGGCAGCCCTGCCAAACCACGAAAAATTCTTGGGGTGCCAGCTTGCCATATCTGATGATATTGTTTTAAGAAGTGGTGGGAAGTTGCATTCAAATACCTGGTTGACCCGTGGAGGGAGCCACACCCCCAAATATTTAAGTGCTTTAGTTACCCATTTAAAGGGGTTGTTGTTCTGTACTAGTTTAAGTGTGTCTTCTGGTACGTTTATATTTAGGGCTTCCGACTTGGACAGGTTAATTTTCAGGTTCGATACATAACCATACAAAGAGAACTCCTTTAAAAGGTTAGGGAAAGATATGTCAGGATTGGTTAGAAAGAACAGCAAATCGTCCGCGTAGGCGGCTATTTTGTAGTTCAAATTTGATACGTGGAATCCTTGGATATTAGGATTTAATCCTATCATCCGAATAAAGGGTTCTAGCGATAGAATTAATAGTATCCGCGATAGTGGGCATCCTTGTCGAGTGCCATTGGCTATATGCACCGTGTCTGACAGAGTTCCATTAATACGGAGCCTGGCTGTTGGGTTCCTGTATAGGGTCTCTATCCATGACATCATATGTGTGCCTAATCCTAAATGCAACACGTCCCCAGCATGAAATCCCAGGCTACTCTATCGAAGGCCTTCTCCGCATCTGTGGAGAGGAGAAGACCTTCGATTTTTCGCACATGGGTAGCGTGGATAAGATTAAGTGACTTTGTCACGTTGTCTCTTGCCTCCCTCCCAGGCATAAAACCTGCCTGTTCTGGGCCTATCAAGGTATGTAAGCAGGGTTTCAGTCTGTTGGAGATGATTTTGGCCATTATTTTCACGTCTAAGTTCAGCAATGAGATTGGCCTATAGCTCGTACAAAGGGAAGGTTCCTTGTCGGGTTTTAGCAGTATTGTGATATGGGCTTCTAGGAATGATTTTGTGTTTTCCCTCGGGAACATGAAGGAGTTTAAGGCTCTTGTAAGGGGATCTGCCAGTATGTCTAAGAATGTCTTGTAGTAGATAAAGGTGTATCCATCTGGGCCTGGGCTTTTTCCTGTTTTCAGCTCTCGGATTGCTGATTGAACTTTCTCTAATCTTATGGGTTGGTCGAGGAGTTCACTATCTGCATCCGATAATCTAGGCATTTTGGAGGTGGTTAGATATTTCTGTATAAATTCCTTCCTATCCTCTTTCAAGTCGGTCGGCCTATGTTGTTGGGGGAGATTGTACAGCTGCGTATAGTAATCCTGAAAGTGTTTGGAGATCTGGTCATCTGTAATATCTAATCTACCTTCCTTGTTGGATATGCCTGGGATGTGGTTTCCAAGACGGGGTCCCTTTAGTGCCCTGGCTAAGAATTTGCCTGTCTTGTCACCAAACTCATAGTAAACCTTACGTTTAAAGAATAGGAGTCGTTTAGAGATAGCCTCCATAGTTTGTTGAAGTGTTTTGCGCGTGTCCATCAGTTCCGTTGCTACAGTCTTGGTCAGGGATAACTTATGTCGTGTCTCAAGTTGAGATATTTTGTCTGTCAGTCTAATGATTTCCTTATCTCTATCTTTTTTGCGTTGGGCTCCCATTTTCATTAGAGTTCCCCTAAAGTGCATTTATGGGCTTCCCAGATCATTAATGGGTCCATGCCTTGCGTGGTGTTGTGCTTGAAATAATCTCTCAGATGAGAGGTCACTTCTGGTAATAGGGTGTGGTCTGTCAGTAGAGAGGAATTTAGCCTCCAGGTGGGGGGGGCTTTTCCCCCCTGTACAGTAGAGAGCGTAAGAGATATGGGGGAGTGGTCTGATAATGTTTGGTTCCCTATTTCAGCTTTAGAAAGTAAGTGTAAGTCTCTGCGGGAGATAAATAGATAATCAATCCTGGTGTATTTAGTATGGGGCGCTGAGTAAAATGTATAATCTCTCCCATCTGGGTGGAGGAAGCGCCAGGAGTCAATCAGATGTAAGGAGTGTAAAAGCTTCTTGAAAGCTTTCAGCACTTTATAGGTCATGTGTGATTTGCCCGTGGAGGTATCGTGTAGAGGGTTCAGGGGTAGATTGAAATCTCCACCTAAAATAATACAGCCTTCACTAAAACCTTCTAGCGTGCGTATTAATTTCCTACAGAAGGATAGATGTAGCTTATTGGGAAAGTAGACGTTGGCTAATGTAGTAGGGTTGCCATTATAGAGACCTTTGAGGATAATATACCTGCCTTCCGGGTCTGTCAGTTTGTCTTTGAAAACAAAGGGGGCCTCTCTACTAATCAGTATCGAGACTCCCTTCGTCTTGGCCCGGTCATTAGTGGCATGGTGGGCCTCTGTAAAGAAGGAATCAGTGAGCCTGGGTATGCCCGACGACCTAAAGTGGGTTTCCTGTAAAAAAGCGAAATGCGGCCTACCTTTCTTAATTCCCCTCAGCAAGGACGACCTTTTTTCGGGGATATTGTGGAGTATGCCATGGTGCCGGACAGGAGAGACTCAGAGAGACAGACCTGTGGGCGACACTCAGAAGCAATGCGTTAATCAAATAGTAAGAGAGAGAGTAAAAGTACAATTTAACAATCAGATTCACCGAGTATATCTATTGAATGTCTAACCGGTGCTAGCACCAACCTGTTCAATTAAAGGGTTGAGAGTAAAGACGGGGATGGGGATAGGTTGAGAGAGTGAATAGGTTCAGACCTATGCAATAGTATCCTATCGAGTAGGTAGTAGTATAGTGTGTCCTGCCGTGACAATGGTCTCGTCAGGACACCCTTTTGAGGGGTAGAGGGAGGCTGCACCCTTTTCTGGCAATGCAGAGCAGGCGGATCTACTGGTTGGGAAGTAGTGGTCACACAAAGTGGAGGTTGGGAGACCGCAGCCTGTTGTGGCAATGGGAGGGTGTTAGTTGGGCTCTTTGACACTGTAGAGCCTGTCAATATGTCGGTTCTTCAACCGTTTTTATATTGTATTCTACAATCAATTCAATTTAGCTATTAAACCAGTGAACTTAACGGAACATTCTAGAAATACAAAAGCATTGCAGCAATTTATCACGTATATCTATAGTCCTGATGACCATGAGAGACAGGCAGAAAAAAAAAAAAAAAAAAATATATAAAAAGGGTCCTGCTTTGCAATCTTCACCATACCATTCCGCAGTTCCAGTTATTTCATACAGTTACACCATGCTCTGGCAATGTGGGTATCATAGTGTAACAGCCTTGAGGCACACTCATGGGAGAAGATCTTCAACTGTAACAGCATCTTGTTTGGGAGACGTGCGCTTCAGTGTTTATACCTAGGCAATGTGGCCCATATAGCCATTTGTGATGGGGGCAGGTCCATAGGTTAGCATGTCAAGTGGTATCTTGGTGTGTCACAGGGGTCTAGATAATTTCAGGCCCAAAGGCTTGCAATCTGCCAGGACCTTCTTCATAGGCCGTGTCGAAAAAGTGCCTCTGTGAGGCCATCCTAGGCGTCCATCCTTGCTTCCGCGTCGCGCGTCTGGTCGCGTTAAATGGTTCATGAAATTAAGGTGTCCTGGTGAACTTGCGCTGAGTTGCAATACTTGTGTATATTTACGTAGAGTATGGAAGCTTGAGGGTAGAGCAGAGGAGCAGGACTGGTCAGACCAGCTTGTACGGTCATGGTATCAGGAACGTAGCGTGGACTGCAGTATAAGTGTATAACTTCCTATATAGACTAGATCTCATCATCTCGTGCTCTGGAAGCGTGGGCTCTGTTGTTGTTCGGTGTACCCGCTATTGATCCACTGGAGCGGTTTTGTTTCAGCTTCTTCTTCTGGTGCCTTTTCTCAGGGGAAGTCAGTGGCGAGCCTGGAGGGCTACGTTCCAGGGGAGGTAAGCGGAATTCCTGATACCATTCAGGGAGTTCCACCGAGCCTAGATGTAGTGCGGAGCAGAACTCATCCAGGTCTTCAGGTGACCTTAGTGCGTGTTGCCTGCCATTGTGCATTACGATCAGAGCAAACGGAAATCTCCATGTGTATCTGAGATCCTTCTCACAGAGTCTGTCCAGCAGGGGGCGGAGTGCCCTCCTGTTTCTCAGAGTTATTTGGGAGAGATCTTGGAAAAGCATTATGGTTTCACCATTAAATATGATCTATTCGTTTCTGCGCGCCTTTTGCATTATCTCCTCTTTAAGTGAAAAGCTCTGCAGGCAACAGATTACATCCCTTGGTGGCATGTTATCAGGTCCCCTGGCCCTCAGGGCTCTGTGCGCCCGTACAAATTCTATGTCTGTGTCCTCGGGCCGTTCCAGTAAACTGTTGAATACACGCCTGAGGGCCGGGTTGATTTGGTTGGCTTCTACTGTTTCGGGTATACCCCTGACCCTTATATTGCACCTTCTCCCTCTGTTATCAAGGTCCTCTAAATGTCTATTCATTTCAATAAAGTGGTTTGAATGTGAGAGAGTGACCCTGTCCAGTCTGTGGATGGCCTTTTCCCTGTGTTTCCCAGCAGATTCAGCATCCATCATGCGGTCGTTTAGCACCATGAGGCTGGACTTAAGATCCGTGATGGCCGCTGAAAAAGATGATTTAATGTCTGCCGCTATTATGGCCATGTCAGAGTATGTCAGGGGAAGATTGGGGTGCGAGGGTCCCCTACCGTTATCCTCAGTGGCCGATTGGGAGTCCTCGCTGAAGTCCTCTGAGACACGCGTCGGCGCCATCTTGGGGCCTGTACTTCCAGGTAGCGAGCGGGACTGGCTTTTGAATATGTCGGAGATATTCCGTCCCTTCAAGGCTGCTGCCGACTTCTGTGACCTGGTGTGCGGTGTTCGGTATCCAAGTTTGCTCATTATCAGGGGTGGAAAGTGTCAAAGAGCGGGTGTTAGGCTGTGGCTTCTCCGGAGCTCCTCTAGAAAGCTGCCATCTCCGTTGCGCACCAAGCCACGCCCCCCGTAATTACAATTTTTAGGCAATGCTTTGCAACAGGTCTCATTGCTGTGCTCAGAGTACAGTATCTGTGAGGGGTTGCAGTGTTGTGGCACCAGCACCAATGCCTAAGGCACAATTTTTCAGCCCCTGTTTAACAGGGGCGTGTAATTACAAATCTTGATCTAATAGTTCACAGCAGGGCCCATTCCTGCGCCCACCAAGAGTAACTGTGAGGTCTTACAGTCTTGTGGCAACACCATCCACCACCACCAAAGGCCCAATTTTTCTGCCCTGTTCAACAGGTGCATGCAATTACAAATCTTGATCTAATAACTCACAGCAGGGCCCATTCCTGCGCCCACCAAGAGTAACTGTGAGGGCTTACAGTCTTGTGGCAACACCGTCCACCACCACCACCAGAGGCCCAATTTTTCTGCCCTGTTCAACAGGTGCATGCAATTACAAATCTTGATCTAATAACTCACAGCAGGGCCCATTCCTGCGCCCACCAAGAGTAACTGTGAGGGCTTACAGTCTTGTGGCAACACCGTCCACCACCACCACCAAAGGCCCAATTTTTCTGCCCTGTTCAACAGGTGCATGCAATTACAAATCTTGATCTAATAACTCACAGCAGGGCCCATTCCTGTGCCCACCAAGAGTAACTGTGAGGGCTTACAGTCTTGTGGCAACACCGTCCACCACCACCAAAGGCCCAATTTTTCTGCCCTGTTCAACAGGTGCATGCAATTACAAATCTTGATCTAATAACTCACAGCAGGGCCCATTCCTGCGCCCACCAAGAGTAACTGTAGGGGCTTACAGTCTTGTGGCAACACCGTCCACCACCACCACCACCACCAAAGGCCCAATTTTTCTGCCCTGTTCAACAGGTGCATGCAATTACAAATCTTGATCTAATAACTCACAGCAGGGCCCATTCCTGTGCCCACCAAGAGTAACTGTGAGGGCTTACAGTCTTGTGGCTACACCAACATCTAATAGGGCAAATTTCTGTAGAGTATATACGGCAGGCCCCTACTTTCAAACAACCAACTTACAAACGACTCCTACTTGCAAACGGAAAGAGAAAACAGGAAGTGAGAGGAAATATACCCCTAGGAAGGGAAATTCTATCCTGTTAGATTTAATTTGGGAACAAGGTATCTCCTCTCTACGGATGCTTTATCCCCAATCCTTGTTTCAATTAAAACCCCACTTTTCCAAAAACATTTGTCATTGGGACGGAAAGTGAGGTGAAATGTTCTGAACAGATGTGCAAAGACAGCAAATGTTACAGGGGTGATAACCCCTCCCTATGTTCTCCAAAAATCTTAAAAATAGATTTTTTGGGGATGGAGCTACACTTCATAATGTACCTGTTCAGATTCTACTTAAGAACAAACCTACAGTCCGTGTCTTGTTTGCACCACCTATATACTGCTGTTCAGAGTATATAGGGTTGTAGGTATAGGGTTTTATTTTGGGTGCGGGGTCCCCCTTAATATCCATACAAGACCCAAAGGGGCTGGGGTGGGGGGGGGGTGATGGGGTAGCCATGCCATTTTTCACAAGGATTTTCAGCCATATGGCGGCCTAGGACAAGACATGACATTAAAGCCGCAAGTGGTTTTAAATGGCTTCTTTTTTTCCTTTACAAATGTCATTCTGTGCAGGGACAATTCTAAACACGGGAAACACATGCCACTTCACAGGCATACTTTAGACACCCCCAGGTACCATATTTAAAGGAATATTTCACTTTTTTTTTTCACTTTATGCATCATTAAAATGACTGCTCCCGAAAAAACGTTAGTTTTTAAAAGTTCTTTTTGCATTGATATACAGGGGGTCCCCAACTTACAAACATCCGACTTACAAACGACTCCTACTTACAAACAGAGGGAGACAACAGGAAGTAAGAGGAAATCCACCCCTAGGAAGGGAAATTCATTCCTGTAAAAGTTAATATGGGAAAAAGGTGTCTCCACTGATGCTTTATCACCAGTCCATGTTTCCCTAACAACCCCAAATTTTCAAAATCCAATTGTCATTGGGACAGAAGGTGAGGTGAAATCTTCTGAACAGGGGCACAGACAGCAAAACAAATGTTACAGGGGTGATAACCCTTCTCTCTGTTATCTAAAAAACTTTATTTTTTGGCTGGAGCTACAATTAAAAAATGTACCTGTTCCGACTTACAAACAGATTCAACTTAAGAACAAACCTACTGTCCCTATCTTGTTTGTGTCCCGGGGACCCCCTGTATGTCCCCTGGGGCAGGACCCGGGTCCCCAAACCTGTTTTATGACATTAACATGCATATTGGCCGTTGTAATTAGCAATTTTGATTTCGAACGTTCGCGTCCATTATAACGAATAGGGTTCGAAAATTCACGCGAACTTTCGGTCCGTTCGAAGGTTCTGGTGCGAACCGAACCCGGGGGTGTTCGGCTCATCCCTAGTAGCGTGGTATGAATCAGTGAGCCTGGGTATTTTTTGAGATTTAAAGTGAGTTTCTTGCAGGAACGCAAAGTGCGGCCTACCTTTCTTGAGTTCCCTTAACAGAGATGACCTTTTTTCCGGGATATTCAATCCTTGCACATTATGGGAGATCACTGTGGCCTTCGGACCCATTGTGGAGTAAGCCATGGTGCAAATGTGGAAAGACTCAGAGAGATAGGACCTGTGGACAACACTAAGATATAGTATGTTAAAGCAGTAAAGATATAAAACAGCAACCAATGTCACAAAATGGTTATGTTGTAAGTGTACCATGTGCAACAACCAATCAAACTATATGAGCAGTTCAGGGGTATAGATGGGAGGGGGGAGCAGATATAAGAGTATTTAGATTCAAGCCTATTCAATAGTTATACTATCGTCTAGGCACTAGATAGTGTATCCTGCCGTGACAAATAGCCTCGGCGGGGCACACTCTGGGGGTAGAGGGAGGCGGCAAACCACTCTGATCGTTTAAACCAGGCGGATTGTCTAGGTATTAAGTTGTGGTCACAAAGTGAAGAGGAAGGGAGGCCGCAGCCTGTAGCATTGATTTACAGTAAGGTGCTGATGCAGCACTTCGACACTATGAGGTCCATTGGGCAATGAGCTCTCAAACATCAATGGACAAAACTTAACAGTTTAAACAGGCAAACTGACATAACTTTCAGAACAGACTTGTAAAATGTTAAAGGGAGGACTTAGCAAGTCACACAGCCCGAGGGCCATATCTGTGGACAAAAAAAAATGTTTTTGCTTCTTTGTCTTCTCTGTCCCCTTCATCTGTACTAATCTTCTCAGCCATCTAAGTTGTGTAGTTGTGTGATGTGGTGAAGGCACGTATCATTTCCTTGTACAGTATTCTTGGGTGAGGTAAACCACCCATGTTGGTTCCCAGCCCACATGGCAAATGCCTTGGTGTATTAAACATAGTTCAGGGATATGCATTGTAAGCTGAAATGGTATCATGTCCAATGGCATGTAAGCTATCGTTCATACCTGTGGTCAGTTGAAGTCCAGGTAAGTATGCTTAGGGCAACCTGTGGTATACAGTGGTGTGAAAAAGTGTTTGCCCCCTTCCTCATTTCCTGTTCCTTTGCATGTTTGTCACACTTAAGTGTTTCGGAACATCAAACCAATTTAAACAATAGTCAAGGACAACACAAGTAAACACAAAATGCAATTTGTAAATGAAGGTGTTTATTATTAAAGGTGAAAAAAAATCCAAAC
This sequence comes from Lithobates sylvaticus, assembly GCA_028564925.1. Lineage (NCBI taxonomy): Eukaryota > Metazoa > Chordata > Amphibia > Anura > Ranidae > Lithobates > Lithobates sylvaticus. The sequence continues at coordinate 263,468,191 of CM053027.1, read as the reverse complement.
CATCATGGCCCTGTGTGAAAAAGTGATTGCCCCCCTTGTTAAAACATACTATAACTGTGGTTGTCCACACCTGAGTTCAATTTCTCTAGCCACACCCAGGCCTGATTATTGCCACACCTGTTCACAATCAAGGCATCACTTAAATAGGAGCTGCTTGACACAGTAAGGTCCACCAGAAGATCCTTAAAAGCTACACATCATGCCGAGACCCAAAGAAATTCAGGAACAATTGAGAAAGAAAGTAATTGAGATCTATCAGTCTGGAAAGGGTTATAAAGCCATTTCCAAAGCTTTGGGAATCCAGCGAACCACAGTGAGAGCCATTATCCACAAATGGCGAAGACATGGAACAGTGGTGAACCTTCCCAAGAGTGGCCGGCCGCCCAAAATGACCCCAAGAGCGCAGCGACGACTCATCCAAGAGGTCACAAAAGACCCCACAACAACGTCCAAGGAACTGCAGGCCTCACTTGCCTCAGTTAAGGTCAGCGTTCATGCCTCCACCATCAGGAAAAGACTGGGCAAAAATGGCCTGCATGGCAGAGTTCCAAGGAGAAAACCACTGCTGAGCAAAAAGAACATCAAAGCTCGTCTCAATTTCTCCACAACACATCTTGATGATCCCCAAGACTTTTGGGACAACATTCTGTGGACCGATGAGACAAAAGTGGAACTCTTTGGAAGGTGTGTGTCCAAGTATATCTGGCGTAGAAGGAACACTGCATTTCAGAAAAAGAACATTATACCAACAGTAAAATATGGTGGTGGTAGTGTGATGGTCTGGGGCTGTTTTGCTGCTTCAGGACCTGGAAGACTTGCCGTGATAAAAGGAACTATGAATTCTGCTGTCTACCAAGAGATCCTGAAAGAGAATGTCCGACCATCTGTTTGTGTACTCAAGCTGAAACGAACTTGGGTTCTGCAGCAGGACAATGATCCTAAACACACCAGCAAGTCCACCACCGAATGGCTGAAGAAAAACAAAATGAAGACTTTGGAGTGGCCTAGCCAAAGTCCTGACCTGAATCCTATTGAGATGTTGTGGTATGACCTTAAAAAGGCCGTTCATGCTCGAAAACCCTCTAATGTAACTGAATTAGGACAATTCTGCAAAGATGAGTGGGCCAAAATTCCTCCAGGACGCTGTAAAAGCCTCATTGCACGTTATCGCAAACGCTTGGTTGCAGTTGTTGCTGCTAAGGGTGGCCCAACCAGTTATTAGGTTTAGGGGGCAATCACTTTTTCACACAGGGCCATGATGGTTTGGATTTTTTTTCACCTTTAATAATAAACACCTTCATTTACAAATTGCATTTTGTGTTTACTTGTGTTGTCCTTAACTATTGTTTAAATTGGTTTGATGTTCCGAAACACTTAAGTGTGACAAACATGCAAAGGAACAGGAAATGAGGAAGGGGGCAAACACTTTTTCACACCACTGTAAGTGGTCATTTCTGGCATTTTTAAAGTATGTGTACATGCGGTCGTTCTTGCTTCAGTTGTTCTGGATAGCTGAGTTGCCATGGTGGTGTCACAATATCCGTTCTGTTCATCCCGATCTGTGGTGTTGTGGTGAAGGGTCTGCTCCTCATGTGGCTAAAAGGTGGATGGGGACCCCGATACAAGCCTAGAGCGTAGAGGGTATCAGTGCAGGTGGAAGGTATGATAGGGGAAGTAAACGAGAAGACATATGCTTTCATAGCCTCAGGTGTGTAACATGTTCCGGGTGGATTAGATACCTTCGTCTTGTGCCCTGGAAGCGTGGGCTCTGTTGTTGTTCAGTGTGCCCGCCATGGAGCCTCCAGCACGGTGCTGCTTCAATTTTTTTTGTTGCCTTTTCTCAGGCGAATTCAGCTGTGAGATTGAGGGGCTATGTTCCAAAGGGGGTAAACAGAATTCTTGGTACCATTCTGGTAGCTCGACTTGGCCTAGGTGCAGGGCAGAGCAGAACTCGTCTAAGTCCTCAGGCGACCTCAAGGCATGTTGTCTGCCATTGTGTGTCACTATCAGGGCAAATGGAAATCACCAAGTGTACCTGAGATCTTTCTCTCGGAGCTTGTCCAGCAGCGGGCGTAGGGCTCTCCTGTTCCTCAGTGTTATTTGGGAAAGGTCATGAAAGAGCATTATGGTTTCACCATTAAATACAATTTGTTCGTTTCTGCGTGCTTTTTGCATTATCTCCTCTTTCAGTGTGAAGCTCTGCAGGCAGCAGATTACGTCACGCGGCGGCATGTTATCTGGTCCCCGGGCTCTCAGGGCCCTGTGTGCCTGGACAAATTCTATGTCAGTATCCTCTGGTCTCTCTAATAGACTGTTGAACACTCTTCTGAGGGCCGGGTTGATTTGGTCAGTTTTGACTGTCTCGGGTATCCCCCTGACCCTTATGTTACACCTTCTCCCCCTGTTATCAAGGTCCTCCAGGTGTCTGTTCATTTCAATAAAATGATTTGAGTGTGAGAAGGTGACTCTATCCAGCCTATGAATTGCCCTTTCTCTTAGTTTCCCAGCAGATTCAGCGGCTACCATGCGGTCATTCAGAACTAAAAAGCTGGATTTAAGATCCGTGATGGCCGCTGAAAAATATGATTTTATGTCTGCTGCAATGATGGCCATGTCTGAGTATGTCAGGGGGAGGTTGGGGTGTGAAGGTCCCCTACCGTTATCCTCGGCCACCGATTGCGAATCTTCACTGAAGTCTTCCGAGACACGTGTCGGCGCCATCTTGGGGCCTGTGCTTCCAGACAGTGAAGGGGACTGACTTTTGAAGATTTCGGACATATTCCGTCCTTTTAATGCCGCCGCTGACTTCCGAGACCTGGTGTGCGGTGTTCGGTAGCTCAGTTTGCTCATTATCAGGGGTTGATAGTGTTGAAGAGCGGGTGTTTAGGCTGCGGCTTCTCCGGAGCTAATCTTGCAAGCTGCCATCTCCGTTGCACGCCAAGCCACGCCCCAAGTCTTGCTTTTTGACTGCTGGTGATTGCTGGGTTGCATTTTTTAGGTTCTTTTTGGGGCTTTTCCTTGTAGCTATTTAACACCTTTTCTGACACTTTTTAAACAGATTTTTTTCTTTGCTTCCTTCAGCCTACTAATTGAGGGGAGTGGTTAATTGGTCATAGGTGCTTGAGGCCTATATAACCTTCTGTAGAACTCATTGTAAGCCTGCTCATCTTTGAGCTTGTTGGAACTCTGTCCAAGTTGAACTGGTCTAAGTGGTGAGTTAAAAACCAGAGTTGAAAACAGGTGGTTATAACAGGGGTCATAGTACCTGTGTAGTGTGAGTACCTGAGTGTTGTCTGAGTAGTGTGGATCATTAGTACTTGTGTATTGTGTACTGTGCTTGTGTATTGTGAGTGCACATAGTTCTGCGAGTGCACATAGGTCTGCGAGTGCACGTAGTTCTGCAAGTGGTCTGCGAGTGCTTGTGGTCTGCGAGTGCACGTAGTTCTGTGAGTGGTCTGTGAGTGCATGTTGTTCTGCGAGTGGTCTGCGAGTGCATGTGGTCTGTGAGTGCACGTAGTTCTGCGAGTGGTCTGCGAATGCACGTAGTTCTGCGAGTGGTCTGCGAGTGCACGTAGTTCATTGAGTGCACATAGTTCAGAGAGTGTTCTGTGAGTGCATGTAGTTCTGTGAGTGGTCTGCGAGTGCTCGTAGGTCTGCGAATACCTGTGTATTGTCTTGTTGAGTACCTATGTATTGTCTTGTTGAGTACCTGTGTATTGTCTTGGTGAGTATTAGTGTCAGGAAGCTAGTTGTTAGGTATCTTGCATAGGGTATAATCCCCAATCTTCATTAAATTTAATAGGTACTGTAAACCTATAAACTTGCACAATTTTGTACTTTAACAGACAACAATGAGAATATTACTGCACGTAAATTCTCACAGTTAATAAAAAAAACAAACACAAACAACACCAAAAAACAAACAAAAACAAAACAAAACAAAAAAAAAAACAGGAAAACACAACTAACCGAAAGACAGATTCTTTTGTAAGTTAGTTTAAATGTCCCTAAAGCAATATTATTCCTTTAGTGGTCATACAAGTGAAATAACAAGCCAACTAATGCCCCTATTTCTAAAAACCCGCACATTTTTGAAATACAGCATAAAACTAAACCAGTGACCAAAAAAAAAATTTATAACCAAAAGTATAAAAAATAGAGGGGGAAAAAAACAATAAATTCGCAAAAAAAAAAAACATGTTTCCCCTTTTTTTTTTTTTTCACAAAATCAGGAACCACTCTTTCAGTGTCCTCTTGTCAACAAAACAACCATAAAAAAAAAATCAAAACAATAATAAATCCCGCTCTATACTTCCTCCCCACTACATCTACCGGCTATGTAAATGGTACTTCCAAAGTATAATTTTTCAAAATATTGGGATATTAATGCAACAAAATAATAAAAAAAACTCATAAAAAATAAATAAAAAATATTGAACAACTTGAAAAGATAAGGTCAAATACAACAACCAAAAAAAGGTAAAATAAAAATTAAAATAACCTGTGGTGTATATTCTCTTCTTAGAGTTAATTTAATACCCACTTAATAAAAACCAAAAACACAGAAAAAAAAACATTTACCTATTTATTTATTTTTTCCCAGATAGGTCTGGATTTAACTGACTCAACTAAATTCAGCCTTCTAACGTTAATCTCTAATACACCTATTATATTAAAAACTTCCAGTCCTGTATTAGGCCTTCGTGGTCGCCAACTGTAAACCTATAATATCTCTATTTCTGATTTATTAATCACAAAATATGATATGGGTTAAATGAGAGTTCTATTGAGAAGATTTGGAAGCTTGAAACATAATACCATTTATTAGAGTAAAGTTTAACAGGTCTAGGTAACACACAGAAAATACAATTTATAGTTTTAAGCAAGGGAGTAAATGTTAGGTTAAAACACAAGATTACATAGAAAATACAATTTATAGTTTTAAGCAAGGGAGTAAAGGTTAGGTTAAAACACAAGATTACATAGAAAATATTTATAGCAAACAGACATTAATTAAAGTAGGTATACCTATAAGTGCTGGGAGATGATCTGATAAATTACCTATCTTATGATTGCAGGGCCCATGGTCAGTGTTCATCTGCCTATCATTGTGTGTGTCTTGCTAATAAAGTGCCATCTCTCATTGACTTGCACAGGGCCCCCCTGATTGGTTAGCCCTCTCCTCCCTCCGGGCGTATCTCTTCCCTGATTGGTCAATTTCCTTATAACTTAATTTCCAATCAATAGCACATTAACAAGCTAGCGTTAATTAGTTTGAAGGGAACTTAATTAAAGAGAAGGTCTTTTCGTGAATGGGGCACTTAACTATGCGCAATCATAGCTGGGTTATCCTGAACAAGTCAAAAGAAATATGCTAAGCACATAAGACACCTTTTGAGATGGATAAATAGTTGATTAGCACAGAAGAGTACAAAAGCCTTTATCAGCTAATGAATTCGGTGTCGTCCCGACTACACACAGGGCCTGGGCCTTTGAATATTAGATTAGGTAGAAGACAGGGCATCGTCCCACCCCACACTTAGCATACCTAGACACAAAAGGAACTGTTAATTGGATTAGATATTCCCACGGACAAAGTCCTCCAGCCAAGTTTAACCCTTAACAGAAAAAAAAAATACTACAAGCTAAAATCATATATATATACATCTATATACACATATTCCCAGTTGCCAATGGAGATTACTCATAGACCCCTCATAATGCAACAGTACGATGCCCGGCGGGTGTAAAGAGGCAGCTCGTTGTACCTCTTGCTGCATGTATGTGTTCCTTGATCATGCAATCGAGGGTGAATACTGCTGTGCAAAATGTAAGCACATTGTTTCCCTGGAAGCCCAGGTTCTGAATCTGGGGAAGCAACTGTCAGCACTGAGATGCCCCTCCATACTAAAGGAGAGCCAGGAACGTACACGGCAGGTGCCAGCAGGGGCCAGCACAGAGGCGAGTGGAGACAAAGAGGTGCAGGCACTAGCAAAGAGTAGATGGGTGACAGTCAGGAAGGGTAGAGGGGGAAGTGCCAGAGAGGCCGATCCAGGACTGGAGCATCCCAATAAGTACGCTCCATTGAGTGACATTGGTGAAACCAGTCCTGGACCAGCATTGCTGGAGCTGAGGGAGTCTCCTCGCTGCCAGGGAAAGAACTCCTCCAGTGAGAGTGGGGGAAAGCGAAGGGAAAGGAAAGACAGATTCTGGTGGTAGGGGACTCAATTCTTAGAAGGACAGAGAGGCCAATTTGTAACAAAGACCTGAAGTGCCGAACAGTATGTTGTCTACCCAGTGCTTGGGTTCGGCACATCATGGATCTGATGGACAGATTACTGGGAGGGGCTGGGGAAGACCCAGCTGTCATGGTGCATGTTGGCACCAATGACAAAGTCAGAGGCAGATGGAATGTCCTAAAGAATGATTTTAGGGACTTAGGTGCTAAATTGAGGAAAGGGACCCCCAAGGTAGTATTCTCAGAAATACTACTGGTACATTGAGCCACACCGGAAAGGCAGAGGGAGATTAGGGAAGTAAACAAGTGGCTGAAGAGCTGGTGTAGTAAGAAGGGGTTTGGGTTCCTGGAAGACTGGGCCGACTTCTCATTCGATAACCAGTACTATAGAAGGGACGGACTGCACCTAAATGAGGAGGGTGCAGATCAGCTGGGAATGAAGATGGCCAAAAAGTTAGAGGGGTTTTTAAACTAGGCTATGGGGGGTCCAGAGGTAGAGATAGTCAGCATGGAACATATTCCAAAGGGTAGTATTGGGGGCATTAGTGGTAGGTTGGCCAAAGCACATAAACCCAAGGTAAGTATAGTAGCAAGTCCTAGTTGCAATCTCGGAACACCCAATAAGAGGATAATATGAGACCGGTCTAAACTACGGCATGTTCACCAATGCCAGGAGCCTAGCAGACAAGATGGATGAACTAGAGATACTGTTGTACGAGGAGGATTTGGATTTTGTGGGAATTTTAGAGACCTGGTTCAACAGCTCCCATGATTGGCTAGCAAACATTCAAGGGTATACCCTTCATCACAAGGATATAGAAGGTAAAAAAGGGGGAGGGGTATGCCTATATATGCCTATATGCATATATGCCTATATAAATTATATAGAAACAATCAGCGCAAACCTAAAATCAATTAAAACTAACAAATGCAAGCTGAACACAAAAAGGAAAATCACAAAATCCTTCACAGTGTAATATAAAAGAAAAAAAATGTGCAGCGCAAAAAACCTAAAATTAAATACCATAAAAGTTCATATCCAAAAAAATACGAAGTGATGTGGATGAGAACACCCAGTGACTGTCAATCATCAATCGAATATTGCAATGATAAATCCTCCACCATACGTATAAAATGTAAATGCGCATGGACCCAATAAGGGATAAACGCGAGACACCGATCCGACCAATCCAAGACTCAATCTGGGAATGTATGCTGATCAGAAACGATCCGAGATGTCCTTGGGTTGAAGATGCAGCTCCTCTGCTGCGTCTTCCAGCAATGTCTTCTTTCTACATCCTCCTGACTCACCTCTCACCTGGAACTTCCTGTCTGTACCTGACATCACTTCAAGTGATCAAACAAAAAAGATATACCAAAGGAAATGTTTAATGTTAACATAATAATTCTGAACGAATGCAAAAAAAAGCTCAATGAGGCTTAAAAAAGAAGAATCCATTACCTTAGATGTAATAATGCAGCGTGACAGCGCCCCTCTACGCTAGCAAACAAATGCTGGCTGAGTCAGTCTTTTAGAACCCCCCACCCGATTGGCGGGCGAACCAACCAATCGGGAGTGGACATAGAACAGTCATTGGGCCTGCGCACTAGCGTCAACTAGGAGCCTACAAGGCCCAGAATGCCACATGCAGCATGAGTCACGCCACACGGATGGTACCATGCGGCGTTGGCTGAAGTGGGCATTGCAAACAATGGGCCCACCAGTGGGACAGACAACACTCCATCCCAACCAATGGAAATATGTCCAGAACGGCCAAAGGTCACAAGTGGAGAATAAAAAAAGAATAAAAATAGGATCAAATGAGAGATTATAGGTATTGCACAAAGGTCAGTATAAAGTCTGTCTCAGTGGTATCAGCATATTCTTCATGGTGTTCTCAGATATAGGCTGGTCTGAGGCAGAGGAAGAGTCAAATGATGAAGGGTGCTGTGGATCAGAGAGACATAGTGTGAAGGAGACTAAGTTAGACTGTTTGGGAGCTGATTCGTCTCCCTGGGGTTTTGATCTACCTGGGCTGGCTGTGAAGGGTAAGCTAGGAGAAAAAAAATCATCATCTGCTGCAGGGGAGAATGAGAGCATCGAGCGCTGTGCAAGGCTGACCCTGTACAAAAGGAGAGGAGCGCTGCTGGTGCCATCTTGGCTGCATCCCAGGTCCACCATTGAGAAGAAGCCAGTGAGCTTCTGTGGGTGTTTGATGTCCTTCCTCCTCTTGGCCATGGTACCTAGTGAGTGCAGAGGTACCCGAGGTGTAGGGCAGTTGGTTGTCACCCTTTTTGAGCTGCTCTGCTTTGAGAGTACACTGTAGCTGGGGATTCAGTGGAACAGAGGGTATATACTGTACTGCCATCCACACCCCCCTTTTCACTATTCTTTAACACATTGTTTTAATTTTCCTCTCATAAGGGTTCATTTCCATTTTTCTACCCTTATAATTATTTGTTTCTCATTATTATTTATATGCTTTTAAATTTTTTATTTTCATTATATTTTTCATTACACTTTTTCACCCTCTATCTATTATTTTTGTCATTGTGGTTTATAACGACACTCTCCTATATATATATGTTGCTTACATGATTTTTACACACTCCTCTTTCCCACTGTAGCTTTAATTCTGATTGCTCTTAGCTAGTTGGCACCTGATTTTCACCTTTTTTACAACCCTTTCCCTGCAGCTAGTAATGCATAAAAGCTTTCTTCCTGCTCCCACCCTATGATTAAGCCCCAGTGGGCAGGGCGAAATGCATCATGGTGTGTGATTTGGTGGAGACATGTAGGCTGAGGACGCTCTTAATCGTTTATTCACCTGGCCTGGTCAGGAGTAGTGGCAATCCTTTCCTCTTTACATTTACTAACCCCGTTGATGAAATCTGGCTTATATCCCTTTTTATTTTTTCTTTCAGTGTTTGGCCTTCTGAGATATAGTATAGTGTCTAGATTGAAATTTTTGCTTAGATGACAAAACTTTCCCTCTTGAATATTGCTAATACACTTAAGCCCCATACACACGGTCGGACAATCCGCGGACCAGGTCCGTCGGACCATGTCTGTCATACTTTGTCCGATGTTGGTTTTGCGTACACACGGTCGGACAAAGTTGTCAGAAAATCCGATCATTCTGAACGTGGTGACGTTTGTTGCCTACGACGGGACTACGTAGAGGCTAGTAGCCAATAGCTTTGGTCTTGTAATGTGATCTGAGCATGCGTGGCACTTTGTCCGGTCGGACAACCGTACACACGATCGGATTTGGTGTGATCGGACCGTGTTGACGGCAAAGATTTCCAGCAGGAGATAAGACTTTGTCCGTCGGTCAAACCGACGAACACTGTCCGATGGTGCATACACACGGTCTGATTTTTCAACAACCTTGTCCGATCGGACAGAATCCATGAAAAAGTCCGACCGTGTGTATGGGGCTTTAGGGTGGTGGTAGCTTTTTGAATGTACATAAGAATTGCCTGAAGAGGGTTGGGGGAGGGTGTTACGGTCTATAGTATGTCTAATGGAAACCCAAGAGAATATATTAGCCAACCTAGTATATCCAGAGAAGTCCTAAGGTTTTCCATTTTATAGGGCAAAAAGCAGTGCAATAGTTTAGCTAAAATTAAAATTCCACAAAGCAATACGATAAAAAAAAAAAATATTTACCGTATTTATCGGCGTATAACACGCACCGGCGTATAACACGCACCCCAAGTTTAGGAGGGCATTTTAAGGAAAAAAAGTTTTAGGAGGGAAGTTTAGGGAAAAAAACACTTACATTTAAGCGTCATTTGCAGCTTTGCCCAGTGTGATTTGCAGCTTGTCAGCGTCATTTGCAGCTTGCCCAGCGTCATTTGCAGCTTGCCCAGCGTCATTTGCAGCTTGCCCAGTGTGTTTTGCAGCTTGCCCAGTGTGTTTTGCAGCTTGCCCAGTGTGTTTTGCAGCTTGCCCAGTGTGTTTTGCAGCTTGCCCAGTGTGTTTTGCAGCTTGCCAGTGTCATTTGCAGGTTAGCCACATTTAAATTTGCCGCCTAGAAAGACCGCGGCGTGGGAAAAGACCGAGCGGCGCCGGAAAAACCCGAGCCGTCTGTTCGGCTCACAGTCCCGCCTCCCTGCTGTTTCGGAAGCGGGCGCAGGGAGGCAGGACTGCGAGCGGCGCCGGAAAAACCCGAGCCGTCTGTTCGGCTTGTCTCGCAGTCCCACCTCCCTGCTGTTTCGGAAGCTAGCGCAGGGAGGCGGAACTGCGAGCGGAGCTGAACAGACAGATCGGTCTTTTTCGGCGGCGCTCGGTTTTTTTCGGCGGCGCTCGTTTTTTTATTGACGGCGGTCGCTGTATTTCGGCGCCGTTTGATTTTTTTTTGCACTTTTTTTTGGGGGATCGGCGTATAACACGCACCCACGACTTTCCCCCGAATTTAAGGGGGAAAAAGTGCGTGTTATACGCCGATAAATACGGTACATAAAAAAACAATTGCTCACCAATACACTGCTCATAAAAGAGAATATAAAAGTAGGTGTGGTGCTGTTCATTAAAAAAAAAAAAACGTTATATTAAAGATATATTTAAACTACAAATTCCTCCTTGAAAAATAAGTGCAATACGTCTATATATGATAACAAATGATAGAGTGATACAAATGCTTACAATACACCTTCATAGAATATAAGATGATATGTGGATATGTGCAATCCGTGAATTGAGTGGAAAAATAAAGAAATATATAATAAATATATCACAATTTAAATATGCAAATTAGTTGTTCAACATAAGGTGTACCGTATACTGTGCAAATATACAAATAAAAATCATAAAAAATTCATAGAAATTCCTTAAAAGTGTGGATAGCATTAATGTGCAAAGTTAATGAATGAGTGCAATACTGATGTGCAGTAAAAAATATATATATATAAAAATAAGAATTATTGTCCCCTGCAAAAAGTAAAAATATATTTGAATTTACTACTGTGCAAAAATAAGCTCAAATGTCACTGAAGGGCAAAACCATAATTAAAACCAAGCAAAAAATCCGGTAATAAAGTTCATAGTCCCAATAGAAAAAATAATAAATATAGTAACAGTGGATAAAAGTGTCTTGTGCTAGTGAAAAATTAAAAAATAATAAAAGATCCCATGTTGGTCTATTCCCTCTTGAAAAACTTGATCACAGCATACGTGGCTTATCCGTGCTCCTATTGTGACTGCACTCACCAGAGAAAATTATCCCTCCAGGGGTAGAAAGCATTCACAGTTTTTGCCACTGTGTAGCACTCTTGAAATTTTACCCAATCCTTAGATCTCCTGTTTAGTATTTCCCTTGCAGGTCATATAAAAGAAGGATCCCAATAGTTTAATATTGTATGGAATAGGTTTTTTATTATAAGAATATGTGGAATGTACTCACATTTGCCAATAAGTTTAAAAGCATGTACTGCTGACAGCTGGAAATTACACAGGTACGTCCGTTATCCCAGTCATAACAAAGTCTCTAGAGCCAAATGAGGGAAATGGAGAGAAAACCCTTAAGCTCCGCCAAGCAGATCCTGGGACAGATCCAAAAAGGCAATGTAAAGAAATAAAACAGCAACACTCATATGATATTTGCTTCTGATGGCAGCTTAGGGTGTAAGAAAGATGTAGCACAACAACCAGGAGCCTCAGTCAATAGCACCGGTGTGCAGCAATGTTTAATAACTCTCAGTTCCAATGGCACCAGCCAACTAGAGCGAGATTATACCCTGCACCTTTCAGACAGAGTGCAATGTCACAGGGGAAAGGATTGGGCAGTGACACATTTCCAGGGCAACGCCCTCTTTTAGTAAGCCTGCTTAACTGGACACAATTTTGACTGTATGCCAGTGCAACATACAGGCTTGTGCTTGATCTGTTGTGCATCCAATATTTAAGCTGGGATTTTGACAGCTCTGAAAGTGGAAATGATCAGAGCTTAGCACTTTCAGTTTCAGAAATTTCATAGCATCTCAAGGAATGGATGTTTTGTGATCTGCTTCTACTCTCCATTTTAAAAGCATTTACTATGGTCCCTAGCTCCCCTGAGGAGCACAACGGAGGGTGTAGAGGGTGTGTTTGTCATAATTGCAGTACCTTAAAAGTGATTGTATGCCTCTATAGCCAATTAGATCACTTTTATGCAAAAGCTGGGAGCCGTCTGACAAAATTATATCAAGCTCCTGGCTGCTTCTGCCGTCATGGCTTTGCTTTAACCCAGGGGTAGGTAACCTTAGAAAGATGGGGGTCTACTTGAACAACACTTATGAAGTCAAAGGTCACTGGGCACAGTGTCCTGTTGTTAGGGCCAGTTTACACCAGAACCTGGTGCCAGAAAGGCATGTTCCATGTGTTCAAGATGAACTGCCTTTGTGATCTTCTGCGGGTGATAATACATTGTTAATCCAAAACGTAGATCACAAACGCAGTGTGTTTGTTGACACAAGATACTGCAGTATCATGCAATTTGGCACAGTGCATTTTTAAAAGTACTAATTTTTGTGCAGTCTGATGTGATTGCAGTTAGGGTCTGATTTACATCTCAGGAGCCTGTAGGCAAAGAATTCTGAAAAAAAAAATAATGTAGGGTTAAACAGTGCATTACGCTCAGAATGCAGGGTTCAGAAGTGCGTTGCACTCAGAATGCAGGGTTAAGGAGTGTGTTAAGCTCAGAATGCAGGGTTCAACAGTGCATTATGTTTAGAATGCAGGGTTCAGGATTGCATTGGGCTCAGAATGCAGGGTTCACCAGTGCATTAGGCTCAGAAGGCAGGGTTCCCCAGTGCATTACGCTCAGAATGCTGGGTTTAGAAGTGCGTTATGCTCAGAATGCCGGTTTAAGAACTGTGTTATGCGCAGAATGCTGGGTTAAAGACTGTGTTATGCTCACAAGGGAACTTGAGAAAGTCATGTGACCTGTGATGATACGCATCGGGAGGAGGAGCCCAAGTGACAGTGCTAAGCACAGCACAGCACAGTGAGGAGGAAAGGGCTGACAGCCTCCTATCTGAGCCTGACCATTAGCAGGACTTGAACACGCAAACACCTACTGGGTACATGTGAGTTGTATAGCTGTAGGCAACCCCCTAAAAGATCTTCTTTGTTTGATGGTTGAATAGAGCGCTGCGTAATGGTTTTTTGTTTGTGTCTTTTTCTCTTTTATATCATACCGGAGCAAGATATCAGGAGGAACCAAAAGGAAAAAAAGCAGCACATTCCCAGCATAAAGGGACGTTTCTTTTTTTCTCTCTTTTTTTTTTTTTCAGTTCTAGCATTTCTAATTGTGTCCCGGATATCATTAGTGGATGTGAAGAGTTATTTCATTAATTATCTAACTAATTTAATGGACTGTTATCACCTATGGGATTAATATAATATTTAACTGGTGGCCGTTTACCCATTAATTCATCAATTAATTGGCTAATCCATCAGGTTTAGCCTGTATTGGCTTTTGGAATTTATATATCCCCATATGCATCACTGGCATAAACTGGATATTTCCTTTCTTTGACACATTATAACACATACTTGTTTTTACTCACATTTTGAAGCACTTTATTTATTTAAAACACATTGTATCTACTTTTAACACATTGTGTATTTATTTATTTATTAAATTGGTTACAACCTCATTGTAACTTGAAGTTTATATATACTTTTGTGCACCTGGGATTGTCACGCAAGCAATTATATATTTTACTACACCACGACATTTGTCTTTTAACCTCACCTACTGATCTAAATAGACTAAGGTTGATATTGCGCACTATTTATACTCTAGTATTTATTTGCATATTCTTTTAAGTGTAGGACACACTTTAATGGTGCAGCATATCATTTGGTCATCTTATCAATTTTATTTGGTTTTCAAACAATTTTTTTTAATATGTTTAATTCTCCTATCAGCGCTTTAGTACTCACTTTGCACATTATGCTCAGAATGCACACACAGTGACCTAACTTTTCAGAGCGAATAGCTGGAGGCAAAACAGTTCTTTACAGAGGACGGGAGCTGGCAGAGTGACTTTTCACAATAACAAGCTGGTGATTGGTTGCTTAGGACTGCCCTGTGTCCTAGCAACCAATTGCCTGCTGGTTAACTTGAAAAGTTCATTTGGCCAGCTCCTCCTCCCACCCTCTGTCCTGAGCTGGGCTGCCTCCTACGCTCTGCTGTTCACTGATGACAGCAGCGTAGGAGGCTGGGGGAGGAAGAGAGAAGGACCGGCACCTAGAAGGCACAGCGGAGGAGGCTGGAGGGGAGAGACAATGACCGGCACCTATATGGTGGGGGTGAGAGGTGCAGGGACCTGTTCCTGGTCTACCTGTCACCTGCTCGTGGTCAACAGGTAGACCACAATCAACGGTTTTGCTGACCCCTGCTTTAACCACTTTGTCCAGGATGTTCACTTCAAATCATGCCCCGGCATCATTTCAAAGGAAAAAAAGAAAAGCAATGAAGTACAAGAACAGTGTGATCCAAGTCAGGTCTCTTCACTCTGCTCCCCATTTCTGCGCTCTGTGCTAATATTACAGATTAAAAGGCTGGCACTGCTAATGGTGGTGGTGGTGGGGGGTGACAAATCCATATGGTGGTAGTAAACAAAAGTGAAAGTATTTTTTTTCAGCATTTTGAGCATGAATTTATCAATATTATATGTAAAAGAAAAGGTTAGTAAGGGCTTGTTGAGACAACTAAAGCATTTTTACTGCATGTTAAATATATGTAAATAATTGAATGGCCACAGTTCTACTTCACACAAAAGGCCAACATTATTTAGTGTATCTAGAGCAGCATTATATCTAAATATAGCCCTGCTTCCCACCTGAACAAAGGAAAGGCCATGTGAGCAAAGTACAATAGTGTAACCTTGCCAGAGCCTTAAAAAATCATCTTTCATTTTTTACCAATAACAACTTTATAAATAATACATTTACCTAATACCAAATTTTCAATTTAGAATGTGATTGTATGTTACATGTAGAGTTAGCAGGGTGACATATGATCACACCTCCCAGCATTTATCAAAACAAATGCTTTTTTATTTGAAGAAAATACAGTTATTAAATGTGAGAAAAACTTAAAGAAAATTGGCTTCTTTTTCATTATTGTATTGTATGGATTTTAGCAACACAAAAATATTGTATACAAAGTTACCCAAAAAATCTATAAACATACAAAAATAAAAAACATTTCTGTAACACAACTTTTAAAAATACACAGGTGCATATCAATCTCTACAATTTCTACTTTAATATTCCTAACTGTTGCAAATTTCTTTTTATATCTAAAAACATGTTTTTGTGTACTGCTTTATAAATATTACATGCACTTTCTTAGTATTTCCTGTGGTCTAATCTTGTATTGCTTTCTATGAAAACACAATTTCCCCCTAGCCTATTTCCAAGCATAAAATTTTTATGAAACATATCCTTTATTGCTTTTTTCTGGTCCATGTGCTTTTCTTGACTATTTTCGTTTGTTCAAAGAAAGTGTTTTGTAAATGGAAGCTGCATTACATTTAAAACCTGCATATAAATGTTTTTGGTAAAATAGAAAAGAGAGTACATTGTAGTGTCCAATCTTTTCAATGGGGCATATATCTACTTTGCAAATGTTAATGTACTGTACTCATTTTGTCATCAAGAATACTGTATGTCCTGACACATGGAAATTACAATCAGAACTGTTGTCAGATTGGAAAAGAATAGGCTTATCCTATAACCTGGCTAAATAAATTAATCACCAAATGAGCAATCACAAGTGGAAAACTTTGGGGAAGAATTACGATAAATATTGTTATTATAATAAAGTCCTAGGAGATACACCAATTGTTTGTTATTGTACTTATCTTGTGTTGTGCTTAAGATGTTTGTCTTTTGAATGAATGTTGTCTTGGCTTTTTATGGTGGCAATTTGTCTTTTGTAACCCTTTGCTAAAGATAATATTTTTTTAAAAAACAAACGGAAAACTTTCCACTTTAGTGCATTTAGATGCATGTTTAGGTACTCTGCAGACATGCTCAGCTTCACTATGGTCTAGTGAAAATATTTTTAGATGTCCAAAACTATTCCAGCAGTTATGTGAGCCTAGTAAACTTGTAGGTATTGAGTAAGAGCCTTTCTTAGGGCCCTATTTATAATGCAGCAGTGTGGCTTTACCACATACATACTGTTGCTTTAAATCCCATTCCAGGGCAAATAAACAATTATCCCTTTCAATGGGCTGTGCCCAAACTTAAAGGGTAATTCATAATTGCAATTTTTTTCTAAGTGAACAAAAAAGGGTTTACTTACCTAATCCCCTACTCCTCCCCAAATCTATACCAGCTTCTGCAGTTTCTGCATCTCATACTCCACCGGTCTAAAGCCTCGTACACACAATTGGATTTTCAGCAGGGAATTGTGTAATGACAGACTTTTTGCCTTAAATCCGACCGTATGTATGCTCCTTCAGACAACAAATGTTGGATGGCAGGCTAGTAAATTTTTGGTGGACACCGGTCTGTTGTCAGATTTTCGTATCGTGTGTACACAAGTCCGTCACACAAAAGTCCAAAGTACAAACACGCATGCTCGGAATCAATGTTCACCAAACACGGCATTAGCGGAAGGTGCCCAAAGGATAGCACTCAAGAGCTGACTCCACGTAGTACTACACTACGTTCGTGTTTGTTGGCTGACAATTGTGTGCCGTTAGTATGCAAGACAAGTTCCTGCCACACACCCTTCGGACAAAAGTTTGACGCTCTGTTGGCCAACAATCTGATTGTGGGTATAAGGCTATTTTCACACCGAGGCGCTGGGTGTGCTGGCGGTATAGCGGCACTATATTTAGCGCCGCTTTACCGCTATATTTAGCGCCGCTTTACCATTGTTTTAGCGGCACATTTCGGACGCTTGCGGGGCGGTTTTACCCCCCGCGAGCGGCCGAAAAAAGGTTAATGCCGCCTGCAAATTCCTGCTCCAGCGACGCTTTGCAGGCGGGTTCGGAGCGCTGCCCCATTGTTTTCAATGGGAGGGGGCGCTTTAGGAGCAGCTTGCAGGACATTTTTCAGCGTCCTGCAAGCGCACTGCTCCAGTGTGAAAGCCCTCGGGCTTTCACACTGAAGACATAGCAACGGCTGTTTCAGGTCGGTTTGCAGGCGCTATTTTTAGCGCAATATCGCCTGCAAACCGCCCCAGTGTGAAAGGGGCCTAAGGCTTAAGGTCCTGATGTCATCAAGACAAAATCAGGGTCCATAGCCCAACTCTGGATGTGAGGATGCCAAGGGACAGTCCACTGCTGGATTGTGGCGATCACTGTCTGTCGGAGGATGGAGGGTCAGATAACTAAAACTATGTCTCCTCTTCTTTAGATAAAATGAGCAATTAATCAAGGCAGTTTGGGTACAGCCCAACTGCAAGGGATAATTTATAATTTGTGACAAGTTCAGCTTTAAATTAACATAAAAGAATATAACAGCACATTTATAACTCACAGCATTGTGCTTTACAAATGTATAATGCACTACACTCACTTTGAATCCTATTTTCTGCAGTTTTGCAGTTTTTGAGATACACCCTGTACATACACAACAACCAGAACCACCAGCTGAGATGGAACGTCTTAGCAGGAGGCAGCATTTCACCAACATGGTGGAGCAGTATGTGTGCACACGCCTACATGTACTGAATGACGGGTCTGCCCCCTTCAACTTCTGGGTCTCCAAATTGGGCACATGGCCTGAGCTTGCCATTTTTAGGCCTTGGAGGTGCTGGCCTGCCCTGCAGCCAGTGTATTATCTGAACGTGTATTTAGCACGGCAGGGGGCGTTATCACAGACAAGCGCAGCCACCTGTCCAGAGCCAATGTGGACAAGCTCACGTTCATTAAAATGAACTAGGCATGGATCCCACAGGACTTGTCCGTACCTTGTGCAGAATAGACACAGTGTTCTGAGAAAAACTGTCTGGCCATCGGATAGTGTCTGGCCACTTACTGCACAGGAGCAGCGCTTGCGCAGTACGGAGGACAAGGAGATTCACAAAATCTCCAAAGATGAACGGCGCCTGCGCTGTGAGTGCAGGTTCAAGCCCCACCATCCAAGTGGACATACGGTAGCACATAGTAACAGGGCACCTCACGTGCTCGCTTTGCTCGCCACGCTTCGGGCACGGCCTCGCTTGACTCTGCTTTAACCTCGGACGATGTGGCTTGAACCATCGTCTTCAGAGAGTTTTGAAATCCCCTTGTCCTACGTACTGAGCAAGCACAGTACAGGGCGGACACTATGCGACGGGGGACAGAATTCGACACATCACCAGCCTTACCCAGCCATTGTTGTATTTTTGAACCAGTGTTGACTACCTCGTCCTCAACCACTGCCGCTTCCACCTACACCGCCACATCCAGCGCCACCTCAACCTCCTACTCCATATGGACCTTTCCCACTATCTTATCCATTGAATTAACATTTTTTTTCCAGAAAGGGCGTATTCTGGGGCATTCCCACCATATGTGTGGCATCGTGCCGTTGAGTTTCTGAGGTTCTTAATGACTTCCTGTACCTCTTCTGCTGAGAAGGGGGCCTCCAGCATATTATTTTTATTTTTTATTTTTTTTATGTTATTTTAAGTTATTTCCCTATCCACATTTGTTTGCAGAGCACTTGCCATTCCCTTAACAACATTTTGTTGCCATTTGCAGCCCTCTAGCCCCTTCCTCTACCTTTTTACAGCCATTTTAGTCTTCAAAAGTTCGGGTCCCCATTGACTTCAATGGGGTACGGAATTCGGGGTCAAGTTCAGGTCAAGTTCGGTCCCGAACCCAAACTTTTTTCCGAAGTTCTGCCGAACCCGCTGAACACGAACATCCAGGTGTCCGCTCAACTCTATTCATATGACCTTTTTTAAAGTGTTTAGTCCTGAGAATGATAGATTTACTTGCTACTGAACATCTGCTCTTGGAGCCGCCTTCCGTTCACAACTAGGGATGAGCTCCCGCTTCAGTCTAAACACAGGTTCAGAACAACTTTGCTTGTTCTGGTGTTTGTAAAAATGCTAGACTTGCAGCCTTTTGGCAGGATGAGTACCATATATAGTAGTGGGTTTTAATCCTGCTACTATATATGACAGCTTAATTCTTCTACTGTCAATGGTTGTTAAGGAATCAGTGGGTTCCTGCAGATGCCTTCACAACCAGTGATGGCGCATGGCACCATTAATTCACTGATCATGGATCCCTGACCAAGTAAACAAAAGATATCCTGGGTTTGGTATAGTTATATTTTGATATAAAACAGTTGTCAGCCACCAGACCTTTGGTGAGTGACAAGGGAACACATGGGGTGTGTGTTGTTTTTTATTTCAGGGGGCTAGTGGTAGTTGGATTAGTGGTAGTTAAACATTATGATTGATGTGGATCTGCATTGCTGGATAGTTTTTTTTTTTTTTTTTTATTAAACATTTGGATGTCTTTATTTATATATATTTTTTGTGAATGACTATGTACCCTATACTCATTCACATGGGGGGGGGGGGTCTGAGTGCCCCCTAATTGTTAAAGGAAGCTTTCAGATTCCAATATGGAGACAAGGTGCTTTGTATGATTCAGGAGGGGGACACACATATTCCTCCATTCCTGGCCAGCCAAGCTGCATGGTATGTTATTATTTTTATTTGTTTTGCATGAGGTTTCTATTAAAATCTGTATCAGATTCAAAGAGTCTGGTATCGATTTTCGGGGGCATCTAATTATTATTTTTTGAGTAGGGTACTCCCTTAAAATTAACACCGGGATCAAAGGGTCTGGTATGCATTTTTTTTGCAGCAAAGTAAATCTCATTCCCCGCTTTATAAAAAAGAAAAAAGCCTTACCAAAGGTCCCCAAATACATAGCAAACCCTGGGAGCTATTTGCTGTTTTTTTTTTGTTAACAAAGAAGTTGTCAATGACTAGGGATGAGTCGAACACCCCCGGGTTCGGTTCGCACCAGAACCTTCGAACGGACCGAAAGTTTGTGCGAATATTCAAACCCTATTCGTTACAATAGACGTGAACGTTCGAAATCAAAAGTGCTAATTATAACGGCCAATATGCATGTTAATGTAATAAAACAGGTTTGGGGACCCGGGTCCTTCCCCAGGGGACATATATCAATGCAAAAATAAGTTTTAAAAACTGACGTTTTTTCGGGAGCAGTCATTTTGATGATGCATAAAGTGAAAAAAAAAAGTGAAATATTCCTTTAAATATGGTACCTGGGGGGTGTCTAAAGTATGCCTGTGAAGTGGCATGTGTTTCCCGTGTTTAGAACTGTCCCTGCACAAAATGACATTTGTAAAGGAAAAAAAGAAGCCATTTAAAACTGCTTGCGGTGTTAATGTCATGTCTTGTCCTGGCAATATTGCTGAAAATCTTTGAGAAAAATGGCATGGCTACCCCATCACCCCCCCCCCCCCCCCCCCACCCAACCCAACCCTATATACTCTGAACAGCGGTGTACAGGCAGTGCAAACGAGACAGGTGTGTAGGTTTGTTCTTAAGTAGAATCTGAACAGGTACATTTTTAAGTGTAGCTCCATCCAAAAAAAAACTATTTTTAAGCTTTTTGGAGAACATAGGGAGGGATTATCACCCCTGTAACATTTGTTTTGCTGTCTGTGCACCTGTTCAGAACATTTCACCTCACTTTCTGTCCCAATGACAAATGTTTTTGGAAAAGTGGGGTTTTTATTGAAACAAGGATTGGTGATAAAGCATCAGTAGAGAGGAGATACCTTTTTCCCAAATTAAATCTAACAGGATAGAATTTCCCTTCCTAGGGGTAGATTTCCTCTCACTTCCTGTTTTCTCCTTCCGTTTGCAAGTAGGAGTCGTTTGTAAGTTGAATGTTTGAAAGTAGGGGCCTGCCGTATATACTCTGCAGAAATTTGCCCCATTAGATGTTGGAGTAGCCACAACACTGTAAGCCCTCACAGTTACTCTTGGTGGGCACAGGAATTGGCCCTGCTGTGAATTATTAGATCAAGATTTGTAATTGCATGCACCTGTTGAACAGGGCAGAAAAATTGGGCCTTTGGTGGTAGTGGTGGACGGTGTTGCCACAAGACTGTAAGCCCTCACAGTTACTCTTGGTGGGCGCAGAAATGGGCCCTGCTGTGAACTATTAGATCAAGATTTGTAATTACACGCTCCTGTTAAACAGGGGCTGAAAAATTGTGCCTTAGTCACTGGTGCTGGTGCCATAACACTGCAACCCCTCACAGATACTGTACTCGGAGCACAGCAGTCAGACCTGTTGTGAAGCATTGCTTAAAAAATGCAATTACACGCCCCTGTTAAACAGGGGCTGAAAAATTGCGCCTTAGGCACTGGTGCTGGTGCCACAACACTGCAACCCCTCACAGATACTGTACTTGGAGCACAGCAGTCAGACCTGTTGCGAAGCATTGCTTAAAAAATTGTAATTACACGCCCCTGTTAAACAGGGGCTGAAAAATTGGGCCTTAGCCACTGGTGGTGGCACCCAGAAACAAAAATGTTCTTCCAAGATATCATCAGGATCATTGAGGAGGAAGAGGATAGCCAGTCAACATAACTGGACAGTCACTCAGCATCAGCATAGGCAGTCTTGAAGGGATGTGACATTATAAATTATTCAGTTATATCAGCTTCAGGTGCCTGGTAGCTGGTGGTGATCCAAGACTGATTCATCTTTATGAAGGTCAGTCGATCAACCGAGTCGGTGGACAGGTGCACCCTGTGATCGGTGACAAAGCCTCCAGCACTGTGCAAGCTCTGGCCAGTGATCCATCCTCAAGACCCAGTAAGACAGAGGATTTTCGGTGGGAAAGGTGTCCAAGTCTGACCTTGCCCCTAGGTATTCCTGCACCATGTATATCAGACGCTGGCGATGGTTGCTGGAACCGATCATACCTTGGGGCTGCGGACTAAAAAAATGTCTGAACGCATCGGTCAGACGTCCACCTTCCCCACCGCTCTTTCTGCTACTGACTGAAGTCTCAGCAACTCGTCGTCCAGGACCAGGAGTTTGTAACCTCCCAGTCTCTGGGAACGCGTTGCACAGACCTTTCTGCAAGGCCTCCCTGAGATGTCTCATCCTCTGCTCCCTCTGCGACGGCAAGATAAGGTCTGCAACCTTACCCTTGTACCGTGGATCAAGGAGAGTGGCCAGCCAGTAATGGTTCCTCTCCTTGATCCGAAGAATACGGGGATCCTTCCGCAGGCTTTGCAGGATCAGGGAGGCCATGCAACGTAGGTTAGCTGAGGCATTCGGTCCGGAGTCTTCTGGGTCACTGAGGACGACATGATCGCCAGCCACTTCCTCCCAGCCACGTACAAGTCCACTGGTTAGTTGGGACTGTAAATCATCCCTAAAAGACTGCTGCTGCTGCTGCTGCTGCTGCTGTTGCTGCTGACGCTGAGTGCCAGGCTCCACCTCCATGCTGACACAATCCTCCTCCTCCTCCTCCTCATCCTCTTCCTGTGTGATGGGTGGGGAGACGGAACACTGTCTGGATAAAGGGGGCATTGAGAGGCAAGGAAGTCATCCTCTTCCTGCCTCTGTTCTGCCTCAAGTGCCCTGTCCATTATCCCATGCAGCGTATGCTCCATCAGGTGGACAAGAGGTACAGTGTCACTGATGCATGCACTGTCACTGCTCACCATCCTCGTGGCCTCCTCAAATGGTGACAGGACAGTGCATGCATCCCTGATCATGCTCCACTGGCGTGGGGAAAAAAATCTGAGCTCCCCGGACCCTGTCCTGGTGCCGTACTCGCACAGGTACTCATTGATGCCCCTCTGCTGCGTGTGCAGTCGCTGCAGCATGGCCAACGTTGAGTTCCACCTGGTGGGCATGTCACATATAAGGCGGTTCTTGGGCAGGTTCAACTCCTTTTGCAGCTCAGCTAGCCGAGCACTGGAATTATATGATCGGCGGAAATGCACACAGACGTTCCTGGCCTGCCTCAGGACATCCTGTAAGCCTGGGTACCTGCCCAAGAACCGCTGCACCACCAGGTTAAGGACGTGAGCCATACAGGGCTTATGGGTCAGCTGTCCCTGTCGCAGGGCAGAGAGGAGGTTGGTGCCATTGTCACAAACCACCATTCCTGGCTTAAGCTGGCGTGGCGTCAACCACCTCTTGGCCTGCCCCTGCAGAGCTGCCAGAACCTCTGCCCCAGTGTGGCTCCTGCCCCCAAACACACCAGCGCAAGCACGGCATGGCATCTTTTTGCCTGCGTACTTGTGTAGCCCCTTGTATGCCTACGAAGCACCGCCGGTTCCGAGGACAGAGCACTCAAAGAGGCCATGGAGGAAGAAGAAGAGGAGGGGGTGGAGGAGAGAGGTGTGTTACAACCAGTAATAGCATTTTGGAGGCGTGGTGGCGGAACAACCTCCAACACTACTGCACCTTGTCCTGCATCCCTCCCAGCTGCCAAAAGAGTGACCCAATGGGCCGTGAAAGACAGGTAACATCCCTGTCCATGCCTGCTGAACCATGAGTCAGCGGTAATATGCACCTTACCTCTGACCGCCCTGTCCAGCGAGGCATGGACATTGCCTTCCACATGCCGGTAGAGAGCCGGAATCGCCTTCCGTGAGAAAAAGTGACGTTTGGGAACCTGCCACTGAGGAACCGCACATTGAACAAACTCACGGAAGGGGGCCGAGTCTACCAACTGAAAAGGCAGCAGTTGAAGTGCTAGCAATTTAGCCAGGCTAGCATTCAACCGCTGGGCATGTGGATGGCTGGGAGTGAACTTCTTTCGATGGTCCAGCAGCTGGGGCAGGGAAATTTTCCTGGTAGAATCGGACGTCGGTGTACTGCTAGCAGAGTTCCTGCAGGTACTTGGCTGTGATACACCTAATTCTACACCTTCATTTCTCTCAGTGCAGCTTTCAGAGAGGACTGAAGGTATAGTGGGGTTGGAGATCCCAGCTGATGAGGAGCAAGGAGAGGTTCGCTTTGTTCTTTGGTGTGGGTCTTTAATGTGCGCTTGCCAACGAGCTGCATGGCAGGTCGACATATGTCTGGTCATGCTTGTGATGCCCAAGCGGCTGATGTTTTGGCCACGTGAGATACGCTTGAGACATATGTTGCAAATAGCAGTTTTGCGATCTGATGCACTCGTCTCAAAAAAGGCCCACACCAAAGAACTTTTGTGATAACGTGCAGAGGCAGCGCACTGCACAGGCGGAGCTCTGCGGTGTGATTCAGTTGGTGTGCTGGCCTCTAGCTGGCCTCCGGAGGGCATCCTGCCTCGTTGGACATGTGCCGCCGCATCCTCCTCCTTCTCCTCCTCTCTCCCCTCAGGCACCCATGTGGAGTCAGTGACCTCATCATCCCCTCCCTCTTCACCATTGGAGCAAACCTGGCAGTAAGCTGCAGCTGGTGGAACATGACTGCCAGATTGCTGTCCTTGAGCATCCCCTCTCTCTGCACTCACGCTACTGCCTTCCTCAAGCTGGGTATCATCATCCGAGCCTTCAAAACGTTGGGCATCCTCCTGGAGCATGTACCCAACACTGTGCTCAAACAGTTCGGGGAAGTCCTCAGGAGGACATGGTGGGTCTAGGGAAGGGGTGCCTGATGATGCCATTGAGTATGCGTTGGCAGCTGCTTTGCCAGAAGTAGTACCCTGAGCCTGGGAGAGAGAGGATGAGGAGGATGAGGAGGGCTTGGTCATCCACTCTACCAAGCCTTCGGCATGATGCGGCTCAACATGTCCAGCTGCCAAAAACAAGGACAAGCGTGTCCCATGGCCACATGCTGATGACGATGCACGACCACGTCCACGTCCATGACCAGCACTGTTGTCTCTAGACACAGAGCCTGCTTGCCCTGTGTTCTTGCCTCGGGACTGTCTGCCTCTCCTTGTCGGTCTTCCAGGCATTGTAGTGGGTAGTGTATATTGTGCTGGAGTCACACAGCACACACACTAACTCCTGCAGATGGCTGCCTTAGATGACAATAACAGGGCCTTACGGCAGATAGAGGCTGAGGTGGTGGCTGCCTTAGATGACAACAACAGGGCCTTATGACAGATAAGGAGGCTGAGGTGGTTTTATGTGTGCTGTACTAACACAGCAGACACACACACGCTAGCTCCTGGAAATACCTGGCTGCTTTAGATGACAACAACTGGGCCTTACGGCAGATAGAGGCTGCCTTAGATGACAACAACTGGGCCTTATGGCAGATAGAGAGGCTGAGGTGGTTTTATGTGTGCTGTACTAACACAGCAGACACACACACGCTAGCTCCTGGAAATGCCTAGCTGCCTTAGATGACAACAACTGGGCCTTACGGCAGATAGAGGCTGCCTTAGATGACAACAACTGGGCCTTACGGCAGATAGAGGCTGCCTTAGATGACAACAACTGGGCCTTATGGCAGATAGAGAGGCTGAGTTGGTTTTATGTTTGCTGTACTAACACAGCAGACACACACACGCTAGGTCCTGGAAATGCCTGGCTGCCTTAGATGACAACAACTGGGCCTTACGGCAGATAGAGGCTGCCTTAGATGACAACAACTGGGCCTTATGGCAGATAGAGAGGCTGAGGTGGTTTTATGTGTGCTGTACTAACACAGCAGACACACACGCTAGCTCCTGGAAATGCCTGGGAGCCTTAGATGACAACAACTGGGCCTTACGGCAGATAGAGGCTGCCTTAGATGACAACAGGGCCTTATGGCAGATAGAGAGGCTGAGGTGGTTTTATATGTGCTGTACTAACACAGCAGACACACACGCTAGCTCCTGTAAATGCCTGGCTGCCTTAGATGACAACAACTGGGCCTTACGGCAGACAGAGAGGCTGAGGTGGTTTTATGTGTGCTGTACTAACACAGCAGACACACACGCTAGCTCCTGTAAATGCCTGGCTGGCTGTCTTAGATCACAATAGGCCAGAAGTATACAGGTGATACTGCAATGCTGTACTAACAGCATGCACACACCAGACTAATCCCCAGAATAACAGCAGATAAAGTTAGACTCAGCAGCAGATAATGTCACCACTCAGCACAGCAGAATGTATAATACAACACAGCACTGCAGATACTGTCAGCAGCAGTGCAATCAGCAGAATGAATATATATTCAAATGATCAGTATTCAGTAATGATAATGAATCAGCATCAGCAGTCTGCCTATATCACAGTCACAGCTGGAACACAGTGCACCAGGCCGCCACAGCGGCGGACTTTTATACAGTGGGGCATGTACTACAGCCCCTGAGCTATAATTGGCTACAGGCATCCTGCCTGTAGCCAATTATGGCTATCCTCTCTGCCGGCGCTGTGATTGGCCAAGCATGCGGGGTCACAGTGCATGCTTGGCCAATCATCAGCCAGCAATGCACTGCGGCTGGCGCAGTGCATTGCGGGCCGCTCGCATCACACGAATGTGATGCGAACGGCCCAAATATTTCTGTGCTCGCCGAGCGGGCGAACGCCCGGTGCTCGATTTGAACGTGGGTTTGAATCGAACACCGGGCCCATCCCTATCAATGACATATTTTGCTGTCAAATTAAAATGTTCTCCCCCTTTTTCCTTTGTACATGTTATTGCTGATGCAGCACTTCACAGGTAAGATTAAGACACCCTCCAAGCATGTTTTATTTTTTTTTTTCACTTTATTCGTTGTTTGGTGCAATCAAAGCAGAGTGCACAGTGTTGTTCATAATATTGCAAATTGAACATCAAGTGTGTTGAGTAAAAGTGAACAAATCAAGGAGACATTTGTTTGTTTACAACATGACCAGATACATAATGAATCTGGCAATAGGCACAAGAGGACATGGTTAGAGGAGGGGTGTGGTTGTATATCAATCTTTGTGCAGGTAGCCCAAAGACTTACGTAGGTGATACGCTTGTATAGAATTGTCCAAGCTGCAGGGTATTATTGCAAATTCTAACATTCTTTAGACAAATTTAAAGGGGACAGGGGAAAGTGCATGAGTGTATGGAAGACAAGACAAGACATGCAGGGGAGAGGAATAAGGAAGGAGAGAATGTCCTGGGGACCTGGCTGGAAGTTTTCAATTCATGAGACCTATTCTTTTTTCAAAGGTAGAGTAAAGAATGACCTAGATTCAGATTGCAATTATGCTGTAGCCAAAGGGACACAATTTTCAAAAATGTAGGATGAGTATTGTTTAATATAGAAGTAAGTTCTGATGTTTAACTCAGCAAAGTTAAGCCTGTCTCTATCTTGGTTTGGCATGTAGTTAGGTTGATAAGGCTGTTAGCTTTCCCTCTGTAATGGTAAGGTCAGAAATGGATCTATGGAGTAAGGCTTCCCAGGGGTTCCAGGGGATTTTTGCAGAGAATAGTTCTAATTAGATTGTATAACAATTTTTAGGCTTTTGGCCAGCGCTACCAAATATGGTTTTCCTTTTTAATGAGGTATAAATAGAACATTGCACATGCACAATGTTTTATTTACTACCCAGGTGGAGCTTTAGGTTTATTTTCACAAGTTTAACAGTATGCCTTTTTTGTAGTATACAGTATTCAATAGCTCAAGCTGAATTTAAAATAGATCTAAACTCAAAAATAAAAAAGAATTAGACATACAAATAAAAAACAAATTCCTTTCTTCTGCCTCTGCTTTAAACACAGATGAATTGAGTTTAGGGTTATGCTCAAGCTATTCCGACATGGAAGTTGCACAACTTCTGATCTGACTTTGCCCTTCTACTTCATGTCCAACTTCCCTGCGACTTCAATGAACAGAATCCGAGTCACGCCAAAATGTTAAAAAATGGCGTGGGTTCCCCCCAAAATCCATACCAGACCCTTATCCGAGCATGCAGGCCAGAAAAGGGGGGGTGAGCAAGTGCCCCCCGGATCATACCAGACCACATGCCCTCAATTTGGGGGGTGGGTTCTTTGGGGCAAGGGGGCTATGTGCCCAGAGACCCCACCCCCTTATGATGTCACTGACCATCATGCCCCAGGGGAAGATGTCATAATGAGACGGGATCTCTAAATGATGTCACCGGGTGGCCACACCCCATGTCTATAATAGAACCGGCAGAGAACAGAGCTGGCACAACTGTGGGAGCTGGCGTTGGGAGAAGAACCATCAGAAAAACAGGAGAAAGAAGACACCGGCAGCAGAGGGAAAAGAACCTGGAGGAAGAAGACATCAACAGCAGAGGGAGAAGACATCGACAGCGGAGGGAGAAGAACCGGTCGAGGGAGAAGACCACCAGAAAAATAAGTAAAAAACCTGTGTATTGTTTTTATTTATTTTTGACACTTTTTTGGTGAATGGGTACCCCATACTCATTCACATAGGGGGCCTCCTTGTTAAAGTGAGCTTCCAAATTCCGATAAGCCCCCTGCCCGCAGACCCCCTCAACCACTGCCCAGGGTTGTCGGGAAGGAGCCCTTGTCTCCATCAACATCGGGACAAGGTGCTTTGGGTTGGGGGCGCAGAGCCACCTGCCCCAAACCACTCACCCCCAAGCTGAAGCCATGTGCCCTGGTATGGTCCAGGAGGGGGGGGCACTCGCTCATCCCCTGTCTCTCCTAACCTGGTGGGCTACACACTCAGGTAAGGGTCTGGTATAGATTTGGGGGGGCACATTGTTTTTTTTTATTTTGGCTTGGGGGTTCCCCTTAAAATCCATACCAGATCTGAAGGGTCTGGTATGGTCTTGAGGGGGACCCCACGCTGTTTGTTTGTTTTTATTTTGGCATGGGGTTCCCCTTCAAGGAGTGGGGTTCCCCTTCAACAGCCTCAAAGCACAAGTCGCATGCCACAAGAGGTATCAGTTAAGACGATGATCTGACTTGGATGTGACTTACATTGAAATCAGTGGGCTGAAATTGTGCGCAAGCCAGACCAAAGTAGTGCAGGGAGCATTTTCAAAGTCAGACTGACACAAGTTGGACCAGTTAAGCTGGCTCTCATAGGGAACCATTCATTTTGACATGTAATGCGACTTGTGCTCTGGAAGTCAGAGCGCATGTCGGACCAGTGTGAACCGGCCCTTAGCAGTAATTCCCTCCCTTTTTACCCTCTTCTCTCCAAATGACAGAAGTGTAAATGAAAAGCAGGGTGCCTCAAAAGAAAAACACTGCTGTACTCTCATTAGATAACCAATAGAATGTTGGTAAACATTTATGTATTGTTTGTGTGTGTTGTGTTTATATAAATGTAGTAAAAAGCACCCTGGATTGACATTGTGAAAAGAAGCGAGAGTGAAGATTTACTGAAAATGTAGTAAAAAAAAATTGAGTATTGTCCATGATACTTTATTTGCACTGACATCCAATCTTTCAGGACAAGCTTTCAGGGTGTACCCCCATCTTCAAGATCTAAGCAGTACTAACAAAACGTTTTAGTAGGCATACCAGCGGGCTAATGCACACAAAGGGGAAGATCTAATCTTCCAACAAGACAAGTCAAATCAAGAATTAAAAAATTTAACACAGCCAAATTGATTCTAAGGAATACTAGACAGTAATCTCAAACTTAAACATATCATCAATAGTATTGCCGACCCACAAGCAGCAGAAATTATTAAAGATCATGCAGAAATAGTATATCCTAGAAACAATTCAATCAAAGACAATTTGGTAGACAGTTTTTTTGACAGAATGGGAGGGCATGAGGGATGTAAATACCTTGGCACTTACAAATGTGGTGACTGCTCATATTGCCAATTTATTTCTCCAGGAAAAAGGCATGCATTGCCAAATGGAGATATCCATGTGGCCAACAATTTTGTTACAGTAATTGCTAAACGATCAGCATTATATACCTAATGACATGTGAACATGGTAGCTTTTATATAGTCCAAAAAAATGACACTTTTGGGAACAGATTTATGAGCATACATCAGCCATAAAAACTGGTGACGCCTATTGGTAGACATGGAACATAACAAAAACCCACGCTCAGTAAAAAATGTTGTGTTAGAAAGAGTTCATACTAACATTAGGGGCAGAGAATGGGGCTGTCTAATCTTACAAAACAAGCCAGGTAGATCCACTACTTAGAGGCAACTAGACACCCAGGTTTGAATGATGCTGTGAGCTATAAACCTAGTGGTAGTAGATTACAGCACAATGATTTATGATATATAAGTGTATAGATACAGTATGTACAATATCTCACAAAAGTGAGTACACCCCTCACATTTTTGTAAATATTTTATTATATCTTTTCATGTGACGACACTGAAGAAATTACACTTTGGGGGTTATTTACTAAAGGAAAATCCACTTTGCACTGCAAGTGCACTTGAAAGTTCACTGAAAGTGCACTTTGAAGTAAAGTCGCTGTAGATCTGAGGGGGACATGCAAGGAAAATAAAAAACAGCATTTTAGCTTGCACATGATTGGATAATAAAATCAGTAGAGCTTCCACTCATTTCAGATCTACCACTTAGATTTAGAGCGACTGCCCTTCCAAGTGCACTTTCAAATGCACTTGCAGTGCAAAATGGATTTGCCTTTCCTAAATAACCCCCTTTGCTACAATGTAAAGTAGTAAGTGTACAGCTTGTATAACAGTGTAAATTTGCTGTCCCCTCAAAATAACTCAACACACAGCCATTCATGTCTAAACTGTTGGCAACAAAAGGGAGTACACCCCTAATTAAAAAATGTCCAAATTGGGCCCAAAGTGTCAATATTTTGTGTGGCCACCATTACTTTCCAGCACTGCCTTAACCCTCTTGGGCATGGAGTTCACCAGAGCTTCACAGGTTGCCACTGGAGTCCTCTTTCACTCCTCCATGGTGACATCTCAGAGCTGATGGATGTTAGAGACCTTGCGCTCCTCCACTTTCCATTTGAGGATGCCCCATAGATGCTTAATAGGGTTTAGGTCTGGAGACATGCTTGGCCAGTCCATCACCTTTACCCTCAGATTTATCAAGGTAGTGGTCATCTTGAAGGTTTGTTTGGGGTCATTATCATGTTTGAAAAATGCCCTGCGGCTCAATCTCCAAAGGGAGGGGATCATGCTCTGCTTCAGTATGTCACAGTACATGTTGGCATTCATGGTTCCCTCAATGAACTGTAGCTCCCCAGTGCCAGGAGCACTTATGCAGCCCCAGACCATGACACTCCAACCACCATGCTTGACTGTAGGCAAGACACCCTTGTCTTTGTACTCCTCAGCTGGTTTCCGCCACACATGCTTGACACCATCTGAACCACATAAGTTTATCCTGGTCTCATCAGACCACAGGACATGGTTTCAGTAATCCATATCCTTAGTCTGCTTGTTTTCAGCAAACTGTTTGCGGGCTTTCTTGTGCATCATGTTTAGAAGAGGCTTCCTTCTGGGACAACAGCCATGCAGACCAATTTGATGCAGTGTGCAGCGTATGGTCTGAACACTGACAGGCTGACCCCCCACCCCTTCAACCTCTGCAGCAATGCTGCCAGCACTCAAACGTCTATTCCCCAAAGACAACCTCTGGATATTACGCTGAGCATGCGCACTCAACTTCTATGGTCAATCATGGCGAGGCCTGTTCTGAGCGGAACCTGTCTTGTTAAACTGCTGTATGGTCTTGGCCACCGTGCTGCAGCTCAGTTTCAGTATCTTGACAATCTTCTTATAGCTTAGGCCATATTTATGTAGAGCAACCATTCACTTTTTCAGATCCTCAGAGAATTCTTTGCCATGAGGTGCCATGTTGAACTTCTAGTGAGCAGTATGAGAGAGTGAGAGCGATAACACCAAATTTAACACACTGCTCCCCATTCACACCCAAGACCTTGTAACACTAACAAGTCACATGACACCGGGGAGGGAAAAGGCTAATTTGCACATTTTCCCCAATTTGGACATTTTCACTTAGGGTTGTACTCACTTTTGTTGCCAGCGGTTAAGACATTAATGGCTGTGTGTTGAGTTATTTTGAGGGGGAAACAAATTTACACTGTTATACAAGCTGTACACTCTCTACTTTACATTGCAGCAAAGTGTAATTTCTTCAGTGTTGTCACATGAAAAGATATAATAAAATATTTACACAAAAGTGACTTTTGTGAGATACTGTATATGATTTGTAAATGTTGTTATTTTGTGTTGTTTTCTTTCTTTCATAATTTCTAACACCTAATTACAGTATAATTTGTATAACGTGCATGGGTATTATCATAGAAACATGAATACCTACCCTTGTACACTTAGTGACCCCACTGTCATTGGCAGTGCAATGGGTTAAATATATAATTGATAGATAGGTATTGATTATTGTAAACTGTATACAATTCTCAGTTAAATTTTTAAAATGGAGCCGAGTTCCATAATTATAGGTTTTATATTTACATTTTCTTATATTTGTTACATCTTGCACTATTAGGCTGTTTATATGGTCACTCTACTTTCTGTATGGAGTAGATGTATACACTGCGACACCCACTAAGTGGCACTACACATCACTTGAGGTTTTTCATTTTCCCATGTCCAGTACATTTGACCTTTTTCAAGATGGCAGTTTCGGTTGTCATTTATCTGCCACATTGAACATGACGCGCTGATGTCAGGGCACATATAAGATTTGGTGTTTCTTCTTTTATTTTTAAACGCCCAGCCACATGGAAAATGGTGGTGGTGCATTGCAGAACGCTTAGTGTAATTACGCCATGCGTGCACTTGCACTGTAGCTCCAAAACTCCAGTCTTTTGGCACCAATTTCCTTTATGTATGGCCAACATGGTATTTGGAGCCTATCTACCAACAACTGACCTATGGGGGATCTACACCACCTACATGTAATACTGTATATCTAAAAAGGTAAAAGACTTAGGATCAACTTACGAAAAACCTTAGATCCTTCTGGGACCTCCCCATATATATTCCACACGTGGGCAGTAAGGATGCAGTTGGGATGAGAGGGGGGTCCACAGATCTATTATAAACAACATATATATCAATTTATTGATGACATAAAGTCCCTCAAACCATATCATGCCACACTACTTACTAAATCCTTCTTTACTTCACAGTATACTGTGCAGCAATAGCTTCTTAAATCTGAGACCAAATTATTTTGGTGATCCGATGAGATATATTTCAACCTTATTGGCTCCATTCTTCCCAGGATGCTTTGATTGTAGACTGTAATTTTTAAAAGACAATCTACTCATCTACAATAGGTATGAGACATATATACGTGTATATCAATGCTAATATGTTCCCCCTATGCAGCTTTTTCATTTTGTTTTTTGCACATGTTTTTGATACAAACATGTTTATAGTTTCAGAAATTGATTGATATTGCTTGTCTTCCTAATAAAGTGGGCTTAAGACCCATGAAACAAATCAAAGAAATAAAAAGCAAGCAACCCATTACCCCATTCCTATGATGGCTGATGGGGCAATATGACATAACTATTGTAGTAGATGATAATGGCTGCTGTAATTAATTATTGTATTTATTACATGGAGGTGTGACTTTATATATTATGTATTTTAATTTTATATACCAATAAAAATTCAACATTCTATACACTTTCTTTAGTTTGATGGTACCGTTAATGTCCCGACATGATTCTATTTGTTTTTTGAGGCATATATACAGTATTTAGGATGTGGTACCAGACAACATAGGTTTCCCTTTTAGGGTTTCCTTTCTCCTAAATTCTTGATTGCTGCTAAAAACAGATGGATGGCCATCCGTTCCCCATCCGTCTGGTAGATTGGATCCGGTGGCAGTCCGGTGTAAACGGACAGGCGGCCCGTTTACATCCAACAGCCCATAGAGGAAAGCAGGCTTTGTCTGTGGAGCAGAAACAGTCCAGCCATCCACCTGCTCAGCAGGGATCAGTTGACAGATTCACCACTGAGCAGGCAGACTCCAACAGAGCCCGCCTCATGTTTAAGGTGATTAAGAGAATCTCTGAAGCAAAAAACACAAACATACACAGCAATGGTAAATACAGTCAAAAATATGATTGTTTTCTTTTGAGTGATGCAACAACTGCAAGAACTTCAGGTCAGGGCTGGTGCAAGGATTTTTGACACCCTAGGCGAAACCTCATTTTGCCGCCCCCCCCCATTGGCTCCACCCCTGACCCCACCCCCTTTTCCCTGCCCCTGTATACCCCACTTCTTTAATGAAGCACAATCAAATGCAGCCTATCAGCCCCCATCAATGCAGCCTACCAGTGCCCATCAATGCAGCCTACCAGTGCCCATCAAATGCAGCCCACCAGTGCCCATCAATGCAGCCTACCAGCGCCCATCAAATGCAGCCCACCAGTGCCCATCAATGCAGACTACCAGCGCCCATCAATGCAGCCTACCAGTGCCCATCAATGCAGCCTACCAGCGCCCATCAAATGCAGCCTACCAGCGCCCATCAAATGCAGCCTACCAGCGCCCATCAATGCAGCCTACCAGTGCCCATTAAATGCAGCCTACCAGCGCCCATCAATGCAGCCTACCAGTGCCCATTAAATGCAGCCTACCAGCGCCCATCAATGCAGCCTACCAGCGCCCATCAATGCAGCCTACCAGTGCCCATTAAATGCAGCCCACCAGCGCCCATCAAATGCAGCCCACCAGCGCCCATCAAATGCAGCCTACCAGCGCCCATCAATGCAGCCTACCAGCTCCCATCAAATGCAGCCTACCAGCGCCTATTAAATGCAGCCTACCAGTGCCCATCAATGCAGCCTACCAGCGCCCATCAATGCAGCCTACCAGCGACCATCAATGCAGCCTACCAGTGCCCATCAATGAATGTTTGCTTCTTCGGGACACAGACACAGTCCTCCGCCACCGCTGCGCCTCTGACATTATGTGTGAACGGAGCCTGCTGATGCCGAGACTTAGTTGCTTGCTGCAGAGAGAAGAGAGTAGGAACACCAGTGGCCAGGCGCCCCCTAGGCAGTAGTGCGCCCTAGGCGGCTGCCTAGTTTGCCTAGTGGTAGCACCGGCCCTGCTTCAGGTCATAGAACATATACTGTAGATACAGAATTTATAAAACCCTATTTTAATAATTGCTAGTCAATAATGTGGATAACTATGTAAATAAATAAAACATACAGTAATAGATATATAATTATAAAATAGCATAATTTAATAAAATAGTGTCAGATGCTAAAACAACTCAACGTGGTGCTTGTTTACCCTGGTAAATTCAAATTCAACACAAGTAATTAACAGTACCAAGCAAAATAAAACTATTTCATGAAATGTTTAAAAACACCCCTGGGGTTTAATTAAATTTCAGTTAATCTGATATGACCTATGCAGAACTCAGAACATCAAAGACAGTATACTGTAGATGAGGACAATGTTGCTGACTAAAATAGGCTGTCAGTATCAGTTTGAGAAGTGACTGCTTGTAATGGTAAACTTGCAGAAATTGATCAGACAACTTCTTGTTTTTCTTTGTGTTTTTTTTTTGCATTTATTTATACATAGAGCAACACATAACATGTTGTTATGACACCCATTCACAACAGGACCAGTGAGTGCCGATATGTTATTCTCACTTACAGTTAGTGTATTTACATTGCTCAATATGTCTGACATCAATCCACATATTGCACCGATGACAGCAGAAAAGAGATCATAATATACTAATATGAAATACAGAAACAGAAGTTTAAGGGAAATATATAGTATTTTCAACAATATTTCAGCTAAACATGTTCTTGTGTTACCTTCATGCACAATTTGTACAAGAGAAAAACTGGAATTGGTCTTTAAAGCTCATCTCTGGGAAATATTTGCTTTGTTTAAAAAAAACAAAAAAAACATTACACCTTTTTTTTAAGGCTACTACTATAGATCATAATTGTAAGGAAAGTTATAGTAAGGGAAGATATCAAATATGTTAAAAAATATCTTTATTGGGGGCATGGCTTGACCCCAGAGCTCCTGTGTACAGAGATCTCTCATCAGCTTTTTAGGGATCCTTAGGTCGATCTACAGATAGGCAAAACAGGTAGAAGCGCCTCTGCATCTTGTGCCCCCTGAGATTCCGGCACTCAGCTGAGCAGGAATATATCAGCACTGTTTTGGACCCAGCTTACTGACTGCCACGTGGCCTTACAGACACAGGCACCGTACTCTCCCAGCAGTGAGTCTGAGGAGACAACAAATGGTGGTGAGAACATTCATATTCTTGCATGTCAGATCCCGAGCCTTCCTGATATTCGAACAGTGGCTGTGGACATTAAACCACACTGTCAGCAGCCATTTCAGACCTCTGCAACTGATTTTCAGGCTGTGGAAGGGAGACTTGGGAACGTGGAGAGAAAGACAGCCCTACATGCAGAAGCCATTAAACAAGTGCAACAGCATGCTGACTCACAGCTGGCTCATCTTTTAGAGATACATAGGCATCTGCAAGATCTTGCCAACTGAGGACAGAGACATAATCTACGCATTCAGGTTTTCCCCAAATTCACAGAAGCGACAACTTTGGAAAAGATAGCTTGCTGCATCTTTGATGATCTATTGGATCACCCTCAAGACTCTCCCATAGAAATGGAGAGACTAGGATGCATGCGTGAAGCTCCCAAGATGGCCGCGACCCCCCTAGAGCTCCGTGTCACGATGGTCACATAGCTGCCACTACAGCCCCGAGAATACACCCCAGTGACAACCACACCAGGACAAAACACTGGGGGAGCCCCAAAGGAAGGCGCGGATGTCCACTGCAATGGCCAGGAGAAATCTATCACACCAGATGGCCTCTGCTGCCGGCCCGCTCAGCTATGCCAAAATGGCGGCCGCTCCATGAGGGAGAAACACAGACGCAGAGGCAGAAGGCTCCATTGCCAACCAGGACACAGCTCCCCCTTCCTCACCAGGTACAGCAAACTTCCCACTAACGATGGCTCCATCCCCAACATCCACTGAATCCCTGCTAGGGAGATCACTGACGGGACTTCCCACAGCCTCTATGCAGGACCCCATCTCAGGCCTACTCCTCTGCGATGGAGAAGCCTGCGATACTGCCCTAGAACCTACTGACTTTCCATCTATGATGCAGGCTTTCTCACAGATGCTATCCAGAAACCCTGCACTGCATGCGGCCCAAAGCACATCGTCCATTCATGCAGACCTGTAGCAATTGGGGAAGAAGATTGAAGTGATAAAAAAGAAAGCAGACCAATCTGTGGCCAGGATAAACTAAAATTCAGCCAGACTCCAAGACATGCAGGACCAATTAGAGACTGTGCTATCAAACATCGATGACCTCGAGAACAGCTTGAGACGATTCAACTTTAGGATAAGGGGGCTCCCCGAATCGGTGAAAGAAGTCCAGCCAGCAGTTAAGGCACTTATTAGAGGGCTCATCCCAGATATTGCTGAACATCGCCTGGAACTCGACAGAGCTCACAGAGTGTTACAACCCCCCCATTCAGATGGGCTTCCCAGGGACATTATAGTGAAGCCTAATTTTTATTCAGTGACGGAGGAGGTGATAAGGAAAGCCTGAGGTGCGGTAGCCCTTAATATACAAGGTCATGCAGTTCAGGTTTTTGACGACCTCTCACACCTTACCTCTACTCCAAATCCTAACAAAGAAGGGATATCGTACAGATGGTCTGCCTGATAGTCTGCCTGCCCTCTCTGCCTGAACTTTTCGTATTGCAACAAAGCATATGGCTTCTCCTATTTTGTGGAGGGAGAACGTCTACTGCTCTACTGTATGCCTGGGGACCCTTGAGGTGGTGTTACTTCAGGTCTATATCTCCCCCAAGAGACACAGACTCTGGGAACCCTGTTGTCACAGATGTTATACATAAACATCCAAGCAGGTAGTCAGATCGCTGGGTTGCACCAAGGAATAGGGACAACAAGTAAAATGAAAAAATATATAATTATTAAAGATAAAGACACACGTGCACCACCAAGAAACAGCAACCATAAGCAAGCAACGAAAATACAAGACAAACCCCAAAACCACCTAACTATCTAACTAACTAATATAATAAACAAGCAAGGAAACAAACAAGAAATAAAAAGGCAGGGACAAAAGCAACAAGGGGACAGAAACCAGGGATAAGAAAGTGGACCAAGGAACAGGTAACAGGACTAAATGACAGGATAACAAATGGGGTACAGGAACAAGCTGGAACAAACTGGAACAAGAGCAGGTACTGGCAGGAACAAGGGCTAGCAGAGGAATTCTGAAGCACTGAGCATAGTTCAGGGCGGGTCTATATAGTCCAGCAGACCCATGACAGGTGTGCTTGATGGCAAGTCTGAAGTCCGAATAGGAAGACACCCGCTGGTGGCCACTGGAATTACACCTTTTGGTGCAGAATGTAATAGTGCCACCAGCAGGTGAAACCAGAAATGACACTGTTCCTGACACCTGTATTTGCCATATTACACATAATGACTGATTCATACTGTTGGGACAAATACTGTTAGGAGATGCTGATGTCAAATCCAGCCACCTGTCTCTGTCTGTGTCTTCTATAATGTAAATTAGTCTAGTATGACTTGTCACAGCTTCTAAAGAGTCTTTTCATCCAGTGTGCTAATTAAATCTGCAATTATATGAATGACATGTATGATAATGTGTATTGCATAGTCGGTGAGCTAGGAGACGTTGGGTCTGTCCTAGGTAGTCACCTAGGCTGTCTAAAAGATTAGATAATTAGCTCATGTTAATTAGGTTTCTGGTGAGAGGTTGTATGTTCATCCTGCTGTATATATTTGTGTGAGAGCTCAAAATAAAGATTTATTCCTGTTTGACCTTCAAGACAGAGCCTTGTCTCGTACTTGGGGGGAGAGTTATTCGTATGGGTTTCTTGTTCGGCTGATTGAAGTGTTCAGTAGTTGCCTTTGTGTTTGGAAATGGAATGTCTTAAATGGCTTTAACCCCGTTCATACTCGGGGTGTCGTTACAGCAACACTTCAAGAGGTCCAAAGAGACACTGCCGACATGATGGGACTGCCCGTCCTAGTAAACCAGGGCCCTGGTTTGTGACTCTCTTTAACCAATGGTGCTGGGCCTTACTCCAAGTCTCCCATACTGAGGTTTTACCCCCAGTCCCCACCTCCCCAGAAGCCCTAGAATAGGGATGAGCCAAACACCCCCCCCCCCCCCCGGTTCGGTTCGCACCAGAACCTACGAACAGACCTAAACTTCGCGTGAACTTTAGAACCCTATTAAAGTCTATGGGACTCAAACGTTCAAAATCAAAAGTGCTAATTTTAAAGGCTAATAAGCAAGTTATTGTCCTAAAAAGTGTTTGGGGACCTGGGTCCTGCCCCAGGGGACATGTATCAATGCACAAAAAAACTTTTTAAAACTGCAGTTAAAGTGAAACAATAAAAGTGTAATATTCCTTTAAATTTCATACCTGGGGGGTGTCTATAGTATGCCTGTAAAGGGGCGCATGTTTCCCCGTGCTTAGAACTGTCCCTGCACAAAGTGTCATTTCTGCAGGAAGTCATTTAAAAGCACTCGCGGCTATAATGAATTGTCGGCTCCCTGTAATACATTGAAAGTCATTGATAAAAAAAAAAAATGCGTGGGGTTCCCCTCAAATTCAATTACCAGGCCCTTCAGGTCTGGTATGGATATTTAGGGGAACCCCGGGTCAAATTTTTTTTTTTTAAAAAAATGACGTGGGGTTCCCCCCAAATATCCATACCAGACCCTTCAGGTCTGGTATGGATTTTAAGGGGAACTCCACGCCAAATAAAAAAAAAAATGATGTGGAGTTCCCCCCAAAAATCCATACCAGACCATTTATCCGAGCACGCAACCTGGCAGGCCGCAGAAAAAGAGGGGGACGAGAGAGAGTCCCCCCTCCTGAACCGTAGCAGGCCACATGCCCTCAACATTAGGAGGGTGCTTTGGGGGTCTGTGACCCCTCAAAGCACCATGTCCCAATGTTGATGGGGACGAGGGCCTCATCTCCACAACCCTGGCCGGTGGTTGTGGGGGTCTGCGGGAGGGGGACTTATCAGAATCTGGAAGCCCCCTTTAACAAGGGAACCCCCAGATCACACCCCCCTGTTTGAAATTGTAAGGGGGTACAAAAGTGCCCCTACCATTTCACAAAGAAAGTGTAAAAAATTGTTAAAAAAGACACTGACACCGTTGGGAAAAGTCCTTTATTAAAAATAAAAAATAAAAAAAGATTCCAGCGGTGGTAATCCACTCTTGCTATCCAGCTATGGCTGATCTCGTCTCCGGGGAAACCCAGGCTTCCCCAGTGATGTACGGGTGACCCTGCCCCCCTCTGATGTAACGCAGGTTTCCATTACATCAGAGGGGGGCGGGGTTACCCCCACGTCACTGGGGAAGCCTGGGTTTCCCCTTGCATCAGAGGGGGGCGGGGTCAGGTGACGGGTGGCCCTGTCCTCCTCAGCTAAGACCTGTCAGGCACCGGGATTCTCACAGTGTCTCCGTGGAGACAGAATGCGCTGCGCTGGACCATCGGAAGAGATCACCCATCGCTGGACACTGGAGGAGAGATCAGCCATCGCTGGATAGCAAGAGTGGATTACCACCGCTGGAATCTTTTTTTTATTTTTAATGAAGGAATTTTCCCAACGGTGTCAGTGTGTTTGTTAACAATTTTTTACACTTTCTTTGTGAAATGGTAGGGGTACTACCCCCTTACCATTTCAAACAGGGGGGGGGTGGGATCTGGGGGTCCAGTGATAAGCCCCGGCCCGCAGACCTCCACAACCACCAGCCAGGGTTGTGGAGATGAGGCCCTTGTCCCCATCAACATGGGGACATGGTGCTTTGAGGGGTCACAGACCCCCAAAGCATCCTCCCAATGTTGAGGGCATGTGGCCTGGTATGGTTCAGGAAGGGGGGCGCTCCCTCGTCCCCCCTCTTTTCCTGTGGCCTGCCAGGTTGCGTGCTCGGATAAAGGGTCTGGTTTGGATTTTTGGGGGGAACTCCACATCATTTTTTTTTATTTGGCGTGGAGTTCCCCTTAAC
Source organism: Lithobates sylvaticus (assembly GCA_028564925.1). Classification (NCBI taxonomy): domain Eukaryota; kingdom Metazoa; phylum Chordata; class Amphibia; order Anura; family Ranidae; genus Lithobates; species Lithobates sylvaticus. The sequence goes on along the minus strand of CM053027.1, from coordinate 263,427,009 downwards.
CACTTGCTAACCGGGCACTTAAAAACCCCTCCTATCCAGACCAATTTTTAGCTTTTGGTGCTCTCACACTTTGAATGACAATTACTTCCTTTTTTTCCCACAAATAGAACTTTCTTTTGGTGGTATTTGATCACCTCTGTTTTTTTTTATTTTTTGCGCTAAAAATAAAAAAAGACCGAAAATTTTGAAAAAAAACAAATTTTTCTATGTTTTTGTGATAAAATTTAGCAAATTATTAATTTTTCTTCATAAATTTTGGCCACAATTTATACTGCTACACATCTTTGGTAAAAATAACCAAAAATTTGTGGAAATGATTTGGTCTGTGTGAAATTTTTAGAGTCTATAAGCTATGGTGCAAATCTTAAAAAAAAATTATCACATCTGATGTACTGGTGGCCTATCTCATTTCTTGAGACCCTAACAAGCCAGGAAAGTACAAATGCCCCCCAAATGACCCCTTTTTGGAAATGAGATATGTGATGAGGTGGCACAGGTGGGCACTGATGAGGTGGCACAGGTGGGCACTGATGAGGTGGCACAGATGTGCACTGATGAGGTGGAACAAATGTGCACTGATGAGGCGGCACAGGTGGGCACTGATTGGCACAGGTGGACACTGATGAGGTGGCACAGGTGGGCACTGATGTAGTGGCACAGGTGGGTACTGATGAGGCAGCATAAGTGGGCACTGATGAGGTGGAACAGATGTGCACTGATAAGGCGTAACAGATGTGCACTGATGAGGTGGCACAGATGTGCACTGATGAGGTGGCACAGATGGGACGGCACAGCTGGGGCGGCACAGATGGGCACTGATGAGGTGGCACAGATGGGCACTGATGAGCGGCACAGATGTGCACTGATGAGGTGGTAAAGATAGGCACTGATTGGCACAGGTGGACACTGATGAGGTGGCACAGGTGGGCACTGATGAGGTGGCACAGATGTGCACTGATTATGAAGATGTGCCGAGGGACACTGATCGGCACAGGTGGGCACTGATCGGCACAGGTGGGCACTGATTAGCACAGGTGGGCACTGATTAGCACAGATGGGCACCGATTAGCACAGATGGGGCACTGTAAGGATGGGGCACTGTAAGGATGGGGCACTGTTATGTGTGTGTGTGAACTCAGAGGTTCGCTATCACAGATCCTCTCTCTCCTCACACGCTGTCTCTGTGTGAGGAGAGAGAGCCGGCAGTGAGAGATAATCTCATATGTTTACATTTGAGATCATCGCTCATTGGCCAGGGCGATCGCACTGTAAATGGCCGCTGTGATAGGCTGTTTACAGCAATCTGTGATTGGCTGTGTCCAAGGGACACGGCCAACACAGAATTTCCCCGATGCGCTCTCGAGAGCGCGCACAGGGAGCGAGGAAAGGGGAGGACGTCATATGACGCCCTCCCGGGATTTGACATCCACGCCGAAGCCGTCATTCGGCTATGGCTGGATGTCAAGTGGTTAAAATCCATACCAGATCTGAAGGCCCTTCTGAGCGACCCAATACAATATACACTTCTGGAACAGACCATAAAAGAGTATTTCCATGAAAATGACAACAACGACGTGTCCACAACCACCTTATGGGCTGCCCACAAAACAGTGTTCAGGGGAAAGCTCAAACAGCTCTCCTCCAAAATTAAGAAGGAACACAGGGCAGACTTGCAGAAACGAATGGAAGAATACCAATCTCTTGCTAAAGCCCACAAACGGAACCCCACTCCCGAGACCTTAGCACAACTTGACATAGCCCGAACCCACCTCAACTTATCCCTCACAACGGCGGCAGAGAAACACCTCAGATGGACCAGAGCTAAATTTTATTCCCAAAAAGACAGAATTGTCTCCAGACTTGCCACAAAACTGAGATCCAAACAACGTACATTAGCTTTCCCCAAGATCTGAGCCCCTTCTGGAAGCCAACAGAAAGCCAACAAAAATAATGGATACCTTCTTGCAGTTTTACTTTAAGACCTTTACAAATACAGTCATTTGCCTTCTCCCGCACTCCAGAGTACTTTCCTTAATAATCTCTCTATCCCCACTCTCCCCCCTATTCGTCATAGCTATTTAAACTCTGGTAATCGCGATCAGGACTAATGCAGACATTAAGGGGGTTACTTGCGGAGACCAGGAACATTCACTCCTATTCATCACCTCCCCCCTAACATCCACCCCTACGGTCTTCAAAATCCTCACGGAATTTAGTCAGGTCTTGGGATTACAGGTCAACCTATCTAAATCCATAGCCCTGAACATTTCCATCCCCCCGATCGGATCAACCAGCTAAAACACAACTCATTCTCTTGGGCAACTGAGGCCACTCACTCACAATGTGAGACAGCTCTTCCAAGCAAACTACCCCCTATGGTGCGTAAGTGTGGGGAGGACTTGGAAAGATGGTCAAGGTGTGGTCTATCCTGGCTGGGCAGAGTTAACGCAATAGAAATGACCCTTCTCCCATGCATGTTATATTTGTTTCACTCCCTCCCAATCCCTATTTAGAAACAATTAATTTCAAAACTGTAGTCCCAAACAGTGCTGTTCGTTTGGGCAACAAAGGCTACAGATGTACTAAAGAGATTCTATACAAGATAAAATCACAGGGGGGTATCGGACCTCCGAATATGTGGTGGTACTATCAAGCTGCCCAACTCACCCAAATATCCGCAGCCTATTCGAGAGGTCCTAAACCCGACTGGCTCTTCTTGGAAAGGCAATCTGTCCCCCTAAACACCGTAGACTACCTCCTGTGGAGTGATAGGATATCCAGACCGTCTATAATGTCCCCCACTCTCTCCCACTCGGTGACGCTGTATAACATCCTTCATAAACACCACACACTGATCTCCCCCCTAAGGCCCCTATCTTCCATAACCCAAAGTTCCCCCCAGGCCTAAACATCTAAGCTTTCCGCTGGTGGACTAACAAAGGCATGTTTCGCTTTGGCCATTTTCTCACTCCAGCAGGCCCCCTGAAACACTTTAGAAAGACTTTGGAAATGACCAACTCAGAATTGTTCCGATTCTCTCAAATCTCCCACTTCCTTAACTCAATTTGGACAGTTAGGAATAAACAACCGAAAATAACCCCTTACGAGCACTGGTGCACTAACTCACGGATCAGAGGGTAGGAATCTCCTTGATCTACTCCTGGCAGGTAAGGAAATCCTCCAACAATACACCCAGGCCTGGGAGGCAGACACATGGCACTCTTGGGAACCAACAGTCTGGTTTAAAGCATATCAGCTCTCCTACAAAGGTATACTTAATGTCTCCCTGATTGAAGTGAATGTCAAAATCCTAACTAGGTGGAACTATGTCCCCTTTAGGCTGGCGAGGATCTACCCAGAGGTCTTTTCCTTATGTTTCAGAGGATGCAATCTGGAGGGCACAATGTTCCACATTTGGTGGTCATGTCCCCGCATCAGGCCCTTCTGGAAATGGGTATTTCACAGGATAAGGAAAATAACAGGCACCACTACCTCTCCAGACCCCACCATTGCACTCCTGAACCGCAAAATCCCCAGGGTACCTAAACACCTGCAAACCCTAATGTTCTACGTCTTCCTGGGAGCTAAGATTAAGCTTGCAAGGGCATGGAAAACTCCAACTGTATCCTTCAGGGGGGCCAAGAGGAAAATATCATGGATAATGGCACAGGAATACATAGTTGTGAAATTACAGGACAAAGTGGGAAAATTCAAAGTTATATGGGAACGCTGGGCCTCCTATTGCAATTTCTCTCTCCGCCCAGGTATGCCCGGGTATGCCATCCTGAAACCTGAACTCTCCTGGAACTCTACCCTTTCTCTTCCCTCCCTTTTTCCCTCCCGTTTTCTCCACTCTCACTGTCAGGGACACCCTGTTCCCACTCTCTTTTTTGTTTGAGTGGGGGATCATGGCTCCCCCATCAGCCAAGCAGAAAAGGTACTAAGCAGGCTAGTTTGATATGATCATACCATCATCTGTGGGTTCAAACCATCTCATGGGTCCGTTCCCCCTTTACACAGGATACTGTGATGGACCAGCTCCACAACACAGTTGGGGAGCCACAGCTCTGGGGACGGGGGAGGGCTCGGAGCCTGGGTAGGATCTGGCATTTCCAAAATGAGTTCCCAAAGGGGTGGAGTGCCGGGCAACTCCAGGGTGGGGGGGCCGCCCCCTCCCATGATCCCAAGGTAATATTTTAACTTGGGACTCCGGTACCCAGCAGTTAGGTGTCATAAGTAGACTCCCCAGCAATGAGGGTATTACCCCCACAGACCCAAGGGTACTGAGTTCACTGCCCTCAGCCCTCTGCTAGACTATAATTATCGTCTAGAGTTGATTAGTAAAAATTTGCAGTTAAGTAACTGTTACTCTTCTGTTTGTTATATTTTTATATTGTACTGTTGATTTGGGGCTTTGCAGGCTGACTACATAATTGATATCCTATACATTTGCTACTCCTGTTAAAAATCAATAAACATATTGAAATAAAAAAATGGAGAGAATACACAGGGCCTTGGAACCTCAGGATAGGGAAACTAAGCAATTAATTTAGTCAGCTATCAAGAAAGTTTAATTAACACTTAGGGACTGCCCCACGTACATGTACTGTGGCAGGGCGGCCCTTAAGTGCCAAATCACATACCTGTACATGATTTCTGTTGTTGGCTCTGGGGCTCGCACACGCTGCCAGAGCCACGCTCCCTCTGTGATCGTTCGCTGGAGAGGCAGAACAGAAGTCATATTTTTATCCCTTGGAAGTTCAACTTAATGCGGGAGCTCTCCTATACATGATTTTTTTACTTTTCTATCAGGATAGTCCCTAAATCTACATCTTTTCCTGATATATCCTAATGGCCTTATATACTTCCTTTGACTTTCTTACATTGTGCCAGTGCTTTACCATAATTCCCTTCTTTATTGCACCTTTATCTTTATTTTTATCAGTGCCCTCTATTAATTTTATCAATTTTTCTAACTCTGTCAAGAAAATCATTCTTGTATCATTTTTTTGAATAAATCCTTCCCTTAAAACCTTAGATTTTTTTTTAAAATCATGCATTGTGGAGCAAATTCATTTTACCCCGATAAATTGACATTGTGAGACCCTTTAGGACACTATGTAATTTATTTGTGCAGTGACAGGTCCTTAACAGGATGTAACTGTCTCTGATTGTTTATTTAAAAATAGTTAATAATTGTTTGCCTTTGTGAATTGAAAAATCTACATTTTGTTTTATTTTTCTAATTGTTTCTATCGAGAAAAGTTTTCATAATACAGATAAATGGAAAACTGTATAAAGATACAAAAGAAAAAAGTACCAAATAAGCACATTAATAGGATAAAATAATAAGATACAATAGAATAAAATAAAATAGTATTAACAAAGTTAGATAATAGGGAGATGGACAATGTTAAGCCATCAGGGTTAAGCTATAGTTGAAGGTTACGTTGTCAAACTGTTTCAATCTTTAAAGCAGTCAGTCCACACTTTTCAGTGCCAGTAAAAGTTCTTCCTGGCACCATGTTTGTTGGCTAGTAAGGATTTGAGAGTGTAATGCATCTGTACAATTTCTAGCGCTTCAGATACATTAGGTACCCTATTGATTTTCCAATATCTCATATCAAGAATTTTATTGAGTTTAACATGTTAACAGGAAATTGAAACATACATAGCATTGAAAAGTATTTAGAGCATCAACAATTAAATGCATACATTAGGTACCCTATTGATTTTCCAATATCTCATTATTAATGATCTAGCTGCCAGTAGAACATGGGTGACCACAGTGCGAAAGTATGGATGAAAGCGCTCAATACCTAGATTTAATAGTGCCAGACCAGGTTCTGAGAGATGAAGATACCCGTTATAGTTGAGATATGACTAAATACATTTTTCAAAAAGGATGTTTTTACAGGACCAGAACACATGGAGTATGTTTCCCACAGATTCACACTTTCTCCAACATAGGGGGGGGGGGGTTAGTCTGATTAAATTTAGACATCCTGTAAGGTGTAAGGTCTCAGTGATATTTTTTAGGAAAGTTCCCAATGATTTATGCATTTAGAGGCTCTATTAATTGCTTTGAGCGCATATTGCCATTGATGGGATGTGTAGGTTTTACCCAGGTCGACTTCACATTTTTGGTAGGGGGTTGATTTAATAAACATAAGCTTGTGCTGGAAAAGATTGTAAAAAAGGAGATGCCCTTAGTGGGTCTGGATAACATTGTGTAGAATTGCCACATCCTTTCGTGCAGACCTATTTGATGTGACTTTAAAGCTCTGAGAAAATGAGAGGTTTGGAAGTATCTATATTCGTCTGTAGGTAATAGGTTGTACTCTTTTTGAAGCATGTCAAATGTTTTAGGGTTGTTGTCAATGTATAAGTCTGCAACGTGGGTAATACCTTTCCTCTGCCAGTCCAGAAGTATAAAAATTTGGGATTGCATCTTTAAGAGAAGTGATGGGAATAGGAATATATTTTTGTTGGCCGGTAGGATTGTACGTTTATGGCAGTCTCTCCAAGCTCAGGAGAAGGCGTGAACCAGTTTTTTAGGTGGGTAAGCATAGATGCTCGGAAAAAGTCATATAGATCAGTGAGACCCATGCCTCCCGCCAGTCTATGTTTGATCATTGGGCTTTGGAGTACAGTATTTGAGGTAGTAGGAGCATTTTGAATGAAGCCAGATGTCTGGACCAGGATAATTCTACCTTGGATAGTCTTTTAGTTTCTCTGGTTAGTTTGGCTATAGGGGGAAGGTAATTAGCATCAGCTAGTTTTGTGGGATCTGCTGTTAGCTGTAAACCGAGGAAAGGTATACTAAAATTGCTCCATGTATATGGGAAGGAGATTTGTAGCTGGATTTGGAGGCCCATTTCTAGGATCATTGATTTTGGAAAATTAACTTTGTAGTAGGAGATCCGGCTGAATGGTCTAGGACAGTGCTTCTCAACTACTGTCCTCAGGACCCACTAACAGGCCACATTTTAAGTATTACCTTGGGGAGATGTAGAATACTGATGCAAACCCTCTCTGAAGAATTGTGTTTATCGAAAGGAAACATGTCAGCATAGCATGATGCCTCAGCACTAGCTGCATCTCATCAACAAAACACGGAATCATAGCTATATGCCAATTTTTCATCTTCCTTCTCCCCCTTTCCATCTCTACATTTGGATTTCACAGAGACAAGTCTTCCTGACTGAGTGGGGGAAAACAAGCTCTCCTTGGTCTCTGCGCCCCTTTGGAGTGAGTGCAGACCACTGTGGGACTTCACTGTTATCTATTGGATCACTGACCAGCTGTCAGTTTCAGAGGCTGAAGATTACAACACAGCTACGGTCATTCCTTTCTCCTCTCTCTCCACAAAATGGACAGCAAGATACCTGTCAGCGCACTAATTTGCTGAGCCTCCTGACTCTGTATATCAGCAGAAAGCAGCAAGAAAGGATACCGTATATTGGTCTTTTATGACCTTACATAGAACGGATTGAATCACAACTGTCCCTTCTCCATGTACACATCGATATTGATCTGGGTAAGCAAAGGGAATTCAATCCCTGACATTTTCTTTTCTGTATGTCCTGTTAAATTGCCACGGTTCAGGCTTTAGTTTGAGATTATATATGTGATGACAGTGCTAATAATTACATGGAGAAATAACCTCTGGATAATCTCATATGGAATATGAACTCCCTCTGAAAGTATTCTCTTTATCTGATTACTTTTTGTTTTTTACTCTGCGTTCCTCAATCACAGATCCGTGGAAAATGACATTCATCTATACCATACAGAAACGTTCAGCTGTGGAAATCCCATTCAGATCCACGACTAATTAAAGTGCCAATCAAAAATGTTTGTACCCATACACACTACAACTATTTGTGGACACCTTATCTGTTGCATAGGAATTAACCACTTGTTAGCTGTCTACAGTTTGATTGGGTTGAATGAATGTGTGATTGGTATTGCTATCCATGTGCTGATAACGTTATTGGGTTATATTATTATGTGGTGGCAGTATCTTTTATTTTTTACATTTTGTATATGGTGGAATTATTTATAATAAAGTAAATATTATTTTTGCTAAAAAATGTTTTTGTTCCTCCTTAAAGAATCCCTTTTGGGCTGCTTGCCCTCTCTTTTTCTCCAGAGAATTCTTTCTATATTGATGTAAACCCTGTTTGATCTGGGTGGATCAATGAGGGTAATATGGGGAGAAGCCTAGAGGCTAGGATCTTGGCATAAAACTTAACATTTGTGTTTATCAGTGATATGGGTCTAAAGTTGGCTGGTGTGGTGGGATCTTTGCCTGGTTTAGGTATAGTGACCACATATGCATTCAACATCTCAGAGGGGAATGAGGAAGAGTACACAGCATGAGAGAAAACGGCTTGCAATAAAGGGGAAAGGGATGTTTGGAAATTTTTGTAGTAGTCGTTCAGTAGCCCACCTGGGCCTAGTGAATTGCCTCCCTGGAGAGTATGTATTGCTCTTAAGATCTCAGGTTCAGTGATAGGGGAATTTCAAGATGTCAGTTGCGACTGAGACAGAGTGGGTGAGTTTAAGGTCCAATAAGAAGGTTTAAATATTGTTATCTGTGGGTTGGGGGTATTCTGATCATCTTTCAGGTTGTACAAAGTCAAGTAGTAGTCAGCAAAGGCGTTTGCTATCTCTTTTGGGTTGAGTATTTTACTTTTATTAGTTGGGCAAATCAGGTAAGGAATTTTCGTTCGGGATTTTGGTCCTTTAATCTCTGGGCTAGGAATTTGCCTACTCGATTGTCAGAAGAGTAAGGTGCCAATTTAAGAGATTTAATGTTTTATTAATATGAGCCTGAGATCAGAGCGTAATTTAGCTAATTGATTTGAGAGAGCAATATCTGACACTTTTTTATTCTGGGCTTCAAGGGTCTTAATATCTGCAAGGAGGTTGTCTATTTTTTGTGGTGTCTGCCTTTTTTCCCTTATAACATATCTGTAAGATAATTCCTCTGATATATGCCTTATGGGCGCACCATAGCGTAAAATGGTTAGACACAGTATTGGCATTAAGTTTAAAATATTCCTTTAAGTGAGTATTCAGGAAGCCTACATGATTAGGCATTTGAAAGATCCTGGAGTTGGCATGCCACACATAGGCAGGGTTTGGGGCATTCTCCTCCATCGCAGTAATAGAGACAGGAGTGTGGTCAGACCATGTAATGGTGGAGGAGGATACCGCCTGCAATAGATTTTTGTCAACCAGTATTAAGTAGATGTGCAAGTATGAGACATGTCTGGAGGAGTGGAAAGTGTAATCTCGCTCGTTAGACTGCGGACACCCCCAGACATCAAAGACATCCTCTGCATGTAGTAAGGACTGTAGCATAGGTAAAAGGTGTTTAGATTTAGAGGTGGTGTCTATCTTGTAGGCCACTGAGTATTATAGTCCCCACACATAATCAAAGCTCTCTTTCTTACTGCATTTATTTTGCAGAAGAGTTTCCTCACAAACCTTAGTTGGTGGGCGTTAGGTGCATAGAGGTTTGTTATTGTATACGTTTTGTTGTTAATATCACCCACCACAATCAGATATCTTCCTTCTGGGTTGGAGTGTATTTCCTGCAAGTTGAAAGCGACAGAGTCTTTGAGAGCGATAAGGACACATTTTTGTTTTCCAGGGGCTGATGCTATGTATACATGAGGAAAGTTTCTGTGGTTGAAATTTGGCGGGTTAGATTCCATAAAATTTGTCTCTTGTATACAAAGGATGTCAGATTGGAGTTTCAAGGCTTCTCACCAGACAGAATATCTTTTGGCTGGGTGGTTTAACCCATGTACATTGAATGAGATTATTTTAAGTGCCATATGAATAGTTGAATAGCCTCTCATACAGGGTAAGGGTTGTGAGAATTGGGATCAGTGATGCAATTCTCGCTTGATAGCTTCTGGGTCCATCTTGGGTAGATCAAAGTATAAAAAAATAATGATATAACGATAATAGCAAAGTTAATAGCAAAAGATAAGTCAAACAGTGTAACCTGTACCAACTTGGTAAAAAGGTAGATTCAAACAAGATTATGATGGCAATATCATGGCACATTACTCAGGGGGGGAAGTTTGTGCACTATTAGCTCCATAGTGCTACAGGAAACAGGTAGATCATGTTTTGAGTTTCGGCTGAGGTGTTCAGGTGTTGTGTTTTTGTTCTTTTGTGCCACAACTTGCAAGTGCCCTGAGTGTCCAGCTTGGGAGGGGATGATCCATCAGAGGTTGAGGGAGGGAGTATGTTCCATGAACGAAGCAGTTTGAGGCTGTCATCTAGGTTTGTGATTACTGTAGATTTGCCATCATGGGTAAGGGTTATTTTTGATGGGTATCCCCAATGGTAGATGATGTTGTGATTGTGCAGTGCTTTCGTCAAGAGAGTTTTGCATCTTTGCATGGTGTATTGTGAAATGTCCACAAACTTTTGTATTAAGGAGTAAGGTGATTGTTTATTTTTGAGCAAGACTGTCATAAATTGTTCTTTTACATGAAAAAAATGCCCCCACATCAGGACATCTCTAGGTATGTTGTCTGGGAGGTGGGATGGCTTGGGAAGGAAGTGGATCCTATCCATGACCAGGTCAGAGTCGGACAATGAGGGCAGGAAGGCTTTCATTAGGTCACAGGCATATTGCTGTAGCTGGGCAGGCTGTGTGGCTTAAGGGATCCCCCTGATTTTAATATTGTTCCTGCGTGACCCGTCCTCCAGGTCTGCCACCTTAGCCCTGAGCCAGGTCACCTCCTCAGTTTGATCATTGTGGGCATCCACTAAGTAGTTGTAGGAGAAAGCAAATTCCTCCATTTTTCTCCCCACATGATCCATTCTTCCCCCTAGTTCACCCATATCAGATTCACAGATTTGCATGCATTCCATCATGTCTGCATGTAAGGTACTATGAAGAGAATCAAGCATGTCTTTCGGTGAGGAATCTGAGAGGGGCAGATTAGTGATGGGGAAGTTGTTAATATTTTCTGTGAGTTCTGATGGTGTCCTCCATGGAAACCTGACATATGCTCACCTTATGGTTGCCTGTCTCCACCATTATCTTGGACTTCACCGGGCTCCTTGGAAGCATCAAGGGATTGATTGAGGCTCTTTGGGAGCCCATACTTGGTGTTGCTTACATGGAGCTCCCTGAGGAGGCCAAAGAGGTTTCACCGGCGTGATCTTGGAATATGTCCGGGGCTTCGGTGGGAAGAAATGTTGTAATTTCTTCTGGTCCGGCCTCCTTTTCGTTTGTGGGTCATCCCGGAAGGTAGAATGGCACTTTGGGTGGACAATAGGGTGTTAATATGCGTTTATGGGCACCTCAGCAGGCTTAGGTTCCCGTAGCTGGAGCGGAGCTGTGGAATCAGCCGTCCATACAGCAGCGCGGTAGACATGCCCCCCCCCCCCAAATCTAATATTTTGAGATTAGTGTTAGAATAATTATATGTTAGGACAATATTTTTATCATTATTATTGAAACATTTTGAAAAAGATACTAGGGTTCTTTCATTTCCTTGCCATACCCATACCATAATACTATTGTCATTATAGCATTTGTACAGCATTAGTCCATGGGATTTATTATTTTAAAAAGTATCCTGGTATCCTGTTTCTACTTAGACAAACTAAATTTGCTGAACCTGAAGTTTATTCTTATTAGCTAATAACTAGCTACCTGAAAACAAATACTTTACCTAGTCCCTGCAGCTGGCCCTATCTTTCCCCATACTGGGAAAATGTTCCTGCTTCAACCCATAACTGGACAAATGAAAGTATCAGGAGAGCTGTCAAGCCAGAATTTACCAATGCAGGCTGGTAGCTTAGTGTCGGCACCGATTTGAAACAGGTCAGCTACACAAAGCCCTAATTTAGTGGTGCTGAAATTAATGTCATAACAGTCTATATTTCTTCTCTTTATTCTGGCTCAAAAACCCATATACTTGTTACCATTTTTTTCCAATATGGGTTCTCTGATTAGTTTAATTTGAAGCAAGATATACACTTACTACAAATTGATGATTATATAGTAAAGGAACCAATTTAGCTCTGCAAACATTTTCCATTTTCTTAATTTCTATATATACAACATTTACAATACATGCTATGAATATATGTATGTGTACATATGCATTAGGTTTACTAGTGTACCTCCCTTTGAGGTATAATTTCTGTCATCCAGAAAATGATACATGTAAAATGTTGCCTCGTAATGTTATACCAGGATATATAACAAGCAGTGAAGTGCATAGCACTTAGTGGATATCAGCATGGAACTTTAACATGTTACTAAACCCAAAACGGTAAAATTAGTCTGATAATGCAGTAAAGCATGCTTGTTATACTCACTGTGGAACCTAAGGTGTTAATCCTGCGCATTGTGTAAAAAGGCTGTTTGATCCTGTCTTCTCTGATCCTCCCCCTCTTCCACAGTCCCAAACCCATCTACTGATAGTACAGAGCATCGGGGGCACTCTGCATATGCTCAGTTTGGTATGTATTGCTAAAGATTTTTTTTTTTTCTTGGGAGGGTGCACGTGATTGGCACAGTGCCAATCAGCACTGTCCAGACAGATCGTCAGAGGTCAGGCAGCCTAATAGGACAGTCAGAGGAGAATGAAAACTCCTCCTACAAGCTTTAACCTGACACATCCCACAAGTACCTATTGATCTTGCCGGTGAATTTCACCTAATGTAGCTTTCTGTGATGGTGTGGCAATGATGCTCTTGAATTTGGAGACTAATTACCACACTCATGTAGGTTTTTGCCTGCTTACACATAGACCCCTTTCACACGAGGGCATTTTGCAGGCGCTATAGCGTTAAAAATACTGCCCTAAAACAGCTGCTCCATTGTCTCCAGTGTGAAAGCCCAAGAGCTTTTACACTGGAGCGGTGCGCTGGCAGGACGTCAGGAAAAGTCCTGCCAGCAGCTTCTTAGGAGCGGTGAAGGAGCAGTGTGTTTACCGCTCCTCCACCGCGACAATACCGCCTGCAAAACGCTGTATTGCGGCGCATTGCGGGTGGTTTTAACCTTTTCTCTGCTGCCCGCTAGCGACCGAATAGCGCCGCTAAAACGACGGTAAAGCGGCGCTAAATATAGCCCCGCTTTACCGCCGACGCCCCCACCGCCCCAGTGTGAAAGGGGCCATAATGTCATACAGCGTGATGAAGAAATGCTGTGCGGGGTGTAGGTATCAGAATTGTCATGACTAATTCACAAACCTGCTTGTCAATCAGCAGCTGGTCACACCTAGTCATGGACAATACTTTATGTCTATACAGCACTCCTTGCAGCTAAACTCTAATCATATAAAAAATACAAAAATAACACAGCTAGGTGGGTCCAGGTTTACTGAGAATCAGAGGAAGTCAGCTGGCCATCAGACTAAGGACATCTCTTGGCAGCAAAACTTTATGTAGAAACATTTCTAAATGGAAGGAAACTATTCAATCAAGCTGGATTTGTTATTTTATTTGTAAAGGGCTTTTTTTTTCGTATCTTGACATTATTGGCTAGAGTTCTGCTTTAAGCTAAGTTATCAGCCATAAGGGGGGTTCAATGTTTTCAAATATTAAACAGACTCATAAGCTTCCATTTTGAGAAGTAACAATAAAGTGCAACTATTGTGTAGCATTGCAAAGCCTTGGGTAACTTAGGTAATTTACATAAAGTTGCTTCTTTTTTTAAATGTTTATCTAAAAATGGTACATTCACTTTAATAATAACTGCTTCACCATATGCTCTCTAGAATATGACCTTGTTACAGGTTGTTCCTATTTCAGTTGTTATATTTTACTATTTAAGTTATTTGTTCAATTTTCTGCATAGAAATACAATTGCTTACCCTTTGTGTTTGAAATGCCCTTGCACGTATAGGTATGAAATGCGCAAGTTAGCTGTAAGGGAGTCAAAACTGGAGAATTCTTGTCACCAATGTAAAGTGCACTTTCTGTACCAAGCTTACTTCACAAAAGCATTAACGTGGATGTAAACCCAAACATAATTGTTTTAATTAAGACTCATATCTGTTACAGCAGAGGATGTCATTTCATCTGTGTCCAGTTTTGCCACGAAGAGTTAATCCAGCTCTGAGCAGTCCTCTTATCTTTCTTCAGTAAGATAAAAATGGAACCAGAGAGAAATAGGTGTCTGTTTCTTCCCCCTTGCTGTGAGTGATGGGTGATTTCCTTATCTCATGCACGAGTGTGAGAGAGGCATTCTGTGTATTTCACAATCCCCCCTTCTTTCTTCTCCAGCTCTCCCAGGATTGGCTGCTCCACACCTCAGCATGATTGAGCATGCTGAAGTCATGTGGTGACATTCCTGTGCTTTTACTGGATGTTAGTGATCATGGGGCATAATCCACGAGACCGACAGGCGTTCAGTGCAAGAAATATCGATGCCTGCCCAAAGGGAGTGTAGAGGTGGGCGGGAGTCTAATGACATCACGACTCCACCCACTGAGCCCCAGACAACAGACCCACCCACATAATATGAAGTATTGCAGGGCTCCAAACAGCTAAAGGGGAGATATTTGACAGGTAAGGACACATGCAGGAGGCATGTATATCCTTATAGATATGCACTATGAATGTAATTTAGAAATGATGAGAGTGGGTTTACATCCACTTTGTGCATGCAGTATTTTCAATACATGGGTATTAATTGCTATCTTTTATTATTCAGCAATAAAAATAGTGCAGTATGCGCCTATAGATTCAGAGTAGCCGCTGTCTCTGAGGTAACAAAGTCCATAATAGGAGCCCAACTACTGTATATTAGAATAGGAAAAGATAGTCCACACACGGCAGCTGATCCAAAAAGTTGAAGCACTGTGTATAGGTATAAAGGGCAATAAATGGAAAAGCGCCTCTAAGTGTGGTATCTTTAAGAATATTTAATAACAAACCAAAAATTGGTCACTCACATGGTGCATAATAAAAACAGGCTCATCTGGAGTAAAAATTACATCCGTGGTGCTGGAGTCCACTGTGTGCTCGTATGAACTCAAAACGACTGTCTGGGAGGGAGGTAAGCGGCAAGTCGCCCAATGCCGACTGCCGCAATGAAAGCCGGGAAGCTTTACAGGGCTGTGGAGGGCAGTGTGACCCGCAGTGCCAGCAGGAAGTCATCCTCCTATCCGGCAATATGCAATGCGTTTCAGAGCATGCGCGGTACATGACAAAGGAGCGCGCACACAGACCTCCCGATGTACTGTGCAAGCTTTGAAACACGTTGTGTCCTTCTGGATTGAATCTGTTGATTCCAAGGGACAGGAAGTGAGGGAGAATCTTCCCAATAGGAAACAGATGGCAAGCGATTTTTGCAGGGGTTTTACATTTCCCCTATTCTATCCAAAACTAAGAAAAAAGTTTTGATATTAGATATATTTTACCCATAAAGTCAACAATATATTTTTGTTTCTACAGCTCTCATTTTATAGAGAGGGGATTTATGGTTACAAAATATGGTAGTCAAAATAATATTGCTTTGAATAGCGTGCGGAAAAAAAAATGTGTACCAACATTTTAAATACTTGCACTAGAAAATTGCTCTTCAAGATGGTTAATTTATACATTATATAACTTAACAAAAATGGATTATAAGTGCAAGTTATAAAGATGTGCTGAGGAAATGAACATTGTTTAAATGTCTACCTATCTAATTAACTAATTAGCACCATTATTTAATTGCATGGTAAAATGGCTCATTATCTAAAAGAAGACTTGTTGTAGCCTTGTTAGAGGAAAAGCAGATAATAAGTGCTCAACATGTTCCATTTGTGTCATGTACATTAAACAAACAATATTAGGAACTTTAATTTCACATCTGCAATTACTATACACTAAAACTTAGCAAATTGCATCTTATTCAATTATTTCATTATACTTTGCAAAGAAGGAATTAAAACATTTCAGAAATATAGATATTTCCTTTTCAATCGCTTCTATTATTTTACAATTATTTCTTTCATACAGATGAAAAGAGTGATAGTCTTGGAAACTGAGGCTTTCTTTTGACTACAAAAAAAGGTATTATTATTCTATAGGATTCATTGTTCAAGCTCCCAGAATGAGCTCCAGAGGGTGGAATTTCAATCTTGAAGCTACATTATCTATATTCACATCTTTCTTTTTCTTACTATATCATAGTATAATGCTGATTATGCTCCTATTTAATTGCCTTGTATTATTATTCCATACCTAAGGCCTGATTGTCTTTGTCCTCTAGTTATTCTGAAATTTTGATTCACATACTGTAGCTCCAGAAGAGGTATTGCTCATACTTTGGTATGAGTTATGGTATTTATATAGCTCTTTGACATACACTTGAATTTTTTTTTAACTGAAATAATAAAAATAGTGTATGTTGAAAAAATACTATAAATAGAACGATCATGTTTGTTACAATAGCTGAGAGTTACAAGCTATAGTCTTATCTTCAAAGATTTTTTTTCTAGTCAGATAAAAGTGCATATTTTATCCTAGAACTATGTGTAGTCTTATCACTTATGGGGAAGTCAGTAATATTACTAGAAAGTAAGTTTTGTTATTTAGGTGACTTGATAAGGGAACCTTTTTTTTTTTTTGCTATTTGCCAGAGATACCACATTATCATCTGAATAAGCAGAACAATCCTATATCATATGTTGCATTTATAGTTTTAGTATCTAAACCCAAAAAACAGAACATTTAATATAAATTTTTCCCATGCTGTTTTCTCTTTAATTTCACCTGGTAAATTGTGAAAGTTGTACTCTCTTTACCCTGATGGCTACATTCACTCCGCCACTGTATGTATGAAGTCAGCAATAGTTCTCACCCAGGTTGGTCTTCAAATATGTCTGCTATTGTTCATCTCCATTATGTGGAAGTTGATAGGATTAGTAGTTTGCACAAGAAAAATAGCATTTTTTTGCTGTCTTTTCAGGTCACTGTAAGTGTCTTTTTTTGAAAGATCAACAAGTATTTTCTGTACTTGCTAAAAATTGTCAGGAATTGTAAGCTGCAATATATTAGATTAGACTTTTTTCTTGGGTTTAGATATACTTCATTGCCCATTTACCTAAAAACAGCCACCGAGAAGAGAGAAGGAAGTGAGTCATAATACCCTTTTTCGCTGTGATGGGCAAAGACCTATATTCATACTTACAATTCATTTAGGTTTACTGTTTTACTGCCAAATTTAATTATAAATCTAACCACATCCATAATGTGAAACAGTACTCAATGGAAAAAATGGAGTCAGACTTTACTGCCACAAACAAAAACTCACATTACAATATATAAAATGATCATTAAATTTGATTCCATACAATTCATAAAAACACATATAGATTAGTTAAAATTAATTACCTTTAGGGGATGTGGCCAAGATGTGGTGCTGCACAGAGAGAGCTCTGAGCCCTCTTTGCTCTAACCCTGCCGAAACACACATTTTCAGCCCAACAGCCTACATGCCTAAGAGCAAGAAGATCTCAAAAACACAGAGGGACCGACCGGTGAGGATCTTATATCCTTCTTCCTCCCACTCCCCTCAGTCTTCCAATACACCTTAGTCCCCAATCTAGTGCCACTCCGGTAGAGTGAATATGCCGCCTCAACCATGGATCTGTAGGAGGGGAGATCCAACGCCACAGGACTCACCTCTGCCTCCTCCAGGTCCACACACAGCACTGCCATACTCCCCAAATCTGGCACAGCCCACATCCTGCCTCTTACTAAATGCCACTCGCCGGCAGCAGACCAAGTGACAATCTCAGTCAGGGAGCTCTGAGAGCTGTTTACAGGGCCCACAGAAGTCACTGGAATGACTAGGTAGATGCCCACTGCCCACTGACTTAACATTGATATTTTAAGAGGGATCTTGGATGGGACACTTTTGGGAACTACAATTTTTGATGATTCCCTGGGGAATAACTGCCTCGTGAAGGCTGAGGGGATGCTCTCCAAGTCTTGTTTCTGGTTTGCAGTTTGGAGGCACCTATTTACATTTGGGAGGGAATCAGGTAGAGGATTGGTAGGGTATTTATCTGCCTAATGCACCTGCTCCCCACATATCGGACTCGACAAGCTACATTCTGAGATCTGTCCTTCTGGATGGAGGTTGGGCGGGGCTCCAATGAGGTGGGTAATCACTTAGCTGACAAAGCTCAAGGCAGATTTGTTCTGGGAGAGGTGTGGGGGAGACCACCCTAGAGTTATAGCATGAACTAAAAAGGAGAGGTTTGGGAATTTAAATGAAGGATACACATAGACATGTGTACCTCCATCCTTTTTCATTAAATGCAAAAAAGAGGGTTGGGACTTTGAGTGAGGCAAGTAATGACCAAGTATACAAATATAAAGTATTTATTATCACAAACAAGGATAAACATTGCATAGATATATACCTATAGCTGGCTTACACCCGACTGTAACACCATCCTAACTGAATTGGTCCCTGAAAAATACAGGATCCTAATGGAGCATAGAATAGGAAAAAAAGGAGGAGGCCTAGCAGTGATCTTCAAATCTCACCTTGCGCTCGGCAAACCTACGCTACAGAACCCAGTGCCTTTTATGGAGACACTTTCTCTACAGCTGCAAACAACACCCCAATACACCATTCACATGCTGCTATGCTACAGACCACCAGGACCAAAGACAAATCTCCTGATACCCTTCACCGAATTCATTTCAATACACACCCTGAAAACCAAAACATTCTGGTACTTGGAGACTTCTATCTCTGGGCAAACAACACCGAAGACCCCATCGCCTCTGCCTGCATTAACCAACTGGAAGAACTAGGTCTTCAGCAACTGATAAATGCTCCTACGCATGGTTCAGGGCACACTCTGGACCTGATCTTCAAACAAAATATCGACATTAACATACTCAACAACTTACCGCTGCCATGGACTGACCATCACGCTATCAAATTCAAAATCGCCATCAACACCACCCTCCAGAAACCAAACCACTCAACAACAACATACTAGACCAGATCTCAGAAGAAACTACACTCGGATCGCTTCAAAACCACATTATCAAACAAAATAGCAATCCTAAATTTAAACCACTCAACAGAAAAAACACTCAACTCCTTAAACAAAGCATTATTACAAACAGCAAACGCAGTCGCTCCGAAATGTAGAACACTCATCTGCAACACAAATTCTGTATGGTTTAATGGCACTCTTACTCTACTGAAGCAGGAATGTAGAAGAGCTGAAAGAGCCTGGAGAAGAAACTCTACAAAGGAAAACCACACAAACTACAATGCACTCACAATTAAATATCACAAAGCAATCTTCAAAACAAAAAAACAACACTTCTCAAACACCATCACAAAAGCCCTAAACCGCCCTTGTGAACTATTCAAATTAGTCGCCCAGACTATGAACCCTACCTGCCTAGAGCCCCCAACAAATGAAACTCAAGATACAAAATCAACAACATCCGGGAAAAAATTCAACAGAAAAAACAATCAACCCTATCTAAAAAGAGGAAATCGATCCAAATATCACACAACCACCAAATTTTTCGCTGCCCCGATCGCCACAGACACCACCAAAAACATCATCAAAAGCCTCCAAGACAGCACATCACCCAATGATATCATCCACAAAAACTTCTGAAAGAATGTTCTGACATCCTGGCACCTACCATAACACTACTCATAAATCAGTCATTCAAAGAAGGAATTGTTCCGAACTCCCTCAAGCAAGGCATAGTCAAACCCCTACTAAAGAATCCCAACCTGACCCCGAAAGACCCTAACCACCTATAACAAGCCTGAACACCATCTCCAAGATTATGGAGAAAGCAGTAGTACAAGAGCTACAACTCCATCTGGACACACACAACCTCCTGGACCCACTTTAATCAGGCTTTCGCCCGGGCCATGGCACAGAAACTGCACTCGACTGCAAGGACGATGCCTTGGAAGCAGCAGATGATGGAGAATAATGTCTCCTGGTCCTCCTGGACTTTAGTTCAGCCTTCAACACACTGGATCACAACACTCTTCTCATACGCCTCAAAAAAGTAGCAGGAGTCACAGATTCAGACTTACTATGGTTCGTTTCCTTCTTAGGAAATCAGTCACAGACAGTGAAACTTGGAGCCTTCAAATCTGAATCTCAGGCACTTGCCTATGGAGTCCCTCAAGGATCACCTTTGTCACCCGTTCTCTTCAACATTTACATCTGTCCACTCCTCAAAATCATCAGCAAATCAGACCTATGCTTCCACGCGGATGATACTCAACTCTACTTTAGGATTACCGGACAAAAAGACCAATATCAGGAATTAGAAAAGTGCCTTACATCGTTAGATGACTGGATGTCCACAAGCTCCCTCACACTCAATGGATCGAAAACAGAACTTCTTCTCCTAAATGCAAACCAAAATACTAAATCCATGACCCCATGGACTCCACCCACCATACTTGGACAGACCATCCCCCTAAGCACAAAAGACAAAAGTCTCGGAGTAATCTTCAATTCAGAAATGTCAATGGATGCACAAATAGGATCAGTAGTCAGCGGATCTTACCATCTTCTACGCCTGCTACGTAGACTCATCCCCTTCATTCCAGAAGAGGAGAAAGCAATAGTAGTAGGAACAATCATCAACTCTCGATTCGACTACGCAAACTCCCTCTACATAGGACTACCTAAATTCCATATTGCACGCCTACAAGTCGTCCAAAACACGGCAGCAAGACTAGTCACGGGAAGAAAACCCTGGGAATCCATCTCCCCTCCCTGAGGATCCTACACTGGCTAACCGTAAAGGATCGGATCACATTCAAGACCCTCTGCCTGACCCACAAATGCACACAAGTAAACGCTCCTCAATACTTATGCGAAAAAATAAAACACTACACTCCCAATCACAACCTCCAATCAACCAACCAAAACCTCCTCCTCATCCCCAAGTCCCGGTACAAATAAAGGGGAGAACGGAGATTCGCAGTCCAAGGACCATGGCTATGGAACGCTCTACCCACGAACATCCGCTTGGAAGGAAACCATCAGGCCTTCAGGAAAAAACTCAAGACACACCTCTTTTAAGAAGGATCAACGCAGGTCGGATCAAGCGCTTTGATTCAGTTCGCATTTGCAGCGCTATACAAGTCATTCATTCATTCATATAAAGCAGTCATATCATATATGCAAGGAACATTATAAATAGTAGTAGGCTAGGAATAAACATACACACACATGGCAACCGGCTGACTAGAAAAACATACATAAAAAAAATAGTAAAAAATTGAAATAAATATAAATAAATGAAATGTTAAACCATGATAAGACTATATCATGTGGTAAAGCGAAAAGGTAGAACCCCTATGTGGGGATCAAAAACTGCATCCTTTAAACTTGACGCGTTTCGTGGATGGGTTCCACTCATCAAGAGCAGATTCTGGATATGTCTGCAATATATATATATATATATATATATATATATATATACACACAGTATCTCACAAAAGTGAGTACACCCCTCACATTTTTGGAAATATTTTATTATATCTTTTCATGTGACAACACTGAAGAAATTACACTTTGCTACAATGTAAAGTAGTGAGTGTACAGCTTGTATAACAGTGTAAATTTGCTGTCCCCTCAAAATATCTCAACACACAGCCATTAATGTCTAAACCGCTGGCAACAAAAGTGAGTACACCCCTAAGTCAAATTGTCCAAATTGGGCCAAATTAGCCATTTTCCCTCCCCAGTGTCATGTGACTCGTTAGTGTTACAAGGTCACAGGTGTGAATGGGGAGCAGGTGTGTTAAATTTGGTGTTATCGCTTTCACTCTCTCATACTGGTCACTGGAAGTTCAACATGGCACCTCATGGCAAAGAACTCTCTAAGGTTCTAAAAATAATAATTGTTGCTCTACATAAAGATGGCCTAGGCTATAGGAAGATTGCCAAGTCCCTGAATTTGAGCTGCAGAATGGTGGCCAAGACCATACAGTGGTTTAACAGGACAGGTTCCACTCAGAACAGGCCTCGCCATGGTCGACCAAAAAAGTTGAGTGCACCTGCTCAGCGTCATATTCAGAGGTTGTCTTTGAGAACTAGATGTAAGAGTGCTGCCAGCATTGCTGCAGAGGTTGAAGGGGTGGGGGGTCAGCCTTAGGGCTGCAACTAACGATTATTTTCATAATCGATTAGTTGGCTGATTATTGTTTCGATTAATCGATTAATTGGTTAATATGCAGTGGTAAATATAAACAACCAACTATATGGTTAGGGAGCAAAATATCAAATCCACTCTGAGAATAACAGACAGAAGAGATATACTGTATACACTATTAGAGGACATATACTGTATACACTATTAGAGGAGATGTACTGTATATACTATTAGAAGAGACATACAGTTTTTTGGTCAATTTGTTGTTGGGCAGATTAAAAAACACAAATTGCTGCAAAAACGTATTACATGCTTTTCTGCAGCTTCACCATTAAAGTATATTGAACCAAAAAAACACAGTTTTGCGTTAAAAAAAAGTCCCTGACCATTTCCAAATACGCAGCAGCTGAAAAAAGCATAGATGTGAACGTGTCCCATAGGAAACCATGTAAATGAACTGTAGTACGTTTCTGCAAAAAGCACCAAAAAACACATAGATGTGAACCAGGTCTAAGACATTTAGTAACATAATGGTGTTAAAAAAAAACTAAAATGAGCCCTTTATAGTACAAAAAAACAGATAATCACTACTGTAAGGGTTTAATTTGTTTTACTGTAGAACTGTGAAAGTAATATTTACAGTAGCGATTGTTTGCTCTTTTTGTACTATATTTGTACTATTATTTTAACCCCATTATATTACTGGCCGATTAATCGATTATGAAAATAGTAATCAATGAATTTCATAATCGATTAGTTGACGATTAATTGATAAGTTGTATCAGCCCTAGTCAGCCTGTCCGTTCTCAGACCATACGCCGCACACGGCATCAAATTGGTCTGCATGGCTGTAATCCTATAAGGAATTCCCTTCTAAAGATGATGCACAAGAAAGCCTGCAAACAGTTTGCTAAAGACAAGCACACTAAGGACATGGATTACTGGAACCATGTCCTGTGGTATGATGAGCAGTGATGTAAGTAACTGAGTTAAAATAAACTGAGTTACCTAACGCAGTTACTTTACGAGTAATCTAACTGATTACTTTTCCCCTCATGGTAACTCAGTTCCCATTACTTTGGCTTAGTTACCCCAATTACATCTACCGCCACTAGATGGCAGTAGTGTAATTCCGGTGTCCTGCCGAAAAAGTTCCCCCGCCGGATAAGGACCCCCCCTGTACTGCGCAGGCGCAGGGCTTGCACAGTACGAAGGACTACGGAGCTTCCGAAAATTGCCGAACCTAAACAGCTCTGAGTGAACTCTACACCGCGCAGGTGCAGTTAAAATGTAATTGTACGAGGCGATGTCTATCTTGTAAGTAAGGGGCAGGTCTAGTATTACTGTAACCAAGGGGCGCATTTATTATTATTGTTATATATCGAGCTCTGCCCATTAATTTAACATTCGCCCTCTTCTGTAGCTATATCCGCCCCTTACACGATATAATAATAATAATAGGGGGGGCGTGGCTTGCCTTGAGAGAAGATGGCAGCTTAACTCCTCAGCTCCGTTAAACCTTGGCCTAACTTTCACCCTCTGCGGAGATTAAACCCTCTGATTTCTCACCGAATGATGGGCACAGCTTCAAGAGGCTCTTCCACCTCTAGATCACGATCCCCGAGGGAATTAAACGCCAGGGGACCCCAGAATATACCGGAGCTCTTCAGGACACACAGAGCTAACATGGCGACATCCCCCTCACCCCCCTCACAGTCCCAAGACGGGATCATCTTAATGCCGACATCCTCTCCTCCCTCACTACAGGGAACTCAGCCTTCACAGCATCAGCATCCCAGCCTTCCGGATCTCCGTACAGTGGCAGCTGACATTAAAGATACCCTCTTCGCCGCTATCACTGACCTGAGACATGAAATTCAAGCGATAGCGGGAAGAGTTCATGAGGTGGAGAAGACAGCCGCCATTCACCAGACATCTATCACGTCCATACACCGCACTGTGGACTCTCATACTGTACACCTCAGGGACTTTCAAAGACACCTCGAGGAATTAGACAACAGAGGAAGAAGGCACAATCTCAGGGTGAGAGGACTCCCCGAAACTGTCCCATCTGACCGTATTCTCCCTGTGGTGACAGCCTTATTCAATCAACTGCTGGACCGGCCTGAACTGACTCCTATCGACATGGAACGTATTCATAGAGCACTCAGGCTGCGCGGGAAAGACTCTGACCCACCGAGAGATATTGTCTCTTGTTTAACAGACTACAGGCTGAAAGAAGAGATCCTCAGGCAGGCTAGAATAAAGCGACATGCTACCTATGACGGTCACATCATCCATATTTATCAGGACCTATCTGCCATTACCCTCCGCAATAGGAGGAATCTACGTCCACTCCTTGACATCCTGAAGAACAGAGGAATAACCTATCGCTGGAAATTCCCATTCGGACTTTCTGCTACCAACCAGGGCCGTTCAGCTTTACTCAGAGTGCCTGAAGAATTAGATGCCTTTTGTCATGCCCTGGACATTCCCATCGTGGCACTTCCAGATTGGTATGCTGACTTCAGCGGATCCCTCCCGATCCCCGACTACCGCCAAGCTGACAAGATGGACACCCAGAGCGCTCATTTTAGAAGACGCCGCTCCCCATCGCTAACGAGAACACCTAATCCTGGCTCACAGTCCTTGCTACACAGCCCTTCAGCTGCTCCGCTACCTCGTAGAGCCCGCCGAGACCACTGAACACCTAATCCTACACATCACAAATCGTTCTAAGCACAGACCTCTTTGATCCACCTGTCAAGATTTGGAACTGACACCCCTGATTTACATCTGCATGGATATTGAGACTAGCGGTCCTCACCACCTTCTCTACTGTTGTCGGATTTCCCCTGACCCTCTGAGTACTATATCCAACCTCTATAGCTACTCGACCTTTCTACCCCACATCCTCATAGACTTCCCTTTTGACGTATACGTCCACCAATATCACCTATCGTTCAGCCTAACTACCAAGACTACAGCTCACTCTCACCACAGCTCCCACAATCTCTATATCTATATACAACCCAATTGCCAATTCACCGCACTCACGATGACCTCAAAGTCTAAATCAACCCACCTTGACCAGCTCAAAATTGTCTCCCTGAATGTTAAGGGATTGAACGTCCCAGAAAAGAGATCTCAAGTACTCCTATCTATGCAAAAATGTAAAGCGGATATTCTATTCCTTCAAGAAACTCATTTTCGGACCGACTCAATCCCAAAACTTTACAACCACTTCTACCCTACGGTCTTTCACTCCACAACCTCTGATTCAAAATCTAAAGGGGTTTCCATTTTAATCTCTAGACACTGCCCCCTTCTGGATATCACCACAATAAGTGACGAGACAGGCAGATTCATTTTTTTGAAAGGTTCTTACAATACGGCGGAGTCTGACAGAGCAGTTATGCGCTGCTAGAGCTCCCTCCCTGACAGAGGAGAAGCTGTACTTCAAAGCAAACCAGCCGACATTAAAGCATTACAAAGTGTCCTGCTTCCACCAGTGAACCCGGAGCTCCATTGGGGACCCTCAATATGGTACTAGGAGGTAGCCGCCATAAGATGAAAACCTCCTCAAAGGTGACTCAGGTACGGGCTGCAGCTAAAATGGCACCATCTACCTCACACAGCACCTCAGAGCGCTCTAATACACAGACACAGAAGGAGACACTGTTACATGCAGAATCTTCTGGTGAATCAGATATTGAACAATTTCCCTCACAAAACTCTCCACATGAACTTGTAGCTTCCCCAGTACCTTTAAAGCAATTTGAACGTATGCTGCAAAGAGCACTGAAACAAACCTCAGAGCATATTACAAGTAGCCTTACAAAAGAAATTAGAGAAATTGGCGCTCGTACAGCGGCATTAGAAATTAGAGTGGATGAGGTGGAAATTTCAGCACAAAATAATATGTCAGAAATAGAAAATCTTAAAGAGGAAAATGTAATACTGCAATCTAAGTTAGAAGATTTTGAGAACAGAGACAGACGTTCCAACCTCCGCATCAGAGGTATCCCTGAATCTGTGATCGATTTGCATTCAACCATGACAGCCTTATTCCAAGAACTCCAACCGGCCCTACCCATTGATCGCTTGGAAATGGACAGAGTCCACCGTGCCCTCATGCCCAGGAAAACTGATGGCCCTCCACGCGATATTATCGCTAAATTCCACTATTATCGCACAAAAGAGCAACTTTTGGCTGCAGCCAGAGCTAAAGGCAATCTAACATTCCAAGGTCATGATTACCAGTTATTCACTGACTTATCCCAATTGACTATCGCTAAACGTCGATCGATGAAACCTCAACTGACAGTGCTGCAAAGTCATCATATCACTTATCAATGGGGATTTCCATTTTCCATCCGGTTTACATACCAGGGCTCAAAGTTTACCTGCAGATCCTCAGAAGAATTACAACGAGTATTACAAGATCTACGCCTTGTGGACGATCCACACATCTCTAACACATCACGAAGGAGGTCAACCCCTTCCACCCCACACAGCTCGTCTCAATCACCGGAGCACATAGAAAACCAACATGCTCACAAGAGAAGCCGGTTAGCCCCCCCTCCGCTGGATCAAGAAAACTCCATGGACTGACCACTCGTCCTACCCTCAGTCTCTTTTGAACCCCTCATTGCTTCACCCACTTTTCCAGACTGTAGTCGCTAAATGTCTGTCACATTGCTGAAAAATCTGTGAAAGTGTATCTAGCATCGGTCCTTATAATCGGTCCCTATAAACCATTTGGTTTATCCTTATGTTATGCAATTTCTGCCTCTTAGGTATAAAGGCATAACATAATGCTGGATAGTGCTGTGTACCCACTCAACATGGGAGGCCATTCCCTAATATATATATTGGCTCCATCCTTGAAGGGTATTGACTATTTTTCCTTAATCAATCTAAATTTACTGCACAATCCAGTTATTATTATTTTTTTTTATTTTCTTTATGTATTCTAACTTAGTTTTTACTCGCTTGAACATTACTAAGCGAAGGTATTAAATGTATTCAGTACATAGGCTGTTTTACCAGATATAGCTCAGCCCAAGTGTTTTTTATTTATTTATGTATATGTATATGTGTGTATATGTATGTGTATGTGTGTATGTATGTATGTATTGTGGTGGTGTGGTACCCCACCAGCAAAATGATGCAGGGTTCTCAACCAGGCGGGTTGAGGGGCTCCAGGGTGTTTTCTTATTTGGGAGGAAACTGGCTTTTCAGTTTTCTCCATGTTTATTAAAGTCCACTTTGGGACCTGGAGCCCGGGGATTTCTTAGAGATCCGGGTGGGATGAAATCCCCAATCCTGGATCCGGGTTTTGGGATCCCCCAGCACACTGACTGGTCAGGTGTGTGCTGGGCTATTTATAGACACCTGACCATGATTCTGGGCTCCACCCTCCCGAGGAGTCCAGGCTTGCAAGGGAGGTCCCAGAGAGTGCAGGTGTGCACGGAACTAGCCAGAGACCTAAGTCTGAGGTTGCTGACAGAAGTCAGGAGAGCTCCATGTGGGAGCCTGAGCAGTGGTGCATCCGCTGCTGAAGAGAGCCAGGTGGCTCGGTATTTTGCAATGCTGCATGTTTAAGCCAGGAGGCTGAATATCCTTTTGTTTGTTGCTGGCAGTTCAAACCCCCTGCGAGGGAAACCATCTTTTGTTTTCATTTATGGAACTTTGTTTTTCTTTTTTTTTCCTTTTCTTTTAATAAAAATGGGCCAAACAAGCCCTTAAACGCATGACTGGCGTGGACTCTGCTCACTGGTATGCTCTACACGGACGCTAAAGAACCCCCAAATATCACAGTATATATGTATGTATATATGTGTGTATATATATATATATATATATATATATATATATATATATGTATATATTGTGTATGTGTGTGTGTGTATATATATATATATATATATATATATATATATATATTTTATTTTAATTTTTTTTTCTAAATCCCGCTTCCTGATCATTTTGTTTGTGCTACTTAAACACATACCTGTATCTCCAGGTAGTTATAGGTCCACTTGTTCATTTTTTTATTTTCTTTTTCAGTTTCCTATGCCATTCCCCATCCTTATACCCACAATCCTCTCACGGATTTCCCCAACTATACCCTAATATAAGTTATAATATTACACTCCAGAGTACTGATCTTATTTACCTCCCAGTATAATCAACCAGAGATTTTGTCCTGACATTATTTTTATTTTTATTTAATTTTTAAAAAAACTTGTTTTATTTAGCCGAGCTGGCTATATCCCTATACATCTAGATGATGTTTTTTTCATAGGGCTTGTCCTCTGTTCGGGCAGTTTCGTGTGTCCCAATGTGCCTCCCTCGTTCGCCCACAAATATTATGTGGACGATTGAGGTCGGCCCCTTTTCCCCTGATGGGGAGATTTCTTCCTCATCACGGGTAATTCTTGATATTTATCATAATCTAATGTTTACAGTATTATATCTTACTACTTATGTTACATGTTTTTCTCTTCTTACAGTTCTTCCCTGGTCCATCTTCATCTTTTCTTTTTTCTCGTTCAATTGGATTGATCCATTCAGCCAAAAACCTTTGCATACTGGTAAGAAGCACCACTTATATCATCTACCATGGCACCCTTAAACATTCTTTCCCTGAATGTACAGGGAATTAATGTGCCGCAAAAATGCACTAAAGCGTTCCGTTTCTTTCAAGCGCAGAAAGCCCATATAGTTTGCCTACAGGAAACCCACTTTACAGTAGACTCCACACCCAAATATATGAGCTCCTCTTATCCACAAATTTTCACGGCCTCAGCTACCACTAAGAAACGTGGAACCCTTATAGCTTTTCACCACTCTACCCCATTTATACTCAAATCAGAAATCAAAGATCCCGAAGGGAGATATATTATTCTCACAGGACATATTATGGATACGGCAGTTACAGTTGTGTCCTATTACGCCCCAAACAAACAGCCTACATTCTTTCTATCTCACCTTCTACAAGTAGTATCCACGCACAGGATGGGTACAACGATTGTGTGCGGAGACTCAAACCAGGTCCTCCTCCCATTTCTAGATAAATCCCCATACTCTCCACCGAGAAGCCCAACCAAGCAATCTTTCTCACAACTTCTCTCGAGATATAACTTAGTTGATTCTTGGAGAGAACATAACCCAGCAAAAAGGAAATATACTTACTACTCGCATCCCCATAAAACCTTTTCCCGAATCGACCATATACTCCTAACTGTTGGTATGTTACCAGAGATCCTTTCATCAAACATTATACCCATCCCTTGGTCAGACCATAACGCAGTATACACTACCATAGCGTCTACTATACCTAAATCACACGACTCATCATGGTACCTCCCTGATATTTTGCTAAAAAACCCATCTCATTGCCTTATATTTGACCAAGCCTTAAAAGAATATCTAACACATAATACCTCCCCTGAAATTTCT
Source organism: Lithobates sylvaticus (assembly GCA_028564925.1). Taxonomy (NCBI): domain Eukaryota; kingdom Metazoa; phylum Chordata; class Amphibia; order Anura; family Ranidae; genus Lithobates; species Lithobates sylvaticus. The sequence continues at coordinate 263,397,384 of CM053027.1, read as the reverse complement.
ACACTGACTCTCTGGGAAGCACATAAGCCAGTACTACGCGGAATATTCCAACGCCAATCTGCAATGTTTAAACGTGAGCGAAAAATTCTCGAACGCAAATTGGACTTAGAATATAACACTGCCTATGTAAATTTCCAAGATAATCCCTCTTCGACCACAAAAACTAGATTAGAAAAGGCCCGGTTAGAATATGATCTCTTTCTCACAGAAAACGCAGATAAGTCCCTGCGACGTTCTAGACACGCCTTTTTTATGAAATCTAACAAACCGGACACCATGTTGGCGCGTGCTCTTAATTCTAGGCATAAACAACCTAACCCTATCCGACTCCAATTGTCGAAGAATAATTATACCTGTAATCCGGTTAAAATAGTACACAAATTTAGATCCCATCTAGCTTCCCTATATTCGGAAACAACAGAATTTAATCCTTCTGAAGCCGATGTCTTTTACTCTCATTTAAAGCTCCCTGAACTAACCCAGACCCAAAATTCTCTTCTTGAAGAACCTATTTCAGAGGTTGAGGTAGTAAAAACTATTAAAGAACTAAAGCAAAACAAAAGGCCAGGCCCAGATGGTTTTTCAGCCATATATTACCATACTTTTGCAGAGATCCTTTCTCCACTCCTAACCAAAGCTTTCAATACAATATTAGAAGGATACTCATTTAGACAAGAATCGTTAATGGCAATAATCTGCATGATCCCAAAACCAAATTCTGATAGCACATCCTGCTCAAATTTCCGCCCCATTTCACTTTTAAACCTTGACATTAAAATTCTAGCGAAAATTTTGGCATCCCGCCTCAACAAAATCATAGGTAACCTTATTCATCGTGACCAGGTAGGCTTTATGCCTACTCGCCAAGCTAGTGACAATGTGCGTCGAGCAGTACTCTTGGCGCACATTGCCAAAACTCGCCGCATTCCCTCTTGTTTCCTTTCCCTAGATATCAGGAAAGCTTTTGATTCGGTTTCTTGGCCCTATTTGTATCACACTCTCCAGAAATGGGGTTTTGGACCCCACTTCATTAAGTGGATATCAGCACTTTATGATAGACCTCAAGCATATGTAAAATATGCAGGCTATAAATCTGACTCTTTCAAAATAGAAAGAGGCACACGTCAGGGATGTCCACTTTCCCCACTTTTATTTGCCCTTTTAATAGAACCCCTTGCACAATATATTAGATTAGACCCAACAATGACCGGAATAGAACTAGGAGGCTTCCATCACAAACTCTGCTTGTTTGCGGACGATATTTTACTATTCTTATCATCTCCCCAAGTCTCTGGTCCCAATCTATTACCTATCCTTAATAGGTTTGCCAATATATCCGGATTAACAATTAACCCCAAAAAATGTTTAGCACTGAATATATCCCTTCCTGACAGAGAAAAAGACATGGTAAAATCAGCACTTCCTTTTACCTGGGCGGAAAAAAACAATCCCATATCTTGGTATCAATCTAACAGCTTCTATCTCAGATCTCTTTTCAGCCAATTACCCATCTACTCTGAGAAGAGTGACTGATTTAATGAAACAATGGTCTCACCTTCCATTATCTTGGCTAGGTAGAATTAATACTATAAAAATGACAATTTTACCTAAATTACTATATTTGTTCAGAGTCCTGCCGATCCCAATCCCAGCATACTTTCTTAGACTAATTCAGAAAAGGGTAACGACATTTGTATGGGGATCTTCCAAACCTCGAATCCCTTCCCAAACATTATGTCTTCCTAAGCCTTCTGGTGGCTTGGGTTTTCCCAACTTTGCGTTATATTACAAAGCGGCCCATATTGCAAGCTTACCAAAATATCATGCAACACAAGAAACCCCTCTGTGGGTGTCAATAGAAGCAACTGAATGTGATCCCTTATCCGTCTCAAACCTTCTATGGCTTCATCCTAAAGATCGCATTGGTCTACATAACCCTATTACTAAACACTTCTTATCCCTTTGGGATAGGCTTAAAACCAAACACAAATTACTATCGCCACACAATCCTCTCCTCTCCTTCCTTAAAAATCCAGCTTTTTACCCAGCATGGGTCTTCCCCAAGTCATTCAAAGTCTGGGCTTCTCTAGATGCTTTAAGATTACATAACTTCGTTACGTCCTCCAACATTATTCCTTTTCAAGATCTCCAAGAGACTTGTGGGTTACCTCCCTCGGAAATATTCCGATACCTTCAGATTAAAAAATTTTTCACACCTTATACAATTACAGACACACCACTTGATCAACTCACAAAGTTTGAAGCCACATGTAAAAAGGACCCACATGCCAAGAATCTAATTTCCTCTCTTTACTCTCAGTTACTAACTGCACCCAACTCGGACAAACCTTCTTATGCTCAGAAATGGGAGGAGGACCTTGGGCGTACAATAACTGCTACAGAATGGTCAGATATCTGGTTGGCTACTAAAACATCCTCTCCTAACGTTTTAGCGGTTGAAACCAATTATAAAGTTTTGACCCGATGGTACCTTGTACCTTCCAGAGTTGCTAAATACTCTTCATCCTGTTCAGCCCTTTGCTTTCGCGGCTGTTCGGACTTGGGTACACAAATGCACATCTGGTGGGCCTGTCCTATAGCTCAAACCTTCTGGAAGGAAATATTTTTAATTGCCTCCAAACTATTCAAAATACCAATGCAACCAGACCCTACTACAGCATTACTTAATCTTAAACCAGTATACCTGACACATATACAGTTTAAGCTTTTTGTCCGGCTCCTTACAGCTGCAAAGCAAACTCTGGCGAAAGCATGGAAATCTCCTTCTTTGGTGGTAGCTGAGTCAAAACATAGAATGAACAACTTCATGATTCACTCTAAAATGGCTGCCATAGAACTTAATCAAATTCCAAAATTTGAAAATATGTGGCGCCCATGGGTTAATTTTTTCGCACCTTCATCCTTTGATAAGTCAGTACTCCTGCCATGGTAGTTGATTACATTTGATGGAACTCAAACCTTACTAATCCCCACACTGGCTCTCGGATCAATCCAGTAAAAATTCTTTCCCCCTCTCTTTTCTTCTTCCTTTTCTTTCGCTATTTCCTTTCCTTCCTCTCCCATCCCCCTCATTGATTCTTGAAGCTCATTGTTACTAATAATGTATCTCATCCGCATTACATTGGAAACTAACATGGTAGAAATAGAGGGATACCTTTTGATAAAATGTATTGGTTCTAAAATCTCTACTTCAAGTATCCTTATTTATTTATCATATTTTATTTTATGTTTTATATTCTTATCTACTTCTGTAATAATTGAGCTTCATTCCTTATGTTAACATGTATCTATTAACATGTATGTTAAGCTTTTTACTTTGAACTTAATAAAAATCTTTTGACAAGGAAAGGTTCTTACAATGGGAAAATGCTTACCTTAGCAAATCTCTATGCACCTAACAAGCTCCAAGTACCTTTCTTCAGGAACACTATACAAAAACTGACAGATTTCCTTGAAGGCACCTTGATACTTGGTGGTGACTTTAATGTCCCGCTCAACCCTTCACTTGATACGTCCACTGGCACTTCCTCACTCCCATACACTGCCCTTAGGGCAATAAAATCCCAACTACAAACCCTCCTTCTTCACGACTCTTGGCGCACCTTATACCCAGACACAAAAGATTACACATTTTACTCACCACCCCACAATAAATATTCTAGAATAGATTACCTCTTCATATCACAAAATGACCTTCCTGCCCTTCAACAAGCATCTATCGACCCGATGATCATTTCCGACCACCATCCAATCTCTCTGACCATTACATCCCTCTCTACTCACACTCCCTCGAATTCTTGGAAATTAGACCCATCCCTCCTCACTGATCCAGCGATAGCCTTGGAAATTGAACATGGTATCACATATTATTTTGCAGAAAACAAAGCGGCCGATACATCTCCTCTTACTAACTGGGAAGCACACAAATGTGTAATACGAGGCATATGCATTTCAGCTGCTGCTAAACGAAAAAAGGCTGCACGTAAACACTTTAATGACCTTTCCAAAAGAATTAGACAATTGGAAACCACACATAAAAAGACTAAAGCACTGTCTACGTTACATACCCTAATCCAGGCCAGGAAAGAAATGTTAGAATTACTAGGCAAACAAATTAAACGGAAATACATACTCACCCAAAAGACCTTTTTTGAATTTGGTAACAAAGCAGGCAAATTATTAGCGAGGGCCCTTCAATCCAAAAAAGCTAAAAATACTATACACGCCCTAACAGACTCGAGAGGCCGTAAACTTACCTCCACACCCGATATTGCCGAACAATTTGTGGCCTATTACTCCCAATTATATAACTTAACTGACCCAATACAGACCCAACAGCCATCTCAAAGGAAACAACTTATAGCCGACTTCCTACATCAATACAGTCCCACTCCGATCTCGGACTCTTCATTCCACGTGCTTGATGCACCCCTAACTAAAGAGGAAGCGGACAGTGCTCTCAAACTTATGAAAACGGGTAAAGGCCCTGGACCCGATGGTCTGACTGTTGGATACTACAAGACCTACGCACACATACTAACCCCTCTCTTCTTATCTTCCTTCGACACATGTGCATCCTTCACTGTTCCCCCTCGAGACTTATTAACAGCCCACATCACGGTAATTCCCAAACCAGGAAAAGACTCCACACTAGTGACTAACTATAGACCTATCTCACTCCTCAATGTTGACCTTAAATGGTATGCCAAGATATTAGCCAACCAACTTCTCCCGTTGCTCCCTGATCTTATTTACCCCGCTCAAGTAGGGTTCATCCCGGGTAGAGAAGCAAGAGATAATACCCTAAAAACGCTAAATGTTCACCATTGGCTTACATCTCAAAAACAAAAAGGCTTTCTTCTCTCCCTAGACGCAGAGAAGGCATTCGATAGAGTGGCGTGGGACTACATTTCGGCGACACTAACCTCCATAGGCCTTCCCGCGCGCATGCTGAATTTTATCCTTATGCTCTACTCGACCCCCACGGTGAGAGTTCGTGTCAACGGCCACCTATCGAATGCCTTTTCCATAACGAATGGCACCCGTCAAGGTTGCCCTTTATCCCCCTTGATCTTTGTGCTCACACTTGAACCACTTCTGCGAAGTATTCGTGCCAACTCCAATATCAAAGGCATAGACATAGAGGGACGCACTTTTAAAACGGCCGCGTTTGCGGATGATATACTACTATTTCTTTCGGAACCATTGACGTCTATCCCTAACTTGCTTAAAACTCTCAACCACTTCAAGAAAATATCCAACCTACAAATAAACTTCTCAAAATCTTGCGCCTTAAATGTTTCTCTACCTAATGCACAATATATACAATGCCAACATAACTTTCCATTTACCTGGAGCACTAATGCGATAACATACCTTGGTATCCAAATACCCAATTCCCTTACGGACTTATATGCAGTTAATTACCTACCCTTTCTTCGTAACATAACCCAAGACCTCAAACAATGGTCAGTGGGAGTCTTTTCCTGGTTTGGCAGAGCTGCTGTAATTAAAATGAATATTTTACCAAGAATATTATACCTATTTCAAACTGTACCGATCAAACTCCCTAATGTCTTTTTTGCACAATATCGCAAAATATGCACAACATTTGTTTGGGGTAAACTGAAACCCAGACTGAGTTACGAAAGACTCACCGCCCCCAAACTTACAGGAGGTTTAAGCTTACCTGACATCAAAAAATATTACCTAGCCTGCCATCTAACGTGAATTATCGATTGGAATATCCACTCCTCCAAAGATTGGGTCCGATTGGAAAACTCTTTAGCCCCCACTCCAATAGCCCAAACCCCATGGCTCTATCCAAAACACATCCAATCCATCTATACCTCCCATCCTCTGATCTCCTCGACATTACACGCTTTTCGACATGCCTGCTCCAAATATCAAATATCCACACAATTGGGACCTATGACTCCACTCAAACTAAACCCAGACTTTACACCCGGAATACATTCCTCCTTCCTCTCCGACCTTTGGCCACACGACAATGTTACAGCCGGACACTTTTTTGCGAACAACCACCTACTCTCTTATTCCGACCTTACCTCTAAGTCAACTACTAACTATTTCCCGTTTTGGACATATGTTCAAATTCGACATTTTCTCACATCCACAGCTACAATGTCTGCATGGTCAAGACCAATGACTCCTTTTGAGGATATGTGTTCTAAACGAGAAACACAAAAACACCTTATTTCATTTACTTACAACTTACTATTCCCAAAATCTCAGTCCAGTGCCCGCTGGACCCTAGATAAATGGAATACAGATTTATCCATGACAATATCAGATACAGAGTGGGAAAGAATTTTTAAGATTGTCCACAAAGGCTCCCTAAACGTCAATGCACAAGAAAACGCCTTTAAATTACTATCACGCTGGTATAAAACTCCCGTACTTCTACATCATATCTACCCAACAACATCCACTCTATGTTGGAGATGTGAAAAAGATACAGGTTCACTGATACACATATGGTGGTCCTGCCCCAAACTCCAGCCATTCTGGATGGAAGTGCACAGGCTTACGCAACAAATTACCACTCAAGCCCTTGAATACTCCCCTGCGCAACTTCTACTACACCTATCGGCTATTCCTAACAACTCTTACCTTAAATCTCTACCCATGCATATGCTAATGGCAGCGAACATGTGTATCCCCACAAAATGGAAATCTAAAGAGCCACCCTCCTTAAAAGACTGGTTCAGACGTATTAATAGAACCGCGGAAATGGAAGAATTGATCCACCAAGCTAGAGACACCCCTTCCAAATTTACTCACATTTGGTCATGTTGGCTACACTTCTGAACGACTGAAGAATATTCTAATATCCTTACTTAATCTCGCAGTGGGAACTGTGGTGACTCAAATCTACACCAAGTTTTCAACCAAAACACTGACATACATCCTTACCTCATAGCCCCTCTTCACACTCCATTTAGATATGGTTGGAACTCTCTCCTGATACTTATGATGCATGTGAACGATATCATAATGTAATCCCTTATCACCCTAGGACATCCCTGATCTTCTACCCCCCTCTTAAACCACTACTACGAACCCATCGGCTAGCAGGTTCTCAGCCGATCCTGTTTATGCTACCCCAGTTCTTACTAAACTTATTGAATTTTCCTCTATAACTGCCCAGAATGCTACATTCTCATACTTACCACACCTCTATTATCTAGCATACTAGTTATGATACCTAGACTACCTTTGTATACTATTGCTAGTTTGATGTTTCTTATCTGACAATATTATTATCCTAATGTCTATTGCATTTTGCGGCTGCGTCCACTCTTCTGTTATCTCTGTTATGTACTTTATTACCTTAATAAAGAGTTTATAACAAAAAATAATAATAATAGACCCGCCACTTGCTTACACGCTATAACAGATCTGCCCCTTGGTTAGAGTAATAATAGAGCAGACCCTTGGTTACACAATATATAACAATAATAATAAATGCGCCCCTTGGTTACAGTAATACTAGACCCGCCCCTTAGTTACACGTATAGAATATTTAAAAAAAAAGTCAGTTACTTTGCTGCGTAACTAATTACTTTTCCAATGTAGTAACTGAGTTACTAACGCAATCACTTTTTTTTTAAAGTAAGATGACCAACACTGATGATGAGACCAAGATAAACTTATTTGGTTCAGATGGTGTCAAGCATGTGTGGCGGCAACCAGGTGAGAAGTGCAAAGACAAGTGTGTCTTGCCTACAGTCAAGCATGGTGGTGGGAGTGTCATGGTCTGGGGCTGCATGAGTGCTGCCGGCACTGGGGAGCTACAGTTCATTGAGGGAACCATGAATGCCATAATGTACTGTGACATACTGTAGCAGAGTATGATCTCCTCCCTTCGGAGACTGGACCGCAGGGCAGTATTCCAACATAATGAACAAAAACACACCTCCAAGATGACCACTGCCTTGCTAAAGAAGCTGAGGGTAAAGGTGATGGACTGGCCAAGCATGTCTCTAGACCTAAACCCTATTGAGCATCTGTGGGGCATCCTCAAACAGAAGGTGGAAGAGTGCAAGGTCTCTAACATCCACCAGCTCCGTGATGTCATCATGAAGGAGTGGAAAAGGACTCCAGTGGCAACCTGTGAAGCTCTGATGAACTCCATGCCCAAGAGGGTCAAGGCAGTGCTGAAAAATAATGGTGGCCACACAAAATATTGACACTTTTGGCCCAATTTGGACAGTTTCACTTAGGGGTGTACTCACTTTTGTTGCCAGCGGTTTAGACATTAATGACTGTGTGTTGAGTTATTTTGAGGGGAAAGCAAATTTACACTGTTATACAAGCTGTACACTCACTACTTTACATTGTAGCAAAGTGTAATTTCTTCAGTGTGGTCAGATGAAAAGATATAATAAAATATTTACAAAAATATGAGGGGTGTACTCACTTTTGTGAGATACTGTATATATGTGTAAACACAGATTTTAGTAAAAAGAATTAAGTCAGGAAAGGAAAGATGGTCCAACCCAAAAGGATTTACAATGTTGGATTCAGCCTGTGCGATCTAAATGGACATAGGGGCTGCTATGCATGTCTAGCCTTGGAGGTGAGGTCATAGAGATCCTTGGATGGAGCATAGAGCACACCTAGAAGTGTCCACAGAAAGGTGAAGGTGGTCATATTATCCTAGATAATGGAGCCTTAAGGCAACTTCTAGTAGGTCTATAAAATAAAATAATGAACTATATAGTGAGAGTATGACAACTGAGGTGTTGCTACCACAAGATGATGGATCAAACCCATAACCATCAGGACTGTGGACTAGTTAGAAAACATCTGTGAAAGATCTAAAATATCCCCAAATGTGAACAGGAATAAGTAAAGAGTTGTAGAACATGACCTTTCCCCTAAACAGACAAAGATGAAAACGAAAATAGTGAATAAGTGAAAAACAAAATGAGTACAATACTCAGAATAAATTACCTTGAGTTTCAGCATAATCACAAAGTCCTAGTTTAGTGTAAAGTAGGAATAGAAGGTGCAGCTAGTGATCCTGTCCGTTTCATGTGGAGAAGTAACAGAGCATGATCAACAGAACCCCAGGATATCTCCCAGCATCACGCTGGCGTGATAAGTACCAGCGGGCGTCCTCCGCCAATAAATTGGGGCCAAGACCGCCCCCACATACAAATCAGCCAATGTGGAAAAACTGCATGAGCACGGCGATGCCTGAATGATGTCACACATGCAGCGGTGTCCGTAGCACCGATGCGCATGAGGACATCAGCCCATCTAATCCCCCATGCCTAAAAGGGTGGACAATGAGGGATAGGGGCGGAGTCTGATGCAGCTCTCAGCTCCCGGGTACTAGGCAACCAGCCTACCCCACCAATCCAGAAGGCAAAGGATAGGGAAATAGCTGATGTAATATAGGTAATAGGGTGTGGACCTTACTAAATACTAATGTCATGGATGGACATGGGGTATAAAGGCCCAACAGGTCCACCAACTCCAGTGAGCCAATAGCAATCTGTGTGTAGGAGTCTAAACCTGCTTTAACATGTCATTGCCTTGCCTCCATCCCTTGTGTATAAACTAAAAAGGAGAGGTTTGGGACTTTAAATGAGGGACACATATGGACATGTGTACCTCCATCCCTATTCATTAATAGAGTTATAGCATCTGATCCTAGTCATAGTTCTCTTCTGCCTACAGCCTTCAGATTGTGGTTTAGAGACACTAAGGGGAATTTTATATTGTTGGAAAAGGTTTTCCCTTGCCTCTACCATGCTCCCTGGTTGTTTAATTCTCTTTATGCCTTTTGAAATGCTCTATATTGATTGCATTTTCTACTTGAGTTCATACAGGGATTGCCTCTCACTCCTATGGTTGTAAGTTTTTCTTTTTGGCTAAATCTTGTCTAAATCTTGTCTTTGGCTAAATCTTGTCACTCACCCCACATTCTCCCCTTTCCCTCCTTATCCTTCCTGACAAGGATGCAACGACACTGATGAGGCTGCATTGATGGGCATTTAAATGTAAGTTTTTTTCCTTAAACTTCCCTCCTAAAAGTTTTTTTCCTTAAAATTCCCTCCTAATCTTGGGGTGCATGTTATACGCCGGTGAGTGTTATACGCCGATAAATACGGTAATTTAATTTTGTTTATTAGTTTTCTAACGAATTTCAAATTTTCGGAATGGTTTGAATTCGGATCGAAAAATGATTGACTGATTCAAATTCTTTATTAAGAATAGTTGGTGTTAAGGGGCGGTGCCGGTAAGCCAGATGTCATGTCCTTAACACTTGATGACTCATCAGCTATCAGCAGGCTTCCCTACTGACAGCTGAATGTGAATAAAAGAATGCTGACAATGAAAAAGTTAAAAAATTCTCTTGATGCCTTTTGAAATGCTCTATATTGATTGCATTTTCTACTTGAGTTCATACAGGGATTGCCTCTCACTCCTATGGTTGTAAGTTTTTCTTTTTGGCTAAATCTTGTCACTCACCCCACATTCTCCCCTTTCCCTGCTTATCCTTCCTGTTTCCCCTCCCCCCTATTTTTTCTTGTGGGCTCGGGAAAGGTATCCCACTATTTCCCCCTGATACTCCTTAAGCACAAATTCATTTTGCCTAAGCTTGATCTTCAGACCCAGAGGATGCTTCCTAGGTCCCTCACTAAATTTGTCTCTTGGAATGTTAAGGGTCTCAACATCCCAGAGAAAAGATAATGAGTTTTGGGTGACATGTAGAGAGCCAGGGCCCAGGTGGTCTATCTTCTGCAGACTTACTCCAAAACCAGTCACATCCAAAGTATCTCAAACTTAGAATTTCCACACTCCTATCATAGCACATCTCCAGATTCTAAATCCAGGAGAGTTAGTATTATCCTGGCCCGTGCTGTCGCCTGTACTGAGAAAGATGTTGAGGCAGACACAGAGGGCGGATACTTCTTTGTTAAAAGGAATTTAGAAGGTGTGGAAATTATCTTGGATAACCTTTATGTACCCAATATTGAGCAAACTTTGTCTAGACATGTGCAAAACATTTGTTTCGGTTCGAATATAAAGTCGGGCAAATTGTTTGCTATTCGGAGATTTGAGTATATAAGAATCTCCACACTAAATAGTAACAGCTTTCAATGAAATTAATTTACCGTATTTATCGGCGTATAACACGCCTTAAAATCAGGGGAAAATCATGGGTGCTTGTTATACGCCGACCCCCCCGCCGATTGTTAGCCTCCCGGCCCTTCTCGCGGCTTTCGGGCGCCCTCGCCGACTTTCGGCCGCTTTTGGCCGCTCTCATCGGCTCTCGCAGTCCGCGTGAGCCACCAAGAGCGTCCGAGAACAGCCGAGAGCTACCCAGAATGTCCAAAAGTGGCCGAAAGTCGGCGAGAGCGGCTGAAAGCTATCGAGCGCCGCTGAGATACACAGGACATCTGGCTCTGCATCTCGGAGGCGACATTTTTAAATGTAAATGACACTGGGGCAAGGCTGCAATGACAAGGCTGCAGATGGGCGCTGACAAGGCTGCAGATGGGCGCTGACAAGGCTGCAGATGGAAGCTAACAAGGCTGCAGATGGGGGCTGACAAGGCTGCAGATGGGAGCTGACAAGGCTGCAGATGGGTGCTAACAAGGCTGCAGATGGGCGCTGACAAGGCTGCAATGACACTGATGAGGCTGCATTGATGGGCATTTAAATGTAAGTTTTTTCGGATCGGTTGAAAAATTATTGACTGATTCAAATTCTTTATTAAGAATAGTTGGTGTTAAGGGGCGGTGCCGGTAAGCCAGATGTCATGTCCTTAACAATTGATGACTCATCAGCTATCAGCAGGCTTCCCCACTGACAGCTGAATGTGATTAAAAGAATGCTGACAATAAAAAAGTAAAAAAAAAAAACAGCGTGGGGTCCCCCCATTCCCTATCATGCCTTCCAGGTCTGGTATGGATTTTAAGAGGAACCCTATGCCAAAATGTAAGAGCACCAAGCAAGCCTTAGCCCCGGATCCGAGCCGAGGTCAAGTCCAGTTGTGCAGGTAGCATAAAAGGATTAATCAGAAGAAGAATGATCAAGATCCAAGCGTGGTTGGTTCCAATCTGGCAGCTGAGTACAAAAGGGGCAAAGAAGTAGAATGGTTAAGGTACAAATCCGAGGTCAAAGGCAAGCAGCAATCAAGAGTAGTCAAACTGGTTTCCAGGTCACAACAGGTTTAGACAGATCACACACTAGCACAGAAACAAGGGGGACTGAAAATAATCAAGCGATTTGGCAGTATCTGGGCTGGGCTTATATAGGGAAGTATGAGGTCACTTCCTGTGCGCCTCCTGGATATTTTCCCGCCTTTTTCCATCAGGTTGAGGTCACTTCCTGTGTGCGTCCTGGGCATTTTCCTGCCCTTTTCCATCAAGTCTTCTGCGCAGGTGCGGGTTGGCGTCCTGAGGCGTCTTTGACACATGCTCAGTACATAGTACCCCTACCCATTCACCATAAAAATGTAAAACATGAGCAAAGACACAACTCGAGTTTTTGAAAATTCCTTTATTAAAAAAATAAAAGAAAGTGTCCCCCAAAGTAGATCCAACGTCAATCATGATGCCTACTGTCACACCAGACCTGAAAATAGTAAAAAAAAACTCTGGTCTCCTTGAAGGCTCCCGCCATCTGCTGATATTTCTTAAATAACGAAAGGGCAGAGTCACCCCATGATGTAACGGGTGACCCCACCCCTTTATAAATGTCATCAACCGGGGCATGCACAAGAAATGTCAGACGGCAAAGCAGGCAGACGGCATGAGCCTTCGATGAGACTGGAAGCCTGAAGGGCCTGGTATGGATTGGAGGGCCCCATGCTGTTTTTTTCTGAATTTTTCATTGCTGGAATTCTTTTGTTTACATTTCAGCTGTCAGTGGTTGTTAAGGAAGCGGTGGCCAGCTTCCTGGCCCACTTCTTAACAACTAGTGATTCTTCACACAGAATTCGAATTGGTCGATCAGTCAAATTGTTCCAAAATGTTTTAATTAATTAGAAAATGAATAAACAAAACAAAATTAAAAGAAACAAAACTAAACAAAAGGCCTGCATTTCTTAAATGTTTTACAGGACAATATCATGTCCCAATTGGTGGATTCCCTGACTAGAAATAACGTATTGCTAGCTCAATTAATTACAAATGATACAAATCTGATAGTAGATGTGGAAATATGAGACAACTTGGAAACTAGTGACCACAGGATTATTGTATTGAGCATAAAACATAGGAAAGTGAGGCATGAGGGGAGTACAAGAACACTAAATTTCAAAAGTGCCAACTTTTCTAAACTGTGCTCAATGCTATAGGATATTAAGTGGGACCAAATCCTTGAGACATTGAACACGGAGGAAAAATGGGAGTGCTTTAGGAACATATTAAATAATAGTATCTCCGAGTGCATTCTAAGGGGTAATAATATAGAAGACCAAAGGTTAAACCTGGGTGGCTGAACCAAAACATAAAATGTCATATTAAGGACAAATAAATGGCCTTTAAAAAGAACAAAGCAGAGGGGTCATTGTCAGCATTCCAACACTAGAAGGAATGTAATAAGAAGTGTAAGAACGCAATCAGGGTGGCTAAAAAAGACTATGAGAGACACATAGCGGAGTAAAAATAATCCCATGAAATCTTTTAAAGCATAATGCCAACAAAAAAAAAAAACATTCCCCTCTTTGGACTGCTTAGTCCCTCAGCCTGTTCCATCCAGCCTAGAGCTTTACCCTCATGCACCAGCCTGATCACATCCCATCTTATCAGGTCTGGACACTCTCTCCCTAAGTGCCTTTCCACACACAAGTACAACAACCAGAGATAAATTCTATACTTGGCTGACATAATTCTGTAAGCACTTCCATCTATACAGTAACTGGGACATCCTTTTATGTTTACATTTTATAAATCTAAGAAGTCACAATTTTTCGGCTCCCATACTTGGTAGTCTTAAGGGATGTCATGCTTAATAGTGAGCAGGTGCTTGGACCAGACAAGTTCCCACACTAGTATAGTGTGGTGTGCATGAGACAGTCTGACAGTCTTTAGAACTAGTGTGATAGTGAATGTTTAGAGCTACTGTACATGCCTTAGCTGAAGGAACATTGGTTGGAGTCTAGTCTGTAATTGACAGTGTTACAATGGATCGGGAAGACTGCGGGACTCCAGTGTTCAGTATTTCAACCTGAACCTGGGAGTAGCAACTGATGCCTATCACTGTTTAGGAAATTAGTAAGTTGCTGCATTTTACAATCCTGACATCTTGCCAAATGTAACCTCCTTTCTCTTCCCCATTACTCCCAAATACACTGGAATGGAACTTGATCGTTAAGTGACAAGAGCCTGTATACAGTATAGATTGCATTGCTCTCATGCCTTGCACATAATGTATGCATTTATCTTCTTGCTGAATCATCATTATTTTGCATTTCCTTTATGAAATATCTGCTGTGCAGTGGTAATCAAATCTTGCAGAGTGATCTTCAGTAATGTTTATCTGGGTACTTGTGAACAATCTCAGTAAAGCTTGTCAGTCAATTACCATATTTTTTGCTCCATAAGACGCACCTAGGTTTTAGAGGAGGAAAACAAGAAAAAAAATATTCTGAACCAAATAGTGTACTAAAATAGTTTTGGTGTACTAAAATTGTAGACTGAGGAGATGATAGCCACCTGGCTCAAGCTGACAGGATGGGGTGCATTCCACCGCCGTATGCTTTAATAGAGGCCCTCAGTGACATGGGCATGTCTTTCATAGTGACACATCTTAGATGGGCTGGCCTGTAGTTGGAAAGTTGTGCAATGGGGTCTGGGAGAGTGGCAGGAGGGTGCTGTGAAAGAGGAGTCTGCCACATCCATAAGAGGAGAAGATACATCTGGCTCCCCAGAATCTATGCGAGGGAGATAAGGGGTTAACCTCCAGGGCATGGTTGTAGTTTTCTCACCTGTAATGACAGGTTATCGCTTCTCTGCCTTTTGGCTAAGATCAAGTGTAGTATCTGTTCTTATCAGTTGCCAGGAGGTGGCACTTGCTTCCGTCCCTGTTCTACGGCGAGGTGGAGCAGGGGTGACAATTGCTATGCAAAACCTGCTGGTGAAAAGGTAACCTGGAGCGGTTCATAGCCGAAAGGGAAGCCTTCTCATGGAAATGGAGAACCACTGGGTTGGCGCTGAAGGGTCGAGTCCCTGGCCTTTTGGCCTGGATTGTGGCAGCTCTAGCTCTGGTCAGTTTTTCATGATGGAACACTTGCTCCTCCTTATGGGTGGGAGGAGCGGTTAGTACACCATGAATGTAATTAGGAGGGAGTGATGGGGCAATGGTGGAGCCTTCAGGTCTCTGGCTCTCACTAAGCTTCCAGATCTTCATTCCTTTCTGCCTGGGGTGGGGGCTGCCATGGTCTGGGCTGGGGGTCAGGGCTGCTACGAAAAGCCAGTGGTGAATGTGCCCCTGAAGTGGCAGTTCAGGGGTTCCATATTTTCACTGTGATGGAAGTCACTTTAATTTAGGGCACCATGGTCACTTCACCACTACACACGTTTTTCATACCTGCCTATAGGGCCGAGCCTTTTGGCTAGGACCAGGGGAAATTTTTATTCCTGGCCGGAGGGCCGGCAATTGTATTGCACAATGGTCACTTTCCACTCACTCTCCCATCTTTCTTCTCCCCACTCTATTTTTATTTAACCCCATGTTTGTCACTTTTTTGTATTTCGCCTTCTCTCATGGGGTCTAGTACTTGGGTGGGTCTGTTTCGGCAGACCCTCCAGAGAAAGGGGTCCGTCTGGTTTTGGCCAGATGGACCAAGTGAAGTACCTCAGTCCCCGTCTGGAGTCTAACGCCCCGGTGGATCAGGGTTAAGGTCCTTCCATGTGGAGGACAAGTGTTACACCCATTGCACGTTTTGTGTTTCACTCTTTATGTGTGTGCACTTTTTTTGGCACCGGGTGGAGTTTTTGGGTGTGTTTCACACGCCACTGGCTTTTCACAGATTGCTGTTTGTGCTGAGTAGGAAGGCTCTAGAGGTCCAGCAGCTGGCGGTGCATTCTGACTCCCGCTGATATTTTGGTGAAGCCCGCGCTGCATGGTCGGGTAGAAAGCGATCATTTTTTCACCAGCGGTGGGTCATGGCAACGTCTCCACATTTCCGGACGGTCAGCAGGGTATGATCACGCCAGGAGGCTGGATGGATCGCTGCTGGCGAGGTCCTGGGCTGTGATGTTGAAGCCGATTCCCTGGTGCAGAGCGGAGCTCTGGATCTATGCGGCCATACTGCTCGGCGGCGGTGCCTGTCAGTATTTGCTCTATAAGACGCAGAGACATTTCCCCCCCATTTTTTTTTTGGGGGGGGGGGGGTGCGTCTTATGGAGCGAAAAATGTGCTTGTTTCCCTTGGGGTCATTGCATTTGCTTATTATCTGTGGAGCAAGTAGGGGTAAATCTGGTAATGATTCTTCACAAATAACCCCATCCAAGTCAGTTTTAATTAATAGAAAAAAATATTTTTCCTCACAACCTTCTGCTGCCAGAACATTGCTAAATAACTGAAAGATTTCTTTGTAAGTCTCAGCATTTAGCATTTTATTCTGTATTGAACAAAATTGGTAAACCTGGCTCTGTTCAACATATAAAAATACTGATAAGGGTAACTGAGGAAATGTTTCCAGACATTACTAAATACTGTTACAATATCCTTTCATTACACATAAACTGACTGATAGCTCAAGGTTTCTGGGTTAAGAAATTGTTCCTGCTGGATCTTTTCATAACCCAACTCTAATAGCAATTATTCTTCTGAATTGTATGCCGCACACTCTCTGTAATGATAAACCAGTACTTCTTGACTGCTTTGTGATATTATAATACAGTATTTTAGTTTCAATGCCTTTTTGCAAACCCTGCATTTTACACAGTGTTAAAATACATTTTTTTTCTTTTTGTCGATTAAAGCTTTATATGGTAATCATAGACGATGCATCGTTGCTAGAAAAGCGGCCTCCTAGAACTGCCTATTTGACCTCATTTTATCCTCTACGTACATACAGATTGTTTTCATACTCCGGAAGATATGAGAAGAATATAGATGATTTCTATTGCAATAGAATTACATTGAGATCCTAAAATATTACTTGAAATTGTAATGCTTCAGAATGCAAAATGGACAGATTTTTACTTTTTGAATTCTCATTTTAGAAACAAAATCAAAGCTATAGGTAATAATAATCAAAATTATAAAAAAATGTATATTCTAACCACTTCACACGGATCGTACGCAAAAAAGCAGCCTCCCTGGACTAGGCTTTTTTCTGTGGGGCCACATTCCAAGGCTTCCCAAGGAGCCATAACAGTGAAACATACGTCAGAGTGGGAATCTGCCACTTCTGGGTCCAGTGTGACATAATTTCTGGGCTGGTTAGTTAGAACGAGGCTTGGCCCAAACACCAGTCCTAGAGAAGCCGCAAACGCTGTACACACTAATGCCAGTGCATGGGCACTAATACATGTGAGGGCAATTCCTACTTGTTATGTTTTTAACACTATATTTTAATTACTAATTACAAATACAAATACCTACAAATAAAATACTACACTATGTTAATTTTTAATCTTGTTTCCTGTGGAGTAATTTTCTCTATGAGTTTTATACTCTAATGGAGGAATGAAGTGGAGCTTCTTATCAGAGAGATCTCAGCTATTGTGTGGTTTCACAAGCCTATTTTGACCTACCTGTAAAAAGGGGTCAAACACCTCTGGTGAGTGTACATCCACCATTTGAGCACTAGCGGTGAAGATTAAGAGTATCTAATCACTGAAGCAAACATTGGTGCTGGGACAGTCACACTGGATGTTATCTTGTATACATATATTTATATACAGTATTGCTTAAAGTGGTGTGCCCCTTAAAAAAAACATTTTTAAAAGTCAGCAGCTACAAATACTGCAGCTGCTGACTTTTAAGAATTGGACACTTACCTGTCCCAGGGTCCAGCGATGCGAGGGAACGAAGCCTTCCCTCGTTCCGCCGCAGTCATCTGGGACCTGTCACGTGTCCCAGATGACTGACTGCGCCGAGGGGAAGTGACGTGTTTAGCCTAGGTTATGGAAGAGGCAGATTTCGTGGGACCACCTAGCAACAGGGAGAAATAGGTAAGTGAATTTTTTTTTTATACAATTAATTTTTATTAGCTCATTTGCTGCACATTAAATTTAAAACTTGTAATTTTGGGGGAAACACCACTTTAACTACATTGCCTTTTCATTTATGTTATTCATGTGTGTACAGGGCATGTATGTGAGCATCATCCACTAATATGTCTATTGTTAGGATCTGGTTTTCACATTTTATTTATGTATGTGAGCGCCATTTTTACATTTTTTATTTTGCATGGATCACCATTACGTTGGATGCCAGTCTCTGGAGTTGGGGGGCTTATTGTCTGGACTTGAGAGCTCAAGGAACATGGCTTCCTTGTGTGCCGTGTTCTTCCAGTCCCCTGGAACTGAGAGCAGCCAGGGATGCACTCAAGACATTTTTGCCCATCATTTGGGGCAAGAGGGTAAGGCTAAAGATGGACAATATTACAGCTTGTTGTACATATTGAGGCAAGGGGGCATGAATGCTTTTTCTACACCGAAACCACCAAAATGTCCACTGGATATTGTTCTCATACTAAGATACTGTATAATATAGCATATGAATGCTATAGAAAAAATAGAGAAGAATTGGAGGGGCTCTAATCTTAGACAGGAGGTGTCGCGTAATGCCACTTTTTGGATTTACACAGTGGAAACATTGACACCCTATGGGCTCAATGTTGAACTAGACATTAATTGTTTTATAGATAACTATTGAGTATAGGCAGCCAATATTTAGAATATTGTTCTTAATTTTATATATGCATCATTGTTATGTACTATTGTATTTTTATTATTTATTTTACACATTTTATATGTATATTTTTAAAAGTCCATCCGGCTATCTTCCATACCATTAGCTAAAGTCCCCCTAGGCAGTATGACTTGGGACAATATGTTAAATGTTGGGAATAATACTCCCAGTCTCATCATAGGTCCTTAAGGAAAAGTATTCATTACCGCCTTTTGCATTTGTATTTTATCATTTATCATTGTCAACAGTTTTTAAAACAATTTATATGTTGCGCAAAAAAAAAGAAGCTTTTTCTGGCATGAAGAGTCTACAGCTTCTCCAGGTTGAAGCGAAGATCTTCATATTTGCAAAAGTCTATTTGCAGGAGCTGTCTGCATTGTATCTACCGGGTCCTCAAAACTCTCTGTTAGATCAGTTAAACTGCAGATTCCAGTTCCACACAGAGTGGATGTTGAGTCCAAAGCATTTGGTATAAATATCGCTCAGTGGGGAGTACCCAGTATAGATCTGATGGCAACACCATTCAATTGCCAGGTACCTCTATTTTTCCCTGCTTCTTCTGTCGCCCAGGATGCTCTCTCTCAGAGTTGGAACTTCAGAAAAGTCTACCTATTTCCACCAACTGCTCTAATTCTCAAATCATTGCTAAATATAATGGAGGAAGGAGTAGCAGCAATCATGATCGTTCTATTCTGGCCGAGGAGGCCATAGTTTCCCTTTCTAGGTCACCTGGTGAAGTGTCCTCCAATCAGGCTACCTCAAGCCCCAAACCTACTTCTTCACAACGGCCCCTCTGGCCTTGAATGGAAATTTAAAAGGAAAAAACTGCAAGGTCTGGATCTCTCAGAGCCAGCAGTGTCCAACCTCATATCGGCTAGGAAGATTTCAACCAAGATGACCTATTATAGAGTATGTCAGAGGTTCAAAGCCTTTTCTTTTCAGCGTGGATTTTCCTTCCGCTCCACCACGGTGCATAATGTGCTGGACTTCTTATAAACGGGCTTGATGTGGGGTTGAGCTACAACACCCTTAAGGTTCAGGTGTCAGCACTTTCGGCCCTAACAGATACATCATGATCTAAGGAGTCTCTGGTGATCTGCTTTCTCAAAGTGGCAATCAAGATTTGCCCTCCTATATGTCCTTTTTTTCTGAAGTGGGATCGGTCATTAGTTTGGAGAGGATTGCTGAAATTACCCTTCTTTCCTTTTGGGTAGTCCATAAAGGTAGCTCTGAAGACAGTATTTCTCATGGCCATAGTCTCAGCAAGACAAGTCTCCGACATTGCGGCATTCGGCTGCAAGGAGCCATACTGTACCTTCCTTCCAGATAGCATGGTGTTAAGGCCTTCTCCGAGTTTTCTACTCAAGGTGTCATCGGAGTTCCATTTTTAACTGGGAATCGGTCCTTCCAACCTTTCCACCTTCTCCACTGGAGGAACCTGATTTATACAGACTAGATCTTAAGACGGTACTTCAAATGTACCTAGTTAAGACTGAGCCATTTCAGAAGATGGATGTGCTCTTTGTGTTTCCGCAAGGTCCCAGGATGTTCATATCGGCCCCTCCAAGAGTTGTTTCTTCATGAATAGTGTCAACAATCCAGGTAGCCTACTCCATTGAAGGCCCCCCCCTCATGAGATCCGGGTGCATTCCACAAGAGCGGTTTCATCCTCTTGGGCATCAAGGTCTCGGCAGATGTGGTCTGAAAGACGGCAAGCTGGATCTCTCCTAATATCTTCATTAAGCACTATGAACGTGATGTGATGTCATCCCAGTATGGTCTATATTGTCTTCTGCCTTGTCAAGATATTCAATTTTATTTCTGTTGCAGCACCTGGTGTCTCTAGTGTTTTTCTTTTGTCCTTCCCGAGATTTGGTTAGGTAAGTCCTGCAGTTTGCTGGCATGACACAAAGCCAGGAAAACAGAAAAACGTTATAAATACTTACCATAACTTTCCTTTCCTGGCTGTCCTTAGTCCGTCATGCGCTATTTATAAGAACACCTTCACCAGGTACTACCATTATTTTATTCTTCTATTTAGGAATGTTCTATGGGAGTCAAGGGGGCGGAGTTGACCCACAATTCGCTGGCACGAGGCAGAGCCAGGAAAGGAAAACTGCGGTAAATATTCATAATAATTTTCTGTTATATGCATTTAGCATGAATGGATAAAGAAAGGTTAGCTTCACTTTCACTGTCCAGTGCTCATGAATATTACTGAGCAAAGGAGAAAAAAAAAACTGCACACCCCAGACATAGCATCAAATCCCACTGAAGTATGTGGGAGCGGAATCTTTTTTCCATTTTTGTCTGGCTTTACATTTAGTGGAGCCAAGAGATGACATCCAGGGTTGTTTAAAACCTGGATATCACATTAAAGAGAACCCTTTCAAGAAAAGAATCACATAGAGGAATTTATGTCCCATATGTAATGAAAAAAAAGTTAAGTAAAAAAAAATTTTTTTTCAATTATAAACAAATTGAAGTCACACCCAAGCACAATAAATCCTCCTCCAAAATGTTTTTTGAGGCCCCCCTCTTCCACATATATGCACATATGAACGCAAACACATATACGTCAGGGGGCGCTTACGCATGAAAACCTTAAATACAATAGATGTTACATATCGCCATACAGGCCCGAATGAGAATATCATTACTAGCACCAGACCTCCATAACGCTAAACTGATGACCTATAGGGGGCTCTTAAAGAATCACCTATAGAAAATGTAGGGTACTGAAGTTTGTCACCATTTCACAGGTGCATGCACATTTAAGGTTTAACATGTTGGGTATCTATGTACTCTTTTTAAACCTCATCTTATATATTTTACAAAAACAAATCAGATAATTTATTGCATATGTATGCTCTAAAATTAACTTTAGTGTATTGTTTACTAAAATGTTGCATTTCCTAGACTTTTACGATAATATTGTGTAACATAAAAAACTGGAACTACCACTATTTTATTCACTAGGGTGTCTGCTTTCAGAAAATATATATATTGGGGTTTTATGCAATCTTCAGGCCTAAAATAATTTTTAAACATTTGTGCAAAAAAATGCAAAAACGGCAGCAAAAGGGTTCAAGGATGAACACTATGCAAAAAAACAAAAAACATGAAAATTCATACCAGACCCTTATCTTGACATGCAGCCTGGCTGGCCAGGATAGGAATGGGCAGTGAGTGTGTGCCTTGCCTTTGCTGAACCATACCATGCCACAAGCTCCAAAAATGGGGAATGTATCTTGCCCGAGGGGGCCAAAGCAAATCACCTTATCCTCAAGTTGATAGGTACAAGGGCCTCTTCCCCACATGCCTGGCCCAGTGGATGCGGGGGAGACTTGTAGGAATCTGGAACCCCTTCAAAATGGGGGGCGAATGGGTGTGAATGGGTAAGAGATATATAGTTCCCCTGGTTACTCATTCCCACAAAATCAGTAGTAAATGAAGACACACACCATCAAAAAAGTTCTTTATTCAAAAGAAAAAATAACCATGGTGTAAATCGGTCATCAAATACGTCATCCAGTAAAGTAGACTCAATTACGAAGAACGACTCACCAACTCAAAAGTCAACATGCTGGCCAATGATACTATCTGAAGTCATTGACCAAATATGAACAATATGGGTGACGTCACCCAGGATACCAGCCTGACTTGTTTACTATGTGAAATAACCCGATCTCAAAGTGCATGAATAACAAATAAGTTCACAGCTACATATATGTGAATTGTTAATTATTGTCAAACAGGCAGGCTGATAATAGGCACCTGCAAAGCCCAAGCAAAACATAGTGGTGTCATCAGCCTAGCTCTTCAGTGTGCAAACGGACATTTGAATCTTGAGATGGGCCGAACACTCCCCTGTTCGGTTCGCATCAGAACTCCCGAACAGAGATAAAGGTCTGACCCAAACAGCGAACCCTATTAAAGTCTATGATACCTGAACTTGAAAAATCAAAAGTCCCCATTTTGAAGGCTTATATGCAAGTTATTGGCCATAAAAATTATGGCCAATAACTCGGAAGGATTTGCCCCCTTAATGACCAGGCCATTTTTTGCGATACAGCACTGCGTCACTTTAACTGACAACTGTGCGGTCATGCAACGCTGTACCCAAAAAAAAATTATGTCCTTTTTTTCCACAAATAGAGCTTTCTTTCGGTGGTATTTGATCACATCTGCATTTTTTTTTTTGCACTATAAACAAAATTTTTTAAAAAAAATTTAGAAAAATAAATATATTTTTTTACTTTTTTCCATAATAAATATCCCCCAAAAAATACATATATGTGAATTGTTAATTATTGTCAAACAGGCAGGCTGATAATAGGCACCTGCAAAGCCCAAGCAAAACATAGTGGTGTCATCAGCCTAGCTCTTCAGTGTGCAAACGGACATTTGAATCTTGAGATGGGCCGAACACTCCCCTGTTCGGTTCGCATCAGAACTCCCGAACAGAGATAAAGGTCTGACCCAAACAGCAAACCCTATTAAAGTCTATGATACCTGAACTTGAAAAATCAAAAGTCCCCATTTTGAAGGCTTATATGCAAGTTATTGGCCATAAAAATTATGGCCAATAACTCGGAAGGATTTGCCCCCTTAATGACCAGGCCATTTTTTGCGATACAGCACTGCGTCACTTTAACTGACAACTGTGCGGTCATGCAACGCTGTACCCAAAAAAAAATTATGTCCTTTTTTTCCACAAATAGAGCTTTCTTTCGGTGGTATTTGATCACATCTGCGTTTTTTTTTTTTTGCACTATAAACAACATTTTTTAAAAAAAATTTAGAAAAATAAATATATTTTTTTACTTTTTGCCATAATAAATATCCCCCAAAAAATATTAAAAAAAACGAATTTCTTCATCAGTTTAGGCCGATATGCATTCTTCTACATATTTTTGGTCAAAAAATTGCAATAATCATATATATATAGATTGGTTTGCGTAAAAATTTTAGGCATCTACCCAATAGGGGATAGATTTATGGCATTTTTATTATTACTTTTTTTTTATTAGTAATGGTGGTGATTTTTATCGGGACTGTGACATTTCAGCGAATATATCGGACACTTTTGACACTTTTTTGGGACCAGTGACATTTATACAGTGATCAGAGCTAAAATTAGCCACTGATTACTGTATAAATGTCACTGGCAGGGAAGGGGTTAACACTAGGGGGCGATCAAGGGGTTAAGTGTTCCCTAGGGAGGTGTTTCTAACTGTGGGGGCAGTGTAGTGACTGGAGGAAGAGACATAACGCTGTTCCTAATCACTAGGAAATAACATTTAAATTGCCAGAAATACAATAACAGCAAGCCCCCCCATCTATACCAGGCTCTTCGGGTATGGTATGGATTTTAAGGGGAACCCCATGCCAAAATAAAAAAAAAATAAAAACATACCAGACCCTTATCCGAGCATGCAGCCCAGTACGTCAGAAAAGGGGGGGTGAGTGAGCAGCCCCCCTCCTGAACCATACCAGGCCACATGCCTTCAACATGGGGGGGTGCTTTAGGGCCGGGGGTTCCCCCACTCCAAAGCACCTTGTCCCCATGTTGATGGATTAACAAGGTTAATTGATTAACAAGGGGGCCCCCAGATCCTGGCTCTTCCCATGTGAATGAGTATAGGGTAGGAGTACCCCTACCCATCCACCAAAAAAGTGTAAGAATAAATTAAAACAGGAGGCATTTTTTTACATTTCCTTTAGTAAAAATAAAAAAACTGTGTCCCCCGATGTAGATCCATCATCAATCATGACCCCACCGCCACGGACAGACCTGAAAAATAAAAAAAATAAAAGCTTCATCGTCAACTAAGACAAACCGCCGAATGCCTGGCTTGCAGTTGATAGTTCTTATATAGGTAAGGGCGAGGTAATTTTGGTGACAGTTGGTGACATCACAAGAGGCAGTGCCAATAGGTGACATTGCCAGGTGGCTTTGTCCATTACCTTTAACGGAACTGTCCAAAAGGCAAGCCAGGCATTTGGGGGTTTGCCTTAGTTGACGGCAGAGCGTTTTTTTTTTTTTCTTTTTTCGGGTCAGCGGCGGTGGCAGTGGTGTCATGATTGACGATGGGTCCACATCGGATCCACATTGGGGACCCCATTTTTATTTTATTTTTTTACAAAGGGATTGTTAAAAAACTGTTTTAGTGTGTTTATACATTTTTAACACTTTTTTGGTTATATGGGTAGGTATACTATGTACCCCATACTCATTCACATAGGGATGGGGCAGGATCTTGGGGTCCCCTTATTAAAGGGGGCTTCCAGATTTCAATAAGCCCACTACCCGCAGACCTCCACAACCACTGGCCAGGGTTATCGGTACGAGGACCTTGTCCCCATCAACATGAGCAACCTGCCCCAAATCACCCCTCATTTTGGGGGCATGTGACCTGGTATGGTTGAGGAGGGGGGGCTCGCTCATCTCCCCCCTTTTCCTGGCCTGCCGGGCTGCATGCTCAGATAAGGGTCTGGTATGCATTTGGGGGAGGGGGCCCACGCTGTTTTGTTTTTTTAGGGATGGGGTTCCCCTTAAAATTCATACGAGACCTGAAGGGCCTAGTATGGATTGAGGGGACCCCCACGCTGTTTTCTTTTTCTCTTTTTTATTGCCAGCAATGTGCTTTTTATTATTCAGCTGTCAGCGGGAATCCCATTGAGAGCTGATGACTCATCGGTTGTTAAGGATGCCACGGCTGGCTTCCCAGGCCTGCTCCCTAACAACCAGCTATTCAATGTGCCCTGATTGGGAAAAGTTTTGTCCGATCAGGGCTTAGATTGCACTGTGCAGCGCATTGCAGGACATTCAACGGGGCGAACACCCGCCAAACGCCCTGCAAATTTCCATGTGATGCTCGGGCTGAAATTTTGCCCGAACTGTTCGCCCAACTCTATTTGAATCATAAGAGAACCTAAGCAGGAATATAAGTAATTTGTCAAGTAAAACAGTTTACAAGTGCGGAAATTTAGTTAGGTGTATCACTTTAGGGGAAACCAGGGCCGGCGCTACCACTAGGCAAACTAGGCAATCGCCTAGGGCACACTGCCACCTAGAGCGCAGCCACGGCCGCTGGTTCCATATCTTGTAGTATGACAGTAGTAGTCCAGTGGAGGAAGAGGAGGAGGCGCTGGGAGCTTGTCACAACCTTGATCCAACAGTTTTTGGATCAGTGAGTGGATTCCTGTGCTCCCCTCCCCCAGCTCCTCTCTTTCTCCCCTGCTCTGCGGATCTCCTAACATGTGCAGAGCGTGGATAATGGCCACTGTGGCTAAGCAGCTCCCTGACCTCTACTGCGGGATGGACGGCCGTAGTGGAGGACCTGCCAGAGCAGGCATCGTGATCAGCGACATAGTCTCAAGGTAAATTCAGCATTATGTCCTGCTGCCCGACACTGACGCATCCTGTGACATCATTCCCTGACCGAGGGTGCCCCGAACATCCCTGCTACCAGCCACCTGTCACCTCACACACACAGCCCTGATGAGTAGGGATGAGCCAAACACCCCCCTGTTCAGTTCGCAGCAGAACATGCAAACAGGCAAAAAATTTGTTCGAACACGCAAACACCGTTAAAGTCTATGGGACACGAACATGAAAAATCAAAAGTGCTAATTTTAAAAGCTTATATGCAAGTTTTTGTCTTAAAAAGTGTTTGGGGACCTGGGTCCTGCCCAAGGGGACATGTATCAATGCAAAAAAAAGTTTTAAAAACTGAATTTTTTTTTGGGGAGCAGTGATTTTAATAATACTTAAAGTGAAACAATAAAAGTGTAATATTCCTTTAAATTTCGTACCTGGGGGTGTCTATAGTATGCCTGTAAAGTGGCGCATGTTTCCTGTGTTTAGAACAGTCGCAAAATTTCATTTCTAAAGGAAAAAAGTAATTTAAAAGTACTCACGGCTGTAATGAATTGTCGGTCCCGGCAATACACATAAAAGTTCATTTATAAAAACGGCATGGGATTCCCCCACAGGGGAACCCTGAACCAAAATTTAAAAAAAAAATGCGTTGGGTTCCCCCCAAATTTCATACCAGGCCCTTCAGGTCTGGTATGGATATTAAGGGGAACCCCACGCCAAAATAAAAAAATGGCGTGGGGTCGAGAGAGCGCCCCCCCTCCTGAACCCTATCAGGCCACATGCCCTCAACATTGGGAGGGTGCTTTGGAGTAGCTCCCCAAAGCACCTTGTCCCCATGTTGATGGGGAGAAGGGACTCATCTCCACAACCCTTGCCTGGTGGTTGTGGGGGTCTGCGGGCGGGGGGCTTATCAGAATCTGATAAGAACCCCTAGATCCCAGCCCTCCCCTGTGTGAAATGGTAACAGGGTATAATGTACCCCTACCATTTCACAAAAAATGTGTGAAAATGGTAAAAAAAAAAAAGACAATACACACCTTGGGACAAGTCCTTTATTAAAAAAATAAATAGAAAATACTGTCCCACAAAGCCTTCTTCTCTCGCTCCGACAGACCGAAAAATACAAAAAATAAAGCCGCAAGCCTCTTACGATCTGCCTCCATGGAAGGCACCCACCGCAATGACCAGCCTCTCAGGTGACAGTTCTTTTATAACCTTTTATAAACATTTTGTGCGGTTTGACATTGCCACCACACATGGAGGTATGAGCTTGTTGCTTGTAGAAAGTGTCCAAAGTGAAATGGGGGAAACACTGCACTAACCCAAAAGATAATATATAGTGATAAAATGAAATATAAAAATAGGGATAACTATATCGTGAAAATATATATGAAAGAAGCCAACACCCTAACAAACAAAGTCAAATGAACAAGTGAAAACCAATGTGTAGCGCTATTAAAAAAGTGAATAAATAGTGATGCTAAATAATTCACAAGGAACAAATAAATTATGTGCAGAAAGTCCAATATTGTGCAATTGAACTAAACACAATATTATATGTAAGTGATAAAGTCCTTGCTCAAAGGAAACATATCATGTGACATAAGACATCCTTTCATGTGGAATGTTATGATATTGAAGGATCACTGGAAGCACAGATTCTGGTATGTATACACACGGATATGATGACCCTCCAACGGATATGAAATGAATACGCTTACCAGCGATGTTGGACCCACCTACCATACGCAGTGGCTCGGTTAGGCTTAGGGTAATTCCTGTAGATGGCACCGGGAAGACCAAAGATTGGATTCAGACAGCACACCTCCGGATCTGGGATGGATTCCCAAATTGATATTCCGAAGTCCTCCGAAACGACACTGGCATGTCATCCAGAATGGTCCACAATGACATGTGGCACCAGGAAAAACCCAAAAAAAGGCGAACAGGAAAAAGAAAAGGAAACTCCAATAGTGTAAGTCCGCCACTACTTTTATTAAATGTGGGGTATAGGAGGTAGTACAAAAGGGAATTATCCCATGCAGTACAGAGCATATAAAAATATGAATTAAAATAAAAACTGAATAAAAACAATATGAGGGTCTCAAAATCAGCAAAATCCGACGCGTTTCGACCAATTGGTCTTCTACTGGGGCATAATTTGACACCCTATATTGCTGTTAGCTTTATACTGCTATCAATTATGGAAGAATTGGCACCAAAATTAGTAAAAACCGGAAGTGGTCACAGGGCTTGCTAGCCAAGCCTCATCATGGTGTACCACTTCCGGGTTGATGTAAAAAAACTGAACCCATAGGAAACAATAATGTTTTGAATGAATCACCCCTATACGAATGTCCTATTTGGGACTGTGTATACTCCTATTGGACATGCCTATTTAGAGATAGAACAGTTAACCATCCATACAACATGGGGATGTATCGGCATGGCTGGCCGGAAATGCAGGGCCTCGCTTGCGCTCCACACCTCCTATTCAAGGTGGAGGGTGGAGACGCATTGTCATTTCCGCCGCTCCGTGTTTGGCGAAACGTCACTTCCGCCTCTCGATGTACAGCGGAACGTCACTTCTGCTCGTATGCGCTCCAAGCCTCGCACAGCACCCGGCGGGCTGGAGCGCATTGTCGCTTTCGGCGGGAAGGTTAAGTGACTGGCCAAACCAACGTCGCAGCGGCTGATCATGTGGTCTGCAATCCACCTATCACCAAGCGGCATCACCATGTAAACAGGATTCTCCAAAACAAAAACAAAAAATTAAAATTAAATAAGAATACAAATAATCCAACGGCTGACTTAAAACAAAAAATGAGTACATAAAATAGATATACCCAAAAATGATATAATCCATCTATGTACTCCCATAAAAGGGCTAGACATTAATGTTTAAAAAGAAGGGAACAGCCCGGACCGTAATGGAAAATGTATATAAACAGGGGGGATACATTCCAAGTGGTAAATAAGAACAATACAACCAGACCATATAGATAAGGATCAGACATAATTACACGCCCTGTCCATCAAATATGCCATGATTAAAAGGAAGGGGATATACAAATCACATCCTACATATCCTTAGTGTGCCAAAGAAAAAAAGAAAAATAATGTAAAATAATGACAATAAGCCATCTTAATTAACACTGGACCACAATTGTAGTACAGATGAACAAGACAGTTCTATATTGATTATAATACATGTCGAATCCCACTCGGTAATAACCGAAGGAATTCTGCCAGAATACATATGACAATATTACCTACAAAGTGCTGAATACCATCTAAAGGGGTGTTTTGATAATGAATTTTATATGTAAATACGGCAATATTATAAAAGCAGTCCTTTGAGCACAGTCTCTATATTATTGCAGCAGCGCTTTTGTCCTTATTGTCACCCAGGACCAATTGGTAAAAAAAACAAAAACAATCGGTTGAATCAATATGATCTGATAAAAGACGTCCCCACGCAGTGGTCCCTTATATGAAATAGTGACAGCTTCCACCGTATATTTCCAACAGATCTTTCACCACGTGCAGAATAAACTCCCCTATGGGGATGCACTCACCAGACCAATGATCAATAAAAGCCTTTGAAATAAGATCACTATGCATCGGCGTTCCTCCACACTCTATCTCCTTTGCAGTCAAAATAGCCGGATCATACACCAATTTTCCTCATAAAAACAAAGGGGTTGCAATAGTGTAATACTGTTTCAAAAATAGCCTTTATTAAAGTAAAAACCTTCCCCCCTAGTACAATCTGCATACCATAAATCAATTAACTTTACGACGTTTCGTCGTAATCGGACTTCCTCTGAGGACGCCCTCAGAGGAAGTCCGATTACGACGAAACATCAGGGCGGTGATCTACAGACCGGAAGTGACGTGTGTGCGCCTCAGCGTGCGCTCCAGGGGACAAACAGGATATCGCAGTGCTGT
Source organism: Lithobates sylvaticus (assembly GCA_028564925.1). Classification (NCBI taxonomy): domain Eukaryota; kingdom Metazoa; phylum Chordata; class Amphibia; order Anura; family Ranidae; genus Lithobates; species Lithobates sylvaticus. Next base: position 263,367,110 of record CM053027.1, on the reverse strand, counting down.
TCTATACAGCCAGAGACACATCAGTTCCGGAGGAGACCGCACAACATCAGGCACAGTGGCATACACATTTAAATGCTTAAAGTTAATTGATTTATGGTACGCAGATTGTACTAGGGGGGGAAGGTTTTTACTTTAATAAAGGCTATTTTTGAAACAGTATTACACTATTGCAACCCCTTTGTTTTTATGAGGAAAATTGGTGTATGATCCGGCTATTTTGACTGCAAAGGAGATAGAGTGTGGAGGAACGCCGATGCATAGTGATCTTATTTCAAAGGCTTTTATTGATCATTGGTCTGGTGAGTGCATCCCCATAGGGGAGTTTATTCTGCACGTGGTGAAAGATCTGTTGGAAATATACGGTGAAAGCTGTCACTATTTCATATAAGGGACCACTGCGTGGGGACGTCTTTTATCAGATCATATTGATTCAACCGATTGTTTTCGTTTTTTTTTACCAATTGGTCCTGGGTGACAATAAGGACAAAAGCGCTGCTGCAATAATATAGAGACTGTGCTCAAAGGACTGCTTTTATAATATTGCCGTATTTACATGTTTTCACAATTTTAAGCAGCTGCTATCACCAGAAGTGGTGGACTACATTTATTTTAATTTATGTGTATATTTTTATATTTATACATTGACATCTATATATTTATGTATTTATATATTTATTTATTTTATCCATATTTAAGAGATACATATCAATATAGCGCAGAGGGGTGAGCCATAAGGGCGGGTATTTTCGGCTTTCACTCTATTTGTTGCAAATTAATTTTATATGACATTATGCTCTATTGATGAAACTGTTAATGTCCCACTCTACATTAATACCATATGGCGAATAACATTTCAATTCATGTATCCAATATGTCTCAAGGCGGGACGCCCCCCTGAGACATGATTCTCCTCGCCAATGGGGGACAAATTTGTCAATAATTTGGAACCTTGTTCCAGTGGGGTCCCTGTTGTGATGTTCCCTGTAATGCAGAGGGACAGTATGTTTGACACATCCCTTTATTATTTTTGAGATGTGTTCATTCACCCTTACTGAAAAAGTCCTAATAGTTCTCCCCACGTACTGCTTCTTGCAAGGACATGTTATAAGGTATACTATATATTTGGAAGCACAGGTGGTGAAGTGCTTTATGTTGTAACTCAATTGTGTGACAGTAGATGCAAACTCAATAGATTTTCGTCTACCGCACACAATGTGCATACCCTACATTTCCTGCAAGGAAATAACCTTTACACTCTTTGAAGAAGGAAACAGTACTTGGGGGGGGGGGGGTCCAGAATGTTAGGAGCAATTTCACCCTGGATGGAACGTGCACCCCTAAAGGTGACCATAGCTCTATCAGGTAGAGCGGGTCCCAGGATCTTATCACTGCACAAGACATTCCAATGCCTACTCATAATCTTTTTGATTTCTCTGTGCTGAATAGAGTAGGATGTGAAAAAGGACCATCTAAATTTATTATCAAAAACACCTTTGGGTCGACTAGTCAAAAGGGACGCCCTTCTCCACGAATCTATCCTTTAGGATCTGAGACTGTGATAGAAAATCATGGATATTAGTGCAGTTGCGCCTCAGGCGGAGAAACTGGCTCATAAGGACTGACTTTAACCATTGATCATGATGGCAACTATCAGTTGGGATATACCCATTTCTGTCAGTCGGCTTGAAATAGGTCTTAAACTCCAAATAACCATTCGTAGCCAAGATTTCAAGATCCAAAAACTGAATGGCAGTGGCAGAGGCCTTATATTCTAGGACTATCCCACGACTGTTATCATTCAAGGTAGACATGAAGCAGCCCAGGGAGTCTCTATCTCCTTTCCATAGGAGGAGGATGTCGTCTATGTACCTGGCCCACAGGACCAATTCTGGTCTCCCTAGGGCATAGACGACATCCTCCTCCCATTGGGCCATGAATAAGTTGGCCAAGCTGGGGGCATATTTAGCCCCCATAGCCACACCTTGGGTTTGTAAATAAAAAAGGCCTTGGAACCAGAAATAATTGTTCCCAGTTGCGAATTTTAATAGTTCCATAATAAAGTTGCGGTGAACAACAGGCAACGAGGTGCTTTTTGATAGGGCCAACTCCACTGCTTCCAAACCCAAAGCATGTGGTATTGATGTATACAGAGCAGATACATCTGCTGTGACCAAAAGCATATCCTGGTGGTATTCAACACTTTCTAAAAGTCTGATGGTGTCACTGGTATCCTTCAAATATGAAGAAACCAGTTTGACCAGTGGTTGTAGGTTAAAATCACTGTACAATATACCGACCAATCCTCGAGGTCACGAGTCAATGCCACTGACTATTGGTCGACCAGGAGGATTGGTGGTACTCTTGTGGACCTTCGGCAAATAATATATGGTCAGTATCCTGGGGACCAGAGGGACCAAATGGTCCCTTTCCTTTTTTATTAAGGATAGACAAGGAGAAACCTTCATCCACTAGTCCTATCATGTTTTTGAATATAGGAGCAATCGCTCGCTTAACATCAATGGTATCTTTGTGACCAATGATGCCAATACAGAGATGAGCGGATTATTTGTCCGCCTAAAAAACGTTATGTTCTCGGAATTACACCTCCAATGGGATGTAGCGTTTTTAGAACAGTATGTCAGGGAAAATATGGTCCCGTGAGGTCTACGTTGGGATGTTCAGCCACAGCAGGGAGAAACTGATCTTGTTGCGTGGTGTGACTATTTCAACAAGGCCGGTCTGAAGCTTATTGAATTTTTGGTTGAGAGGAAAAAAGCCAGGTTACCTGCACTGGATAAGGAAATAAAAGATCTTGAAGATAAATTGATGCCATCCAGTGTGACTCCTGAGTATACAGCACTCTCATCCAATTTAAAAACCCTCTTAGAAAAAGAGGAGAGGGATCAAAAAAGCAAGAAACAGAAGAAGTATAGTCGTGATATTTCTGACTATAAGTCCAATCGTGTTTTTAACTGGCAGAAGAAGCTGTCTACCACCAGTCATGTGGGAGCCAGTGCTCCCCCTATGGAGCTATCACAACCTATTGCCCCACATCCAGACAGAAGGCTAGTATATGATCCCCCTCCCCCTCCTCCCCCCTCCACGATATATGGAAAATAGGGGGTTGAACTCCACTCCCAAATGTTCTAATCAGAATTATTACAACTATTCTGACCAAGGGAGAGGACGACTTCCCTCTAATGTTAATGTTAAAACTAACAACCAAAAAGGGAGGAATCAACAAGGGCCTAACTTTAGAGAACCTTATTGCGCTTACCCTATGGAAGGATCGTTCAGACCTAATCACAACGAGAGGTCAGGCTATGAACAAAGAGGGTATTCATATGGGACACCACCCCACCATAGGGATAACCGATATTCTACTTCACGTAGCGAGGAACCCTATGATAGACAATATGAACAATACCCACAGATTGATGGATATGGAAGGCCTCCGTATCATCAACCATATTCTGGATCCTCTCAGACATCGGGTTTTCACATGCCCATTCCCAACCCCCCAAGAAGCCCAAAACTAAAAGAGGCACCAGAGGGGGGTGGTACATACAAAGGGAGAAGAAAAAGGACACAATAGGTACAGGCATATATAATCTTAGCCAAACACAACTCACTATGGAAGAAAAATACGTCTTAGATAAGGGACTTAAATTTATCCCCCCAAGGAAACTGAACAAATTTTCAACTTTTATCGACGTACAAAAGTACGTTCGTAAGCTGAACATTCAACGACATTTTTTGTCCCTACCTACCAATGATATGAGAGTTGAAGATCAGAGTGACATTTTACACTCCGGTCTTTCAAATCCATCTCTTTTTAACCCTCCCAGTGTTTCTTCACATTCTGTTAACGTTTTTAAAAATGTAGTTTTAGAGGATCTAGATAAGCTGCCCAATAAAAAGTATTATCAAGATCCCATTGCCAAACAAGGGATTAAATACCTTTGTGACAACAAAAACCTCATTGTCCGCCCGCTGATAACAACATTGGGCGACATTGTTGTTCTTGATAAGACAGATTATATTAAGGAGATGACTAGATTGTTGAGCGACCATATCACCTACAAAGTCCTGTCAAAGGATCCTACCAAGGACCTTAAGAGAGATTTGATAGGACTAGTGGATGAAGGTTTCTCCTTGTCTATCCTTAAAATAAAGGAAAGGGACCATTTGGTCCCTCTGGTCCTTAGGATACCGACCATATATTATTTGCTGAAGGTCCACAAGAGTACCACCAATCCTCCTGGTCGACCAATAGTCAGTGGCATTGACTCGGTGACCTTGAGGATTGGTCGGTACATTGATTTTTACCTACAACCACTGGTCAAACTGGTTCCTTCATATTTGAAGGATACCAGTGACACCATCAGACTTTTAGAAAGTGTTGAATACCACCAGGATATGCTTTTGGTCACAGCAGACGTATCTGCTCTGTATACATCAATACCACATGCTTTGGGTTTGGAGGCAGTGGAGTTGGCCCTATCAAAAAGTGCCTCGTTGCCTGTTGTTCACTGCAACTTTATTATGGAACTATTAAAATTCGCAACTGGGAACAATTATTTTTGGTTCCAAGGCCTTTTTTATTTACAAACCCAAGGTGTGGCTATGGGGGCTAAATATGCCCCCAGCTTGGCCAACTTATTCATGGCCCAATGGGAGGAGGATGTCGTCTATGCCCTAGGGAGACCAGAATTGGTCCTGTGGGCCAGGTACATAGACGACATCCTTCTCCTATGGAAAGGAGATAGAGACTCCCTGGACTGCTTCATGTCTACCTTGAATGATAACAGTCATGGGATAGTCCTAGAATATAAGGCCTCTGCCACTGCCATTCAGTTTTTGGATCTTGAAATCTTGGCTACGAATGGTTATTTGGAGTTTAAGACCTATTTTAAGCCGACTGACAGAAATGGGTATATCCCAACTGATAGTTGCCATCATGATCAATGGTTAAAGTCAGTCCCTAAGAGCCAGTATCTCTGCCTGAGGCGCAACTGCACTAATATCCATGATTTTCTATCACAGTCTCAGATCCTAAAGGATAGATTTGTGGAGAAGGGCTATAGGTCCAGAGAATTGGATTCTGAGATTCAGAAGGTTGCAAAAATTGAGAGGTCGTCCCTTTTGACTAGTCGACCCAAAGGTGTTTTTGATAATAAATTTAGATGGTCCTTTTTCACATCCTACTCTATTCAGCACAGAGAAATCAAAAAAATTATAAGTAGGCATTGGAATGTCTTGTGCAGTGATAAGATCTTGGGACCTGCTCTACCTGATCGAGCTATGGTCACCTTTAGGGGTGCACGTTCCATCCAGGGTGAAATTGCTCCTAACATTCTGGACCCCCCAAGTACTGTTTCCTTCTTCAAAGAGTGTAAAGGTTATTTTCCTTGCAGGAAATGTAGGGTATGCACATACAATGTGTGCGGTAGACGAAAATCTATTGAGTTTGCGTCTACTGTCACACAATTGAGTTACAACATGAAGCACTTCACCTCCTGTGCTTCCAAATATATAGTATACCTTATAACATGTCCTTGCAAGAAGCAGTACGTGGGGAGAACTATTAGGACTTTTTCAGTAAGGGTGAATGAACACATCTCAAAAATAATAAAGGGATGTGTCAAACATACTGTCCCTCTGCATTACAGGGAACATCACAACAGGGACCCCACCGGAACAAGGTTCCAAATTATTGACAAATTTGTCCCCCATTGGCGAGGAGAATCATGTCTCAGGGGGGTGTCCCGCCTTGAGACATATTGGATACATGAATTGAAATGTTATTCGCCATATGGTATTAATGTAGAGTGGGACATTAACAGTTTCATCAATAGAGCTTAATGTCATATAAAATTAATTATCAAAACACCCCTTTAGATGGTATTCAGCACTTTGTAGGTAATATTGTCATATGTATTCTGGCAGAATTCCTTCGGTTATTACCGAGTGCGATTCGACATGTATTATAATCAATATAGAACTGCCTTGTTCATCTGTACTACAATTGTGGTCCAGTGTTAATTAAGATGGCTTATTGTCATTATTTTACATTATTTTATTTTTTTTCTTTGGCACACTAAGGATATGTAGGATGTGATTTGTATATCCCCTTCCTTTTAATCATGGCATATTTGATGGACAGGGCATGTAATTATGTCTGATCCTTATCTATATGGTCTGGTTGTATTGTTCCTTTTTACCACGTGGAATGTATCCCCCCTGTTTATATACATTTTCCATTACTGGTCCGGGCTGTTCCCTTCTTTTTAAACATTAATGTCTAGCCTTTTAATGGGAGTACATAGATGGATTATATCATTTTTGGGTATATCTATTTTATGTACTCATTTTTTGTTTTAAGTCAGCCGTTGGATTATTTGTATTCTTATTTAATTTACATTTTTTTTGTTTTGGAGAATCCTGTTTACATGGTGATACTGCTTGGTGATAGGTGGATTGCGGACCACATGATCCGCCGCTGTGACGTTGGTTTGGCCAGTCACTTAACCTTCCCGCCGGAAGCAAAAATGCGCTCCAGCCCGCCGGGTTGCTGTGCGAGGCTTGGTGCGCATACGAGCAGAAGTGACGTTCCGCTGTACATCGAGAGGCAGAAGTGACGTTTCGCCAAACACGGAGCGGCGGAAATGACAATGCGTCTCCACCCTCTGCCTTGAATAGGAGGTGTGGAGCGCAAGCGAGGCCCTGCATTTCCGGCCAGCCATGCCGATACATCCCCATGTTGTATGGATGGTTAACTGTTCTATCTCTAAATAGGCATGTCCAATAGGAGTATACACAGTCCCAAATAGGACATTCGTCTAGGGGTGATTCATTCCAAACATTATTGTTTCCTATGGGTTCAGTTTTGTACATCAACCCGAAAGTGGTACACCATGATGAGGCTTGGATAGCAAGCCCTGTGACCACTTCTGTTTTTTACTACTTTTGGCGCCAATTCTTCCATAATTGATAGCAGTATAAAGCTAACAGCAATATGGGGTGTCAAATGATGCCCCGGTAGAAGACCGATTGGTCGAAACGCGTCGGTCTTTGCTGATTTTGAGACCCCATATTGCTTTTATTCTGTTTTTATTTTAATTCATATTTTTATATGCTCTGTACTGCATGGGATAATTCCCTTTTGTACTACCTCCTATACCCCACATTTAATAAAAGTAGTGGCGGACTTACACTATTGGAGTTTCCTTTTCTTTTTCCTGTTCCCCTTTTTTTGGGTTTTTCCTGGTGCCACGTGTCATTGTGGACCATTCTGGATGACATGCTAGTGTCGTTTCGGAGGACTTCGGAATATCAATTTGGGAATCCATCCCAGATCCGGAAGTGTGCTGTCTGAATCCAATCTTTGGTCTTCCCGGTGCCATCTACAGGAATTACCCTAAGCCTAACCGAGCCACTGCCGTATGGTAGGTGGGTCCAACATCGCTGGTAAGCGTATTCATTTCATATCCGTTGGAGGGTCATCATATCCGTGTGTATACATACCAGAATCTGTGCTTCCAGTGATCCTTCAATATCATAACATTCCACATGAAAGGATGTCCTATGTCACATGATATGTTTCCTTTGAGCAAGGACTTTATCACTTACATATAATATTGTGTTTAGTTTAATTGCACAATATTGGACTTTATGCGCATCATTTATTTTTTTTCCTTGTGAATTATTTAGCATTATTATTTTTTCACTTTTTTAATAGCGCTACACATTGGTTTTCACTTGTAGAAAGTGTCAACAGGTGTCTAGTTGAGTAGGATAGACAGCAGCAGTCTGAAGGGTGTCCGATACCATCTAGCCAAGATTTTTAAAGTGTCTCTCTTGAATTTTGCAAGATAAAAAAAAATACATGAGTGAAGAAAAGCCTTTTTCCATGCTGCTGGGGTAATATACGTATGTAGACAATTCAGTTCCTCATTTGGGAGTTGTTCAGAGATGTTGGAAGAGCAGAACTTATCTAAATGACTTTTTACTCATATTTATCCAGATTTTTTATTTTTTTTGTCTGCAGTCTGTGTTCTGCAGACTTTGGTTAAAGCACAGGTTCACTTTAAAGCTGCTCTCTACAGAAACACATAATTACCTTTCTTTTCACTCTCCCACCACTCTGTAGAGGCATTGAGTTTGAAGAAAGGAAACACTTTGCAAACTCAAAGTCACACTATTCATTATACAATGCTTAGCTTATCAAGTTACACTATTCATTATACAATGCTTAGCTTATCACCAAACACCAGCACTGTCACATGAGAGGAAATGGAGTGAATCACAAGTTTCTCCATATCTAGAAGTACCAAGTATTTTCTTTGCTTCTGGCTTGGTGGCTTAGTAGTGGAGTAGTGCAGGAAAGTGACTATGTGCAGCAGGACGTACAGAATAATAGTAATCTTGCATGGGCAAAATAGAGGTTTAAATAAAATGTATGCATAGATAAAACTTTTTTTTCCCTATTTTTGATGGAGTAGGGAAGGGTTAAAGCTCTTTCAGTTTATTTTTTGCTTAGATCAGAAGATTGGTGGTATTGGAATGCCCAAAATACTGGTAAGTGACATTTAAAGTGGTAAAAGGTAAAAGTTTTTTTTTTTTTATCTTAATGAATTTTCTGCATTGAGGTAAAAAAATTTTTTTATAGTAGCATACCCCCAAGCCCCACCTAAATACTCACCTGAGCATGATCTGGATTCAGGCCTGTGCATGTATTCAGCAACTCTTTTCCCCTCTTCTGGCTTGTATAGGCTTGGCTGAAAGCAGCTGGAGCCATTGGATCCTGCTGCTGTCTGTCAAAACTTGTGAGCAGAAAGTGGGGACAGGGCTGAGCCAGGCTGTGTGTCTGAAAAGACACAAACAGTCTGGCTTGGGAGCAAGCCTGCATGAGTACCCCCATACAAAGTGGCTTCCTATGAGGGCACTCACTCGGCAGGGGGAAGGAGTCAGAAGAGGATCCCAAAAGAAGACGAAGACAGAAGGAGAGAAGCGCCACCTAAGTGCAGCATTATTAAATCATTTTATTCCATAAAAGACAATTGGTAACTCACAAGATGTATGGGATGTCAGCAAATGTGGTATTAATATTGTGGTTCATCTGCTAATGGGGAAGACAATCTTCTCACTGGTGAAGAGGCAGCTGATGGGTCCAGGGACACCGGTGGGACACCGGTGGTTCCCAGCGCTTTCAGACACTCAGGATGGCTCACAGACCGCAGTGTACGCCACTTCCGGTTGGAGGGAGGAGCGCACGTTCGGAGCATGCATGCTCCTTCATCAGGCCTCATAATGAGCAGATGAACCACAATATTAACCCCACATGCGCTGACATATCATACATATTGTGAGTTACCAATTGTCTTTTATGGAATAAAATGTCTTAATAATGCTGCACTTAGATGGCGCTGCTCTCCTTCTGTCTTTGCCTTCCACAGAGTTACTTCTAGCCTGTCACGAGCTGTTATCTAAGAACACTTCAATTGTACTTGTGCCACAAATGTACCCCTCCACATGAATATGATGTGAAAGAGAGTTTTAATTACCCACTCTCTATTTATTCAGCTGATCGAGCGCGCATGATCGAATGTACTTTCTTAACCAAAAAGAAGAGGATCGGGGGTTGCTCTGTGCAAAACCATTACACAGAGCAGGTAAGTATAGCATGTTTATTATTTTAAAAAATTAAATAAGATAAATGCAAAGCTTTACAATCACTTTAAGTGTTCAAAGGGGATTTTATCAGTGTTGCACTAATGATGTCCCTGTGAGACACTTGGGCAATTTCTGTGCCCTGAGGAACTACTACAATAGCCTTGGCATATGAAGACAATCTTCTAATCTAAAATTGGAGTGCTAAATAGAAATATTTGAGTCCAAAGTAAGTTTCCTTTTCCAAATATTACTTAAGTAAAAGAGTCAACAAGTTTATTTTTTGCTGTCTCTGTCCTGTTTGTTACATTTTTCTTCACTCCCTTTCCCAAAAATAAAACAGGACATTAGAAGAAATATCTACATATGCGGGATAGGCCTTGTCCTGGCCTCACCCCCCGCACTCCCTGTGTCTATAGGTAGCTATCCAGGCAGATAACCTTTTTCTGTGCACACATAATAGACTGCTGTTTCTTGTCTGTGTCTTTATTGGCACGTTGCAGATTTTAATACAAGTGTGAATGACACATGTGATATGTAAAACTGAAAACAACAAGAATAATATAACATTACCATACAATAGTAAACATCATATAAAATAATAACTGAAATGGCTAACTCCTTTCCCTGATAGCCTGTGTAGGAGAAAGGGGAAGATTGCCTACCTCCAAAGCCATGGATGGGGGAGAGATAGCATCTAGGCTGCTGCCATGAGATTGAACATGCTAATCCCTGTGGTTGTTCCACTTCCTGACTAAAGAGGATGTGACGATTTTTACATCACTTCCTAAGTGGCTGGATGTTTTTTCTTATGAACTATATTAATGTTTGGCCAGTAGGTGGCAACGTAACAGCGTAGCGTAACAGCTAACCTAGAACAAACATAATTTATAGCTTAATAATGCAAGAACACAATATATAAATTAAATGACAAGGTGAATTCTCTTTCCTGAACCTCAGGAGAGAGAAAGGTATCCTGGAGACATAACAGACCTCTCTTAAGCCCCATACACACGGTCGGACTTTTTCATGGATTCTGTCCGATCGGACAATGTTGTTGAAAAATCAGACCGTGTGTATGCACCATCGGACAGTGTACGTCGGATTGTCCGACGGACAAAGTCTTATCTCCTGCTGGAAAGATTTGCCGACAACACGGTCCGATCACACCAAATCCGATCGTGTGTACGGTTGTCCGACCGGACAAAGTGCTACGCATGCTCAGATCACATTACAAGACCAAAGCTATTGGCTACTAGCCTCTACGTAGTCCCGTCGTAGGCAACAATCGTCACCGCGTTCAGAATGATCGGATTTTCCGACAACTTTGTCTGACCGTGTGTACGCAAAACCAACATCAGACAAAGTATGACGGACATGGTCCGACGGACCTGGTCCGCGGATTGTCCGACCGTGTGTATGGGGCTTTAGACAATTCTCACTAGGGATGGGCCCGGTGTTCGAATCGAACATCGGCCGTTCGTCCGCTCGTCGAGTTCAGAAATCTGAGGGCCGTTCGCATCAAATTCATGTGATGCGAACAGTCCACAATGCACTGCGCCAGTCACAGTGAATTGCTGGCTGATGATTGGCCAAGCATGCACTGTGACCCCGCATGTTTGGCCAATCATAGAGCCAGCGGCGAGAAGAGCAAATATAGGCCACAGGCAGGGTGCCTGTGGCCAATTATAGCTCAGGGGTTTAGTACATGCCCCACACTATATAAGGCCGCCGCGCCGGCGGCCTCGTGTAGTTTGTTCCGGCGTTGAGGGAAAGAGTATTGCTAGGCAGGGACAGTGTACTGTACACTATATGTGAATCATTTCTGTGTGGGGAAAGTGTAGGGATAGAGGAAAAATAGGCAGGTATAGTGTATTCTTCTCAGCCTTTGCGTGTGGGGAAAATGTAGGGATAGAGGAAAAATAGAGTTAGTGTGTGTGCTGTGTGAGTCTAGCACTGTATACAACCTGCACCTGTATCTGCCCTTCTGCCCTGTTGTCATTTAATCCAGCCATCTGCAACATGACATTAAAGCCGCAAGCAGTTTTAAAGGACTTCTTTTTTTCCTTTACAAATGTCATTTTGTGCAGGGACAGTTCTAAACATGGAAAACACATGCCACCTCACAGGCATACTTTAGACACCCCCCCAGGTACCATATTTAAAGTAATATTTCACTTTTCTTTTTCACTTTATGCATCATTAAAATGACTGCTCCAAAAAAATTGTCTGTTTTTAAAACTTCTTTTTGCATTGATACATGTCCCCTGGGGCAGGACCCGGGTCCCCAAACCTTTTTTATGACAATAACATGCATATTGGCCGTTATAATTAGCACTTTATATTTTGAACGTTCGCATCCATTGTAACTAATAGGGTTCTAACGTTCGTGCAAACTTTCGGTCCGTTCGCAGGTTCTGGTGCGAACCGAACCCGGGGGTGTTCGGCTCATCCCTAATTCTCACTGGAACACGTGTCCCCACTGAAATGCTTACTCTCACCCCTTAGTGATAATTCTATCATTTTGGATTTCCCATCACATTGTGTTTTAGTGCCTGTGGATGCCAGGACAAATAGAGAGTGAAACTTCCCAGAAGTTATTTAATATTTTCTATAAAGAAACAATTCCAAGTTGTGTTACAATAGTAAAAGTTTTTTTTTTTTTTTTTCATAATCAATGACAATCAATCAAAAACATAAGAGTTGAATTTTTTTCAGCTTAAAGTAAACATAGCAATTCTTCATGTTCTGACACAATAAATTAAACATCAGTTTAGACTCCATACTGTGCTTCCCATGCTAGCAGTCATAAACATTTTATTACAAATCACAGACGGTATCTTCTGTTTCTCTTATGAATTTTGATACACAAAAACAAACTTTGTAATCCTCTTAATACAGAAAAATAGCCTCTAATTCTTTTTTGTTGAAAGAATAGAGTTTTCCCAAAATATTCATTATGCCTAAAAGGACCTTATCGATAACATGCAATATTTATTTTCTGGGTTTTTTCAACAATGGTATCTATGTTAACTTAGGTTTTTCTTTGCCTTGTTACAACATTTTTTTTTATATGATACAATAGAAAGGCAACAAGCCCAATCTTTAATTCTTTACTTAAACATTTTAGGTCTCTTGCAGAAATTGTGGCATTAATAAATCCACCCTTTTTATATTACATGTATGATTTCATTTAAAAAGGTTTTTTTTTAAACCCTTGTTTAAAAAAAAAAAAAAAAAAAAACTTACCTTCACTGTGTAGTTTGTTTTGCACAATCGTCCTCTTCTGGGGTCCCCCAGAGGCATTGGTATCTCCTCCCCACAACAGGTGTCCACATTGGAGAAGTGCTCTCCTTGGTGGACACCCATGCGGGTGCGCTCCCTAGTCCTGCTTCTGCGTGTATTCACACAGAAAGCAGGACTAGTCCCCGCCCCCCAGCGTCTGCGTCATTGGATTTGATTGACAGCAGTGAGAGCCAATGGCTGTGCTGCTATCAATTTATCCAATCAAGAGCCGAGAAAACGGGCAGAGAGGAAGAGCACGTCTCCGCCGAGGGAACGAATGGGGTCTGGTGAGTAAAATGGGGAGCTGGACAGTGTCAGAAGTTTTTTCACCTTAATGCATAGGAAGCATTAAGTTGAAAAAACATGAGGATTTACAACCCCTTTAAGTATTGTCATTTAATTATTTAGGTAATTTGTATAGTTTCTCCTGTTTTTTTCTTTTATAATGACATCACCTGAGGTTAAACTTCTATAGCAGGTTCCAAGGCAAAGAGTTTGTGGGGCCACATTTTTATTTTGTTTAAATTGTAGATAGAGTACAGAAGTGTAAGAACCTCTGTAAAATGTTTCTGTCTTCCCACTGAAAAAATTGCATTAGGGTGTGCACCTCCAAGCTCAAACACACATGCGTTGATATACAGTATATACACACTCACACACACTTTTATACTGTTATGCAAACAAATATTTTAAAATGTATTAAAACATTTTTTAGTAAATATACACTTATTAATGTAAACAGACACTTTCATTTTTTTAACACATCAAAAATGCTGTGAGAACAGCCAAATAGTGAGCAGTGTGCGGTAAGGACAGCCAGTCAGTGAGCAGTGTGCCGTGAAGACAGCCAGTTACTGAGCAGTGTGCAGTGAGGACAGCCAGTCAGTGAGCAGTGTGCGGTAAGGACAGCCAGTCAGTGAGCAGTGTGCCGTGAAGACAGCCAGTTAGTGAGCAGTGTGCAGTGAGGACAGCCAGTCAGTGAGCAGTGTGCGGTGAAGACAGCCAGTCAGTGAGCAGTGTGCGGTGAGGACAGCCAGTCAGTGAGCTGTATGTAGTGGGAGGGCTGGAAGAAGTTCTGCAGTTTTTTATGTGCAGTGTAATGCCGCGTACACACGGTTGGAATTTCTGATGGAAACAGTCCCATGAGAGCTTTTCATCGGATTTTCCAACCGTGTGTATGAATTTCCAACGGACTTTGGATTGAGAACATGTTCTTAATTTTTCCGACGGAAAACCTTTCTATCGGATTTTCCGATCGTGTGTATGCAATTCCGACGCATGCTCGGAAACAATTCGACACATGCTCAGAAGCATTAAACTTCCCTTTTATAGTGCAGTCGAACGTGTTGTATGCTGTGGTGTTATTAACCGTCGGAATTTGGTGTGACCGTGTGTAGGCAAGACAGTTTGAGCGAAATTCCGTCGGAATTCCGACATGAAAACCATCAGAGCTTTTTCGGACGAGAATTTCTGACCGTGTGTACGCGGCATAAGGCTTAAAGCAGCACAGATGGAGCAGGGAGGGAATTCCTGCAGTGATAAATGTAGCCTTTCTCCTTAAGCCACTTACCACATTATTGGAAGTAGAAGACCCCCAGGCTGCCTTCTCTGCTCCACCTACTTCCCAGTTTCTGCTGCTCGATCAGCCACAGCAGTTACATGTGTGTGTGTAGGAGGGAGAGTTTGACCACACCCCTGCCCTGCCCACTATTTCCACGCCAGTTGCAAGCCTCAGCCTCAGCATGCTGTGTGCCAGGCACTAGGAAAATAAGGCAGCCGTGGTAGAAAGTCAAAGAAAGACCTTGCTGACCCAGTATCAGAGATGGTCACAGAGATGTGGATAAACCCAAGCACCCTCCTGGATTAGAGTGTGCCCAGGCACATCCAGCACACCCCCTGTGCATGCCTATGAATTTGAGTATACTTGCAAAGCATCAATCCTGGGTTGTCACCAGTAGATGATTACGAATCCAAATATTCAAAGCTATGATTGTTCTCTAACCTCCTTACCATACACAGTTAATATCCCTCTATGATATTTGATGATGCTCAGACTCCACCCACAGAGTTTGGGTGGAGGAGGAGAGTGCCAGGGCCAGCCAGAGTGAAGAATCAGGTAATTGGAAAATGCTGTTGTCAGAGGAGGGATCATGGACCAACTGGCACATCTACCAACACTCAACAGACCATGTGTGCAGGCACTCAGGCGTGTGCCGCAGTGAATACTCATTGGTGCACATCCGCAAATGGCTGCGAACATTTATACACAATGTGTGACAGACCCTGGCATCCAGTAGCCTATGTAAAGTCAGCAATCTGATCCACAAGTTGCTTGATGACCGTCAGCCCCCAGTGTGCTCCTGTGTTCTTGTTTATGCTGTTATTGGATACAGGCTTACCTTTGACCTGTCTTGTCTCCATCCCTGGCTCTGATCCTTGGCTTGTTCTACTGACTCTGCTTCTGCCTGATTGCCCATGTATGACCATTGGCTCACTCTCCTGGCTCCACTGCTGCCTGATTTCTAGTGTATGACCCTAGTTTACTCCTGACCCTGCTTGCTGCCTTATCAATGGCTAATATTCTGTGTATAATTACTGGCCTGGCTCCTGACCCTGCTCCTGGCTCTCCCTTCAGCCATGTCTCATCTGGTACATCTGAGAGACTCCTGCCCAGCAGTGCATCCTGCTCGTCCAGCTGCTATTCAGCACATCACATCACTCAACCTGTCACAGCTGGCAACCCCTGCTTCTTTGGGCATAGCACTCCCTGTCACCACCTTCAAAGGAAGCCCTATCAGCACTTCGGCCTCCAACCAGGTACGTGACAGCAATATCCACTTCTGAGCCCTGTATGTCCTGTAATACACACTCCTGAATCCTGCATCCAGAGCTATCCATAATCCTAAGTTCTGCACCTGAGCCCTGCAACCTGTGAAATATGCGTTTCTGGGTGATATACACTCCTAAACACTTTGCTTTGTGCAATATACATTCTAAAACTCTTTGTCCTGTGCTGCTGTGCAACACACACACTCCTGAATCCTGTTCTATGTACAAAACATATCTGTGAGCCCTTCACCTTTTGTGATATGCCCTGTGATATGTCTTGCACCCTGTATTATATTAACTTTGTGTAACATTATATACGCCTATTTAGGGATGGGTGAACGGTTCGGTCTGAGACGTTCGACGAACAGCCGAACAAATGGGTCATTTGACCGTTTGTTCGGACCCCTGAACTGACCACAATGCATTGCAGCGCTGAACAGTGCATTGCAAGCCCTGATCGGCTGAAACAGTGAAAGCTTCAGCCAATCAGGGCACAGAGCACTGTCAGAGTCAAGATTGGACACTGTCATCATGATGGAATGTAAGTCAAAATGACAACTTTACTGTCATTTTAGCTGCGTTATTCGTCCGCTAGCGGGGGCGGTTTTAACCCGCTGCTAGCGGCTGAAAAGGGGTTAAATCCGCCAGCAAAACGCAGCCGAACCGGCACTTTGCCGGCGGTATCGCAGCGATGACCCATTGATTTCAATGGGGAGCAGCGGTGGAGGAACGGTGAGTTCACCGCTACTTCACCGCTTCAAAGAAGCTGCTGGCAGGACTTTTTGTGATGCCCTGCCAGCGCACCGATCCAGTGTGAAAGTCTTCAGGCTTTCACACTGGGGTGCATGGAGCAGCTTTTTTCAGGCACTATACAGGCGCTATTTTTAGCGCTGTAGCGCCTGAAAAGTGCTGGCAGTGTGAAAGGGGTCTACTAAAAGAAAAGAGGTGCACACACATCAGAATTTTAGCAGAGCAACCCAAAACCAGTGATAGACTTTACTGGAATGTGTATCAGTATGTGGCTCCCATACACACCTGTGTAGCTGGCAATTGAACAGAAGTAGAAACAGAGTATGGTATGCAGTCAACAGGCAAAATAAGAAACAGAGACAAACAAAAGATCTGGACAGATGGAAAACATGCATGGGCATATACAAGCTGAAGTTAGTAAAAAGAAAAAAAGGAATGCAGGAAATTGCATGCACTTGAATAGGAAGAAAACCTATTGCTCAGAAAACATCTGAACACAGCTAAATAATGAGCTCCATTGACAGACTGGTCAGAGACTTATCTTGTAGGTGCTATATATACCAGCAAGTGATTTCCTGCAATACTTATACCTCCCAATCCTAGAAGAAAGCATGCTGTAGAAAGGAATGAGAGACTACATTCTAATAGAACCACAAATGGCAGATCTGCTTTACTGCTGATCTGAAACACAGAATAGCTCTTATTAAAAGGAAGAAAAGCTAGAAAGGGCAAAAACTTGAATGTTGATAGGGCTGAGAGTGAAATGCTGATCAGACCCATTTTCCCACCATCTACAACAATTTTTATGTTTTGTTTTTTCACTGTTTACCGATTTTTGTATTTTTTTTTTATTTTTTTATTTATGGTGTTATTTTTTTTTTTTTTTACAACTGTCCTTGCCCTGTTTTACCACCTCCCACCCGGCCTTTTATAAAATATGGTCAAACGGGGGCACTGTTACCCAGAGTGGACCTCATATGATGTCCTTCTATTTGGTCACCTTGTGCAGACAATAGGGGCCATGTAGCAGTGTGATCTGTTTCCTGCTATGTCCACCAGACACATCAGAACACAAATCGTTGTACTGAGCCGGCCCTGATACCATGTGATCGCTCACCAATCACAGGGGTCATACATATCTCCCAACTGTCCCTAATATCGAGGGACTGTCCCTGATTTGGAGCAATGTCCCTCTGTCCTCATTCCTCCTCATTTGTCCCTCATTTTGGTCTGATCTATATAGATGTATATAAAATGCACTTTTTATCTATCAAAAAGTGTTTCCCAGTGCTAAACCTTTCATCTGATTTTTAAATTGTTGCATTTGTAAATTCCAAAAGCCAATATAAAGGAATAGTAGTGGTAAAAAAAGCACTTGTGTGTTTAACAAATCTTGTTTTTTTGCACAATTCTTCTTTAAGGGGGCGTGGCAAGGGGTGTGTCCTATGCCTGTATACTTTTGCTGATAGGTGTCCCTCATTCCCATCTCAAAAAGTTGGGAGGTATGGTCATATGTCAGTTGTACACAATGGCTTTCATTCATAGCCATTTATGTGTACTATTGTGATCTCTGTGGTTGATGACAGAGTTCACATGGTACAGGGTCAAACACAATGGACCTGTACCATGCGATAGCTGAGACAAATCACAAGCATCACAGTATGCAATGGCACATGAATGGATACCATTCACAAAGTAAAATGAATGCTTATATAGTGATCTGCACTGTAATAAGCAATCATAGTGTAACAACAAAAATCCAGGTCAACTTCCCAGGGCAGTACAGTTTCACTCTGGTGACTCTGTATTGCACTGGTGACAGTATGTACATTTAAAAAAAAAAAAAACACATTTATTTAATTACTCCATTTTCAAACAAATTGTGACAAACAAAATTACAACTTCGAAAAACTCACCATGCCTTTTACTAAATACCTTGGGGTATCTACTTTCCAAAAGGGGTTATTGGGGAGTATTTGTACTGTCCTGGCATTTTAGAGCTTGAAGAAATTAGGGCATTTTCAATATACTGTATATACCATTGATTGTAGACCAGGGATGCCCATCCTTTTGAGGAGTGAGGGCCACTTTTGATAACCAGTCACGGGCCACAATAAGCAGAGCGGGCAGATGACAGGTCCATGTCCACGCTGCATATGCAGAGCAGACACAGCCAGCTCTACTCTATGGGCCCTCCAATCCCCCTAGACTAAAGGGGGTGGATCCCCTTCTATTTTTTAAGTGGATCATATTGGAGATAGGCACGTGCAAACGGCCCTCTGATGTGGCCACGCGTGGCCCTCTGATGTGGCCCGCCACCTCCTGCTCTGAGATGGCGGGTCGGCAAGTCCAGAGGGCGGGTTCCCAACCCGCCATCTCCAAGCATCAGTGTGAAGAACAGAGTTGGCGCTAGGAGAAGCAGAGCCAATGGTTCCTGTATAGCACCGACTTCTGTGAAAGGCAGAGCGATACCAAATGTACTCCGCCTGTGACAGGAGCGATGCAGAAAACATTGGCTCTGCTCTCTACTGCGGCCGCATGCTTTCTTTAGCGCTGGCTCCTGTCACACTGATTAATACTCTTTATTAATATAAGTGCCGATCCTGGCTCTGGTTTAAAAGAAAAAAAAAATCACAAAACTTCATTTTTAAGCAAACACAGCGGGCAGGGGTGGCAAGGTTGTAAGTGAAACTCATTCAAGTGACCATGTCACTTGAATTAAAGGCAGGACAACCATTTACTGTTGCCACAGATGTGTATGTTGATGGAATGATTCTACTATAGCTCTGCCTGGGTAACAAAGATATTCCACTCAAACCAATTAGAACTACAGATCTAAAGAGGATTGATGTGTATTTATTTTACTTTGTTTTTGCAATTTCAAGGAGGCCAAACAGATCAAATCTCATTAATATCTTGTGATTTCCAAAGCACACTTTGATTATACAATCCAATCATTGTGGCAGAATCACCTTTTTTCTTGTGGAAAAGGAACTAGCCAAAAATAATTTGTGTGGCCTATGTGTGTTTTGGCAGCTACTAAATAACTTAAAGCGTTTGTTATCCCAACACCTCAAATCCCTGATTAGAGATGGGCCAAACACCCACCGGTTCGGTTCGGGCCAGAACTCTCCAACATCGCAAAAGTTTAGAAACTGCAAAACGTATTAAAGTCTATGGGACCTGAACTTAAAAATCAGTCTCAAAAGTCCCCATTTTTAAAGCTTATATGCAAGTTATTGGCCAGAAAAAGGGTATGGGGTCTCGAGTACTGCCCTGAGTGAAGGCCTGAAGGGCCTGGTATGGATATTTAGGGGGAACCCCACATCATTTTTTTTTTTATTTGACCAAGGGTTCCCCTTAATATCCATACCAGACCTGAAGGGCATATTTTTGTTTTTTTATCAATGACTTTCAATGACTGTTCTCTGTATTACGGGAGCCGACAATTCATTATAGCCGCAAGTGCTTTTAAATGACTTTTTTTCCTGCAAAAATGACACTTTGTGCAGGGACAGTTCTAAGCACGGGAAACATGGGCCCATTTACAGGCATACTATACACACCCCCCAGGTACAAAATTTAAAGGAATATTACACTTTTATTGTTTCACTTTAAGCATTATTAAAATCACAAAAAAAGATTAAGGCATTCTCCCCCGGTGAGACCGGTGCGTCACGTGGTGATCTCATCCCTTTAAGTAGACAAGAAAAGAACCCCTATGATTGGGACTTTAAATAGATCACCACTCTCACCAAAGATTTAATGAAAAAATGTTTTCGAATTTTATTGGTCAATAAAATGATATATAAAAAATCACCCAGATATCCGACAGCAGGGTGCACAATTCACAATATGCATAGCAGTTTCACAACAAATAACAAAAAATTACAAATAAATAATATGACAACACTTTACAAAAAAAAAATAATGTATACAAAGGTACGATACTGATGCTCTCAAAGAGGTGTGTGACCCCCAGATGCTCGACGCGTTTCCAGTTGCCCGAATGTGGGAACCTTCGTCAGGAGCAGAGAGTGGTTATATGTGGTAGGTACCTATCGCTCTCGTAGAGTCGATGTTCGTGGACCAAATGAGTTGTGTTTCAAGAAGGAGGGAGGTGCGTCCCTCAAGTGTGGCAGCACATACGTGAATGAATCCTAATTACAGATTCCTTTACAGGGACTTATGTGTCCAAACAGCCGGGCCCTAAAGGACAGGAATAGCACATGTAAGCTATTCGCAGCTGTTCAAGGTGTACCCTTGAGATAGGGCTCGTCCCCGAGAAACAATGTCCCAGGATGGACGAAGTAAGATCCCAATAAGGGGTTACTAAAACCCTTTCCTCTATGGAGTATCTCCTATGAAGAAGCGTACGACCACTGTGTACTGTCCGCCGTATGTTCCTCTGCCCCGGGGCAGCAGAGGAAAGGGTTTTAGTAACCCCTTATTGGGATCTTACTTCGTCCATCCTGGGACATTGTTTCTCGGGGACGAGCCCTATCTCAAGGGTACACCTTGAACAGCTGCGAATAGCTTACATGTGCTATTCCCGTCCTTTAGGGCCCGGCTGTTTTGACACATAAGTCCCTGTAAAGGAATCTGTAATTAGGATTCATTCACGTATGTGCTGCCACACTTGGGGGACGCACCTCCCTCCTTCTTGAAACACAACTCAATTGGTCCACGAACATCGACTCTACGAGAGCGATAGGTACCTACCACATATAACCACTCTCTGCTCCTGACGAAGGTTCCCACATTCGGGCAACTGGAAACGCGTCGAGCATCTGGGGGTCACACACCTCTTTGAGAGCATCAGTATCGTACCTTTGTATACATTATTTTTTTTTTGTAAAGTGTTGTCATATTATTTATTTGTAATTTTTTGTTATTTGTTGTGAAACTGCTATGCATATTGTGAATTGTGCACCCTGCTGTCGGATATCTGGGTGATTTTTTATATATCATTTTATTGACCAATAAAATTCGAAAACATTTTTTCATTAAATCTTTGGTGAAAGTGGTGATCTATTTAAAGTCCCAATCATAGGGGTTCTTTTCTTGTCTTATTAAAATCACTGCTCCCGAAAAAATGGCCATTTTTAAAAGTTTTTTTTTGCATTGATACATGTCCCCTGGGGCAGAACCCAGGTCCCCAAACACTTTTTATGACAATAACTTGCATATAAGCCTTTAAAATTAGCACTTTTGATTTTGAACGTTCAAGTCCCATAGACTTTAATAGGGTTCTAAAGTTTACACGAACTTTAGGTCTGTCCGCAGGTTCTGGTGCAAACCGAACAGGGGGGTGTTCAGCTCATCCCTACTGCTTAGCAACAAAATGCATGTGAACTCAGAAACAGGCTGTGGAAAAATAGAAAATATGCTATTTTAAAAACACACATTAAGCCTAAAATGACTTTAGCATATGGAGAGGTTTCAGGACACACATCTGCAATATTCTCCCTCCTTCTATCCCTAAATTCCCAAAGATATACAACATTTTTCTTCCTAAAGGGTTTACATCTACTTTAAGCAGGGTAAGAGTATGAAGGGCGCCTCTGGATAACAGCATCTAACCAGAGAAGGTGTTCCCAATGAGACGAATATGGATCTAGATGATAAAAGTCAATAACAAGCACTAGGGCAGCACGCCAAGAGGGAAGCAACAACTCTGAGGAAAAAAAACAAGAAGGTGCCTCTAAGTGCAGAAATACCACAACTTATTTATTGCAAAGGAATTAAAAACACTTACTAGAATTCTGAAGTAAGAAGGCTCATCATATAGAAATGAAAAAGGAGGCCAGCGGTTGTAGTAGTCCTGGACTCTTGGATGACATCAGCAGAAGTTGCCCAGCATGAAACGCACGTGATGGGAAGTGATGTCTATTAGGTGTGACGCGTTTTAGAGCATCTGATATGCTCCTTCTTCATGCCGATGTTAATTTCTATACAACTCCTACACTAATCATATCCATGTTTGTTACATACAACTGGGATAATGAATCCTCTGTGTATTCTGCACATTTGTTTTAGGTGTTAACCATAAGAATGGCTGAAATGCAGAGTCAAAGGAGCTGCACTCCACAAGAGGTGACTGACTTTGCTGCAGAATAGCTCCTTGGTTGCCGCCAGACACACCAAGATGGCAGCTGGCCAGAGAAAGAACTAGTGATAATTTTCTAATAGGAAATCTCAGAAATGGGGACAGGCTGAAGGTCAGGACAGGCAGAAAGCAAGCAAGGAAATCAAATACAAAGTCGAGGTCGATAGCCAAGAAACACAAGAACACAGAATCATCAGACCCTGGGATACAGGGATATTTGAACTCAGGGACACTGGAACTTGGGGAAATTGAGTGAGACATGGATCATTGAAGATACAGGGGTCACTAAAGAGAGTGGGTTCACAGGAGTACAGAAGTGTATAGAGTCTCTGGGGGCAAAGGAAAGCAGGGAATGTTGGAACCTCTGGAACACTGAAATGCGGGAATACAGTGATTCAGTAATCCACATGGATTAGTGCCTGGGGTAAAGAATTTACTTTGTTGCTACGGTCAACAGTTTTGGTCTGAGCACAACTTAAATAGAGCAGTAGAGTACCAGGCTGGGTGAGGATTGGCTATGTAGCTACCAATCAGCAGAGTTTCAGTGATGCAGCAGTGAGGTAGGAGAAAACCATATGCTTACAAAACTACAAGTAATACATCAACCGTGCAGCTGATCTGTGATAACCTTTTCTGTAACACCCCTATGCTTTCCATATCCTAGCTAGGTACATTGTCCATATGGTTGCTGTGAGCTCTGCCCATTTATAAAAAGGGGCTGGCACATTAGAAAGCCCCCATTATCAGCCATACTAAGCCAACTGACCTAGGTTCATGGGACAGGAAATTCATTAATGGTAGCTGGTTGCCATGGCTACTAATGGCCATATTACAGTTACATTACATGAACAGGTTTGATTTGCTATGAACCCATGATCAACCCAAACCTAAAGCTCATCTCTATCCAGATATTTAAAGCATAAACGATGACCGAAATCACTTAAAACACACATGCTTAGCATGGTCAGCAGAATTGTTTGGATATTTCTAGTGCTAATTATTAATGTTTACTTGTTGTATTTTGCAATTTATCAGATTATCCAAACTGTACTAACTGTACTAACCATTCACTCTAAGCTTTAATAAGAACAGAGATCAAAAGTAATATATGGCTACTTAGAGATTCATAGAAAGATCAGAATTATAATTGCTCTGTAAAATTTTAATGCTTCCAGGAAGCTATGCTTCTCAATTATATCCTTTAATTATATAATGTTATTTTTTTAACCTTAAATTACAGTCATGTTGAATAACAAGTATATTGCCCAACTGTGTACACTCAAAACCATATGTAAAGACAGCGAATGAAACTGCTAAATTAAATATTTTTCTTATTTATATTTATATGTTTAGTGTTGCTTCTAATTTCAACAGTTTACATATATTTCATTTGCAGTGTTAATACAAGCAAATATGTGCCTGTTCTTTGAATAGCAATTAGCCAAAAAATATACTGATTAATGCAGCTTTGTAAAATTAATGTGTATAGTGTCTGCTAATTTCCATTCAAAACACTTTATGTTCATAAAATGCATACATTGTGGGTTAGTCATATTTATGCCTCTGTAATCTTGAAGAGCCCAAGATCATCAGCAAGGCATGTTGGTTAATGCAAAGCAGTGTTTTATGTCTCTAAAGTAAAACAAAAACAGCTTGCTTGCAGCACAAACTAAACGAAACAATCCACACACCTGATACAAATTATACTTCTTGGCTCACCATCCTAAAAAACTTGTCCCTTAACAAGGTTACATCCCCACCTGTTTTAAGGGTCCCAAAAGCCAGGTAACCGGCAGCAACTTAGCCGGTCTCCTTTTCCTTTTGTGGACTCTCCTGCAGATCGGTTAACCACTTCAGGACCAATGTCCCTGTAACTATGGTTTGGGGGCTCTTTTTATCCAAAGTTTCTCTGAGAATCCAAATTCGTTAGGTAGGCCAGTTGTTCCCTGAGAAGAAGGGAATTCACATAGGCAACCCATTTTTTTTTGGTAGGCACAGTAGATGCTATCCACTGGTGGGCTATAAGTTTTCTAGCCAGGTATAATAACCTAGTGATTATGATATATACACCCTTTGGATACATTTCCATATCAATTGCTCCCAGAAGGCACACCAAAAGGGTTTGAAGGTATAGGCACCTGGGCTAGATCAGAGATAAGCTGCAGTACGTCAGCCCAATAGCATTTAAGTTTTGGGCATCACCAGATCATATGAATAAAGTCACTTTGATGCACCTTACACTTTGGACACATTGGAGGCCGAGACAGGAACTACAGGAATTGATTCCAGAACCATATCCCACTGGTTTCCATCCATGTCCCCAATGTCAGTCACCCATCAAATCCTGCATTTCAGAGAAGCATGATCCTGAATGGAAGACAAGAGTGCTAAATACACCCTATATATTAGGCCCTTCCGAACATCTGCCTGGAGAACCTCCAGCAGCAGAGAAGCGGTAGATATGGTTAAATTAAGTGTCTGTCTTTGTATCTGTATGGCATGTCTAAGCTGAAGGTATTGATAAAAGCACTTATGTCAAGAGCTTGGTAGGAGGCTGAGATGCTGGGAGGGCTCCCCTTGCGGCCGAGCGCAACACAACCCTGAAGATGACACAGGGATGCGGTGCCCACAGAAGCACGGGTTGCCTGGTTGGTGAAGCTGGTTGCCAGGAACTTGGTAGGACAGGCAAAGTTACTGGAAGCAGACGTGCTTAGGAGGTCCAGGGGATGGGGACCAGTGGAATATTCAGGTAGCAGAGTCAGGAGCCAGGCCAGTGGTCACACACAGCAAGACAGTCCGAGATTAAAGAGCTACTGAGCCCTTAGCACAGGAGACAGGAATAGTCAGAGTCCATTAGCCAGGCCGGGGTAAGATGTAGGAAGCAGGCAGGAGGAAGTCAGGTGCAAGCCAAGGAATCAGAAGGAGCAGGTCAGACAAGCCGGGTTGGTACACAGGAGATCAGATAAGCAGGAGATACAAGGCACAGGAATGCAGGGAAAGTTGATAAACCAGCAATGCGCCACTGTCAGCAGTGAGTTTAAATAGGCAGTGGCGCCCCTATCATGTTGTGCGTGTGCCGTTGCGCATGTGCGTTCGTTTGATCGCGATGCCACGCATCTATCTGGTTGTGACGCTGCGCATCCTTGCCTATGCTGGTTCACCATCCTTGTAGTATTGCGCATAGGGATGCGCATATTTCCCTGACAACTTAGAAGATAACCTAAATTCTGTGAACAACTGAGCAAATTACTTTAATACATCACCAGTATAAAACTGTGGAAAAAAACATACCCCTTTTTGCCTCCATATAGAAAATCCCTGTAATTTATTTAATTCAGGGTATTTCAGATTATTCCACGGGGGGGGGGGGGGGGGGGTGAACCCTAAAGGGGTAGCTGCTGACTTTAATAAACAGCCACTCACCTATCCCACGGTCCAGCAGTATACTTACACTGCAGCTGTATTCTCCCTGTCTCCTCCCTTGGCAGCACCGGCATCTCTACTATTGGCACCCGGCTGTGACAGCTCACGGCTTCATGGGCTACGCTCCTGAAGTATTCTAGGACCTGTCCCAGAAGAAATTTGGAGGGAGAGTCCCTGCTTCTGATTGCCTAGGTGACCAGAACGGAAGTGGGAGCAGGTACCTGTCAAATTTGGGTACCTGCTCCCCCCTCCTCCCCAAAAGCTCTGATTCACAAAAAGGAACCTGAGAGGAGGCCTTAAAGTGGAAGTTCCACTTTTGGGTGGAACTCCGCTTTAAAAAAGTAGCTGGATTTTGGCTTCAATTTGTTTAGTGTATCTAAATCTGCTAGTTCATTCACCACTACCCTCCCTCCAGACTAACAATGTTGCTGTGCAAAGGTGTCTCTGTTGCTCCTTTAACACTGTTAAGCACTATATAACAGGAGATGTGTTACTGCCCATATCACCTAATAAAAAAAAGAGGGAAAAAAAGTAAAAAAAAAAAACATATTACATTACATAATACATACTTGGTTTGATTTTAATGCCACTTTAAGCTATAGGTGGTATGGTGGGACAGGTTTTCATCAACATTGTCAGTGGCATTGTATTTTAGCATTGCCAAATTTGGATATGTAATTGATTTTCAAACTTTTACCAGGGGAGGGGCGGCTCCAGACACATTTTTTGGGGGATACTGTGCAGTTTCTAGAAGTACGAGTGGAGTGTGTGCTGCCTATCATGCACCTGTGGGCGTGGCCAAAATTGGGGTTGCCAGCAAGTGCATGTTTCTTCATGGTCTATGGCAGTGGTTCACAGAACTTAACCCCTAGCACCACACAGTAAGTAAGTAATGATTATGCACAAGATGTATGTGTGAAATCTACGTGACTGATTGCTGGTCTCCCTGGTGTCATTATGGTGATTTAATAAAGGCAATTAGAACCTCTGGATGTGTGGCCTTTCCTTCGTATCTTCTATGGTTCAATACTTACTCCTCAGCCCGCCACAGTAATCAATCCCTAGAATAGCATAATAATTAACCCCCAGCATTGTACAACAATTAATCCTCAATGTTGCACAACAATTAACCCTCAAAATTATAAAACAATCAGCCCCCAACGTTGCACAATATCTAAACCCCCAATGTTGCAGAATAATTAACTTGCAGCATGTCACAACAATTAACCCTCAGCATGGAACAGTAATAAATCCCCAGCACGACACAATAATAAACCCTCAGCACAACACAATAATAAATAAACCCCCAGCACAACACAGTAACAAACCCTCAGCATGACACAGTAATAAACCCCCAGCACGATACAGTAATAAATCCCAAGCATAGCACAGTAATTAACCTCCAACACCACACATTAACCACTTTAGCTCCAGAAGGTTTTACCCCTTCATGACCAGGCCATTTTTTGCTATTGTACACTGGTCTACTTTAACTGAGAATAGTGAGGTCAAGCAATGCTGTAACCAAACAAAATTTATATCATTTTTTTCACACAAATGGAGCTTTCTTTTAGTGGTATTTGATCACCTCTGGGTTTAAATTTTTTATTATATAAATGAAAAAAGACCAACAATTTAGAAAAAATACATATCAATTTTAATTTCTGCTATAAAACATATGCCATAAAAAATACAAAAATGTAACTTCTTAATAAATTGTGGTCAATTGGTAAAGAAAAAAAATACAAAAAGTGTATACTGTATTTAATGGTTTGCATGAAAGTTATAGTGTCTACAAACTACGGGATATATACAGGAATTTGTATTTTTTTATTTTTTTTAATACCAGTAATGGCGGCGATCTGACACAAACTGATGCTGAGGGATACTGACTAACTGCCACTGACATCACCAGTGACATTATTACAGTGATCAGTGTTAATAATATGCACTGTCACTGTACAAATTACACTGGGCAGGAAGGGGTTAATATCTAGGGCAATCAAGGGGTTATATGTGTACCTAACAAGTGTTTGTGTGTGTACTGTGTGTTGCTGTTACTGGGGATCTAGTTGTTTTAATTCCCTGATTAGCAGGGGATGAGCAGACAATGAGATCCCTTGTCACTGAACACAGCTCTGTATTGTTTACATTCACAGAGCTGTGCTCAGGGAAGCTCAGAGCCAATCACTGGGTGCCAGTAGTCAATCATTGGCAGGGACCCAGTGATCAGCATGTTGCACTAACACAACATGTTTTGGAGGCGTGGCCTGAAGAAGGAGGCCACGCCTCCGAAACATATTGTGTTAGCAACTGTAATTAGCATACTAGAGGAGTCAGCACGTTCACTGTGCATCCCCTTCCTCGGGCCGTGGGTGACGTCATGCAGCGCCGGCTGGTCTGTGTGAGTGCTTTGAGTGGCGTGTGATAACAGATAGCAGGTGGCTTGTGCTTGCAGTTACCCTGTACCTCGCTGAAAGTCCCTGTGGGCCAACTGATCATTTCAGACCAGGAGAGGAGGCTTTCGTGGAGCTGTTTATGCTGGTTAACATCAAAAGTTTGTGAGTGCAACCCTCGTTTTTTACTGATTGTACTTTATAATAAACGTTAACACACTAGGGCTGGTGTGCACTCTTTCTTGCTTTGTATAATTTCAGATTCATGTCTGCCACCCAGTGGATTTGTGGGAGAGCTGCAACACCCAGAGCGGAGTAAATATATATATATATATTCAGACTGTTTTGTGTTGGAATGGACTAGTGGGGACAGTGCTAATCTTGGTTTGTTGTGTGTATTTGCCTAGCTTTGAGGGTGTTCAATCATTTCATCTGGAAGAGTGTTTTTGGTATAGGTTTCATGGGCACAATTAACACCCAAAAGACCAATTTTTCGGCACCTGTTTGACAGCAAGGCCAATTCTTGCTTTCATTAAGATTACCTCTACACAGTTATGGTGGGAAAGCGCCACCGACACCCAAAGACCAATTATTATGCACCTGTTACTTCTATCCAAAGTCAAAGTGACACAAGAATGTATCCAAAAAATCTCTAATCTTGTTCCCAGTGCACTACATTGCGGCCTCATCATTCACACTGGCTCCCCAGCTGTGGCTGAGCAAAATAAAGGCCGCTTGCTGGGGCAATGTAATTTTTTTGGGCTTTATAAATACAATTCTTGCTGCAGCAGATTCTATACATGGTATAGATCTGCCACTTTACAGGTAGAACCCCCAGGCACGACAAAGGATTCTTGAGGAGCTGAGAGCGTACGGGGCAGGTGTGGTCTTCCTTCAGGAGACACACCTGTCCCGGATGTCTAACATCAGATTAACCTCGGGTCATTTCCCATCTTGGTACTACGGCGATGCCATTATTAATAGGGCCAGGGGGGTGGCCATCGGATTCTCTAGGGATATACAGTTTCAATTGGAGAGTAGGGTGGAGGACCCAGAGGGTAGATTTTTGTTTTTAAGAGGTTCGCTTGGCGGTAATAAATATACTTTTGTAAACATATATGCCCCTAATATTAAGTCGATTAAATTTATGAAAGATATCCTGTCGAAGTTAAAAGAGTTCAGACAGGGGTATGTTATTTTGATGGGGGACCTCAACTTCTGCATGGACCCGGACCTCGATTGTACGTCCCGTGCACGTGGGGTTTGTAGGGAACAACTTAAAATGATTAAGCAGAACTTGAGGTCTAACCAGTTGGTTGACGTTTGGAGGATACAACACCCTGGAGACAGGGATTACACCTTCTATTCCCACGTGCACGGGACATACTCCCGATTGGACCATATTTTTATCGATCACGCCCTCTTAGAACGAGTCAAGGACACGAAGGTGGAGATCGTTTCCATCTCTGATCATGCCCCAGTCACAATGGTATTAGAATGCCCTGAACTACAGACCCCCTCAGCGAGCTGGAGATTGAACGAGGAACTCCTTTATGATGAAGAAATAGTGGAGCAAATTAAAAAAGAAATAAAACTTTTTTTTGAAATCAATGATAACGGGGAAGTTCTGGGGTCAACTCTATGGGATGCCCACAAATCCTATATAAGAGGGATCTTAATCACAAAGGGGGCCTGGAAAAAAAAAGAAGTTAGGATTAAAAAAGATGCCCTTGTGGAGGAAATAAAAATGGCCGAGCAGATCCATAAATCCTCCACCGCGCCAAACAGGGACCTTTACTTAAAAATTATTGCCCTTAGAGAAGATTTAAAAGACCTGACGGAACAACAAATAAAACAAACATCTGACTTAGTGGCTAGGGAGAGGTACATGTGGAGCAATAAATCCGGAAAACATTTGGCCAGAACTCTCCGTAATAAAAAATCCCGTAACTATATTGAAAAAATAAGAAACAAAAAAGGGGACATTACGTACTTATCTAGGGATATCGCCGAATCTTTCAGGGCTTACTTTGAAGATGTCTACTCAGTGGAACCGCAGGGTATTAGATCTGATAGGGCGCAGAAGGGGGAAAGATTCCTGATGGGCGCTGACCTCCCTAAACTTCTAACGGAGGTAAGCGAGGGGTTGGATAGTCCCTTTACGGAAGATGAGATTAAAAGGGCCTTGATGGGATCCCCGAAGGGCAAGAGTCCTGGACCGGACGGGTTCACTAACTTATATTATAAAACATTTCAGGAGGAACTAATTCCCAGAATCTGTTCATACTTCAATGGACTTGGACAGAGTTTCGGAATGTCGACCGAGTCCTTAACTGCGGACATCACGATGATTCTGAAGGAGGGGAAGGATGGATCAGTGTGCTCGAGTTATAGGCCAATCTCGCTTTTAAATGCCGATACTAAATTATACGCGAAGGTTTTGGCTGAGAGGATTAGGGGCCACTTGAGCACACTGGTCCATCCCGACCAGGTGGGATTCGTCCCTGGCAGAGAGGGACGGGATAATGGGATACGAGCGCTGTTATTAATTCATAAGATTAGGAGGGCAGGGTCCCCAGGTCTACTCCTGTCGATAGACGCCGAGAAAGCGTTCGACAGGGTAGACTGGGGACTCATGTTTCAAACTTTAACCCATATGGGCTTCGGACCCAAGATCATTCAAAAAATAGCGGTACTGTATGCCCACCCAACAGCTAGGATCAAGATAAATGGAATGACCTCTGTACCGTTTTATATGAAGAACGGTACTAGGCAGGGATGTCCGCTGTCTCCTCTTCTATTTATATTGACCCTAGAGCCTCTTCTCTCTACAATAAGGGGACACCCGGGAATACATGGGGTATCAGTGGAGGACGAGGAACATAAATTGGCGGCATTCGCAGATGACGTTCTGTTCTTCCTGGGAAACCCACAGATATCTATGCCCCTTCTGATGAAGGTCCTGAGGCAATATGGGGAGATATCTAATTTTAAAATTAACTCCTCTAAGACATTTGTTCTCAATGTCAACGTACCAAGGTCGGTCCAGCTGAGCCTTCAGGGGAGATTTGGGTTCCCTTGGAAGCAACAAATTAAGTACCTGGGCATAATTTTGTCCAGGTCCCTGAAGGCAATGTTTAATATTAACTATCTCCCCCTGCTAGATGACATTGCAAAAAAATGCAAAGAATTCAACAATAGGCCTTTGACGTGGTTGGGAAGGATTAATTCCGTAAAAATGATGATCCTACCACTAATTTCTTATAAATTCCAGATGCTCCCAATCCCCCTCTCGGCAAATTATCTAAGAAAGCTAAAGTCTCTAATTATGAACTTTATCTGGGGACATAGGAAGCACCGCATAGCACTTCGCACCTTAAAACAAGAAAAAAACAAGGGGGGCCTAGCAGTCCCCGATATTGAAAACTACTACCAAGCAGCTGTCCTCTCTAGAGTTCCCGAGTGGGGGGCGGTTCATAGCGACAAAAGATGGGTAAAATTAGAAAAATCACTAAGTAATTTACAATTGGGTACCCTTATATGGAACCCACCACACCACAGGTCTTTAGGAGAGAATACGCACGTCATAACCACTAACACATTGCGCATTTGGGATAGGGTCTATAAGCACTTTAATGTAGAGTACAACTCACCACTCATAGCACTTAGAAATAATGAATATTTTCAGCCAGGAAGGGTAACGGTGGGAGGGGGATGGGTTAAAAAAGAGGGCACATGCTTGAAAGATATAATGCAAAAAGGTAAGATACTATCACTCACCGAACTTTATAGCAAAGGAGATTTGTTTAAGATGGATGAATGGAGATATCTGCAGTTGTGCCACTTCCTAAACAGTCTCCCCCAACCGATTAGGGCCGCGGACGATTTGACTCGAATGGAGCGGGTGTTTACGGCCACTAAGGGGAGAAAAATGATCTCCAAAATATACAAATTATTAATAGAGGGGAGCGACTGGGGAATACCACCATTCATCCAAAATTGGGAGAGAGATTTGGGCACTAAAGTAGACGCACTTATGTTAGGTAAAATAATGAAACTAACCCACAGGTCTGCTATCGACACCAGGTCAGCTGAATTAAACTACAAAGTTATTTCACGGTGGTATATTACCCCGGCTAAGTTAAGTAAGTATCTCCCGGGTACCCCGGAGGCATGCTGGAGGGGTTGCCCCGATAAAGGGACCATGGCCCACTTATGGTGGGCTTGTAGAAAAATTAAGACATATTGGGCCAAGATTTTAGGGTACGTGAAAGAAATTACAGGAAACGAACTTGATAACGACCCGTGGGTTATTTTGATGCACGGCACTAAAGAAGGGATAAAACATTATGAGAGGTCACTGGTTCCCCATCTTTTGAATGCCGCCAAGCGAACGATAGCCAGAAATTGGGGCAATCACGATAGCCCACATATCTGGGAATGGATTGATAGGGTCGAAGATATACGCCAGATGGAGACTTTAAGGATTAGAGCTGAAGAAGGGAAGGGGGTCACGGAAAATATAAAATGGGAAGGTTGGCTTAAATTTAAAAAAACCTGGAGCTTTGCCGAAGCAGTTAGGATGCAGCTATAGCCCTTGAAGTGAGGGACATCTCGATGCAAATCGATGGAATGGCCGTGGTGCTAGGGCGACGCGGGGGGAAGGAAGTTTTTTTTTTTTTTTTTTTATTTTTTTTAAATTTTTTTTTTTTTTATTTTTTTTTTTTTTTTTTTTTTTTTTTTTTTTTTTTTTTTTAATTTTATTTTTTTTTTTTTTTTTATTTAATTTATTTTTTTTTTTTATTTTTTTTTTTTTTTTTTTTTTTTTTTAATTTTTTTTTTTTTTTTTTTTTTTTTTTTTTTTTTTTTTTTTTTTTTTTTTTTTTTTTTTTTTTTTTTTTTTTTTTTTTTTTTTTTTTTTTTTTTTTTTTTTTTTTTTTTTTTTTTTTTTTTTTTTTTTTTTTTTTTTTTTTTTTTTTTTTTTTTTTTTTTTTTTTTTTTTTTTTTTATTTTTTTTTTTTATTTTTTTTTTTTTTTTTTTTTTGTTTTTTTTTTTTTTATTTTAAAAAATTTTTTTTTTTTTTTTTTTTTTTTTTTTTTTTTTTTTTTTTAATTTTTTTTTTTTTTTTTTTTTTTTTTTTTTTTTTTTTTTTTTTTTTTTTTTTTTTTTTTTTTTTTATATTTTTTTTTTTAATTTTTTTTTTTTTTTTTTTTTTTTTTTTTTTTTTTTTTTTTTTTTTTTTTTTTTTTTTTTTTTTTTTTTTTTTTTTTTTTTTTTTTTTTTTTTTTTTTTATTTAAATTTTTTTTTTTTTTTTTTTTTTTTTTTTTTTTTTTTTTTTTTTTTTTTTTTTTTTTTTTTTTTTTTTTTTTTTTTTTTTTTTTTTTTATTTTTTTTTTTTTTTTTTTTTTTTTTTTTTTTATATTTTTTTTTTTTTTTTTTTTTTTTTTTTTTTTTTTTTTTTTTTTTTTATTTTTTCAATTTTTGGGAGGGGGGGAAGGGGATAAAATGACCACAGGGAAGGAGACGGGGGAG
Organism: Lithobates sylvaticus; assembly: GCA_028564925.1. Classification (NCBI taxonomy): domain Eukaryota; kingdom Metazoa; phylum Chordata; class Amphibia; order Anura; family Ranidae; genus Lithobates; species Lithobates sylvaticus. The sequence continues at coordinate 263,333,112 of CM053027.1, read as the reverse complement.
AGGCAGTGTTATTGTTCTTAATTGCCTCTGTTATTATTTGCGTAGGGTATGGTGTTCTCTCTTCTTCTTGACAAATCAAAGATAGCAAAGCCACAATGATGTGACGACCCATTGGGACAGTGATGAACAGATAAGTTGATTCGGGTCCCTGGTGTTAGACTGAACTGATGTGGTTAAAAAAAAAAAAAAAAAAAGAAAAAAAAAAAAAAAAAAAGAACCCCCAGGCACTATATTGGATGGATTTTTTTTACAAACTTTTTTTTTATTGATACATGTCCTCTAGGGCAGGACCCGGACCCCTATAACCATTGTATGCCCAAATGCCTTCAAAATTTTGATTTTTTACGTTCGGGTCGCATTGACTTTAATTCGGGTCCAAACTTTTGCAGTGTTCAGAAGTTCTGGTGCTAACCGAACAGGGGTCTGTTCTGCCCATCCCTACTGGGGACCCTTGAGGTGGTGTTACTTTGGATTCAGGTCCATTTCCCCCCAAGACACACAGACCCTGTATATGCCATATTAGAAATAGTGACTGATTCATACTGTTGGGATTCATAGAAGATGCTGATGTCATCAACTCCAGCCACCTGTCTGTTGTCTGTTATAATGTGTTTATTGTAAATAAGTCTAGTATGGCTTCTAAGAGTCTTTCACCCATTGTTGTTTGTGCTAATTAACTCTGCTATTGTGTGAAGGAGTTCTGTGTTGATATTTATAATAATGTGTATTGTATAGTCGGTGAGATAGGCGACGTCAAGGCTGTCCTGAAAGGTCATATCTCTGAGTCATCTCGTCTGGTTAAAGGATTAGTTAAATATCTCATGTCAATTAGGTTTCTGGTTACAGTTTGTATTGTCATCCTGTTGCATATATTTGTGTGAGATCCCACTGCTGCCACCAATTGTGACGGAACGTCCCACACTCCGCTTGAGTGCTTCCGTCAGTATATTGCTTCCTGAATGAATGAATGAATGATTTGTATAGCGCTGCAAATGCAAACTGAATTGCCTCAAGGCGCTTGGTCCGTCCTGTGTTTGTCCTGCTTCCTAAGTCCTGGAACACGAGACCAATGAATCTGGCTTTTTCAGATGTACTCCAAGTCAGGTGTTGTCTGGTGCTTGGGGGTTACTATAGCCAGATTCATTGGTCTCGTGTTCCAGGACAGAAGCAATCAAGCGGAGTGTGGGACGTTCTGTCACAGGTCCCTTATCAAATCCAGTTTGGTGACTCAGGAGACCCCTCCACTACCTGTGATCACCTCCACAGACCATAAGGAACTGCTAAATCTGGATGCCATTGCGTCCCCTCTGTTCCAGTTATCCTGGGCTTACCCTGACTACAGGCCCATAATCCGCAAATTGATTGGGGGTCCAGAGACGTCAAGTTCCAGTGTTCCTATTGTCAAAAACACTGCCTGCCCATGGCCCTCAGGGTCTCCTGCCCTCCGCTATGCCTGGAATCTGATTCGGAGGTACACTCAATAGTACCTGAGCCATATCACAATTTTCTGGACGTTTTCAGCAAACGTGGGGCTGCAACTCTTCCTACCCATCGTTCATTTGATTGTCCAATTGAACTGCTCCCAGGGGCTGAGATCCCCTTTGGACGAATCTTTCCCTTATCTGAACGGGAGTTGGATGTGCTAAAGGAATATAAGGACGAAAATCTTAAGAGGAAATTCATCCGACCATCTACTTCTCCGGCAGGGGTGGGAATCTTATTCAAAAATCAGTATCCTTTGCCCCTGGTGCCTGAGCTTTTCCAAAGACTGAGATCTACCTCTGCATTTAGCAAACTAGACCTGCGAGGGGCCTACAACTTGGTTTGTATTCATACAGGGGACGAATGGAAAACAGCTTTTCGTACCAGGTTCGGCCACTGTGAATACCTAGTGATGCCTTTTGGTCTGTGTAATGCCCATGCCACCTTCCAGCACTTCATTAACGATATCTTCAGAGACTGTTTAGATATCTTTGTAATTGTCTGCCTAGACGATAACCTTTTTTTTTCCACATCCCTGGATCTGCACTGAAAACATGTCAAGATTGTACTCTGCTGACTCCGTCAACATGGACTATATGCTAAACCAGAAAAGCATGAGTTTGAGCGGCAGAGTATCCAGTTCCTAGGTCTGGTAATTTCCACAGAGGGATTCAAGATGGACCCACAAAAGGTTACAGCTGTTCTGGACTGGTCTGCACCCTCAGACAAAAAAGGGGTGCAGCATTTTGTCAGCATTGCAAACTACCGAAGATTCATCAAGGGGCTCTCCACTATCATCTCTCCAATTACCCAGCTGACAAAACAGAACGTTCGGTTTCACTGGAATTCCAAGACTCAAGCTGCCTTTGCAACTCTAAAGGGACTTTTTACTTCTGCCCCTCATCCGGAGTCATCTGGATCCTTCTTTGCCTACTTGAGGTAGACGCATCCGAAACAGTGATAGGGGTGGTAATATTACCAGTTTAGTTTTAGAGAGATTTAGTTTAAGGAAGTGGTGCGAGAGGAGACTGAAGGAGTGAGGTGAGGAGTAGAGATAGATTTTGGTCATTTTTTTTTTTTTTTCCAAAAAAAGCGTTTATTGAAAATAGTAAGAGGGGAAACAAGATTGGAGAGTGGAATATTGGAGGCCAAGGGAATGTAATTTACTGAGAAGGAGTGGGTGGTCAACAGTATCAAAGCCAAGGCAAGGTGTACAGTATGCCAGAATTAACATTGTAACATAAACATTAGAAAATAGAAAAACAAGTATTCATCGACCAACTGGTTTTTTTTTTTTTTTAAAACAAGAATGCTTACGAGAAGCAATAATTTTTACATTGAAGAGACAGGCCATCGATATAGTGGCTGTACGTAAGGACTATTGCATTAAGAATAGACTTAAGAAAGTACTGTTAAGAATAGGGTCAGCTGCCCTGCGTCTAACAAACAGACATACGAATCAGAAACAGAAAAAAGCGAACTATAATGTCTAGAATAACCGGACATTTAAACACATAGAGGACATTCCCTGTGTCGCAAATCTTGCAAGGATGATGCGAGAGTTCCGTGGATGCGGTCGCGGACCACTGGCAACCACGGAGTTCCAACTCTTGGGAGACACACTGGAACGGTAATGGACAGGTTAAGGAGGTAGTAGGGGGGCCAAGTGAATGGGGAGAGGGAGGAAAGCGCTGTTAAGTTACAAACCCTGGGCTGAAGTTAAACTGTCAAAGTTGTCCGGGGGTGGGATCCGGTGTTATCGGTACCAGGGAAGAGCATACACAATGGGGTGGGGTAAGGGCGGGATCTTAGTGTAGCACTCGTGGGCATGGAGGTGTGGTAGACTCGGGGGACATTATGTTTTTATATTCGTCAGTAGTAGTGAAGTGATGCCAACAGGACCATACATTGTTAAATGTAGCGGGGGAATCTCTCGATTGGTGTATTAAGTTTTCTAGTTCAGCGATCTTGGAGACCCGTCGTATCCAGTCCGCAATGCTCGGTGGAGAGGACGTTTTCCACCGCGTGGGTATGCACATCTTGGCTGCGTTCAATAAATGAAGCGCAAGGGATTTATGGTAGTGCTTAAAAGATATGGTGGAATGATGGAGAAGCATTTGCTCCGGGGTGAAATCTAGGTGATAAGTCGTTATCTGAGAAGTGAGGCGATGTACTTCCTTCCAGAAGGGTTGGAGCGAAGGACATGCCCACCATATGTGTAGCATGGTGCCAACCTCTGAAGCACATCTCCAGCACTCCTGCGGTATGGCCGGGGAGATTTTGTGGAGTCTGGAAGGGGTTTTGTACAACTTTGTTAGAATTTTGAAGCTATTTTCTTGTGCGGTGACGTTTATGGACCCCTTATGGATATAAGTGTAGATACGTTCCCAATCAGATATTGAGAGGTTTAAAGATAGGTCTCTTTCCCATCTTTGTGTGGCGATGTTCGACTTTGCGTCTGTGTCAGAGAAAAGCAACGCGTAAATTTCCGAGATCATGTGACGCTGCGGTTCCGTTTTAGTACACAGCGTCTCAAACGGAGTCAATTGTCTGCTAAAGTCAGGGCGTTTGGTCGAGTCATTCAGAAAATGTCTAATTTGTAGATAAGTCCAAAGCGGAAAAGGTCGTTCAGTGTCCTGTCTGGGGATTGTGGATCGGTCAATAAAAGAGGCGTTGGCGAAGAAGTGTCTGGCTTGCATATCGGAATACGGCCAGATGTCAGCCAGAAACAAATTTGTTGTGCCAGTTGGAAAACTCGGGTTGTGTTTGACGGGCGTCATTGGGCCAGGTATCGTGGAAATGCGATGAGATTTGCTTACGTTCCTTAATGTTTTTAGGGTACAGGCAATAAGTGGATGTGTTCTGCAGGGTTGGGGAATGTCTTTCATGTCAATCCAGGGTAGGTGGTGGATCGGGGTTGGTGTAAACGTGTTTTCAATGCTCACCCAAGCTTTGGAATGAGTGTGTGCGTTCCAATCCACTATTCTCGTCAGCTGGCATGCCCAATGATATTTGTGGATATCTGGGAGACCTAACCCTCCTTTTAGTTTAGGTGTTGTGAGCCTGGCCAGGCTGAGTCTAGGGCGGTCCTTACCCCATATGAAATTAGTGCATGCCGTCCGGTAAGAGGAAAAGAAGGCTTGCGGTAATTGTATAGGGATCGTTTGTAGGACGTAGAGGATTCGGGGGAGAACGTTCATTTTAATGATGGCTGCCCTGCCGAACCATGAGAAAATGCCTGTTGACCAAGCTTTGAGATCTTTTTGGATGTGTTGGAGAATGGGGACATCGTTTTTGACGTATAGGTCAGATAAATGGGCGGGGAGGGAGATGCCTAGGTAGGTGATGGCGTCGCGGTTCCATTTGAAGGGATAGTTCTCTTGGCAGAGTGATAGTGTGTCTAGGGGCAGAGAAACGTTCAGGGCTTCCGATTTAGAAAAGTTAATTTGGAGATTCGAGAGTGTGTAAAAGGTTTGGAAGTCCTTAAGTAGATTAGGAAGGGAGGTGTGAGGGTCGGTGAGGAAAAGGAGAATGTCGTCTGCGAAGGCCGAAAGTTTATACACGTCATGTCTTATCGTCACGCCTTTGATGTCAGGGTTAGCACGGAGACGTTGGAGTAATGGTTCAAGCGTGAGGACAAATATTGAGGGGGATAGGGGGCAACCTTGGCGGGTGCCATTGGACACCGAGAAGGCATCCGACAGGTGGCCGTTCACTCGAACTTGTGCTGTCGGGGACGAATAAAGTGCCATGATGAATTGTAGCATACGGTCTCGAATCCCTAGCATTTGAAGCGCCTCTTCCATGTAGTCCCATGCCACTCTGTCGAACGCCTTCTCCGCGTCCAATGAGAGAAAAAATCCCTGTTGGGTGGAGGAGGACAACCAATGGTGGATGTTGATGGCTTTAGTAGTGTTGTCTCTTGCCTCCCTACCCGGTATAAAGCCGACTTGGTCAAGTAATACAAGGCTGGGCAAGAGAGGCAAGAGGCGGTTAGCCAGTATTTTTGCATAAATCTTGAGATCGACGTTCAAGAGGGAGATTGGTCGGTAGTTGGTAACTAGTGTGGTGTCTTTGTTCGGTTTGGGGATTACTGTGATGTGGGCCGTTAGAAGGTCTCTGGGAGGTGGGTTGTCATGGGAGAGGGAATTGAAGGCTTTCAGGAAGTGTGGTTTCAGTATGTTGGAAAACGTCTTGTAGTACGCTGTGGTTAAACCGTCCGGGCCTGGGCTTTTACCGGGTTTCATGTGCTTGAGGGCCATGTCAATTTCCAGAGGGGAGATGGGTTCATTTAGGTTAGCAGAGTCGACGTCAGATAAGGGAGGAGGGCTATATCTAGTAAGAAAATCCCTTATGAGGGTCCTACGTGAAGTGTCATCCGCGAGGGGATCAGTGGCATGTAGATTGTAAAGTCGCGTATAGTATTGAACGAATTGTCGGGCTATTTGATCGTTCACTGTCGCCTTGTGACCTTGAGAGTCCATGATATGGTGTATCGTATTTGAGGTTTTTTTGGTCCTAAGTGCTCTCGCTAGGAGTCTGCCTGCTTTGTTGCCATACTCGTAGTATGTCTTTTGGGTAAGGATATATTTCCTTCTGATTTGATGATTGAGCGCTTCTAGTAAGTCATTACGTGCTTGGAGCAGTTCGGTCAGGGTGTTAAGGGCCAGGGACCTTTTGTGTACTCGTTCTAGTTCCTATATGGTATTAGTTAGTTTAGCGATATATGCCCGTCTATCCTTGTGTCGTTTAGCCGATATGGCCATGAGTTCCCTCATGTATCGTGCTCTTGTGAGCTTCCCACACGATCATTGGAGAGATTTCGGAGGAGGAGTTTTCCCTAAAGTATAAGTCTAGACGTGTTGAGATGTTGCCCGTGGTAATAGCGTCAGTAAGAAGGGAAGGGTCCAGGCGCCAGATTCGTGATCTGGGGGGCGTCTTTGTTAAGGTTAGAGTCAAGGTGATGGGGTGGTGATCCGAGATAAACATGGGGAGAATCGTGGCCGAGGACAGAGAAGGAAGGTCAGTCTGAGAAATAAAGAGGTAGTCTAGTCTGGAGTAGCGGTCGTGGGGGGCCGAGTAAAATGTGAAGTCCTTCACATTAGGGTTAAGTGTGCGCCACGTATCATGCAGTGTTAGCTCTTGTAGGCGCGTTTTAATTGATCGAAGCGCTCGGTAAGGCATGGAGGAGGTGCCAGTTGACGTGTCGAGTGGTGGATTTAGGGGGGTGTTGAAGTCACCTCCAAGTAGGAGCATCCCCTCTTGGAAGGTGGCGAGTCGATTTAAAGTGGAGGTGAAGAAGGCGACTTGGCCTGAGTTTGGCGCGTAAATGTTAGCTAGAGTAATTGGTTTGCCATATAGGGAACCTTTTATAAATAAGAAACGGGCTTCTTTGTCGATGCAAGTGTCTGAGACCTGGAATGGGCAGTGTTTAGCGATCAGGATCGATACCCCTTTGGATTTGGCCGAGTCATTTGTGGCATGGAAAGCAGTCGGGTAACGTGTGTTCGAGAGTTTAGGTATTGAGTTTGATTTGAAATGGGTTTCTTGGAGGAATGCGATACTGGCCCTATAGCTGTGAAGGGAGGTCAAGACTTGGGATCGCTTTTCGGGAGTATTGAGTCCTCGGACGTTGAGAGATACCACCGTAGTTTCCCGGTCAATGGGTTCTTGAGTGGGAGGCCGCATTGCTGATGAGGGCGTTTAGATGTGGAACACTGACAGGAGTTGAGTGTGTATAGTTCGTGTGGTGAAATGAAAAATGTAGTGGGAGTAGGCCTGTGAAAATGCTCTACCAGCCCACGAGGTACACTAAGAAGGCTTTTGGGGTTCGAATCAGGTATTGAGGGGGGGGAAGGTAAAAATGAAGGTAAAGGTCCTTAGGACGGGGTATGCGGGTGGCTGGGGAATGAGAAATATAAACACCTTTGGGTGGGGGTGTTTGGTGTTCAGGTAAGCGGAACTTCGGAAGGTCGCTAGAACCAGCTAGCCAACCCGGGGGAGACAGGCTAGCTGTGTCCAATGAGTTCCAAAGTGGTTCAGTAACCGTGAAAATTGAAATTAGACTGAGATGCTGGTTAGGGGGTCACTGAATGGGGGTTGGTAGAGATCGGAAGAGAGTGTAGTGGGTTGTAATCTAGGTATAGCATGCCAGACGGAGAGACAGGTTATGAAATCAGAATTGAGGAGGAAAGGCGTAATGGTGGATGGATGGTGTATGTGAGGGGGTAATGAAGAGGGAGGTGGGGTAGCATCTCAGGGTAGGAGAGTCTAAGGATGGGGTCGGAGAGGGGCCATCCCGGACGGGACCCGAAGCTGTCGGTAGGTAGATGGGTTAATGCGACATTAGCGCAGGGTTAAGGGGGATCTAGGATTATCCAGGAAGCTGCGGGGACTATCCCTCACAGGGGTCTGCTTCAGTAGCAACTGCTAGACTCATGTGAGGGTGTATAATTGTGAAGGTCATATTGCATGTGAGGGGCCACAATCTGTCTGAGGGTGGGGGATCGTGGACCTAAGATGAGAAATGGAGGTCCGCAACATAAACAAACATTCAGTATAAGATCAGAAGTGCGTGTGCAGAAAAGACAATAAGGGAGTGTATGTTTACCGTTGGTGTCACTCATTTGTCTAAGTGTGGGGAAGATGAGAATAGACACCTCTGCAATACATAGTACCTCTGCGTGTGTAGGTAAAGGCATGCAACCTTATGGACTCCAGAGGGGAGGCCTGGCTCTAGTCAAGCATCACACAAGCACCAACAGAAGGGAGGACAGGTGGTACATGTGCGGTGCGTAGTTCCTCAATGCATTAATGTGGGCGTGTCGGGGGGACGATACAAGTAAAATATGGTCGGCAGGTAACCTTAGTCTAGGACTGCCTCGTCTGTTGAGGTGCCTAAGTGGGCATCAGTTACTGACTGATGTGTCAGAAATGAGGGGGCCGAAGGTTAGATATAGGTATATATTCAGTGGTCCATGAGCTACAATCCGTCCCCATATTGGAAGGGGCGGGTTTAACCCACATCTGTTTTGTATGGGGTAATCCCTTGGAAGTGAAAGAGAGGAAATAAGCGGGAGCCTGAGGCCTGTGGGTGGACAGAAACAAGCCACTGTTGTGCGAAGGCGGAGTTTGCCATGCCTCAGCTGTTCCGCCGTATCTCTACGGGGGCAAATGGGGTGACTTAGCTTTCACAGTTTCGCCTAGAGGCAGAGTAGTTGTTGCATGTGTGATGCTCAAAAAGGGTATAGTGCAGACATAACAAGAAGTAATAACAGTTTTATAAGGTGTTTGGTGATTGCACATCTAAGCATGGTAATAACAACACTTATATACTCTAGCACACCTACCGCACCCTGGCCGGGATGCAAACACCCCGCAGGCCCCCCCATTGTGGTCTTATTGAGGTGATAATGTCCACTGGACTAGCAGTGGTCCTGGGAGGGACCAAAACCGGTCCAGAGGACGATGAAGGGGGGGGGGGGTGAGAGGTCGTAACATGTGGGACCGTGTATGCAGAGTCGAGTGACTTGCTCGAGATGCCAGTCAGAGGCCGGCGGCCCTTTGCATGCACACCGATCAGTACAAGTCACTAGGTGACCAGAGCCCTTGGTCAGAGGAGGGGTCCTGCCAGTGTCTGTGAGGGGGGGAATCAGTGCTTTCCCTGGAGTGGGAGAGGCATCCCGTTGCTTAGGCCGGCCGTGCGGGGGGACCTGCGTGGCTGCCCACACCCCGGCCACCGCGCACCAGGCGCCATGCGAGCTTAGACCATGTACATTATTATATTATAACCTGAGCGTTGTGGCGACATAACCCTTTTCAATAAGGTAGCAGTGATGCTGTCTATATTGGTGGTATACATAGCGAAAGACAAAAAGGACAATAAAGGGAAACAACAAAAACAAAAAAAAAAAAAACACGCACTTCCAAACAATAGTAAGCAAAGTTCCATCTCAAAAAGTTTTGATTAAACATGAGGTGGATAGAGCCTATATAGGCCTCTGAGCAAGATAGTTGTGTTTAGGACCTGTGTGACAGTTATCTTGAGGGGATGGCACCATAGCTCACCTACTGAAGCAAATGGCACGTTAACCCGCAAAATGGCGGGCGGTCCTGGGCGGGGACGTTGGGTGTAATGTCACACTGACAGCCATGTCGGTAGCAGTAGAACTAAGGCATCAAAAATAAATAAAAGGAAAAGGACAAAAAAGGGATAAAAGAGAAAAGGGGGAAGGCTGCATTGTAGAGAGGGGCAGTTAAAGACAAACTAGCGGGGTGAGACACGAATGTGTCACACTCCGTCCGGGTCTCGGGGGAGCGGGTGGGAAATCCTGAGGTTCAGTTCTGTGGGGTAGGCCCGTAGCTTTGCCTGAGGTGATTAGCCGTGCCATTGAGAGGGGGGTGCATCAAACTTCAAGTGGGGGGGCAGAGAGGCAGTTGGAGGGGGAGAGAGAGGGGAGTGGGGGATGACAGTTACTTATCTGATCCCTCGGTGGAGTTGGGAGGTCTGGCTGGGACAATCAGTAGTCCCGGCGGGTTCTCCTGGGATGCGGAGGGGTGGTCGGGCTGGGGTCCCTGTTCCGGCTTGGAGCTTGGGGATGAGCCCGATGGTCGGATGGGGAGCGGCGTCGTCTGAGTCGGGAGTCTTGCGTCTCCATGCGGTCGTCATCTGGAGCTGGTTTTCTGGCGGCGGGTGGTCGGAACTCTGCATACCAGTCCGGTGCGTCCGTGAAAGGGATATCCAGAGTTGCGCAGAAGTGGCGGAGATCTTTGGGTACTCGGAGGAGAGCCGAACGACCTGAAGAGGAGGCTGAGAGCCCGAAGGGGAACTTCCACCTGTACGGGATGGCTTTCGCGCGTAACACTTCCAGGACCGGCCTCAATTCCCTTCGACGCTGTAGGGTGATATTGGAGAGATCTTGGAATAGTTGAATATCAGCATCGTTGTGGGAGAGCCGATCCGCCTCACGAGCTTTACGGAGGATCTCTTCTTTCAGCTGATAGTCTATGATGTGGCATATCACGTCCCTGGGTGGGTGGGATTCTTTCCCCTTCGGGCGCAAGGCGCGATGAATGCGTTCCATGCCGATCTTGGTGGTTGGGGGCCTGTTCAGCAGGGTGTTGAAGAGGTTGGAGACCTCTTGTTGCAGGTGGTCTGCATCGATCGCTTCTGGCAGTCCTCGGATGCGGAGGTTGTGGCGCCTTCCGCAGTTGTCCAAGTCCTCGACGTGGCGATTTAAGTCCCTTAGTTGTAGGGTGTGGGAGTCGAGGACTTGGCAGGACCGGCGGAGTACCGAGGCATGAGTTGCGGTAGTCATTTCCACTTCACGGACCCTGCCCGCGATAGATTGTAGGTCCACCCTCAAGTCAGAGATTGCCGCTGTGAGGGCCGCGGTGAGGGTGTCTTTAATGTCCGCTGCTATGGAGCGCCGATCATGCAGGCTCGGTGGTTGCTGCGGTGTGAGCACAATCCCGTCATCTTTAGGTGGGGCCCGGGCGATGGAACCTTGTGGCGGGTCTGAGGCCTGTGAGGAGCCTCGAGTGGGCGCCATGTTGTTTGCCTGGGTCCGGAACATTTCGGGGATGTTCTGGGTCAGTCGACCGTTAGTTCTCCTCGGTGATCGGGAGCGGGATGCAGATGAGCCGCGGGAAGAGGTTCCCATCACTTACAGAGTATATCTCAGGGTAAAGTCCTCCGTTATTGGTAAAAGTGTCTCTCCGGTGGCAGGAGCTCTCAGTATAAGCTGCCATTCTCTCCCGAGGTCAGGCCACGCCCCCATCTGTGCATGTTTTAGAGGGAAAGATTCCACGAGAGAGGGAGAGATTGAAGATATGTGCTGTTAGGCAAGGTATGTTGAGTGGGGAAGATGTACGCACAGTGGAGGCGTCCTCACGTATTGCATCAATCTTGTCTTTGAAATGATTGGCAATCTCTTGGACAGTGAGTGAGTTAGTGGGTAGAGGGGGTGGGTGACGAAGCAGAGAGTTAAAGGTTGAGAAGAGCTGATGGGGAGTGGATGACAAGGTATTAATGATAGAGACAAAGTAGGCTTGCTTGGAGGCAGGAATTGTATTTTAGGAGGGCAGATTTATATAGGGTGAAGTCCTGCTGGCATTTGACTTTACTCCACTGTTGTTCAAGAGCACGGCAATGTCTTTTGAGATTTCTGGTGTTGTCAGTTTGCCAGGGTTGTAGCGGCCGGGCCTTATTCTGTGTGTAGTCAGAGGATCAAGTGCATCCAGTGATGATGAGAGTGAACTGTTTTAGACAGAGGTGTCCAGGTCAGGACAGGACAAGGGAGAGATTATGTCACAGAGGTGGTCAGTAGCAGAATAGAGAAGAGAATGGTTAAAGTGGGGAAGGTTACTACAGGTAATCGTTTTCTGCTCAGAGGGATGAGTGGTTGGAGGCAGGGATACAGTGAAACTGATGAGGTTGTGATCAGAGAGATGAAAGGGGGTGTTGGTGAGGTTGCCAGGAGTGCAGAAATGGGAGAATACAAGGTCGAGGGTATTACCGTTGGAGTGAGTTGAAGTGTGTGTCCATTGGGTTAGTTGAAACAATGAGGTCAAGTTCAGAAGTTGAGCTGTAGTTGGGCTGTTAACATTGACAGGGATGTTGAAGTCACCAAGAATTATAGTGGGCATTTCAAAGGAGAAAAAGTAAAAAAATCACAATACTGGTCCAGGAGGCCGATAAATTCCTGCAATCCTCAGAGAAATTGGAGAAAACAGACAAATGCAGTGCATCTCGAAAGAAGATAGGGATAGAGAGGGAGGGATAGAAAGGAATTGAAAAGTGCTTTGTGGGGATAGAAGAAATCCAACTCCACCTCCTTTCTGTCTGTTGGGTCTGGGGGAGTGAGTCCAGTGGAGGCCACCATGGGAGAGGCCAGCAAAATCTTGATGCCAGGTTTCAGTTATGGTGAGTATGTTAAAGCCATGAGAGTTGAATAGGTCATGCACAGATGTGAGCTTGTTACAGATGGAGCAGGCATCCCAAAGGGCACATGAGATTGGGGGGCTGGTTTTAGAAAGCAGGGGGATAGAAATTAAGTGGACTGCGGCTGTTGCCAGAGGGGGAGGGGTGGCAGATTTATGGCTTGCAGTTAGAAAATGGAAGACCAGGATTTAGCGAAATGTCCCCTGAGCTCTAGTGAGCTTATAAAAAGACTTGGGAAACATAACGAGGACAATGTGCAATAGAGAAAAATAAATCTATTGCTTGGTCTGGGGGAGAATTAAAAAAAGAAAGTTCCCCATAGGGAAATGGCAAAAACAAAGGTGGTAGAAGTGTGAGAAAGTCTCTAGGATTCTGAACATCAAGTCAACAAGGTAAGGTTATCCCACTGGTCATTTCACTGGATCATGGCCAATCCATAGGGATCTTGGGAGGAGCAGACTTGCCTGGAATGGGGATATCTGGAGGAAGAATATTCCACTCTTGCAGAAGCTTCTTCCCCTTGTCTATGGAACGCACACTGTTAGTTTTGTTTTGGTGGTGATTAGCGGCTTGGTAGGCTGGCCCCATTTATACGTGATCTTGTGCTTATGGTGGGTCTTAGTCAGGGTCAGAAATTGCTGCCTAGTGTTGATGGCAGAAGCAGAGAGGTCTGCATATAGTGTGATTGTTGAAAATTTTTCAGACAACTTGGGATTGCTTCTGGCAGCCACCAACACTTTATTTTTAGATGAATAAAAATGTATGCGGGAAGGCATACAGTATCTCTTGGCTTAGTATGAGGAAGAAAGGGTTGCTTTGGTATACGGTATGCGTGGTCAATGAGCAGGTCATGGTCTGACGATTTTGGGAGCAGTTCTGACATTAGCTGACGTAGATAGTCAATCAAAAGGGGCTGTGTAACTATCTCAGAGATGCCACAAAATGTAATATTGAGAGATATTACAAAATGTAATATCTTCAAGATCAACTACCGTATTTATTGGCATATAACACGCACTTTTCCCCCCTTAAAATCAGGGGAAATCGTGGGTGCGTGTTATACGCCGATCCCCTGCTGATCTGTGCTGTCTGTGGAGCGCCCCCGATATATACCGAGCCGAGTGTACTGTGTACTTGGCTCCGCTCGCAGTCACACCCAGTCCCATCTCCTAGCCTTTACGTCCCACCATTGGACTGGTGTTGTGTCCATCATAGAAGCCGGGCCAAGGGGCGGGACAAGGGGCGTTACTGCGAGTGGAGCCGAGTAGACTCGGCTTGGTCTATGTCGGCGGAGAGAGGAGCCGAAGATCTCGGCGGCGGTGGCGGCGCTAAATTTAAAAAGAAACCATGCTGCAATTTTGGGAAAGGCTGCAGATGGACAGTGGATGGCTGCATTGATTTAAAATGTAAGTTTTTTTTCCTTAAACTTGCCTCCTAAACTTGGGGTGCGTGTTATACACCGGCGCGTGTTATACGCCGATAAATACGGTATTTTAGCTTGTAACTTTTTTAGTTTCCCAGTCGTGGTCTGTAAATGTGTCAATAAGATCATTGTGAACATGGCAAATGTCACAGATTTCAGCATGATATATACTTGGACAGCATTGGAGGCACTAGAGATCATGGCAGACATATTACTCTGCAGGGAATCTCTGAGGTAGAGGAGCATGTCTATAAAGTCAGCAATGGAAGCCGTGCATGTAGTGTTACTGTGGGGGTAGGGGGAGCTCTGAGGCTGTATTGGGCTTCTCATCACTCATCCTGCCTAGCCTTTTTGTTTTTTTCTGGGCTGTGGGTCGTGTCAGAATCAGGGAGCGAAGACTCACCAGGAGGCAGCTGTAGCAAGACAGTATTCAATCCATGCCCCGGAGCAGCTGTCAGGGTACTTCCGGGAGATGTAGCGTGGGCAGGTACAGCAGTGAGAGGAAAGCAGGCTCCCCCATATTGCTGGTTCTGATCCTTGGATCAGTTAATTTCTGTGACCCGGAGCGAGAATTACCACATTTAGGCATGGCAGGGTGAAGCAGTGCTGACAGAGAGATCCAGCAGATTAGCGTTGGTGGGTCCTGTCGCTGTGATCACCGATTTGGAACCCTTGGGTCTGAAGCTCTCTCACAGAGCAGCCATTTAGTTCCACAGTTGGTCATGCCCAACTGTCCGAAATCATTGGAGTGTGGCCCACTGGCCCATAGTTGTTTGCACACAGAGGTTATATAACTTGACCGCCATAACCACCAGAACATTTTGTAAATACCTGTTGATTCTGTGATTAGAACCATTGCAAGCACTTTCATAGTGTGACAATACTCTTACTTCTGCAGTGAAATAATTGCAGCATTGTCACCCTTGCTGCTCACGTAACTGCTTATATGTTGACATCTTTGATAGCCCCATCAGTAAAAAGCCTTGTCTAGCTGTGTGCACAGCCTTTGGACTGAAAGCATGTTATCTTCAGGAACTTAGTGATATTATATAAATGCTATGCTCAGTCCTTCCTATACCTCTGGCACTGTCGAGCAGTTGCATTTTTCTTGAAAATGCGTATTTATGACTCTAAAAGGAAAATAAGGGGGTGCCTATAATATATATGCAGGAAGTAAAAGTAGATGTTAGAAGAAATAGAAAATCTTTTTAGTGAAAATAAAAATAGAAAAAATGAGGTGTTCTGTTTCAATGAAAGTTGTCATTGGGCTTGTGTTGACGGAATTTTGTTTGCAACTGCTTCTATCACTTATACAAAGGAATAGAAATGCAAAAGAAGCATATAGCAGGTTGATGAAACATAGGAGGTCAAATGGAGGTCAAAAGAAGGTCAACTACAAATGTCCCTCAAATTTTTCTCAAGCCAATGTAAAATGCAAATAGCAATAATTACCAACCTCTGGACTTGACAGACATTACTATGTAGCTATGTACAGTAACTACTGTACTGTATACTTGTTCTGCATGTGTATTGAAGCCAAAGAGGCTGCACAGCAGTCAGGAAGTATACATTTATAGAATACATTTTACAGAAGCAATGGTCAGCTATAAAGGACCATATATGTCTCCCAACACAGATTTACTTTAAATGATTCTAGGCTAATTTAAAGTAGCATTCTTGCTAGCGAAGAATATTTACTTTAATCGGCTTACATATGTCTCAAAAAGTACTGCAATTACCTTTCTGAAAAAAAAAAAATGAAGCAGCCTGTCTTAAAAAAAAAAAAAAAAAAAAAAGATTAAGACGATAAGTTGCTAAGTAAATTAATTTGTATTGGTACATTGTAAACCTATAGAGACCTACCGAGCAATTAAACATACATTTAGGCATTAAACATAACAATTTTAATAAATACCCAAATTTGCCAAGAGCTGAAAATAATAGAAAAAAATGCTCCCTAGAGAATGGTCAAGTGCATAATTATGAGAAGCATAGAATAACTAATTAATGGAAAGGTCAAATAATTATGAATAGTTCAGACAGATTTTGCATGCTGTGCTTTATGAATAAGAATTACAGCAATTATAGTGTTTTTTTATGCCATATATTGGTGGGTAGATAGTGGGCTGGCATTTGCTGAACTGTTGCCTTAACAAATATAAACTTTTAATTTGTATATGTAATGTATTTTACAAGACTGTATAGCAGATTTGGCTTTTGAAATATAATAAAAATGGTTATACAGTTTTTGCAATTGAAATGTGATTGTTTCACTGTGTTTCCACAAAACAAAATCAATCTTTGGTTTCATTCATACATGCATATTAAAGGGGTAGACAAAATGATACTCGTTCATAGGAGCATAAAAAAGGCATAACAAAACATTAATAGTGGGCCACATCCTATTTAACCTCTTCCCGTCGACATGGCGCATATATGTGGCCCTATGTAATCACTTTTCTGTGCTGAGAGCGTGTGCCATCTGAAGTGTATTAGAAACTGTACACACTGTATTATATATTGTGTACACCGCCTGCACTGTATTATGTACTGTACACTGACTGCACTGTATTATATACAGTGTACACCTCCTGAAGTGTATTAGAAACTGTACACACTGTATTACAATTGTGCTCATAAGTTTACATAGAATTTATGATTTTTTGGCCATTTTTCAGAGAATATGAATGATAACAAAAAAACTTTTCTTTCACTCATGGTTAGTGTTTGGCTGAAGCCATTTATTATCAATCAACTGTGTTTACTCTTTTTAAAACATAATGACAGAAACTACCCAAATTACCTTGATCAAATGTTTACAAACTGTGGTGATTTTGGCCTAACATGCACACAAGATGACACAAAGGGTGTAAATGGCTATTTTAAAGTAACCATCCTCACCTGTGATCTGTTTGCTTGTAATTAGGGATGAGCCGAACACCCCCCCCCCCCGATTTGGTTCGCACCAGAACCTGCGAACGGACCGAAAGTTTGCACGAACGCTAGAACCCTATTAGTTACAATGGACGCAAACGTTTGCAATCTAAAGTGCTATTTATAAAGGCCAATATGCATGTTATTGTCCTAAAAAGGATTTGGGGACCCAGGTCCTGCCCCAGGGGACATGTATCAATGCAAAAAGAAGTTTTAAAAATGGAAGTTTTTTCTGGAGCAGTCATTTTAATGATGCATAAAGTGAAAAAAAAAAAAGTGAAGTATCATACCTGGGGGGTGTCTAAAGTATGCCTGTGAAGTGGCATGTGTTTCCTATGTTTAGAACTGTCCCTGCAAAAAAAGCCACTTAACCACTTAAGCCCCGAACCAATTTGCAGCCAAAGGACCAGGACCCTTTTTGCGATTCGACACTGCGTCGCTTAACTGACAATTGCGCGGTCGTGCAACATGGCTCCCAAACAAAATTGGCATCCTTTTTTTCACACAAATAGAGCTTTATTTTGGTGGTATTTGATATAAACAAAAATATAGCGACAATTTTGTTTTTTGTTTTTTACTTTTTGCTATAATAAATATCCACAAAAAATATATCAAAAAACACTTTCCCTCAGTTTAGGCCGATACGCAATTAGCGATTATTGATTGGTTTGCGCAAAAGTTATAGCATTTACAAAATAGGGGATAGTTTTATAGCATTTTTATTAACAAAAATGTTTTACTAGTAATGGCGGCGATCATCGATTTTTATTGTGACTGCGACATTATGGCGGACACATCTTTGGGACCATTTTTGGGACCATTGTCATTTATACAGCAATCAGTGCTATTTAAATGCACTGATTCCTGTGTAAATGACATGACTGAATATTAGGCAGATGCCTGTGTTGCACAAAATAAACTACACAACACCAGCAATGAGGGGGTAGATTCAGGTGTATGATGTGCAGTGTGCAGGAGGCACACTACACTGACTGAATATTAGGCAGATGCCTGTGTTGCACAAATCAACTACACAATACCAGCAATGAGGGGTTAGATTCAGGTGTATGCTGTGCAGTGTGCAGGAAAAACAATACATCCACTTTAACAGTGCTAGGTTAGGAAGCAAAGCAAAGCTGACACTGTCCCTGCCTATCCTGCTCTCTCCCTGAACACTACACTCACTGTAACAGCGCTATCTAAAGAAGTATAAAGCACAGCTGACACTGTCCCTGCCTATCCTGCTCTCTCCCTGAACACTACACTCACTGTAACAGCGCTGTCTAAAGAAGTATAAAGCACAGCTGACAATGTCCCTGCCCATCCTGCTTTCTGTGAACGCCGCACAACACTACATAAGGCCGCCGCACTGGCGGCCTTATATAGTGTGGGGCGTGTACTAAACCCCCCTGAGCTATAATTGGCCACAGGCATCCCCAATTATGCCTCTCCTCGCTGCCAGCGCTATGATTGGCCAAGCATGCAGGGTCACAGTGCATGCTTTGCCAATCATCAGCCAGCAATGCACTGCGACTGGCGCAGTGCATCATGGGCCATTCGTATCACTCGAATTTGATGCAAACGGCCCACAAAGTTCTGGTTTCGTCGAACGGACGAACGGCCGATGTTAGATTCGAGCGTGGGTTCGAATCGAACACCAGGCTCATCCCTACTTGTAATTAGTGTGTGAGTATAAAAGGTCAATGAGTTTGTGGACCCCTGAAAGACCCTTGCATCTTTCATCCAGTGCTGCACTGACGTTTCTGGATTCTAAGTCATGGGGAAAGCAAAACAATTGTCAAAAGATCTGCGGGAATAGGTAGTTGAACTGTATAAAACAGGAAAGGAATATAAAAAGATATCCAAGGAATTAAGAATGCCAATCAGCAGTGTTTAAACTCTAATCAAGAAGTGGAACATGAGAGGTTCTGTTGAAACGAAACCACGGTCAGGTAGACCAACTAAAATTGCAGCCACAACTGCCAGGAAAATAGCTTGGGATGCAAATAAAAACCCACAAACAACTTCAGGTGAAATACAGGACTCTCTGAAAACATGTAGTGTGGCTGTTTCAAGATGCACAATAGTTAGGCACTTGAAGAAAGATGGGCTGCATGGTCGAGTTTCCAGAAGAAAGCCATTACTATGCAAATGCCACAAAGTATCCCGCTTACAATACGCCAAACAGCACAAAGACAAGCCTCAACCTTCTGGCACTAAGTCATTTGGAGTGATGAGACCAAAATGTAGCTTTTTAGCCACGACCAACAAGGCCTATGATGAAAGGTACACAATTCCTACTGTGAAACACGGAGGTAGATCACTGATGTTTTGGGAGATGTGTGAGCTAGAAAGGCACAGGAGGGGGGGCGTGGCCTGGACGGCATGGTGTGAGGAGTGATGAACGGGAGCTCCGATTGCCTGATATCCGTTTATACCCATCCTGCGGTTTATTTTTGTACTAATTTACCCTCTACACGAGTGCCAGGGCACCCGAGCCTAGTGGCATAATGTCACCCCCGAAAGCAGACGAAAGAAATCGCTGCCAAACTGGCAAAGTACCGACATGCAGAGAAGGAGGCCCCTGGAGAAAATGGCGCAGAGGCCTCTTCCGCCGGAGACTCGGCAGCAGAAGACACTGCACGTGTACTAGAAGCCATTTCAGACTGCAAGATTGAAGAAATCAAAATCGATGTGTCCCTGATACACCAAGATCTACAAAAACTGAGGGACCGGGTCGCAGACATGGAAAACCGTATCAGCCACGTGGAAGACGAGCTCCCGCCATTGCAGACTGCCACTGAACACCTACAGCACCAACTTAGCATGGTGCTGATTAAACAGGACGATATGGAGAATCGCCTCAGGAGGTGCAACCTACGATTCGAAGGCCTACCCGAAGGTGTAGAAGGTCCAGACCCCCCAACCTTTCTGGAGAGAACCTCCTTACCACCACATTTGGATGGGCTGAATTCTCGACATCCTTTGTGGTGGAGCGGGCTGCCCTGAAAACCCCCTCCACAAGGCGCACCTCCACGGACATTCATAGCTAAAATGCTCAACTTCCGGGACCGGGACGCGGTCCTTCGCCTTACCAGGCTGAAAGGTAACATACCTTACCACAACACTGAGATTAAAGTATTCCCAGACTTCTCGGCTGAAGTCCAAAAGAAAAGAGCCCACTTCAATAAAGCCAAGCGCCGCCTGAGAGCATGTCACTACTCCTATGCCATGCTTTTCCCTGCAAGGCTGCGAGTCGCCGGTGAGGATAAGGCCTACTTTTTTGACACACTGGAGGCAGTATTTCAATGGTTGGATCACAGGAATGTGCCGGACTGTGCACCACCACAAGAGCGATGAAGCTATGACCAGCGACGATCGAACGGGGACCCATGGTATTGATCACCGTCACTGAGACCTACATTTGCCCTGGCTGGGTATAAGGTACTGTGTCTGCTAATATGCTCCGATACGCCGGGGTCACCCACTGCTATTACCTTGTACTGTGTGGCTGCCCTCGTTTCTTCCAAGATTCGCCCATACCCACCTCTGGAACTTGTCCCTAGATACCCTCCCCCCCTCCTTTTTTATTTTTTATTCTTCCTCTTTTCCTTTTACTCCCCGATGGCTTGCGGCAATCGGGTGCACTGGAACTTGTGTACGATACACGCTGACTTTAACCATATGACTTTGATGAAGAAGCAAGCGACCACCCGTCATGACGCCCGGAACAGGGGCAACAACGCATATATCCTTTTGCCTTCTCCTCAAATGTTCTCCTCGTGTTCTCTCCCTGGGTGTCACCCCCCTCACAGCACGCTCTGTTTTACAGAGAAGAATCGTCCCCTTAGTTACAGAAGCCTCCAAAGGGTTCAATGTTACCAATGCCATCTATACTTGTATATGTGTGGCACAAGCAAGGTTTCCCCGATTTGGCCGGTTGGCGCGCACAGCACCCAGTGGTGTTCTGATGTGTGCTCCAATCGGACATGCCGGTGCACAAGTTCACTGTTCTGAAAAGTTTTACTGTTGGTTTAATGTTCAAGTGCTATGCAATGAAGAGTAAAGTAAAATGGTATGAAGTAGAGATATTATCTGCAGACTGCTCCAGGGTCCTGCGCTCTGTTGTGGGGCTGGAGCCTGGGGGGTCTGACCATATATGTGTAGACATTTATGCCCATGCCGTCTGTACTTAAGTGCATTACATGGAATGTAAGGGGAGTCAGAGCCAAACAGAAAAGGAACGCGTCATGTCATATCTTAAAAGCCTGCACACTGACATTATGGTACTGGTGGAGACTCACCTTACAGGCCAGCTTATGATGGCAATTAAAAAACCCTGGGTGGGATGGTTGTATCAGGCCCCCTACGCCGCCAACTCCCGTGGTGTCGCGGTGTTGGTGGCCAAAACGGCAAAATTTACAATGTTGACACTTGAATCGGACCCCCAGGGTAGGTTTATTTTTATGCATGCCAAGATAAATAGGTTGGAAATACTGATTTTAGCTATATATATACCCCCCCTTTCCAATTTATGGTGCTGACGGAAGGACTATCCTTTATGGCCCAGTTCCCCACTGTACCTGCAATGTGGCTTGGGGACTTTAATAACGTTATTGACAGACAATTAGACAGACTTTCGACATCCCCCCATGGAGACCCCGCCCACTCACAAACGAGATTTGGTAAGCTGCTGACAGACCTGGCTCTAATTGATACATGGAGACACCGCCACCCTAATGACAAGGCGTTCTCCTTCTTCTCAGCGACGTATAATTCCATGTCGCGAATAGACCTGATATTGATATCTCTCTCGCTTTTGCCCCTCCTACGAGATGTAGGGTTTAACCCCCGAGTCCTCTCGGATCATGCCCCCTACTGGGTGAAACTCCGGCTGGAGTCTCCCCCAGCCACATACACCTGGAAACTCAACCCCTTCTGGTTGACGGTTGTACCAGATATTGCAGAACTTGACACAGAATGGGAATTTTTCTTTCAAACTAATAGAGGCACAGCATCATGCGAAGCAGTTTGGGACTCCTTTAAGTCCCATGCACGAATGATGCTGTCCCAACGTATATCACGATTCAGGAAAACCTCCTCCCAGGTAGTGAGACAAGCAGAACTAGCGCTAGCAGATGCAGAGAAGGATTTCTCTGCAGACCCATCCCAATGCAAAGCGGACCTACCAAAACTACAGACTAGGGTGGTGAATAGCCTACTTTTTGAAAAAGCGGACCGAAAAATATTCTACACCAAACAAAGAGTCTATGAGTGCGGAGAACGGGCGGGACGCCTACTGGCATACCTTGCTAATATGGAACACAAACCCCCAACTGTAGTCTCGTTCCATAAAGCAGAAGACACTATAGCTACAGACTCTGATGAGGTGGCTGGGGTTTTCCGCTCCTTCTTCATCTTATTATACTCCTCCACTAATGACAAATCTAGAGAAGAAATAATGGCAATGCTTTCTAACATAGACCTACCTTAGCTCTCACAATCCCAAATGGAAATGCTTGAAGCCCCCATCACCACAGATGGTATATCTGAAGCCCTCTCCAATCTTAATCCCTCAAAAGTGCCGGGCTCAGATGGACTCCCTTTGGAGTTCTACACCTCTTACGCCGAAACCATAACCCCAAGGTTATATGTGCTATTTTCCCATATGTTCAGAACGGGACTAGTACCCCCCTCGATGTGCGAAGCATAAATTGTACTAACCTAAACCAGGCAAAAACCCAGTAATCCCCGAATCCTACAGACCAATATCCCTTCTTCAATTAGATATTACAATTTTGGCCAAGATCCTGGCGCTACGACTGAATAAGGTGATCTTATCCTTGATCCACTCGGATCAGAGTGGATTCATGCCTGGTAAGAATACAGCACTTAACCTCAGGAGACTGCACATGAATCTTCAGGCCGAGCACTCCCAGATGGGATCCAGGGTGGTGGTGTCCCTTGACGCTGCTAAAGCGTTTGACTCAGTTGAATGGACATACCTCTCGGAGTGCCTGGCCAGATTCGGGTTTGAACCCAACTTTATTAAATGGATCCGTCTCCTATATCATGACCCTAGCGCCAGGATCTTGGTCA
Organism: Lithobates sylvaticus; assembly: GCA_028564925.1. Classification (NCBI taxonomy): domain Eukaryota; kingdom Metazoa; phylum Chordata; class Amphibia; order Anura; family Ranidae; genus Lithobates; species Lithobates sylvaticus. Next base: position 263,310,232 of record CM053027.1, on the reverse strand, counting down.
AGGGAAAAGTCTCTGAACCCTTCCCACTAGCTAGAGGCACACGCCAGGGATGCCCACTTTCCCCGTTACTCTACGCCCTTGCGGTGGAGCCCCTTGCATCTTCCCTACGAAATTATATAGGTATACAAGGCCTCAGGAGTGATAATTTGGTGGAAACAATTAGTCTATACACGGATGACATGCTGTTGTACTTGTCAGACGCAGGCCCGTCTCTTAACAAAGCACTAGAAGTCATACAAACATTTGGCACGTATTCAGGTCTCAAAATCAACTGGGACAAATCTCAGATTCTTCCTATAGATCTTGGGGCTCCATCTCATATACAAGCAGCCTGCCCCTTGGTCAGGGTTAGTTCCATGACATATCTGGGGATTATAGTTACCCGCTCTCCTGAAGATTATACACGACTTAACCTAGAACCACTAATCGGGATGGTAAAATCAAAAACACAAATATGGTCCAAATTGCCTCTGGGAGTGATGGGATGTGTGAATCTCATAAAGATGATCCTCCTTCCCAAGCTGTTATATATACTATGGCATGCTCCTGCCTACATACCCCTCAGAATTTTCAAAAGCATCAACGCTATCCTAAACTCATTTGTCTGGGGGAAAACACGCCATAAGTTAGCCTGGAAAGTACTCAAAAACCCCACTGACCTGGGGGGGGGGGGGGGGGTGGCCCTACCTGATATCAGTCTTTACTACCTAGCAGCACAGATGTCTCACCTATACCATCTGGACAAACAAGATAAAGAAAGGTGTCTAGAGTTGCTTTGTACCCCACATATCAGGGGACTGAACCACCCCTTCCAGGCCTATATTTAGAGAGCCCTCTGATCCCTGAACCACGAGTAACTGCAAAGGCCTAATATACACTTACAGCAAAATATGGAAAGTGACAGGAAGGAAGTTGAATCTCCCTCTCACACATTCCCACACGCCGCTATGTGATAATACGGGTCTCAAAGAACTGCAAACTATACCCGATCACAACCTATGGATTGCTGGGGGGGTGACGATCCTGTCTAACATGTATCCAGGTACCATTCTTAAGTCATTAAGTCATTCCAGCAAATGAAAGATGACTTTGGCCTACCTAACACAATGCACTTCCGATTCCTCCAGCTCCGCCATGCACTCCAGACCCAATTTCGAGACGCCCCCCCCCCCCCCCCCGAGATTAGAACGACTGGAAATCCTGGATGTAATAATGGGCCAGGAATCCCAAACACTTATCTCCACTTTCTATAACTATCTTATTCGTCCATCAGCGGTGACCATTGCGTACCGACTGAAAGACAGATGGGCTAGGGATGTAGGGGAGCTGGAGGATGATGAATGGGAGGACGCCCTAGAAACTAGTAAAAAGGTCTCCACTAGAATCTCAGACCGCCTTACTCACCTCTATATTATGCACAGATCCTATCTGACCCCTATCCGACTAATAAAATATAGACCAGACTACAACCCCTTATGCCCTAGATGTGACAGTACATCTAGTACTTTTTTCCACCTACTGTGGTCATGCCCAATAATACAAGACTACTGGACTCATATTGTGCGATTTATTCACAATAAGATGGGATCTCCTCAGACCCTCTGCCCCAAGCAATGCTTGCTGGGTATATTCCCAGATCCGGACTCAGACAAATATCATAAGATATTTTTACAAGAATCTCTCTTTCTGGCAGGGCTACTCATAGCAAGAAAGTGGTTGAGAGCTTCACCCCCAACTGTTCAGGAATGGATAGTTGCGGTCAATAATGTCCTGCCCTTTAAGAAGGAAATTTATGCACATAGAGGGTGTCCTGCCAAATACGGGAAAATATGAGACGCATGGTTGGAAAATGCTGACACCTGCAACAAGATCCCAGATTGATCTAACACTAATATTGGATGGATGATATTGGGTAGACAACCACTCGCAGGATATATATGGCCCAATATATGACTCCCTTGGAACTACCCGTCGAGCCTCTAGACATATATGCATATGATAACCCTACGTGTAATGCAAACTTGAATGTGTACACAATACTGTATTCAATGTCTGTTCTAAAATGTGATGTTATCAAACCTCTGACTTGTACCAACGTTGTTATTAATACTTACCTGTACTTGTTTTGCTCTTCCAATAAAGTAAAAAAAAATAAAAAATAAAAAGAAAGGCACATGAAATTTGGTCAAAATTGATGGCAAGATGAAAGCAGTATGTTATCAAAAAATACTGGAGGAACATTTGCATTCATCTGCCAGGAAGCTGTGCATGGGACGTACTTGGACATTCCAACATGACAATGATCCAAAACACAAGGGCAAGTCGACCTGTCATTGGCTAAAGCAGAATAAAGTGAAGTTTCTGGAGTGGCCATCTCAGTCTCCTGAATTCAATATCATTGAGCCACTCTGGGAGATCTCAAACGTGCAGTTCATGCAAGACAGCCCAAGAATTAACATGAACTGGAGGCTTTTTGCCAAGAGGAATGGGCAGTTTTATCATCTGAGAATATAAAGAGCCTCATCCACAAATGCCACAAAAGACTTCAAGCTGTCATTGATGTTAAAGGGGGCAATACAGAGAGAGAACGAGGAGGACGACATTATCCTGGATGATAAGCAGGAGCCAGGCTACCACACCGCTTCCAGTTTAGTGCAAATGGGGGCCTTCATGCTCCAGTGTTTTAACAGGGACCCCCTTATAAAAAGCATAAAGGTCAAGGACCTGTACTGGGTGGCAACGTACTTAGACCCCGGTACAAACACAAAATGGTGAAAATGTTACCACCATCACAGAGGGCTGTCAGAATGGAGCACTTACAGGCCTTAAGCAAATAAATACTAGAGTATAAATAGTGCGCAATATCAACCTTAGTCTATTTAGATCAGCAGGTGAGGTTAAAAGACAAATGTCATGGTATAATAAAATATATAAGTGCTTGCGTGACAATCCCAGGTGCACAAAAATATATATATAAACTTCAAGTTACAATGAGGTTGTAACCAGTTTAATAAATAAATAAATACACAATGTGTTAAAAATAAATACAATGTGTTTTAAATAAATAAAGTGCTTCAAAATGTGAGTAAAAACAAGTATGTGTTATAATGTGTCAAAGAAAAGAAAATATCCAGTTTATGCCAGTGATGCATATGGGGATATATAAATTCCAAAAGCCAATACAGGCTTGACCTGATGGATTAGCTAATTAATTGATGAATTAATGGGTAAACGGCCGCCAGTTAAATATTATATTAATCCCATAGGTGATAGCAGTCCATTAAATGAGTTAGATAATTAATGAAATAACTCTTCACATCCACTAATGATATCCGGGACACAATTAGAAATGCTAGCGAAAAAAAAAAAAAAAAAAAAGAGAGAAAAAAAGAAACTTCCCTTTATGCTGGGAATGTAGGGCTTTTTTCCTTTTGGTTCCTCCTGATATCTTGCTCCGGTATGATATAAAAGAGAAAAAGACACAAACAAAAAAACCATTGCGCATCGCTCTATTCAACCATCAAACAAAGAAGATCTTTTAGGTGGTTGCCTACAGCTATACAACTCACATGTACCCAGTAGGTGTTTGTGCGTTCAAACCCTGCTAATGGTCAGGCTCAGATAGGGGGCTGTCAGCCCTTTCCTCCTCACTGTGCTGTGCTGTGCTTAGCACTGTCACTTGGGCTCCTCCTCCCAGCATATCATTTGGTCATCTTATCTATTTTATTTGGTTTTCTAAAACATTTTTAATATTTTTATTCTCCTATCAGCGCTTTAGTACTCACTTTGCACTTACAGGCCTTGCTTAGAGAAATGCTGCATTCTGCTTTTGCGTGCGCTGGCAGAGGAATTCCCACTCCCAGAGAAAGAGTTGCGGGTACCAATCCAACAGTGCCTGCAAGAAGAGGGCGGTTTGAAGATGTGATGGTCACTTCTGATATGAGATCATTCTTTCAGGCGACCCGTCGACAGGTGTCATCCGAATCCAGCATCAGGGACCGACAGGTGTCTGACTACATCGGGTTAACGGCCGATGTGGACGCTCTGAGAAGTGATGAACCCCTGGACTACTGGGTGGGCAGGCTTGACCTCTGGCCAGAGCTTGAACAATTTGCAATAGAACTGTTGGCTTGCCCCTCGTCCAGTGTCCTCTCCGAAAGGACGTTCAGCGCAGCAGGGGGGATCGTGACCGATAAGCGCACTCGCATAGCTCAGGACAGTGTTGACTACCTCACATTTATAAAAATGAATGAGGCATGGATCTCGGAGGAATTCAACACATGTGACCAGTAGACCATGTATATGCATAACTCTATAAACGATTTATATAATCTAGCACAAGGACCTTTTTTCTACCTTTGGCTCACTTGTACAAAAAAAGCACACCGTACTATATGCCCATACACTCCTGTTTGAAGAGGTTGAGCAGTGTCATATTTTTGGGTCCTGCAGTGAGTTGCTGGTGTCAGTGCTCTCTATCTCGGTGCTGGTGTCAGTTCTCTTTATCTCGGTGCTGGTGTCAGTGCTCTCTATCGCGGTGCTGGTGTCAGTGAGGGAGATAGCAGCGGAGAAGCCAATCAGCAGGCAGTGCCAGCACTATGTCTGAGGAATGGATCAGCACTAGACTGGCACCTCTGGACCACCGCAGTGGAGCCCTGCATAGGTGGGGGTAAAGGTCGGGCAGAGGGAGGGGTCAGGGGCATAAGCACAGGTTGGCACACTGGGACACTGGCACAGGACTGCGCTGCCCTGACTGTGGCACTGATCAATCATCTCCTGCACCCCCTTCATAGCCTGGCCTGACCTTGCCTCTCCTCCATGGCCTTGAATTGACAAAATTTCACAGATAAAAAAAGAATGCTTGTCGTTGTCGATCCCAGATTCACTTAATACTTGTGGTATGTCAGTGTCCATGTTGTGGGACTATGTGTGCACAGCTAGTAAGTATTTTGTGGCTGAAAATATGACCTGGAGGTTTTTAAGGTTCGCCTGCCATTAAAGTCAATGGGGCCCGTGAAAATTTGGGCACGTTCGCGGATCGCGTTCGCGAAACGTCCCGTCGGAAGTTTGTCCATCACTATACCTGGACAGGACAAACCATGGCTTTCACCACAGACAACCAGTCCACGGCCAATATTATTAACCACATACCCACTGGGCAGTTAAACCCCCTTCCTAACCAGACCAATTTTCAGCTTTCGGTGCTCTCACACTTTGAATGACAATTACTCCGTCATGCAACACTGTACCCAAATAAATTTTGTGTCCTTTTTTCACACAAATAGAGCTTTCTTTTGGTGGTATTTAATCACCGCTGGGTTTTTTATTTTTTGCGCTATAAATCAAAAAATACAGAAAATTTGGTAAAAAAAATAAATAAAATTCTTTGTTTCTATTAAAAATTATTGCAGAGTATTGGCAGAGTACTGGCAGAGTATTGGCGAGTATTGGCGAGTATTGGCAAGTATTGGCAGAGTATTGGCGAGTATTGGCGAGTATTGGCAGAGTATTACAGTGTTGCACAGTGGTGGCAGAGCATTGCACAGTGGTGGCAGAGCATTGCACAGTGGTGGCAGAGCATTGCACAGTGGTTGCAGAGCATTGCACAGTGGTTGCAGAGTATTGCACAGTGGTTGCAGAGCGTTGCACAGTGGTGGCAGAGCATTGCACAGTGGTGGCAGAGCATTGCACAGTGGTTGCAGAGCATTGCACAGTGGTGGCAGAGTATTGCACAGTGGTGGCAGAGCATTGCACAGTGGTTGCAGAGTATTGCACAGTGGTGGCAGAGCATTGCACAGTGGTGGCAGAGCATTGCAGTGGTGGCAGAGCATTGCACAGTGGTGGCAGAGCATTGCACAGTGGTGGCAGAGCATTTCACAGTGGTGGCAGAGCATTGCACAGTGATTGCAGAGCATTGCACAGTGGTGGCAGAGCATTGCACAGTGATTGCAGAGCATTGCACAGTGGTGGCAGAGCATTGCACAGTGATTGCAGAGCATTGCACAGTGGTGGCAGAGTATTGCACAGCAGTGGCATTGTATTGGCCAGCGCTGTGGGCACTACACATCCAGCCCACAGCGCTGGTCCCGTCTCCCCCCCTCTCCGCTTCTCCCCTCTCTGTACCGATCGGTACAGAGAGGGGAGGGAGGAACCGGCGTCATGACATGACGCCGGTTTGTGTACATGTGATCGCTCCGTCATTTGACGGAGCGATCACGTGGTAAACGGCCGCTATCAGCGGCTGTTTACCGTGATCACGGATGTTCCCGAGTGCGCGCCCCAGGGGGCGCGCGGGAGCATGTTTCTGGGAGGACGTCCATAGGACGTCCACTTAGAACAAGCCGACCGCGCTGTGGCCGTCTTTCGGCTATAGCGCGGTCGGCATGTGGTTAATAAAGGCAGATCCAAGTCGCTCTTGGTTATGTCCTTCCTATGCAGGCTGGTACAACTATCTCTACAGCACCAGTTTAATGTCCACTGTACATTCATTCCAGGCAAGTGCAACCTCGCAGCAGACTCAATGTCCTGCTTTAATTACACTTCCTTTTTTCCAGCAGATTCTCGGAGCCGATCCAGTATCGGCCATTATCCCTGCTTGGTCTCAGCTGACTCTGGACTAGAACAGCATCTGCACGGAGCGACCCAACTCATCAACCAGTCTCTGTCCCCGAACACACTCAAAGCCTACCATACAGCTGGGAACGTATTCAACAAATTCCTAGCATCCTTCTCCACGAAAACAACAGACGCCAAGCACATACTGGCTTTTATCTCATATTGACATAATCAGTTCACCCTATCCCATAACACTATCTGACTATACTTAACCGGCATCCAACACTTTCTGGCTTTACGAGATCCCGCAAAACCATCTTTATTCACATCCCATGCGATCCGAGCCATCCTACACGGCATCCAGAAACGCCAACCTATAATCAATGCCAAACGTCTGCCTATAACAAGTGCCATCTTCAGGGATATGTCTACTATCCTTGCTAGTTCTCCATTTGGTCTTCTCCCCAGCCTGGTCATACAAGTGTCCATCTACCTAGCCTACTACGTGTTCTTGCGGCCTAGCGAGATTACCTGCAGCAACCCCGCTGGCCAAGTTCTGCATAGACGTCACCTGGCTCGCTACCAAGACCATTTTATCCTCCACCTTGCAGTATCTAAAACCCAGCAATCAGGCTCCGGGGTAGACGTCCACCTCTATAAAACAAACAATGTCTGGTGTCCAGTTACCGTACTTGATCGCCTACTGTCACTCCTACCTGAACAGTGAAACTCTAGTCCCCTACTACCTTTTCTGATCAAACCCTTGATTGCCTGCCAGTTCGTCAAACACATAAGGATTCTTCTTCGCAACCTACGCCTTAACCCCAGCCAGTACTCCAGTCACTCTTTCCATATTGGAGAAGCCTCAGCCGCATCCCGCCATGGGGTCCCATATCATGTCATTAAGAGACTAGGCAGGTAGAAGTCTGCCTGCTTCGCCCGGTACATCCCCAATCCTCAGGTGGAGATGGCACAGGCATTCACCAAACTTGCTCAATGAATAAAACTAATAAAAACTACACCCCTACCTGAATGTTTTTTCCCCCTTATTTTGGTATACCGTCCATCAGACCAGGGCACACTTAACCACTTCAGCCCCGGACCAATTGGCAGCCAAAGGACCAGGCCAGTTTTTGCGATTCGTCACTGCGTCGCTTTAACTGACAATTGCGCGGTTGTGCGACGTGGCTCCAAAACAAAATTTGCGTCCTTTTTTTCCCACAAATAGAGCTTTCTTTTGGTGGTATTTGATCGCCTCTGCGGTTTTTATTTTTTGCGCTATAAACAAAAATAGAGCGACGATTTTGAAAAAAAAAGCAATATTTTTTTGCTTTTTGCTATAATAAATATCCCCAAAAAAATATATAAAAAAACATTTTTTTTTCCTCAGTTTAGGCCGATACGCATTCTTCTACATATTTTTTTGGTAAAAAAAATTGGAATTAGTGATTATTGATTGGTTTGCGCAAAAGTTATATCGTTTACAAAATAGGGGACAGTTTTATAGCATTTTTATAAATTTTTTTTTTTTTTACTAGTAATGGCGGCGATCAGCGATTTTTATTGTGACTGCGACATTATGGTGGACACATCGGACATTTTTGACACATTTTTGGGACCGTTGTCATTTATACAGCAATCAATGCTATTTCAATGCATTGATTCCTGTATTAATGACACATGCAGTGAAAGAGTTAACCACTAGGGGGAGGGGAGGGGTTATGGGCTGTGACGTGTGTGTGTTTTTTTACATTAGGGGGCAGGGCTGACGTCTGACATCATTGATCGGCTTTCCCGATGACAGGGAACAGCCGATCAATGACAGGCGGAGTAGGAAGCGCGGGGAGAGGTTTGTTTACACAGACCTCTCCCCGTTCTTCAGCTCTGTGACCCGATCGCGGGACACCAGCGGCGATCGGGTCCGCTGGTCCCGCCGCGGCTGGGGTCACGGAGCTCCCAACCGGGTCGCGAGCGCGCCGCTGGCGGGTCACGAGCGCGCCGCTGCCGGCGCGCGCGCGACCCACGGCCAGGCAATTAAAGGGCCACGTACCTGTACGTGGTTTTGCCTGGCCGTGCCATTCTGCTGACGTATATATGCAGTGGGAGGTCGGGAAGCGGTTAAGGTCCATTTCATGTTGTAAGTATTATGGTAAGTCTATGTTGTCCATATACATATCGGCCATAGGGCTTCAACCATAAGTAAGAAGGCCAGTATGGTGGCCTGAATTTATGGGAGGAGCCCGGGGGGGTATTTAACCAGCCTGCTCGCCTGTGGTCTTTGTTGGTTTCCTGTGCGCGATACCCACCCTCCCATCCCCTTTTCAGGGCATTTCTCAAATTAATTTCTCTTCACAAAATATTAATTTCTAATCTTGGGTATGCCCCCTTATTTTGGTGTACTGTCCATCAGACCAGGGCACACGTCAGGTCCATTTCATGGTGTAAGTCTTATGGTAAGTCTATGTTGTCCATATCCGTATCGACCATAGGGCTTCCACCATAAATATAGATATAAATATTTATATATATATATATATATATATATATATATATATATATATATATATATATATACACACACTAGACTGTGTGTGTATATATATATATATATATATATATATATATATATATATATACATACATACAGTATCTCACAAAAGTGAGTACACCCCTCACATTTTTGTAAACATTGTATTATATCTTTTCATGTGACAACAAATTACACTTTGCTACAATGTAAAGTAGTGAGTGTACAGCTCGTATAACAGTGTAAATTTGCTGTCCCCTCAAATTAACTCAACACACAGCCATTCATGTCTAAAGCTCTGGCAACAAAAGTGAGTACACCCCTAAGTGAAAATGTCAGAATTGGGCCCAAAGTGTCAATATTTTGTGTGGCCACCATTATTTTCCAGCACTGCCTTAACCCTCTTGGGCATAGAGTTCACCAGAGCTTCACAGGTTGCCACTGGAGTCCTCTTCCACTCCTCCATGATGACATCACGGAGCTGGTGGACGTTGGAGACCTTGCGCTCCTCCACCTTCCGTTTGAGAATGCCCCACAGATGCTCAATAGGGTTTAGGTCTGGAGACAGGTTTGGCTAGTCCATCACCTTTACCCTCAGCTTTTTTTTAACAAATCAGCAGTCATCTTGGAGGTGTGTTTGGGGTCGTTATCATGTTGGAATACTGCCCTGCGGCCCAGTCTCTGAAGGGGGGGGGTCATGCTCTGCTTCGGTAGGTCACAATATATGTTGGCATTCATGGTTCCCTCAATGAACTGTATTTTCCCAGTGCCGGCAGCACACATGCATCCCCAGACCATAACACTCCCACCACAATGCTTGACTATAGGCAAGACACACTTGTCTTTGTACTCCTCACCTGGTTGCTGCCACACATGCTTGACACTATCTGAACCAAATAAGTTTATCTTGGTCTCATCAGACCACAGGACTTCCAGTAATCCATGTCCCTAGTCTGCTTGTCTTCAGCAAATTGTTTGCAGGCTTTCTTGTGCATCATAGAAGAGGCTTCCTTCTGGGACGACAGCCATGTAGACCAGTTTAATGCAGTCTGCGGCATATGGTCTGAGCACTGAAAGGCTGACTCCACCCCTTCAACCTCTGCAGCAATGCTGGCAGCACTCATTCGTCTATTTTCCAAAGACAACCTCTGCATATGACGCTGAGCATGTGCACTCAACTTCTTTGGTCGACCATCTTGAGGCTGTTCTGAGAGCAACCTGTCCTGTTAAACTGCTGCATGGTCTTGGCTACCAAAGCTCAGTTTTAGGGTCTTGGCAATCTTCTTATAGCCTATGCCATCTTTATGTAGGGCAACAATTCTTTTTTTCAGATCCTCAGAGAGTTACAGTGGTGTGAAAAAGTGTTTGCCCCCTTCCTCATTTCCTGTTCCTTTGCATGTTTGTCACACTTAAGTGTTTCGGAACATCAAACCAATTTAAACAATAGTCAAGGACAACACAAGTAAACACAAAATGCAATTTGTAAATGAAGGTGTTTATTATTAAAGGTGAAAAAAAATCCAAACCATCATGGCCCTGTGTGAAAAAGTGATTGCCCCCCTTGTTAAAACATACTATAACTGTGGTTGTCCACACCTGAGTTCAATTTCTCTAGCCACACCCAGGCCTGATTATTGCCACACCTGTTCACAATCAAGGCATCACTTAAATAGGAGCTGCTTGACACAGTAAGGTCCACCAGAAGATCCTTAAAAGCTACACATCATGCCGAGACCCAAAGAAATTCAGGAACAATTGAGAAAGAAAGTAATTGAGATCTATCAGTCTGGAAAGGGTTATAAAGCCATTTCCAAAGCTTTGGGAATCCAGCGAACCACAGTGAGAGCCATTATCCACAAATGGCGAAGACATGGAACAGTGGTGAACCTTCCCAGGAGTGGCCGGCCGCCCAAAATTACCCCAAGAGCGCAGCGACGACTCATCCAAGAGGTCACAAAAGACCCCACAACAACGTCCAAGGAACTGCAGGCCTCACTTGCCTCAGTTAAGGTCAGCGTTCATGCCTCCACCATCAGGAAAAGACTGGGCAAAAATGGCCTGCATGGCAGAGTTCCAAGGAGAAAACCACTGCTGAGCAAAAAGAACATCAAAGCTCGTCTCAATTTCTCCACAACACATCTTGATGATCCCCAAGAATTTTGGGACAACATTCTGTGGACCGATGAGACAAAAGTGGAACTCTTTGGAAGGTGTGTGTCCAAGTATATCTGGCGTAGAAGGAACACTGCATTTCAGAAAAAGAACATTATACCAACAGTAAAATATGGTGGTGGTAGTGTGATGGTCTGGGGCTGTTTTGCTGCTTCAGGACCTGGAAGACTTGCCGTGATAAAAGGAACTATGAATTCTGCTGTCTACCAAGAGATCCTGAAGGAGAATGTCCGACCATCTGTTTGTGTACTCAAGCTGAAACGAACTTGGGTTCTGCAGCAGGACAATGATCCTAAACACACCAGCAAGTCCACCACCGAATGGCTGAAGAAAAACAAAATGAAGACTTTGGAGTGGCCTAGCCAAAGTCCTGACCTGAATCCTATTGAGATGTTGTGGTATGACCTTAAAAAGGCCGTTCATGCTCGAAAACCCTCTAATGTAACTGAATTAGGACAATTCTGCAAAGATGAGTGGGCCAAAATTTCTCCAGGACGCTGTAAAAGCCTCATTGCACGTTATCGCAAACGCTTGGTTGCAGTTGTTGCTGCTAAGGGTGGCCCAACCAGTTATTAGGTTTAGGGGGCAATCACTTTTTCACACAGGGCCATGATGGTTTGGATTTTTTTTCACCTTTAATAATAAACACCTTAATTTACAAATTGCATTTTGTGTTTACTTGTGTTGTCCTTGACTATTGTTTAAATTGGTTTGATGTTCCGAAACACTTAAGTGTGACAAACATGCAAAGGAACAGGAAATGAGGAAGGGGGCAAACACTTTTTCACACCACTGTATTTGCCGTGAGGTGCCATGTTGAACTTCCAGTGACCAGTATGAGAGAGTGAGAGCGATAACACCAAATTTAACACACCTGCTCTCCATTTACACCTGGAGACCTTGTAACACTAACGAGTCACATGACACCGGGGAGGATAAATAGACCCAATTTTGACATTTTCACTTAGGGGTGTACTCACTTTTGTTGCCAGCGGTTTCAACATTAAAGGCTGTGTGTTGAGTTATTTTTAGGGGACAGCAAATTTACACTGTTACACAAGATGTACACTCACTACTTTACATTGTAGCAAAGTGTAATTTCTTCAGTGTTGTCACAAGAAAAGATATAATAAAATATTTACAAAAATGTGAGGGGTGTACTCACTTTTGTGAGATACAGTATATATATATATACATACATATACACATATATCCTCCTAGATCAGATGTGGCATCCCTGATAGAAAAAAATATGGTTCCTTTCCTCTTATACTATTTTTTGGAGTCTTGGAGTTCCTCCCCATAAGTAAATAAATACACATACAGTTATGTATACATATTTTTAACCACTTGCCTACTAGTCACTTTTACCCCCTTCCTGACCAGGCTGATTTTCAGCTTTCAGTTCTGACGCACTTTGAATGACAATTGTACGTTCATGCAACACTGTACCCAAATTAAATTCTTATTTTTTTTAGCCAAATAGAGCTTTGTTTTGGTGGTATTTAATCACCACTGGGTTTTTTTATTTTATTTTTCTAAACAAGCAAAAAAAATAGTTTTCTTTGTTTCTGTTATAAAATTTTGCAAATACGTACTTTTTCTTCTTCATTGATGTGCACTGATGGGCACTGACGAGGAGGCAATGATAAAGTGGCACTGATGGGCACTGATACAATGCATTGAAAAGGTGTTCATACCCTCTTGAAATTTTACACATTTTGTCATGATACAACCAAAAACGTAAATATATTTTATTGGGATTTTTATGTGATAGACCAACACAAAGTGGCACATAATTGTGAAGTGGAAGGAAAATGATAAATGGTTTTCAATTTTTTTTTACAAAAAAATATCTGAAAAATGTGGCGTGCATTTGTATTCAGCCCCCTTTACTCTGATACCCCTAACTAAAATCTAGTGGAACCAATTGCCTTCAGAAAAGTAAATAGAGTTTACCTGTGTATAATTAAATCTCCATATAAATACATCTGTTCTGTGAAGCCCTCAGAGGTTTGTTGGTGAACCTTAGTAAACAAAGAGCATCATGAAGGCCAAGGAACAAACCAGACAAGTCAGGGATAAAGTTGTGGAGAAGTTTAAAGCAGGGTTAAGTTATAAAAAAATATCCCAAGCTTTGCACATCTCACGGAGCACTGTTCAATCCATCATCCGAAAATGGAAAGAGTATGGCACAACTGCAAACCTACCTAAACTGATAGGCCAGGCAAGGAGAGCATTAATCAGAGAAGCAGCCAAGAGGCCCATGGTAACACTGGAGGAGCTGCAGAGATCCACAAATCAGGTGGTAGAATCTGTCCACCGGAAAAATATGAAACGTGATGGTGGCAGCATCATGTTGTGGGGATGCTTTTCTTCAACAGGTACAGGGAAGCTGATCAGAGTTGATGGAAAGATGGATGGAGCCAAATACAGGACAATCTTAGAATAAAACCTGTTAGAGTCTGAAAAAGGCTTGAAGCTGGGGTGAAGGTTCACCTTCCAACAGGACACCGACCCTAAACATACAGCTAGAGCTACAATGGAATGGTTTAGAATTAGATCAAAAGCATATTCATGTGTTAGAATGGGCCGGTCAAAGTCCAGACCTAAATCCAATTGAGAATATGTGGCAAGACTTCAAAATTGATGTTCATAGATGCTCTCTATCCAATCTGACATAGCTTGAGCTTTTTTGCAAAGAAGAATGGGCAAAAATGTCCCTCTCTAGGTTTGCAAAGCTGGTAGAGACATACCCAAAAAGACTTTAAGCTGTAATTGCAGCGAAAGGTGGTTCTACAAAGTATTTACTCTGGGGGGCTGAATACAACTGCATGTCACACTTTTTACATATTTATTTGTAAACAATTTAGAAAAACATTTATCATTTTGTTTTCGCTTCACAATTATGTGCCACTTTGTGTTGGTCTATCACATAAAATCCCAATAAAATACATTTACGTTTTTGGTTGTAACATGACAAAATGTGGAAAATTTCATGGGTTATGAATACTTTTTTCAAGGCACTGTAGGCGACACTAAAGGGCTCTCATTGGCTGCACTGATATGTTGCACAGATGGACACTGATTGGCACTGATAATCAGGGCACTGATAATCAGTGCCCTGATTATCAGCGTAAATATCCCCTGTCACAGGATAGCCGGTTATCGGTTTTCCTTTCCTTACAGTGACAGTGCTGGCAAAAGGAAATGCTGATAACTGCTATTTGTTTACATGTGATGAGCTGTGATTGGACACAGGGGATCACATGGTAAAGGGCCGCTCTGTGAGTTCCCAGTTATATTATGTGCATTTAGGAAAGAATCCAGGAATTTTTTAAAGCAATCTACTGAGCTGGCCAGAAGCACCTCTGGAAGGAGCATATTCCACATTTTTACAGCTCTTACTGTGAAGAAACCTTTCTGTATTTGGAGATTAAATCTTTTTTCCTCTAAACCAGGGGTCTCAAACTGGCGGCCCTCCAACTGTTGCAAAACTCCCATCATGCCTCTGACTATGGGATTCATGCTTGTAACTTTCAGGCTTGCAATGCCTCATGGGACTTGTAGTTTCACAACAACTGGAGGGCTGCCAGTTTGAGACCCCTGCTCTAGATGTAAAGAGTGCCCCTTGTGTTCTCTGTGATGACCTTAAAGTCAAAATCTCAGCACCAAGTTTACTTAATCTCCTCTTCTCAAGAGAGAATAAATTCAGTTCCTCTAATGTTTCCTCATAGCTGAGCTCCTCCATGCCTCTTACCAGTTTGGTTTTCTTTCTCTGCACTGTCTCCAGTTCCCCCAACATCCTTTTTTGAGAACTGGTGCCCAAAACTGAACTGCATATTCCAGATTATGTCTTACTAATGATTTGTACAGGGGGAAAATGATATCTCGCTCTCTGGAGTCCATACCTCTCTTAATACAAGAAAGGACTTTGCTCGCTTTGGAAACCGCAGCTTGACATTGCATGCTAATATTGAGCTTATGATCTACCAAAACCCCCAGATCCTTCTTCACTATGGATTCCCCCAGTTGTACTCCCCCTAGTATATATGATGCATACATATTCATTCTTAGCCCCAAGTGCATAACTTTACATTTATCAGCATTAAACCTCATTTGCCACTTAGTTGCATTGAGGTCAGCTTGTAAATTGGAGACATCCTGTAAGGATGTTATTGCACTGCATAGCTTGGTGTCATATGCAAAGACATAAATGGTACTTTTAATCCCAGACCCTATATCATTTAGAAAGATATTAAAAAGTAAGGGTCCCAACACTGAACCTTGGGGTACACCACTAATAACCTTAAACCATTCAGGGTAAGAATCATTAACCACTACTCTCTGAATTAGTTTTTTTAGCCAGTATTCTATTCATTTACAAATTGATCTTTTTAAGCCTGTAGACTTTACCTTACACATTAGTCCTGTGTGGGGAACTGTGTCAAACGCTTTTGCAAAATCCAAGTATACCACGTCCACAGCAACCCCTCTGTCCAAGGTTTTACTTACATCCTTATAAAAAAGAAAACAGGTTTGTTTGACAACTTCTGTCTTTTATGAATCCATGCTGTCCGTTGCTTAAAATATTTTTTTTCCAGCAAGAACTCGTCTATGTGGCTTTTATTAAACTCTCCAGTATCTTCCTGACTATAGAGGTTAAACAGTAACACGTCTATAGTTACTTGGTAAAGACTTTGATCTTGATTTTTAAATATGGGCACTACATTGGCCCTACGTCAATCCAGTGTTACCATTCCAGTCATTACGGAGTCCCTAAAAATTATAAACAATGGCTTTGAAATGACAGAGCTCAATTCTTTTATGATCCATGGGTGGATGCCATCTGGTTCAGGTGCTTTATCCACCTTTATTCTGTCTAAATATTTCTGGACCATATCACATTTGAGCCATTGTGGATCATTTGGGGCTGTGTCAATACCATCCCCATTATGGACATGAGCTCCCCCCATGCTCCTTTGTATACACAGCTGAAGAAAGTTTTTTTTAAATTAGCTTTCTCTTTGTCCCCAGTCACCCACTCTAGATTAGGGCCTACATGCTCAGACTTGACCTTTTTACTATTAATATATTTGAAGAATTTTTGGGGGTTTGTCCTACTATCTTTTGCAATCTGTCGTTCGTTTTGAATTTTTGCATCCTTGATTTCCTTTTTACATATTCTGTTATATTCTTTGTAGCATGTAAATGGTGATAGTGTTCCTTCATTTTTATATTTTTTAAAAGTATAGCCATTTTAACTTTGGCCGTGAGCCACATAGGTTTTATTTTTAGCCTTTTAAACTTATTGCCCATGGGAATATACTTTGCTGTGAGTTCGCATACAGTCTTTTTGAAGAATTCTCGTTTCTGTTCTGTGTCCATTGATGCCTATATTCCATCACAGTCTAAGTCTTGGAGAGCAGTCCTCATCCTTGGAAAATTTGCTCTCTTTTATCTTTCCTGTATGTGTTTGTTGCTTACAGCTAAAATTAAATGAAATCATGTTATGGCCACTGCTACCCAGATGTTCTTTTATATGAATATTGGTAATAATCTCTGCATTGTTTGAGATTACCATGTCCAGCAGAGCATCATTCCTAGTCTGGGCCTCAATAAACTGGACCTTAAAATTGTTTTGTAATAGGTTTATACATTTTGCCCTTTAACTGTCCCAGCAGTGCCATTAATCAATTTCCCGGTAGTTAAAATTCCCCATTATTATCAATGTCCCAGCCCTTGAAGCCCTTTCCATCTGTGCAAGGAGCTGAGTCGCCACCTCCTCATTAACACTGGGAGGTCTATAACAAACTCCAATGATAACCTTTGTAGTACACACACCCATGTACAGTTCCACCCATAATGCTTCAGACTCATCACACAGCTGTTCATCCAACAGAACATTTTGTGAGCCAGTACCTTCCTGTGGTATTTGCCTATGCACTGTTATCAGTTTCCTCTTATCTCCATAGACTGAAAAACACCTCACTGGGTAAGGAGAAGAGAGGAAAGTCACACCCCTTTCTGTTTAAGACCCACCCTTCATCTGTAAACCACGCCCCTTCCTCTTTAGGCCCCACCTTTTCCTCCTAGAGCTCCACCTCTTCCTCCCTGTACATTAAAAGTGGGTACCAAATGCCTACTTGTAAGCTCCTTGAGGGCAAGGACCAATGTGAATGTACAATGCAGGCCTCAGAATTTTACGTCCTGAGCCACTAGCCAGACCATAAGAGTTACCCACCCAACCCCTACCCTGTCCCACCCCTAAACATGCTCTCTTAAATTATCTCATGAGATGACATTGTAAGGCACCTTTCACACAGGGTCGATCCATTTTGACAAACTCCGCTAGCTCAGCCGGGATCGCTCTGTTGATCAGAGTCAGAGCCTCACTCTCTTCTATGGGAAGATCAGATGTCACCTGGTGTGGTAAAACATGGTGTCACCCCCTCCCCCCTCTCCCTCAGTCCCTAGGATCAGTAATGCATAATAGCTGACAGGCCCTCTTACCAAACCCGGTGAAACAGCAGTAGTGATCCCTCCGGCTGGATGTTCGCTCACCCTGGGTTGTGTAGCGCTCTCTCTGGTAGTGCTGGGCAGCGTGGCACTCTCTCTGTTGGTGCTGTGCAGCGTGGAAATCTCTCTGGTGACTCTGGGCAGTGTGGGGCTCTCTATGGTGGCGCTGGGAATCGCATTGCTCTCTCTGGTAGTGCTGGTTAGTGTGGTGCTCTCTCTGGTGGCGCTCTCTAGTGGCGCTGGGCAGCGTGGCGCTCTCTCTGACTCTGGTGACGCTGGGCAGTGTGGGGCTCTCTCTGCTGGCGCCGGGCAGCATGGCGCTCTCTCTGGCTTTCCCCAGCACAGTCCTTTATTTTTTCTGTAACTGGCTACTACAGTGTGGCACTCCCTCAGCTTGTTCCCAGGATCTCTCTCTCTTCGCCAGCAGAGTGCATGCAGCAGAGTGTAGCTGTCTCCCTCTGGAGAACAATGGGGCCGCCAATCTTCTGGGACTACATGTCCCATGATGTTCCCCTAGTCTCTTTTTGTTCTTGAGTTCATATACATTTTAAGGATGCCAGTGCAATCCATGTGGAACTCTCCTGGCATATTGCATCTCAGTTGGCATGCATACATGAAGGCTGAGGGACTGAAGTGATATGTGGAGGCAGAGTGGAAATTGGACTTGTATTTAACTATTGGGAGAATCTGCAGGTACAGCAAGACAAATGGGAGGGGGGGTATTTAAAAATGTGAATATAGCAATGATAATATGTATATAAATGGGACACAGTTTACAAGGGGATTCTTTTCCAGGGATACACATTTTATTGTAACCAATAAAACTAAGAGAAAGATACAATGAGAATAAACAGTGATTCTGGTATACAGTATTATTAACAGCCAATACACAAAATATGTGTCAAAATCCCAATTAAAAGAGTACAGAAAACATGGGTATGATATGACGTACTGGATTTTATATTGCAATCATACATAATGTGAACATAAAAAGATAGTATAGTTATTTGATATGGCCATTGCACCTTATATAAGCATAAACATGAATAGTATTCTAAAGAATGCAATATATTTAACCACTTCAAAACCGGGCCTCCTTCACCTGAAAGTGCTCGTCAGTGAGTGAAGCTTTGTTGTCATCGCATACGATACAGGGACATGCATCCTATATTGTAGACTGAGAATGTTGGAATGTGACCAGGGCTGGTCACTGCTTATAAGCAGCTGTGAGGAAATGGTTACAGCGCTGGAGGGAGCCTGTGCTGAAGTGAGGAATAAGGTAAATGTTTGACTTAATGTGCTGCCCCTAGACTAGATGAGCATTTACCCTTGCAATGTGAGGAGAGGGGAACTGCAAGGAAGGATTTTACAATTTTCCTGGAGTTGGGATATTAGGACACAGTCACTTTCCAGATAATACTGTTCAGAGCATCCTAGCCAACTTTGTATTCAATGGAGGTTCAGTTTCAGCACAAAACAAGTTACCTTTACAGGAATTTTCACCACTCCTTTTCCAAAACAAATTTTTTTTTTTCAGCCTCCTGGTTTACTTTAGCAGTGTTTCGCTCTTGGGTTATGGTCTGTTTCTCTACAGTCTTCCTAAGCACTGTGCACATATGTAAACCTCTGACTGCTTTGTTCAGCCTCATGAATTCCTGTGGAAGGTGAAGCCCTGAGCACAAATCAGCACCCATACCATAAGGACTGTGCACAGCTGCAGAATCAGTGGGTGCTGGTCACCACCAATATCTGGATCCAGGAAGCCTTATCCTGCCTAATAGTCTGCAAAGCTTCTGAACTCCAGGACCTTGACCAGGCTTTACTAAACCTGGAGAAAAATGACAAACCATTTTTCTCTATTCAAAACAAACACCCTGGAGTCCCTCAACCTGTATGGATGAGAAAACTGGGTGATACCAAATTCTTTTTACCTCTGCAAAACTGCATACCAATTGCCATTTTCACTCTGTACATATTGGGGGGTCATGGGAATATATATATCACAACTACAGTCTTATGAAATGTACTTCAGTTAAAAAAAAAAAAATCAGGAGTGTATATCAATAGCTATTTCTATCTGCTGGGAGTATACTCCCTTGTGGCTGACAGCAATATAGCCTTCTGCATATTATATTATTACCATAAAAATAATGAAAAATTATATTGAGTTATATTTATATAATAAGGTCCTGAAGAAGAATGGGAACATGCCAAATGCATCAACCTCTGTATTAGTATAGATAGTGATAAGCTATTTCAAAGTATGCAATTTGTTGGCTGGATATGTTAAAATATAGTGTATACAGTGTACACTGGTAGTGCAGTAGTCATAGGAAATCACAAACGTGAGCTGCTGGAGTATACAGTAGATGACAATCAATTGCTTTTAATCTATTTTTATGAATGCCAAATATTTATTTATATTAATATATTTCATATTTATTGTATTTGTTGTCTTGTCTAGATAGTAGGCTCTAGGTTACTGTACAAAAGAGTCCCCTACATTATGGAAAAAAAATTTGGAATTTTAGGGATAGCAGCCCCTAGATAGTTCTGAATTTGTCAATACCTCTAGATATGGATGTACAGTTAGGGCCTATTCACACCAGCAAATATGTGTTATGGTGTGCATAACATGTATGCTGAAGTCCAATGTTACAACACATTGCAGTGCTTTTTTTTAAAGGGTCTTAAAAATAGCAGTCATTTATCTCTATGTGTGGCAGAGTGTTGCGACGAGTTGATGCTTTACATATGCTGCATTGCAAAATAAATTTATTCCGGCTTCATTTTACAGTATCATAATATACTCCAACACAGCACTGCAGCTCCAAACACTTAAGTGTGAAGCACATCTCGCGGTTTTTAGCTTACATTGCCTATTCACAGTTTTATGTACCTTCAATGTTCACTAATTTGCAAAAATGTAACATTTTACATTTACAAATATTTATTATTTATTAACTTAATATAGTTGTATCCTTTAGAATTTGCAGGATATTTGCAAGTTACAGTATATTGTGTCTGTGCTCTCTAATAATGATTTAAGTGTATTTATAGTGAAAATACTGTTTTGATAAACATTTGCACAACTATCACAGGACCTAAAAAATCAGTACCACCATTTTTCTATCAGTCCTGTGCTTTCAGAACATGTATGGTTTGGTGGGTCTTTTGCAAACTTTGAAAGCTGTAAGTAAAAAAGTAAACCATTGCAAAAATGGTCCAACTATTGGAGTTAAAAAGTTAAGTGCAGGGCCTGACAGAGAAAAGGTTTAAATTACTTTCAGTGTTCTAGTAATCACTGTCACTAATGCCGCGTACACACGACCGCTTGTTCTGTCAGAATAAACTCTGACGATTTTTCCGACGGAGTTCCGACGGATTTCTGTCGGAGTTCTGCTGAAACTGCCTTGCCTACACACGATCACATCAAAGTCCGACCGCCTAGAATGCAGTGACGTACAACACGTATGACGGGTCTAGAAAAAGGAAGTTAAATAGCCAGTAGCCAATAGCTGCCATCTCGTACTTGCTTCAAAGCATGTGTCGTTTTTGGTGTGTCGGAAAAGAATACAGACGAGCGGTTTTCCCAATAGGAATTGATTCTGTCGGAAATATTTAAAACATGTTCTATTTTTAGGTCCGTCAGAATTTTCGAAAAAGAAATCGGAATATCCGATGAAAGGAAAGTCCAACCGTGTGTACGCGGCATAAGACTAAAAGTGATGGAAAAGCCCAAAATTTGAAATTGTCACAGAAAAGGAATAGAGAATTGGGACAGTAGTGACAACTGTTACTGCAATGCACAGTAGTGCACTCTTCATGTATTAGAGCCATTTAAGATGAATGCATAGAAAAAATTCTGTGTTGCAGCACATTAACATGCACGCACTAGCACATCGCATCAAATAACAAATAAAGTATAAATGGGGCTTAAGAGAGGATTTTCTTCACTTTTTGACAGATTTGCTATTCCTTCCTTTTGTATCTAGTTAGCAGGAAGCACCCAAAATTAAGCAAAAAAAGTTTTATCTTTCCAAATACATTAATTTAGTTTAACCACTTTCAAAAGATTAACGTCCTCCCGATATTACACATCGGGGCGTGCATCCGGCACACTCTGTGATCGATGTGTCCTTCAGACGCAGGCAATTACAAATCGTGGTACTGTAAAGGGACAATCACAGCGGCCCTTTACCACATTATCAGCTGTGTCCAATCACAGCTGATCACAGTGTAAAAAGACTTGCTAGTTATTGGCAGTACTTTCCTCACGTAATGTCATAGCGTGAGAAGAGGAGAGCCGGTAACCAGCAATCCTGACAGGGGACATGCACAGAGATGATCAGGGCACTGATCATCACAGTGCTCTGATTATTAGTGCAGCCCAATCTGTGCCATCTGTCAGTGCCTCCTCATCAGTGCCGCTTATCAGTGCCAAACAGTGCTGCCCATCAGGGCCACCTATTAGTGCCCATCATTGCCACCTATCAATGCAGCCTTATCAGTGCCCATTAGTGCTACCTATCAGTGCAGCCTATCAGTGCTCATCAGTGCAGCCTCATCAGTGCACATCAATGAAGGGGAAAAATTACTTATTTGCTACATTTTATAACTGAAACTAAAAACAAAAGTTGCTGTTTTTTTCAAAATGCTCCTTCTTTTTTTGTTTGTTTAGCAAAAATCCAGTGGTGATAAAATACCACCAAAAGAAAGCTCTAGCTGTCTCAAAAAAAGTATAGCAATTCCATATGAGTACAGTGTTACATGACTGCGCAATTGTCATTCAAGGTGCGAAAGCGATGAAAGCTGAAAATTGGCCTGGCCAGGAAGGGGGTATAAGTGCCCAGTAAGAAAGTGGTTAAGGTGAACTGTCCTTTAAAACTTTAAAATTAAAATGCCCAAATAAAAGCAGGCACCACACATTGCCAGCTATCACCCATTTTGTCAGAAAACAAATTTTGTGTGCCTCTCTGAAATTACTTTTATTTTGTTAGTGGATGCCTAATCACTGCATGTAGACCTGTCTCAACAGCATTTGGGCTTGTGTTGATGGCTTGTGTCTGAAAACTGCTACTAGGGCCCACTCCAGGGGTTTGATATGCAGGAGAGTTGCCTACTCGTAAAAAAACTTTCACTCCCAGGATTTTAAAGACCTGGAGGAGAGCAATAATGTGTCATGCTTTCGTGGATGGTAACTACAGGTACCGTCCACTGCTCTACTGACACCGTCCTCTGCTCTACTGACACCATCCTCTGCTCTACTGACACCGTCCTCTGCTCTACTAACACCATCCTCTGCTCTACTGACACTGTCCTCTGCCCTACTGACACCTTCCTCTGCCCTTCTGACACCGTCCACTACCCTACTGACACCATCCTCTGCTCTACTGACACCGTCCACCTCCCTCCCCCCAGACTCCTCTTCCCTTATATCGGTCCCCCCTCGATTAGATCAGGGAACCCACCCATCAGTGTCCCTTTCCCCGAAAGACCCCATTAGACTGCCTTACCGAGAGCCGTTTCGAGCCAGGAAGTGTGGGAGCTGGAGTTTGAGAGTGGAGCTCCTCTACTGTAGTACTGTTTTCCTTCCTTCCATTGTGTGGGGAGCCTTGGGGAGAAGTGTGTCGGCAAGACACAGGATTCAGGACACATCCGAACTGGTGCACTCACTCACAGGGCTGTTGTTAGCAATTATTGGGGCCCCATACAGCCATCCTCATGGGGCTCCCATCCCCTGAGGAGGGAAAGTGGTGGGGGGAGGGAGGTGAGAAAGGGGAAGGTGAGAGGAGGAGGTGAGAGAGAGGCGGTGGTGAGGGGGGATGAGAAGGGGGGAGCTGACACAGAAGAGGGGGGATGACACAGAGGAGGGGGGCTGACACAGAGAAGGGGGGCTGACACAGAGGAGAGGGGGGTGACAGAGGAGGGGGGTGACAGAGGAGGGGTTGACACAGGGGAGGGGTTGACACAGGGCAGGGTGACACAGGGGAGGGGGTGACACAGGGGAGGGGGGTGACACAAGGGAGGGGGGATGACACAGAGGAGGGGGGGTGACACAGAGGAGGGTGTGACACAGGGGAGGGGGGTGACACAGAGGAGGCGGGTGACATAGGAGGGGGTGACACAGGGGAGGGGGTGACACAGAGGAGGGGGGCTGACACAGAGGAGGGGGGCTGACACAGAGGAGAGGGGGGTGACAGAGGAGGGGGGGTGACAGAGGAGAGGTTGACACAGGGGAGGGGTTGACACAAAGAAGGGGGGTGACACAGAGGAGGGGGGTGACACAGAGGAGGGGGTGACACAGGGGAGGGGGTGACACAGGGGAGGGGGTGACACAGAGGAGGGGGGTGACACAGGGGAGGGGATGACACAGAGGAGGGGGTGACACAGCGCAGGGACATTTTTTCCACTGGGCATGCTGGGCAGTTGCCCGGGGGCCCCACTTGTCTGGAGGGCCCTATCCAGGGCTAAACCTTAGTGCTGCAATCTGCTGCTTAAATTGACTGACTGCACTGGTTGCTCACTTCGCCGGCCGGCATCTAGCTAGCAACCAGTGACGTCAATCAGAGGCCTCGGCCGCCCCAGCATTCATAGTGCACAGTGGCCGCCCCAGCATTCATAGCGCACCGCGGCTGCCCCAGTGGCTAGTGAACAGGCTCCGCCCACCTCTGCCATGTTCTTCAGACAGCATGGAGAGGGAGCGTAGTGGAAAGACGTCCCTTGATAGCTGGCGCTGCCTTTCTGCTGTGAGTGACACACTGTACTGCACCAGGCCGGTGGCCTCAAGTAAGTCTAACACTGTCTACTTAAGTAAGTTGTGCATCAAACACAGCCACTGTCTGTGCCCCTCAAAAGCGGCCACTGTGCCCATCAAACACGGCCACTGTGCCCATCAAACACAGCCACTGTGCCCATCAAACACAGCCACTGTGCCCATCAAACGCAGCTACTATGCCCATCAAATGCTGCCACTGTGCCCAAACGCTGCCACTGTGCCCATCAAACTCGTGTTATATTGTCCAAACGTTGTGTTAATGTTTAAACAATGATTTTGTTGGAAGTACCAATAAATATAGCCTTATCGATAATTTGCATTGTTATTCTTGTTCGTGATCGTGTAGACAGGGCCCCAGTGCACTGTATTGCCCGGGGGCCTATAACGCTCTTAAGATGGCCCTGACACAGAGGAGGGGGTGACACAGAGGAGGGGGTAAGCTGACAGAGCAGATGAGACCTCAGGAGACACACATCGTGAGGCAGGACTCCGGGAGCAAGCAGGCGCGATTATCGAATCCACAGTGGAATGTGTGCCCGGGTTTCCAGTGGTTGAAAACACGGGCACATGTGTCAAAACCCAAACTGTCCAGGTCAAAACCGGACAGGTGGCAACCCTACTTACACCTAAAGTCAGGGAAGTCACTTCTCTACAAACATAGTGAAACTAGTTTTACATAGAATGGTTTTGAAGTGAAGAATAGCAAAAACAGACATTTTTAGGTTTCTGAGGTTAAGCAAGATTTATGCTTTTTAAGGTTTAAAATGGCAGAGAGGTCTGCTTTAAAGAGGACTCAGAGAACCATATTCTTAAAACAATGTTGTGAATAATGACATTTAGAGATTTTTTTTGCCTAAAATCTCTTTTCATTTATTAACCCTTTCACTGACATTTTTGCATTTTTTTTGTTTGCACACATGTTTAAAAAATAATTTTAGGCCTGAAGATTACATAAAACCCTCATAATATTATATATTTTCTGAAAGCAGACACTATAGAGAATAAAATAGCAATACTTTAAATGTTTTATTTTACATGATAATGCTGCAATTATGTAGGAAACCCACAATTTCAGTAAAAAATACACTACAGTTAATTTGAGGCCACACAAACCCAATAAATTACCTAATTTATTTGTAAAATATTAAAGACGAGGTTACATTGAGTTAATAGATACTCAACATGTCAAACTTTAAATTTGTGTGTAACCGTAAAATGGCGACAAACTTCAGTACCCTATATTTTCAATAGGCGCCACTTTAAAAGTCCCCTATAGGTCATAAGTTTCGAATTATGAGGAGTTAGGAGGTCTGGTGCTTGAAATATTTCTCTCACTCCAACATGCATGGTGCTATGTAACAGGTGTATCAGAATTTACATTTTCAATCATAGGTGCCCCAACAAATATGTTTACGTTCATATGTATGTATATGTGGGGATGAGGGGCCTAAAACATAGTTTGAGGATGGGATTTTATATGCTTAGGTGGAACAAAAATTTTTTACAATTTAAAAAAAAAATATTTTTTACTTAACTTTTTTTTAATCACATAGTGGTTATCAACCCTGTCATCAGGGCCCACTAACAGGCCAGTTTTTATGTATTACCTTGGGGAGATGCAGACTAGAATTCTGCAATCACTGAGCAGCAAATTATATCACCTGTGATGTATTTCAGTTATCTTGCAAACCTGGCCTGTTAGTGGGCCCTGAGGACAAGGCTGATGACCACTGACATAGGGGACAAAAAGTCTGCTATGTGATGAATTTTTGGTGACAGGTTCTCTTAAAGAAGACATCTGGGGTCTAAAATACCCTGGTTGTTCTCACTCAACTGAACGTAATGCCATGCAGATCACGTAGATGATAACAACAGGCGATAGTGACTTTAGTCGACTGCGAGATCACTGTGGGATCAAATGACAGATGACAACACGAATGACTGACTTGACATGTTGCCTTAACTGAATGAACTTCCGTGCTTCGTACCGTATGGGGGTGACTGTGGGCCGGACTCTGGAGCACGTACAGAAATGAGGCAACAGAAACAAGGAGGAGAGCGGAGCTGTGAGCTCCCCCTTTTTTTTTTTTGTAGAAATGCGGCCGGCCTAGGGCACGCCGGCGCAAATTCGTACAGGCGGGTGACCAATTAACGCCGGGGCGTGGTAAGGTGACACAGAAATGATATAACATGACAAGGGCAAGAATCAAAGTTTTTTTTTTTTTTTTTTTGCGACTCCGCCCCTGGCGCATGTATTGAAATGAGGCCGGGCCTAGGGCACGCCGACACGAATTAGTGCGGGAAGTGACTGCATTCATGCCGGGGGTGGTAAGGTGACAGAAATGATATACCATGACAGGGGCAAGAATCAGGAATGTACGCAACCAGTGATGCGATTCCGCCCTTGGCGCATGTATTGAAATGAGGCCGGGCCTAGGGCACGCCGACACGAATTAGTGCGAAGAAGTGACTGCATTCATGCCGGGCGTGGTAAGGTGACAGAAATGAGATACCATGACAGGGGCAAGAATCAGGAATGTACGCAAACCAGTGATGCGATTCCGCCCTTGGCGCATGTATTGAAATGAGGCCGGGCCTAGGGCACGCCGACACGAATTAGTGCGGGGAAGTGACTGCATTCATGCCGGGCGTGGTAAGGTGACAGAAATGATATACCATGACAGGGGCAAGAATCAGGAATGTACGCAACCAGTGATGCGATTCCGCCCTTGGCGCATGTATTGAAATGAGGCCGGCCTGGGGCACGCCGACCCGAATCAGTGCAGGGAAGTGACTGCATTCGTGCCGGGCGTGGTAAGGTGACAGAAATGATATACCATGACAGGGGCAAGAATCAGGAATGTACGCAGCCAGTGATGTGATTCCGCCCTTGGCGCATGTATCGAAATGAGGCCGGGTAGTCGTGCATCTGGATCGCCCTGATCGGAGCATGCATGGATGCGGCCGGACCAGGATCGAAGCGATGGCATTACGCCCTGTTTAACTGATGCGAAATGATTTAGCATGACCGAATGGCCTGATACGTTAGCCATGTTTGAAATGATGAAATGATTGTCATGCTAACACGTGAAATGTTTCGACACGGTCGAAGTGATTTGTACAACTAGTATGCCAACAGTGCTTCGGAATGTAAATAGCGATTCGGCACGCTCGCTGGCGCCACCGATTCGGATAATGGCAGGACATGAACGATACGTGTGAGTGCGAACTGCACCCGTGCGTGAGTCATGTTGAACGATTCGGAGACTGCGTAGCACGACCGCGTAAGGGAACCCTTGAGTGCCGGATGCGGCATCGGTCGGAGTGTTTGTGGCGGGCGGCCCTGAATGTGCGTGCCGCTAGATGGCTCCCGATCGTGTACAACAAAAAACGTGCGAGTAAGTGTTTAGGTTTCGAGACAAGCAGCGCGTGGTTCGTGAGCTACGCAGACCACAGTTTAGTGACATGATAAGCAGTGCATGAGAACGTAAAACATGGGAGCCGAAGCCCTACCTGCGACAGCCGAACCAGACTCTTTGTACGAACTGCGACTCGGCGACACGAGTGCGACACGAAGGGACAACACGACTTACGAACACGGAACGCGGGACTGCAACAAGAGGAGACGGACAGACGAAAACGGAGCTCACGAACCGGCACCAACAGCGCTTGTCTCAGAGGAGAGCGGATGTGAGTCTGCTCAGCTACCTCCCTTCTACCTGGAAACATCAGCTATGCCAGTCCCAGGCCTGCAGATGGACAAGTGAAGCCCAGGATACTGTACATGGCGGGGGTATGTTACTGGGAAGTGTGTTTAAACAATTGGGTGGCAGCGCAGCCACCAGAATCCTTTTGACCTGACAGGCAGGAGTCTGCTTGTCAGTTTTACACACAATTCGGGTGGTGAGTAAAACCCACTGCTGACAGGTCTGTATGGCCAATGGACCTGGCAGCAAAAGGGTTAAAGGCTAACTCTACCTTTTGCAACATGTTACAACCTACTCCTGTATTTGAGCATATACTAAGCAACCCCCCCACACATAGAACACTCCCCAGGACAGTGTGCAGGGGTTCTTCTCCCTCACAGCAGACACTATTGAAATCATCATTCACTCGTACAGATCGGTGAATGAATGAACTACAAGTCCCATCTACCAATGAAAACTTGTAGTTTTCAATGGAATACAAGTGTGGTACTCCATTGACACTTTATACAGCTCTCTGACTGAAAGGCCATACTTCAGTATAGACAAAGAGCTGAAGAAAGAATCTGCAGGAGTCTGGCATTAAGTTTGTGATCAACTAACCTAGGGTGCAATAACGCTCCTGTGAAAAAATATGTGCAATTAGTATTTTTTTTTTTTTAGATCAACCTAACGTGTGCTGTGTGGCTGTCGGGCAGTCTTTGTGTTAGTGGAGGTACAAACTATTACTGGGAAGGTTTTTCTGTTGCTACACATCATCAATAAAGTGCTTGAAGTTTATTTGCCTGTGATTGTGTAAAACTCTAAAAAGGCTTCTGTGAGCCGAAAAGAAAGGAGGTCTCTTGGCAGTGTCAAATGTGAGCAAGTGAGTGCCTTGCTGTTTCAAACTAGGTATGATATGCTTAATGTGGTTTAAAACCCTTACATATACCCAGTGAACGGATTATCCTCAGGTGATACACAGAGGGAGGTGATACACAGAGATGCAACAAATCCTCGTACATAAGTTGTATCTGTCTATCTGCAGTCTTCTCTGCAGTTGCACTCTGCATAGTTCAGTGAACAGAACGCTGAGAGCTGATTGGAGGGAAGAGACACACCCCTCGTCACACAGTACACGGTAACAGAGATGAGGATGTCAATCTGCTGGAGCTCCCTCCCCTGTCACCATTTTTCACTCATGGTGTCAGACAAAAATTGTCTAACGTGATTCATGCTGATAGCAGAGAAAGAAAGCAGTAGACAGAAATGCCACTTAGTGCTTTTAATTGAGACAATTACACACTATAGGGGGATATGCTTTGTTCATATTTCATGTCTGAGGTTTACAACACTTTAACCACTTCAATACCGGCACTTTCAACCCTTCCTGCCCAAGTACGTTTTCAGCTTATGGTGCTGTTGCAATTTGAATGACAATTGCGTGTTTATGCTTCCATGTACCCACATTAAATGTTATCTTTTTTTTTTCCACACAAATAGAGCTTTCTTTTGGTTGTATTTAATCACCACAGTTTTTTTATGGCTTGTTAAATAAATGAAAAAATACAGAAAATTTGCAGAAAACAAAGCACGTGTTTCTTAGTCTTTGTTATAAAATTTTGCCTTTAGGAAAGTCCACAAACACCTATCTCTAAATTTATGGCCCAAAAATGCCAAGACAATACGAATTTCACTGGTATAAGCAGCCATTTTTACTGAATGAAATTGATGTATTCAGTGTTTACTATTGTGGTTAGCTGTGATTGGCCACAGCTAATCACCCGGTACAGATGGGCTGTGATTGAACCTGTCTGCACCATGTGATCACAGAGATCAACACAATAGTATACAATGGATGGCATGAATGAAAGCCATGCATTGTGTACTATTGTCATGTGATCTGCTGTTATTGGTCACATTGATCACATGGTACCTGCACACTGATCAGTCATTCCCTGTGCCCAGTGGACACAGCGGGTGAAAGATTGTGCTGCAGTGTGGCCCGTGGGGCACTCGCGAGACATGTTCCAGGAGGACGTCATATGACGTTCACCTGGAACAGTGAATGTCCCGCCTGGCCGTGATTTGACTATAGGCCAGGCAGGAACTGGTTAACGTACATTTATTTTACAATTTTTTTGTCACATAAAATTGTTCTAATTAATTCCTTTAAACAGATAAACTTTACATTTTAAATATACTGTAGGTCCACTTTAGTGAAAAAATACAATTCATATGAAACTGACTGACGTAGATATGTGTATTGCCCTTGCCTTCATTTCAACATGCTGTAGTTCACTACTTGAACTGACAACCTTTTAAAATAGCTGTTTAATGTAATTTATTCTGTCACAGATTGCACTATGAACTTAACATGTGTATGTCTACATATGCAATTCAAAAGCTTTATGCTCTAGTGCTCCAGGGTTCACATACATTTTTAAAATATATGTTATAATCAACCTTCATCATCCGAGAGATCTTAAACAAGATCAGAACTGTCACCCTGGAAGACTCATACTGACCTATCTGAATTCCTATTCCATAATACTTTTAAATCATGTATACCAAAAAAATATTTTACAGGTGGTTTAGTACAAAATGTGTGTTAAACAATTATCTTTAGCAAAATGTAAATTTATATTTTATAGCTAAAGTTATCAAGCAGACATAATTTGGTTAGGTAGGAAAAAAGTTGTGAAGAATTAAAACAGTCGTCAGACATCTAACCCTTTGTATTCAGAAAGGATTTGCTGAGTCTATTCTAAATACTGTTATTTACAAACCAGAATCTTTTGACTACAGTAAATTTGGTTTTACTGTATATGGCTGCAAATGCATAATTGCCCCTATAACTCATGATGCTGGTTTAATTTTAGTCTGGTGTGTGAATGCATACAAGTTAACACATGCTATGTTTCATGTTAATGTGCATTACTCTGCATTCATTTTAAATGGACTGCCAACATACCCCAGTGCAGCTAAAAGTATACCTGTCTTATTTATAGAATGCAACATATGGCAATGCATAGCATGAGATACAAGGAAAGGCACCAGGGTAGTAGGGCACAATTCAAAATGAATGGCAGCACACCATTACACGCAACATGTTATTATAAACCTGACATGAAAAGTTGAAAATATTTTAAAAAAACAGTAAGCGCTACACACGATTTAGTTTATATAGTGCTAAATTCTTAACATGTATTTTTCGTTCAATATTTTTATTAAGGTTTTTCATGATAAGTACATAACAATCAGTAGGCTTATACATGGGAAACAGTCAAAAACATGAATAATAAAAATTAGTATAGATGTCACTGTATGATTAACAAGACTCATATCCGAAAACAAGACTTCTAATAAAGTAGATCCACTTAAAGAGACAGAATTAGAACCCTTAAAGTGTTGGCGTTTTAAGTGAAACATGCCTCCAGACCACCCATCCACCCCTAATGGGCACAAACTGTGGATGGGTGGGGGCACAACTGTATAAACCAGGAATATTTCCGCCAAAATTATATTATATATTGTAAAAGACATAAAGGGGTCTAAGTATTCAAATCATAAATTACAAATGCCAATTATATTAGATCAAAAAGATAAGAGTTAATAAAAATATCAGAGAAAAAATAAAAAAAGACAGAGTTTGTCAATCTCAAAATATGGAACTATATGAGTAAGTATAAAGAAAGAGAAGAGAGGGTCTCCCATGGTAGTAGCGCAGTCTATGTCCAGGAAATGCTTATAGGTAATGATAAACAAAATTATTGCGGCAACAGCAATGAATAATCAAAGTCGTGGGGTAAATAATATTTAACCCAAGGTTTCCAAATTTTGTTGAATTTACTGATATCATCATCTTCTATTGCCATCATTTTGGCAAATAGAAGGGCTTTCAACATCCTATGTTTGGCTTCAGCCACAATTAAGGTGGGAGATTTCCATGCCTTGGCTATAGTTTGTTTGGCTGCGGTTGTAAGATTAATGAGAAGTTGAAATTTAGTATGGGTGAGAGCATCCGGTTTAAGACGCATGGGTCTGGGAGTATAGAGATTTCCAAGGCCCTAGAAGCCATATCAAATATCTTTCCCCAGAAATCTTGGGTTACTGGACATTGCCACCAGGAACATCCTTGAAAACTATTTTCTGGGTATGTCGTGATGTTGGGACTAATTTCGCTATCCTTGCTGTTACCAAATACCAACGTGCCATAAATTTGAAGTTGGTTTCTAATGCATAACAATTTTTAGAAGAAGTTTTGGTGGCCAACCAAATATTGGACCAATCATCTTCATCAAATGCGCAATTCAAATCATGTGACCATTTAGCAGCATATGAGGCAAATGAGTCATTAGATATAGCAGGAGGAAGTTGATATAGGAGTGAAATCAGACCTCTAACATGTGGGTCGCTTTTGCAAATACATTCAAATTGCGACATTTGGTTAAGAATTGAACCTGTACTAATAACAGGTGTATAAAAATTCTTGATTTTTAAATACCGTATATACTCGAGTATAAGCCGAGATTTTCAGCCCTTTTTTTAGGGCTGAAAGTCCCCTTCTCGGCTTATACTCGAGTCAGTGCCATCTGCCTACATGAACAGCTTGTCATGTAGACAGACGGCAGTGTTCAAAAGCTGCGCCGCCTCCTCCTGCCCGTCCGTGATAGGCGGACACTAATTTTCCCAGATGTTCTGTCATTCTCATCTCATGGACGAGGATGAGAGGATGTCCGTGATAGGCGGAACACTGCACACTGACTGCTGGGAAAACCGAGTGTTCCTCCTATCACGGACGAGGAGGAGGAGGAGGCGCGGCTTTCAAACATGTAATGGCGCCTGGCACCTCAGCGTGTACGCTGATCGCCAGGATCAGCAATGGGGGGAAAACCGGACAGCGGACACCGGACACGGGACACGGGACAGCGGGACAGCGGACAGCCAGCGACAGCCAGTGATCTGACACAGATCGGCGGGAGACAGATCGATCAGCACAGGTAGGCTGCACTGGGGACAAGGGGGTTTGTATAGGACACAGGGGACATGCAGATGGGCATTTGCTGACACTCTTTTCCACTTACAGTAGCTGCTCCATTTCCCCCCCCCCCCTCGGCTTATACACGGGTCAATAACTTTTCCCAGTTTTTTTGTGGTAAATCAGGGGCCTCGGCTTATATTCGGGACGGCCTATACTCAAGTATATATGGTAACTAAAAAAATTCAGTTCTAGGATGCCCAAATGTTTCACAACGTGTAGGGAATGTATCAAACTCAGTAGAAGATGTCAATTTATGCAGCCAGGTCAAGTTTATAGTTGATCATGTTGCAAAAGACTTTGGGAATTTCCAAGCAGGGTAGAAAGCTGGATTCTTGAGGAAGGAAAGGAGGGGTTTATGTGGAGATTATGAGAAATTTTAAATTTATCCCAAATAGCCAAGGGATGTTTATTAATAGGATTGGAAATGTGGGGTCTATCTTTGGGTTGAAGCCACAGCAGATTAGCCACGGAAATGGGGTCACAATCAATTAATTCAACAGCTACCCATAAAGGGATTTCCCTAGTAGCATGATACTTACCCCGCGAGAAGTTGTTTCTCGGCGACAGGGTACTGTACATCTCGCGCTGGCTGCAATAGGAAAATGTCACATTTTCCTATTGCAGCGAGTGCAAGAAATAAGCGACAATGTCGCTTCTCTAATAATAATACCCGGAATGGGTTCCCCTCCAGAGGTCTGGTATGGATTTTAAGGGGAACCCCCCCCCCCCAAGGCCATACCAGACCCTTATCCGAGCATGCAGCCTAGCCGGTCAGGAAAGGGGGTGGGGACGAGTGAGTGCTTATGATTCATACCAAACACAGATCCCCGCACCAGTGTGAACCCGGCCTCAATATCAGCAATGCTTGAACTGTTTATAATAAGATGCTGAGAACGCATCCGGGCCTGATCATTTGTGAGGCTTCAAAGCTTTTATGGCATTTTGAACTTCTAATTTTGTAATTGGACTCTCAAGATGGGCAAGATGGGCAAGCTGTTCGCTGTCTATAGAGGGAAGATTGATAGTATCAAATAGGGTATCTGCTCATCAAAGCCTGAGGCGGGGGAATAAAGTTTAGCCAAATTAGAATGGAACACCTCAAGTATTGTAACAGGGTTACTAGTATATACATCATGTGATGTCTTTAACCTAATTGGTCTGAGTATACTTTATCGCATTTAAACTCTGTGCTATAAAGGTATCAGGTTTATTAGCTTTAAGATATTGGGTATGTTGATATTTACGTATTAGTCTCTCCACTGAGTCTGTTAAAAAAAGATCTAGGTCGAGACGAGCTTTATCTAGTTTTGCATTATTAGTGGCTGTTGGGAAAGATTGAAAAGCTAAATGACATGCGTTAAAGTTAGCGCCTAGCTTAGCAAATAAGACCTTACGTGTTCTTTTAATAGCTACAGCCTGTTATTAATGTATGAATTGTATTAATTTGCATTAATTCATTGTATTAATTTGCCCCTAATTACAGTTTTGTGAGCTTCCCATACAGTAAGATCAGAAACATCTGCTGAGTCATTAATCAAAAAATATTCTGTGAGTGCTTTTTCAATTTCCAAACGATGAGAAGGATGGGTCAACGTAGTATCATTGATATGCCAAGTCGTGTCCTGTGACCTGAGTATTAGAGAGGCTATGGTGGTATAGACTGCACAATGACCTCTCCAAGGGGAGGGAATGATTTTAGAGGAGAGTATCTCCAGGATCATACTAGATAGGACAAAAATGTGGTCTATGCGCGAAAAGGAATAATGTGGATAAGAGTAATGTGTGAAGTGTCTACTAGTTGGGTTAAGTTTGCATCATGTATCTAATTGTGTATTACATATTACGTATTACATAAATAATTTATGTGTGGTAAGTAGAGTTGAGCGGACACCTGGATGTTCGGGTTCGGCGGGTTTGGCCGAACTTCGGAAAAAAGTCCGGGTTCGGGACCAAACTTGACCCGAACTTGACCCCGAACTCTGAACCCCATTGAAGTCAATGGGGACCCGGACTTTTGAACACTAAAATGGCTGTAAAAAGGTCATGGAAAGGGCTAGAGGGCTGCAAATGGCAACAAAATGTTGTTAAGAGCATGGCAAGTGATATGCAAACAAATGTGGATAGGGAAATAACTTAAAATAACATAAAAAAATAAAAAAAATGCTGGAGGCCCCCTTCTCAGCAGAAGAGGTACAGGAAGTCATTAAGAACCTCAGAAACTCAACGGCACAATGCCGCACATATGGTGGCAATACCCCAGAATATGCACTTTCTGGAAAAAATTATTAAATTTAATGGATAAGATAGTGGGAAAATAAAATACTTGGAAATTAAAAAAAATGAAAAAATTATAATCTTGACCTAGGAGGACGAAATTCAAATGGAGTAGGAGGTTGAGGTGGCGGTGGATGTGGCGGTGTAGGTGGAAGCGGCGGTGGAGGAGGACGAGGTAGCCAACACTGGTTCAAAAATACAACAATGGCTGGGTAAGGCTAGTGGTGAATGATGTGTCGAATTCTGTCCCCTGTCGCATAGTGTCCGCCCTGTACTGCGCTTGCTCAGTACGTAGGACAAGGGGATTTTGAAACTCTCCGAAGACGATGCGCGGTGACTCCAGGTTCAAGCCACATCATCCGAGGTTGAAGCCTAGCCAAAGGTGATTTTCACCTTTTTGGCCCAAGGTCCTTTTGAAAAACCACCACTCCTGTGACCAGGACCTGGGACTCCTTCTCAGCGCATCATCTGCTATTGTGACACTGCATCACTGATAGCAGCTTTTGGCACTACCCTTGTGTCTTATACCTCCAGGTGGTGCCCGCGTGTCCCCTGGCCCCACCCAGGTTGTTTTCCTCCCCTCTGGATACCCCTGCCTCAGTAGTGGGAGAAGAAGGAGAGGAATTCTATGCGTGTGACCTCCCGTAAGGCTTACTTGGCGCCTTAGGATCCGTGTGACTTCCAGCGGAGTCTCTCTGGCACACCCTATGGAAAGTGGATGGTGTTTTCCTTACTAAAAACTCTCCACGTGGGAATACCATACTTTTTATCTTCAGGATATACATCATTGTGACCTTTTTCCCTCTGAGGAAGACCCTTTTGTTGGGTTGAAACGCATCAGGGATATCTTCTCATTTATACGACAGACTTTGTATTAAACTGTTGTTATGTGAACTTTAGTCTGCTTGATGTTTATCCATGTTCTTTTATATATACCATTTTTCCCACTGGAGCTCATGTTCTAACCCAATTGTCCCATCTTTTATTGAATAAACTTTAAAACTTTTTTATATACCAACTCTGACTTTTTCATTGTACGCTGCCTAAAAACCCCAACGTGGGGGATTTTTCCTTCTTGAAGCCTAGCCAAGCGAGCCCGTGAGGGGCCCTGTTACTATGTGCTACCTACCGTATGTCCACTTGGATGGTCGGGCTTGAACCTGCACTCACTGCGCAGGCGACGTTCATCTTTGGAGATTTCATGAATCTCCTTGTCCTCCGTACTTAATGCCCTGAAAGCCTTGGAAATGAAACCTCTTCCTCCTCCTCCTCCTCATCCTGTGCCACATCCTCTTCCATCATCGCCTTAAGAGTTTTTTCAAGGAGGCATAGAACTGGGATAGTAACGCTGAGAACGGCGTCATCGGCACTGGCCATGTTGGTGGAGTACTCGAAACAGCGCAACAAGGCACACAGGTCTCGCATGGAGGCCCAGTTATTGGCGGTGAAGTGGTGCTGTTCCGCAGAGCGACTCACGCGTGCGTGCTGCAGCTGAGACTCCACTATCGCCTGCTGCTGCTCGCACAGTCTGGCAAGCATGTGCAAGGTGGAGTTCCACCTTGTGGGCACGTCACATATGAGACGGTGAGCGGGAAGGCCGAAGTTACGCTGCGGCGCTGACAGGCGAGCAGCAGCAGGGTGAGAACGCCGAAAGTGCGCACAGACGGCCCGCACTTTCTGCAGCAGCTCTGGCATATCGGGGTAATTCTTAAGGAACCCTCCGACCACCAAGTTCCGCACATGCGCCAGGCAAGGGATGTGCGTCAAACCGGCAAGGCCCAGAGCTGCTACGAGATTTTGCCCATTATCGCACACCACCAGGCCGGGCTTGAGGCTCACTGCCACCAACCACTCATCGGTCTGTTGTTCCATGTCCCTCCACAACTCCTGGTTGGGCATCAGTGCACACAATCTCTTCCACTTCTGGGGCAGGGCTAGGTGGATGGCCCTGGGAAACCCTGCTAACAGAATCATCAAAAAGCAGAAGAGACTGCTGCATGATTTGGGGCTCAGACTGATTGGCTGATTTGCAAGGGGGTGAGGTGAAAGACTGATGGACATCGGCTGCAGGTGCCAACTCTGAACTTTCATCAGGAGACTGGGTGGGAGACAGTGTGAAGGAACCGGAGGCACTGTCAGCAGCAACCCAATCTACTATCGCCTGTACTTGTCCTGGCCTCGACATTCGTACAGCCTCCTTAGGCGCGCCAAAATACTGCTGCAGGCTCTGTCGCCTACTCGCACCTGAGGAAGGTGTTTCACTAGTGCGTGTAGCTGGCACAGATCGACCACGTCCTCTCCCTGCAACAGGAGCGCTACCAGCAGCACCACGACCCGGGCCACATCCCCTTTTTGGAATATAAGGAAATAGAGGCTGCGCTAGCAAATGTGACTCACCACTATGAGTATAAGTGAAACATATACAAAATAATATGTATAATCGTATATCAAACAAATTGTTCAACAATGGCTACAATGTTGAAATGGTGTAAGAGGTGACTTTTGTTAAATTGATCAAATGTTGAATCACTGGTGATAGACAAAACCAATTTAGCAGACTAAAATAATTAGAATAATTAAAGTCATAAATTGCAGGTAGTCATTAGGCGATGATCCCCTTTGAAACCCCACTCACCAAAACGACATGACCCACGGCTTTGCAGTCCTAGGGTCTTAGAAAGTATTTGTGAGACGGTGGGGTGGATGCTGTCAGGAATCCTATTAAAAACTTCGGGTAGACCAGCGAAGACTCCAG
The DNA here is from genome assembly GCA_028564925.1 of Lithobates sylvaticus. Classification (NCBI taxonomy): domain Eukaryota; kingdom Metazoa; phylum Chordata; class Amphibia; order Anura; family Ranidae; genus Lithobates; species Lithobates sylvaticus. Next base: position 263,271,925 of record CM053027.1, on the reverse strand, counting down.
TTATAGATAAGTGCTGTGGAGAGGAAAAAACAAAAACAACATGTGTGGTATCGCCGTGATAAACCTGTGTAGCACTGTGCAATAGTAACTCACTACTAAGCAGACAGGGATCAGCGAGTTCCGGGTGCGCGCTTGGCGTGCGGTCCAAAGCAGAACAGGAAGCAGCGTCACTGGCTAACTGACCCGAAATTGCGTCAATGCGTTTCGCCCCTCCTCCAGGGCATCATCAAGGAGATCATGCCCTTTTTGATGATCTCCTCATATTTTCAAAATTTATGATCTCGCCCTAAATGGGTGTTTTTGTATATAGCAGAATACACGTACAGTGTCTAAAGCATTTATGAAAACGCAGAAAATGCTATTGGGGAAAAAAAAAACACTGCAAAATTTAATTTTTTTGCAATGTTTTTGCAATATCAGAATAAACGGATAGTGTCTAAAGCGTTTATGAAAACGCAGAAAATGCTATTGGGAAAAAAAAAAACACTGCAAAATTTAATTTTTTTGCAATGTTTTTGCAATATCAGAATACACAGACAGTATGTAAAGCGTTTATGAAATCGCAGAAAATGCTATTGGGAAGAAAAAAAACAATGCAAAATTAAATTTTTTTGCAATGTTTTTGCAATATCAGAATACACGGACAGTATGTAAAGCGTTTATGAAAACGCAGAAAATGCTATTGGGAAGAAAAAAAACACTGCAAAATTATTATTTTTTTCAATGTTTTTGCAATATCAGAATACACGGACAGTATGTAAAGCGTTTATGAAAACGCAGAAAATGCTATTGGGAAGAAAAAACCACTGCAAAATTAATTTTTTTTGCAATGTTTTTGCAATATCAGAATACACGGACAGTATGTAAAGCGTTTATGAAAACGCAGAAAATGCTATTGGGAAGAAAAAAAACACTGCAAAATTAATTTTTTTTGCAATGTTTTTGCAATATCAGAATACACGATTAGTGTCTACAGCGTGTATGTATGAACACGCAGAAAATGCTATTGGGAAAAAAAAAAAGCAAAATTAAATTTTTATGCAATGTTTTTCCAATAGCAGAATACACACAGACTATGGTAGTATATGCAGTGTTGGTCCTAATGTTGCATTGAGCTTGCAGGTAAAACGTTTATATTTTGTCTGGCACTGGCCTCATGGCACTGTTACTGTGACTGTGCACTGCACCCCAGCCAGGGTACAATTGATTTAGGAATCTCTTCAATAATTATCTCTGCCTCTTTCTTTTGCTTAATAAAGAAACTCCCTACTCTAGCTATCTAGATCGCTCACTGATCTAACTAATTAGAGTAAAATTCAAGGAATGTGGACTGACTTTAGCACACTAACTCCTAAAATCCTCTATCTATCTGCAGCACAGGAACCTGTCTAAAGCCCCATACACACGCTCGGATTATCTGAGGACCAGGTCCGTCGGATCATGTCCGTCGTACTTTGTCCGATGTTGGTTTTGCGTACACACGGTCAGACAACGTTGTCGGAATTTCCAGTCTGCAAGAACGTCGTGACGTAAGTCGTCTTCCACGAGACTAGAAAAGGGAAGTTCAGCACCACGTCCTGCACCCGTTGGGCTCCTTCTGCTGATCCCGTGTTTATCGCGAGTTAGTCGAAGTTTGGGGACTTACGATTCGCGCTCCTCAGTTTTCTGACTCAGATCGTTACTGCTCTTCAGTTTGTGCTTGTCGTGCGTATCTGTTTATTAGTGCGTGTAGTCAGTTCGCATTTGTTGGTCATTGCAGCCTATATCTTGATATAGGACACTTTGATTTTCACTGCTTATTGTCTGCTCGTTTCTGGTATTCATTTCGTTCTTTCAGGCCTTGCTGTTTATCGGTGCTTTCTGTTTGTCCGTTCTGACCAGCCGACCGTTTGTGAGCGATGTTTCCCGTACGTACTCGTCGCCGAGTTCGTGCTGTACGCGGAATTGGTGTCGGGCTTTTAGCTTTGAGCCAAGACCCGTCCATGAACAGAGTGACGAGGAGTATGTGGACCAAGAATTGGTTGCTTCAGCGTGATCAGTTCTCGCACATGCCTTTGCTTCGTGAGATCCGGGAGAATAATCCTGATGATTTCAGGAACTTTCTCCGGATGACGGACCCCGTTTTTCACCGTCTTTTGGCTTTGTTGACCCCTTTTATCAGCCGGCAGGATACCTGCATGAGACAAGCCATCACTCCGGAGCAGAGGCTTGTTGCTACGTTGAGGTACTTGGCGACAGGGAGAAGCCTTCAGGATTTGAAGTTCTCCTCAGGTATCTCTCCCCAGGCCCTGGGAATCATTATTCCAGAGACCTGTTCTGCCATCATCCAGGTCCTGCAGGAGGACTATATTAAGGTAACATTTCTCCTTTACTATTCCCTTCTATGTATGCTCTGTTTGCTAAAGTCTTCTATTTTTGACCTCCTTCCCTAATTACCATGATTGCAATATGCTCTAATATGCTGTGCCCCTTTTCTCCTTCATGCATTTTTCCCTTCACTTACCTCCCCAGCATGCTCTTCTGGCCCAATAGACACCTATGGCCTAGTCACTTAAGCAATGTATTTTGTCTGCTGCATAGTATTGTTTTCCCCCAAACACCCCCTAAAATATGCACAAATGTTTGCCGTGTGTTTTACTTCATGTAGAGCCCCTTTTTTTTCCCTTTTTGTTGGTGGTGGGGGGGGGGGTGCCAAACTCATTATGAACCCCCTCCCCCAACTGCTCTATCAGATGGTACCAATCCTCTATCTGCTGGCTTTCCAAAGGACAATACACACTATATACCTACCTCTTTATAGTGGGCATCTTTAGGGATGAATTCAGAAAAGCATGTAGTGCAAGGGGCTGGCTCCATACTTTCCATTTCCTCTTTTTTTGTGTTCTTTCCCTCCTATTAGCTTGCTAGGTAATTTCAGAATGTCCAAATGTGCGTTCCTTTTTTTTTTGGGGGGGGGGGGGGGGGGTGGGGGGGGGATTTGGAATGTTATTTTATCTTTTCTGTGGGCTGCCAATAGTGTTAAGTAAGGAGGGTCTGGCCAAACTAGCACACATTATTGAGCCATTTGGCAATCAATGAAGTGCAGAGGGTTACTTGTCCAAACCCCCCCCCCCCAAACCCCTAGTTATTGTCAATGGCCCATCAGAAGTAGGGGGATTGATGGGGGGTGAGTAATCTGCTAGGGGGACCCTCTACTTTGCGTTGCAAATACTTTCCAGCTTAAAATGTAAAAGTCTGATCTTGTTCCAAGATGTTTAGTGTCTAATCTGCTTGCAATGTTTATGTGCAAAGTGACTAATTTTTTTTTCTTGTTTCACTCCACAGTTCCCTTCCACGCCACAGGAATGGCAGACTGTGGCCTCCCACTTTGCCAGCCGTTGGGACTTTCCTAACTGCGGAGGTGCAATTGATGGGAAACACGTCCGCATCGTCCCACCCCCCAACTCGGGGTCCTACTATTATAATTACAAGGGGTTTAATAGTGTAGTGATGTTGGCGGTGGTGTCGGCGACATACGAGTTTTTGTATGTGGACGTGGGGATGAACGGCCGGATCTCGGATGGTGGTGCCATTGCGCACACGGAGTTCCACTGGCGTCTCCAAAGTGGCAGTCTGTGCTTGCCACCTCCAGAGGAGAATGCTGAAGGACTCCCCTTCGTCTTTGTCGCAGATGAAGCGTTTGCGTTGACTCCCCATCTGATGAGGCCCTTCCCGATGAGGGCCCTCACCCCAGACCAGAGGGTCTTCAATTACAGGCTGTCGAGAGCCCGCAGGGTGGTGGAGAACACCTTCGGGATCCTGGCCAGCCGCTTCCGCCTGTTTTTGACGGCTATTAACTTGGCGGAATACAAACTGAACCACATAGTTCTTGCCTGTTGCATATTGCACAACTTTTTGAAAAGACACAACAGCAACTATGTGGTGACCGTTGGCCCAGATGTGGAGGGCCCTTCCAATGCCGACCTCACAGCCCTTCAAGCGGCACGTCCAGGCTTGCCCCCTCTAAATGCCGGCGAGGTCCGCGAGCAATATATGGAGTACTTTGTGGGTAGGGAGGCCATTGCTCTGCCTGACGATGTGTGAGGGGCATTTTTAAATAAATATATTTTTTAACCAAACCTATGATTTCTTGTCATTTCCATATTATAGCTTATTTGAGATATACATTTTTGCCCTTTAGCTTCAACAGTGGGAATGCACTTTCTGGGCAAAAGGAGGTAACAGTCTCTTCTTCCCAAAAAGATTCTTCTCATGTTGTGTGTTTGATACCTAATCTTTTGTCTAGAGAAGGTTTGTAGTGCATAACTGACACCCAAAATACTCCTTTTCATCACCATGACAGAAATGTGTGTATTCCCAAAAATGGTGTGCTACGTGTTTTCGTACAAATCACTGTGGGTGTCATTTACATAAGTCAAATCCACTATGCTCTACAAGTGCAGTGCAAAAGTGCCCTGGAAAAGAAACTTGCAGTGCAAACTGGACTTGCCTTTAGTAAATAACACCCATTGCCCCCCAAATCCTTTACATTTGACATACATAATGCTTTTGTGTTTTTAAATAAGGAAGCCACACATTTAGAAAATTAGAAAAGTTTACTTGCAACACATTCACAAGTGCGTTTACAAACTTCTTGGCAAAGATCTTGGTTCTTTACAACATTGTTTACAAACATTCCACATTTGTTAAAACCAGGCATGGAGCAAAACAGAACATAGGAACTAGGAAAGTTCAACTTTCTAAAGTGAAGACAAGATCAGACATGACTATATGTTCAAAGTGTGTTTGATCTTGCCTTCATCACATGGCGGGTCACCCCTGGAAACTGGAAATTTAGAACATGCACACAATTTGGGTCTGAAAATGGACATTAGATGTTAAAACACATGCCTAGAATCTTCAAAGTGCCATTTTCCATCATGGGGATGAATGGACGTTTTTTGGGGGTGCAACCCCTTCACCACAACCACTTTAGTAGTTCGTAAAGTGGTTGCACCCCCAAAAAAACATTGTCATTCATCCACCATGATGGGAGCTAGCACATGTGGACACAATGTGTACATGTTCCAAATTTCACACAGTTCTTAAGTTGCAAATGTGTTCAGAAACAGCCACAAATGTGTGTTAATTACTTGGTGCGTTTTCAGATTTTTCCTAAAACATCAATGATGTTCTTCAATTTTTGTTGAACATCATTGATGTTTTGCTTTATGTCATCTAGATCTCGATTGCAGACCATTATCTCCCCGATGAGTACGTGGGCACTCTCTGTGGTAAAGTGCGATTCTTCTTCCACAACATCCACGTCACCTAAAAACAACCAAAAAAAACAAAAATGTGTCTTGGAAATGAGGCAGGCATACATTGATTAGCTTACCAGTAGCTGTGTTCTCCCACACTCACCTGTTGTGGTGACAAGTTCTCCAATTTCTATGATCTCTCCTTCCTCCTCCTCCTCCTCTGCTTCTGGTCTTTCCCCTTCTTTGGGAGGTGTTGGTTTTGTGGTTTCCTCAGACGTCCAGAGTTTTCGCTCCCCTATGAGAATGTACAAAAGGAAGATTTAGCAACACAATCTATTGAGGGCAGAAATAGGAAATGGCAAACATTGCTTGAAAGTGAGGGACAATATTTTTGGTTGGCCAGTTACAAATGACAACAACATGAATGTAGTCACTTTGTAAAGGTGCTAAACTTACTAGCTTTTTGGTAGAAGTTTGTCTGATGGAGACCCCCCTCTAGTATCCACTGGAGCACATGTGTGGAAAAGCATAATAAAAAGTGGGTTTGGGTGTCCCAGCACTAGTGCTCTAGAGTCCAGATGGGTAAACAGCTACTGGGTGACCTCTCCTTTACATTGAATAAATTGGCTTTACATTCTTGATGACATCTCTAGGGAGAACAAACTTCCTTTCCCCCAAAAAAACACCAAACATCGTATTATAAGTGGCCGAACGATCGAGGTTGAGTACGATCGAATGGACACACACACGAACATGACAGTGGCAGAAAGATCGAGGTTGAGTATGATCGAATGCACAGACGAACATGAAAGTGGCCATTTTCTAATGTACAACTTTGTAAAAATACAAACACATGGAGCAGTAGGCAAGCCAAAAATCAAACACAAAACACAACTACTTACTTTTTTGAAGAACGCGCTTGATCTTTCTGTACTGATCGGGCTCCCTCAGTTTCAGGTCTGACCAGCGTTTCCTCAGTTGCTCCTTGGATCGTTGTACCCCAAAATGATTGTACAGCCTCCTCACAACTTTAGACATGATCTTGGCCTTGCGGACATTGGGGTTGAGGTAAGGCCAATACTTCCCATCATAGTCGCTCCTCTTTAATATGTCCACCATCTCCAACATTTCTCCAAATGACATATTGGAGGCCTTGAATTTCAGGCTCCGGGATCGGGACGTTTCTGCCTCCGGCCTTTCCTCGTCCTCCTCCTCGTTGCTGCAATATTTCAGGCGCACCTGATGTGTCCCCGCCATGTGCTCTCCCCACTGCGCCGTAAAGAGAAGGGGTGGGGAATAGACGAGAAAGATTGTCAGGGGCGGGCGGAGTTTGACGCATGCGCACTGTATATAAAACGTCACACGCCTGTGTCGTAGCCACGATCTGTGAGACGAGGGGAGAGAAAGCTCACGCACGAGACGATCGCTATAACGAAGGTACAATTTGACGTTGGTACATAACTAGCCTAGACTGATTAGACCTTGAGGCTTCTTTATGGAGAAGATTAGGGGAGTTTAGCCTGACATTTATAGTGTTTTGTGTGGTGTTGTGTCTTGCAGAGATTATGCACGGATACAACGACGTGAGTTTTCTCCCCCTGTTCATTGATAAATACAGGGAAATTCCCCTTTTATGGCAGGGCAAACACCCCTATTTAGGCCACAAACCAAAGAGGTACGCAGCCCTGCTGGAACTTTTGGAATTTGTAAAGCCAACGTTCCCCACGGCAACTGTTCGTAAGTTAAGACAGAAAATTGGAAGCCTGAGGAGTGCGTATATCAGGGAGCGCAAGAAGGTCCTGAAGTCCCAAGAATCTGGAGCTGCAGCAGATGAGGTCTATGTCCCCAAGCTCTGGTACTATGACAGGCTCCATTTTCTCAAAGACCAGACTGATGTCACAGAGTCACTCTCGCCTCCTCCTTCCACGCTTCCTTGCGCGCAGGCCACCCCTGATGAGGCTTCCGAGGAGCAACCTGGGCCTTCCAGTCTGGAAGATGTGGAGGAGCCCAGCTTGTGGCAGGTATAGTAGTTTGGGAACCAATTTTGTGAAAAATATATGATGTTCAGTTAATTCAGGATCCCCAATTGCTTAGTTCCTAACGTGTTTGACATATCAACTGACAGTAGTGTTGTAGACATTTGGGGCCAGAATATAAACTGCAGGGCTGAGAATTGTATGGTTTTATATTTGTAAACATTTTGCAACAGTCACTAGATGAAAATTGTGTGTGTTTGATGAACAAATAACTGAAACTATGTCCCTTTTTCATACACAGGAAGACCTCAGCCAGGAGGTGGCTGTGGAATGTGGCAGTCAGGAGGAGGAAGGGGTTAGTGGCAGCCAAGAGGTGGGTAGTGGCAGCCAAGAGGGGGGTAGGCCTAGGAGCCTGACTGACTCCCAAGTCCCTCCCCTCCGCCTTCTCTACAAAAGGGTGAGAAGGGGGGGTGAGGCAGGAGAGTCAGCGCTCCGGATGATCAGAGAGGCTTCAGCCTCCCTACATGCCACACCCACCGACGAGGAGACCTTTGGCTCCGTGGTTGTCACGAAAATGATGGCTATGGAGGTGGGGCAACGCAGCATGTGTGAGGATGTCATCCTCAAAGTCCTAAATAAGGGTATGGCTGGGGGGATGACCCCACTCACACATGTTTGCGATAGTGACCTTGCTCCTCCTCCTCCTCCTCCTTCTGCCACCCCACCAGCACCACAGCCACAGCGTGCAAGGAAGCGTGGAAGGAAGACCTGAGAGTGACGACCTGGATTCAGTCTGGTCTGAGAGAAGATGGAGCCTCTCGTAGGACCAGACTGGGGACCTAGATGGCAAATGATGTTTTGTGGTCACAGGAACCAGCATGCAGCGGACAACAGGAACCAGCAGACAGGAACCAGCATGCAGCGGACAACAGGAACCAGCAGACAGCAGGAACTGGCAGGTAAGTGGTCACAGGAACCGTGGGAACTGGCAGGTAAGTGGTCACAGGTCACAAGGCTTTGCAATTCCCCAAGCACACGTTTTTACTAGGCCCAGCAGGGCTTTCCTTACATTGCCCCCCCATCGCTGCGCTCTCTGAAAGCCTTGGTTTGTTGCTGAAACCTAAACTTAAAGGTTCCTCTTTTTGATTTGACCATTAAAGCTGGGGGAATCATTGCCTATGTGTTTTGCCACCTCGTTGACTTTCGCTTAACTGCGAAGGGGCCCCAGAATCTGGGGCCTAGCTTCCTAGATGGGCAAGCAAGCCGGAGATTGATTGTGGACAACCATTTCTACAATGACATGTTTATTTAACAATACCTTTAATGAAAGCTTGGGCTGTCTCTGGTGCCGAGGGAGTGAGTAGGCAGGCCACCAAATGTACGCTGGACCAGGTCTGTAGTTTTGGCAATGCCAAACATTTCACAAATCAACATAAAGTCGGGAGGTGTCAGCTTACGAGAGAAGAATCCAACAGGGAACAAAAGGGCCTTGGGGCCTTGTCTCTGAGACAGTATCGCCCCGACAATCTACCTCCAAGACAAACGGGAGAACAGCTTCTTGAGGGGCACCAACAACAAACAAAGCCCTCCTAGTAAATGTATCCACCGGTGCAACAAGGATAGATCTTCTGGGGGTCCATCTTGAAATGAAATAATTAATAATGCTCTGTTGCTCAAACTCGCATTTTGGTTTAGCTACAGACCATGTTGCCGCAGTTCCCCAACACGCATTTGATATTCAACTCCCTGTAATCAATACATGGCCGGAGGTATGGTCCTTTTTCTCTACGAAGAATATGCCAGCTCCGGCAGGAGATGTAGAGGAACGGATAAAGCCTTTTCGAAGATTGTCATCAATGTAGTCCTTAAGGGCGGAGAGCTCCAGTTCGGACAGAGGAAAGATCCTCCCAAAGGGTACTTCAGCTCCGGGGAGAAGCTCGATGGGGCAATCGTAAACCCGATGAGGAGGAAGGGTCTCTGCCCCTTTCTTGCTGAACACATCCATAAAAGAGTGATAGGCCCTGGGGACTAACTGACGGGTTTCGCTGTCCTGCACATTAAGGTGGTTGGCTGAGCATCAGTCCTAGGAAGGCAGTACTGGGAGCAGTAGGGAGAAGAGAAGGTAATCTCCTTGGTAGACCAGTCAATGCAGGGGTTATGGGCGCGGAGCCAAGGCATGCCCAGAATGACTGGGAACAGTGGGGAAGAAATAATGTCCAGACACAGAAGTTCCTGGTGGAGATGGTTTATGCATGCCGAGATAGGCTGGGTTTCTTGGGTAACAGGCCCAGACCGAATGGCTGAGCCATCGGCCAGGTGTATCTGCAGTCCTTGGGTCTTGGTTTGCAAGGGGATGCAATGAGCAGTAGCAAAGGCCGAGTCCATGAAACAACTGCAGGCTCCTGAATCAATAATGGCGGGGACCAAAATGTTCCTTCCGGGGAGCTGCAACAGAATAGAAAGGGCAAGGTGAGAAGAGGTGTCAGTAACGGCCATAATCTGGTCAACTGAAGGGAGGCGCCACTTACGGGTCTTAGCTGGACAGGATCGCACGTAGTGTCCTGGCTCCCCGCAATACAGACACAGATTGCCCCGACGGCGTCTCTGCCGTTCCTCAGGGGTGAGGGTAGGGCGAAGCATACCCAACTGCATGGGTTCAGTCCCTTCGGTGGAGGCAGAAGGTCGAGCCGACGGTGGGCCTCTGGGGAAATAGGGTTCCCTTGGCAGCATCCAAGAGGGACGGGGCGGAGCAGAGGCCTTCTCGGACCGTCGCTCACGTAAGCGCCTGTCAATTTGTATGGCCTGGTTAATGAGCTCCTCAAGGGTTGGAGGGACCCCTACCCTAGCAAGTTCATCCTTCAGGGGGTCCGATAACCCCAACCGGAACTGGTAGCGGAGGGCCGCATCATTCCAGCTAGTGTCAGCACTCCATCTTCTGAATTCCGCAACATAGTCCTCTGCGGGCCTACGCCCCTGGAGTAGGGCATGGAGGGCAGTCTCCGCCATGGCACAGAGCTGTGGGTCCTCATAAATTCGGGCCATTGCGTCGAAGAAGGTGCTTAGGTGGGTAAGTTCTGCGGCCTTCTGTTCAAGCAGACGGTGGGCCCAGAGCTGGGGGTCATTTTGGAGCAGGGAAATCACAAAGCCTACTTTGGTGGCCTCCAAAGAGAATGTTCGAGGTTGTAGGGCAAAGAACAGCTCACAGGCATTACGGAAAGTCCTGAACTTGCTACGCTCACCGGAGAACCTTTCAGGTGTGGGTACTCGAGGTTCCGAGGGTAGCATCACGACTGCCGGTGCAGTAGGCTGGCTGGCTGAGGCACCTGGAGGTCCTTGTGCAAGGACATGTTTCTCAAGGCGTGTGTAGCCTTCCTGGAGGTTATTGACCGCTTGGGACAAGCCTGCTAGATGTAGGCAGAGTTCTTCCATAGGAGAGGCTCCCTGCCCAGACTCGGTCATGGCTGCCTGATACTGTCACGTACCTAGTGGCGAGTCTGGATTGCAGTGGGAGACCTCTCTTACGTCCCAGACTTGCAGCCCCTGATAATGGAGACAGGGGGTGCAAAAGTCAAAAGGAGGCACGAGTGTCTGGCAGGATCAACAGTTGCGGATGGGTCAGCCGGACTTGACAAGGGATGACAGGAACCAGCAGACAGCAGGTGACAGGAACCAGCAGACAGCAGGTGACAGGAGCCAGCAGACAGCAGGTGACAGGAACCAGCAGACAGCAGGTGACAGGAACCAGCGAACAGCAGGAACTGGCAAGCAAGTGGTCACAGGAACTGGCAGGCAGCGGACTACAGGAACCAGCATGCAGCGGACAACAGGAACCAGCAGACAGCAGGAACTGGCAGGTAAGTGGTCACAGGAACTGGCAGGCAGCGGACTACAGGAACCAGCATGCAGCGGACAACAGGAACCAGCAGACGACAGGAACTGGCAGGCAGCGGTCTACAGGAACCAGCATGCAGCGGACAACAGGAACCAGCAGACAGCAGGAACTGGCAGGTAAGTGGTCACAGGAACCAGCATGCAGCGGACAACAGGAACCAGCAGACAGCAGGAACTGGCAGGTAAGTGGTCACAGGAACCAGCATGCAGCGGACAACAGGAACCAGCAGACAACAGGAACTGGCAGGTAAGTGGTCACAGGAACCAGCATGCAGCGGACAACAGGAACCAGCAGACAACAGGAACTGGCAGGTAAGTGGTCACAGGAACCAGCATGCAGCGGACAACAGGAAACAGCAGACAATGGAGCACTTCAGGACAGGTGCACAGAATGGTCAGACAAGCCGGGTTCGGTAACTGTGGAGCACACTGCGGATAAGCCAAGGGGATAAGCAAGAGGATGGTCGTGGACAAGCCGGGATCGGGGCAGGCAGACAGCAGAGCAGGTAGATAGACAAGCCGGATCACAGGTGCAGAGACAGAGAAGTTCAGGACTTTAGCAAGCGGAACGCTGTAGATCAGGCAGCAAGGGTTGTATGGAGATGGCTGGTTTAAATAGCCCGCCCGGCGCCAGTGACCGTGCGCGCGCCCGTTCGTGCCCGCGCACGCGCACCCGCTCGATTCTGCGCATGCGCAGTAGCTCGCGCACCCGCTCGAGCCCGCACACGCGATCGCAGCAGTGAGGAACTACTAGGCCCAGCAGGGCTTTCCTTACACAGAGCCTGGGGACCTAGATGGCATCTGCTGCAGTTCCGGATGTTTTGGACTTCAGAACCAGATAGCACTCCCCTTAAGATACGTACTCCTCAGGCCCCCAATTTTAGACGCTTCAAAAATGATGTTTGCCGTGGGGGTCCAAGGCTTTGCAAATTCCCCAAGTTTCTCCATCGCTGCGCTCCTCTTTGGTTTGTTGCTGAGACCTAAATAAAGGTATTTTTGATTTGAAAGAATCATTGCCTATGTGTTTTTACTTTTCTACAATGACAGTTTATTTGTGAGTAGGCAGGTACATTTCACTAATCATAAAGTATAATTAACAAGGGGCACCAACAACAAACAAACTCCTAGTAAATGTAAGCAACAAATAGAAATGTTAATAATGTTGTTTTGCTAAGTTGAGACACACAACCCCCCTCAAAAAAATAAATAAATTATCTTTAAAATATGTATTCCAAACAAAATACAATAATGACAAATCATCCAAAAAATATAACAAAGATTCTTTTACGATCTGAGGAAAAATAAACATCTAGTCTAGAAATCCTGAAAACTAATAAAGAACTATGTTTGGGAGAAGTGTGGGTGAATAGGAGCAGCTAAAACATGTCATTCTTCTTGCATTGTAAAGAAAAAGAGAATGCGCTGCATTAAAGACATTTTAACATTGCAGCGTGACGAATGTGCTGTGTCGATTAGGAAAGGTAGTTTTACCTGACCGAGCGCTTCTGTCACAGAATTTCTTCTGAGCATTCGTATCACTTTGTCCGTCGGACACGATTGGATTTGGTGTGATCGGACTTTGTTGTCAAAAAATCTATCCAGCAGGAGATAGAACTTTGTCTGTCGGACAATCCGATGGAAACTGTCCGATGGTGCCTACACACGGTCGGAATTTACGACAACATTGTCCGATAGGACAGAGTCCATCGGAAAATCCGACCGTGTGTATGGGGCTTAACAGTGTCTGTCTATAGCAGAATGATGCTGTGTGCTGTGTGTGTACTATATATAGAGACTGGGTCACATGCTGCACTGGCCAATCACAGCCATGCCATTAGTAGGCATGGCTGTGATGGCTTCTAAGGGCACACTAGTGAAACGATCGTTCATTGGCTGCCCTAAAGCTGTTAAAAAGGCGCCAATACAGCGCCGAACACCAGACCCGAACCCGAACTTACAGCCAATAGTTCAGGTTCGGGTCCGGGTCCCGGACACCCAAAAGTCCGGTACGGACCCGAATTTTACAGTTTGGGTTCGCTCAACCCTAGTGGTAAGTAAATGTTGGAATTTAGTTAGTGAGTTAGTGAGTGAGACTGAAGGGGACTTGTCAAGAAAAGGGAAAATAGTTGCATTTGAATCTCCACATAAGATTACTATTCCAAACTTATGTGCTTATACAACGTGGAAAAGATATGATAAAAAGGCCTCTGGGTGTTTATTAGGGGCATAATAAGATACAATTGTGATTGCCATATCCAAAATATAGCCTGTGAGTAGAAGATATCTGTCCTCAGGATCCTTCAATTGTGAGGTAAGAGTAAACGGAACGTTACGATGGAAACCAATTAGTGTACCTCGTTGCTTAACCGTGGCTGAAGCTGTGTAAAAATGAAGATAGGAAGCATGTAGAAATTTAGGGGTAGTTTTGTCATTGAAATGGGTTTCCTGTAAACAGCTAATATGTGCTCTTTTGGCTGAGAAAAAGCGCATTGCTTTAGTATGTTTGTGTGGAATGTTGAAACCTTGCACGTTTAAAGATATAATATTTAGCGGTGCCATAACACATCCAGGACAAGTATCATGATAAGAAAAGCTAATCCTGAGACCAGAGCCGCAACTACCACCAGGGAAGAGGGAGAAAAAGGGGAGGAAAATAGGAAAAAAAAATTGATCAACCCTAGTGGGAAAAAAAAATAATATATAAATAGTAGCTGAACAATAGGGTATGGGAACATCTCAGGGGAACATCAAATGACCCCCGAGAGGTTCCAGGACCACCATCAGAAACCTGTATAACTGTATCAGGAGACCGAGGGTGGTAAAGGGGGCAGCAATATGCTCCCAAAGGCCGGACAATACCGGAGAACCACAAACCGTGTAAGGAAATATGAGTTTAAAGTGGAAGTAAACCCTTCCATATGACTTTGGCCTACAGGTAAGCCTAGATTAAGGCTTACCTGTAGGTCCAATAAATATCTCCTAAACCTACATGGTTTAGGAGATATTTAGCGATAAAAAGGCATCGCTGTCTAAGGCGCATGCGCCGTAGACAGCGGCGCGCAGGCGCACTGAGGGCGCACTGAAGATGCCGAGATCACGGCGATATGCTATCGCTGGAACAGTGAGACCCGGAAGTCACTCCAGCCCTGGATGGCGGTGAAGAAGATCGAGGATAAGGACGGCTTCGGGGGCTTCGTTTTCAGGTAAGTTTTTCATAATGAGCTAGGATGCTATGCATCCTAGCTCATTATGCCTTTGCCTTGCAGGGTGTCTTTTTTTTTTTTTTTTTTTTTAAGAGGCTTTACTTCCTCTTTAAACACAATTTCAATTATAGATAAATTATAACAAATTAGATTTTGCCTAACTTGACTTGACTTAAAATGTATAATACCTATTGAGTTAAAAAAAAAAAAAAAAGGTAATAAGGAGGGGCACAGGAAAAAACATCTTAAGCTGTTAGGCTTACTAAATTATTAAATTATTATGTGGGTTAACAAGGTCTAATGGGTAACAGGTGTATAAAAAATCTAATATAGTTGTAGCAATGAACCCAATGGCATATTGATTCTTATTCATGCAGAGACTCTGCGTACAGAGAACAGGCATGACATAGCAATATATCTCACCAACCTAAGACCTTAAAAACTATTTTAGATGAATTACAAGAATTATAAAAAATCTAACAATTTCATGGGTCAGATGTTAGATGCACCAACTAGAAACAAGGCTATACTAGATCTACTGATTACCAATAATATAGACCTGATCATGGATGTGGAAATACTGGGCAATTTAGGAAACAGCGATGACCTGCGCCAAATAAAAAAAAATGGCGTAGAGGTCCCCCCCAAATCCATACCAGACCCTTACCCGAGCACGCAACCTTGCAGGCTATATAAGGGGGAATGAGAGAGCACCCCTCCTAAACCGTACCAGGCTACATGCCCTCAAAATGGGGAGGGTGCTTTGTAGTGACCCCCAAAGCACCTTGTCCCCATGTTGATGGGGACAAGGGCCCTTATCCCCACAACCCTTGCCCTGCGGTTGTGGGGGTCTGTGGGCAGGGGACTTATCGGAATCTGGAAGTCCCCTTTAACAAGGGGACCCCCAGATCTCGGCCTCCCCCCTATGTGAATATGTAACGTGTACATTGTACCCCTACCATTTAAAAAAAAAAGTGTCAAAAATAATAAAAAAGACAGGAGACAAGTCCTTTATTAAAAACAAAAAAAAAAAAATGTCCCACAATGTAAATCCATCTCACGCCGCCAACGAACCAAAAACACAACAGTTCAGCCTCCATGGGAGGCTCCCACTGAGTGATGCTTCTTCTCAGTGACAGCTGTTATATAGCTGAGGGCAGGGCCACCCGGTGACATAAACAGTTGGCCCTGCCCCCTCTGATGCCACGGGGCTTCCAGATTCCGATAAGCCCCCCGCCCACAGACCCCCACAACCATCGGACAAGTGTTGTGGGGATGAGGCCCTTGTCCCCATCAACATGGGGACAAGGTGCTTTGGTGGCTACTCCAAAGCACCCTCCCCATGTTGAGGGCATGTGGCCTGGTACGGTTCAGGCCTGCAGCATGCCAGGTTGCGTGCTCGGATAAGGGTCTGTTATGAATTTTGGTGGGGACCCCTACGCCTTTTTTTTTTAATTTTGGCGCAGGGTTCCCCTTAATTTCTATACCAGACCTGAAGGGCCTGGTATGGATTTTGGGTGGATCCTCACGCATTTTTTTTTTACATTTTTGGTTTTTTTTTTACATTTTTGGTTTAGGGAATCCCCTTAATATTCATACCAGACTCAAAGGGCCTGGTTGGTAATGGACTGGGGAGGGGAAGGTTTTTTTTTTTTTTTCAATGAGTTTTATCTATATTGCCGAGACCTGACAATTCATTACAGCTGCAATCAGTTTTAAATACCGTATTTATCTACTTATAACACGCACTTTTTCCCCCTTAAAATCAGGGGAAAATCAGGGGTGCGTGTTATACGCCGATCCCCCACTGATCCCCCGCCGTTGTGAGGCTCTGGGCAGCGTTCAGACGCTTTCGGCCCTTCTCAGCGGCTTTCTCGGCCACCTTCGGCCTTTCTCTGCAACTTTCGGCCCTTCTCAGCGGCTTTCTCGGCCACCTTCGGCCTTTCTCTGCAACTTTTGTCCATTCTCGGCCGCCTTCGGCCTTTCTCGGCAGCTTTCGGCCTCTTTCGGCCTTTCTCGGCGGCCGAGAAAGATCGAAGGCGGTCGAGAACGGCCAATGTGACCAATTTTAAAACTGCAGTGACACTGACATGTCACTGCACTTTAATTACAGCCTGGGCAAGGCTGCAAATGACACCTAGAAGGCTGCAAGGCTGCAAATGACACTGATAAGGCTGCAAGGCTGCAAATGACACTGACAAGCATGCAGATGGACGCTGTGCAAGGCTGCATTGATGGGCATTTAAATGTAAGTTTTTTTTTCTTTAAAAAGTTTTTTTCCTTAAAATTTCCTCCTAAACTTGGGGTGCGTGTTATACGCCGGCGCGTGTTATACGCCGATAAATACGGTAACCTTTTTCCTTTAGAAATTACATTTATCTGTGGTACTGTTCTAAACAAGGGAAAACGGTGCCACTTTACAGGTATACTATAGACATCCCCCTGGCACAATATTTAAAGGAATATTACATTTTTATTGTTTCACTTTAAACATTATTAAAATCACTGATCCCGACAAAAACAAACATTTTTAAACTTTTTTTTGCATTGTTACAGGGGGACAGGACTCGGGGCCCCAAACACGTTTTATGACAATAAATTGCATATAAGCCTTTAAAATTAGCACTTTTGATTTTTCATGTTTGTGTCCCATAGACTTTAACAGTGTACGCCTGTTCATCTGAATTTTTTGCCTGCTCGCATGTTCTGGTGCAAACCGAACCAGGAGGTGTTCAGCTCATCCTTACTTAGAAACAAAGAACATGGAGGAGAGATGGGTTTGCTTTAAGAGCATATTAAATAAGGGCATTAGCGAACAAAAGTCCCGGATGGCTTAACTCCAATGTAAAAATGCATATAAAAGCAAAGGAGAAGACCTTCAAAAAAGACAAGGCTGAGGGATCATCATCAGCATTCAGACTTTACAAAGAATGCAACAAGATATGTAAAATTGCAATTAGGGTGGCTAAGATGGAACACGAAGGGCGTGGCTTGGCGCGCAGCGAGGATGGCGGCTTGTTAGAGGAGCTCCAGAGACCCTGCAGATTCAAGCCGTCCATTCTGCACTTTAGCTCTCAATAATGAGCAAGCAGAACAACCGAGCACCGCACACCCGATCCCGCCGTATGGCGACGGCCTCACAAAGCAGAAATATCTCTGATATTTTCCGGAATCAGTCATTATCCCGGGGCAGCGTGGCAGAGGCCAAGATGGCGCAGACTCATGCAGAGGATGACTTCAGTGAAGACTCCCAGTCCGCGGCGGAGGACAACGGTAGAAGCCATTCACATTCTCAACATCCCCTCACATATGCCGACATGTCCATGTTTGCTGCGGACATTAAATTCACATTCTCGGCAGCAATTACGGACCTGAAGGCCAACTTGCTGGTGCTTACTGTGAAGATGGCAGCGGCCGAGGCGGCTGGGAAGCACAGGGAGAAGGCCATACACAGACTTGAGAAAGTCACTTATTCACACTCTAACCACTTCATAGAGATGAACAGACAACTGGAGGACCTTGACAATAGGGGGAGAAGGTGTAATATACGGGTCAGAGGGGTACCAGAGACGGTGGATAATGATCAAATTATTCCTGCACTACAGAGGGTTTTAATAGCCAACTGGAAAGGCCTGAGGACACTGGGATAGAATTTGTAAGAGCACACAGGGCCCTAAGAGCATGAGGTCCGGATAACATGCCCCCATGTGATGTAATATGCTGCTTGCAGAGCTTTGCACTGAAAGAGGATATCATGCAAAAAGCATGCCGCAATGATCAGATTGTGTTTAATGGGGAAGTAATAATGCTCTTCCAGGACTTGTCCCAAATAACCCTGAAGAACCACAGGCCCTTGAGGCCTCTTCTGGACAGATTACGGAAGAAAGACCTGCGATACACCTGACGTTTCCCCTTTGCCTTATTGGTATCATACAACGGTAGGCAACATACGCTGAGATCACCGGATGATCTACCTGAGTTCTGCAATGCACTGCAGCTAGGGGACATTGAGCTATCGCACTGGTATCAGGAATTTCTCCTTCCACCATTGCAGCGGAGCCCTCCCAACTCCCCGTTTGCCTCACCTGACAAGAGACCAGCCAAGAAGCTAAAACAGAGCAGACAAGGAAGGCAACCTCCCGCCACACCCAGAGCTCGCTCATCTGGAGCACCTGATGACCCATGAAAGAAGGGATGAGATCTCTGTTTTGTCCTGTTTTTTTTTCCCCTTTCGGCTGCCTTTTTGCACCCATTGGCTCTGATGTTGACTTGATACTCACCAACGCCACTTTGCTATTCCCATTGATGGTAGTGTTGACTGTCCCTATCCAGTCTGACGGTGGAATGGAAATCTACACTCACTCTGCAACTGAAGAACTGTAATGGCTCCAACATTTATGCTTACAGATCATGCCCTTCAGGCGAACAACAGATGGACAGTCTAGATTAGGCTACCTTTTTGACACTTTCTGGGCTAAGCCCTAGATGCTAGTCATGATTTATAGTATTGATTACTGTGAGCCAAGTTCCACTTGTGTGAGGCTTTCTTGCAGACTAGTTTGTTTTTGTTGCTCTCTGCAGAGTCCCCTCCCCCCCTCCGGAAAAAGGAGAGGAGGATAGGAACAAGAGCTCTAGCTCCACAAATTTACTAATAGGTATAATCGGGGATTTACCCCACTTGGGCGAACGAGGGCGTGACAGTCAGCCGGCTGATGGAGCAGGGTATGGAACCCTGAAACTACTCGGGAACATATTCTATGCCGTGCACATTAACTGGTTCGTTCTCGTCCTCTTTGGCTGAAAAGACCATGGTTGTTCTTTTTAATGGTATTTACAATATAGTGCAGAATGGATATATATAGCACTTTTTTTTTTTACATTTATTAGATGATTAGAGGCTGCAGGCCTCTCTCATCTCCGTTACTATAGTTTTTTATTTGGTTTAATATTGCAAGCTGCTTCATTTTTGTTTTCCTCTCTCTTCTGAGATTGACACAGGTTATTTCTGCTGTCACCTCCCACTACCCCACAAGGTACGTCCAGGAGGACCTTAGTCCCTGGAAAGTACTCCTTATTGGACCTTGCAGATAGAATATCTATTTGAAGGCAGTGTTACATGACTTCTTCCTTTTCTATTTCCTCTCCTTGACTACTCCTTCCTATTCTATTTCTTCTAAACGGTAGCTTTCTACACATTTATAGACCTGATTTGAAAGAATATTTCACTGTGCCCACGTCTCTTTTGCTTAGTGTCTTCCACAGGTACCGAATCACCGGATCTGTCCAGGGTGGTGCAATGGCATACTCCTCGTTGGGTCATGGTCCCACGGTAATATCACATAATGTCAGAGGTCTGAATGTTCCTGAAAAACGGATGGCTCTCTTACGGGAACTCAAGAAACGTAGGCCTCACTTTGCCTTCCTACAAGAGATGAACTTCAAAACGAACAATGTACACAGGCTCACTGATTCCTATTTTACTGCAGCATATCATGCTACTAATGACTCGGTCAAATTGAAAGGGGTCTCTATACTAATTAGCAGGGAGGCCAATTTCGAGTTGACTGACAAATTGACAGATCCTGAGGGGAGGTTTCTTTCCTCAAGGGGAAATACTTTGGCGTGCTAACGACATTGGCCAATGTCTATTTCCCAAATTCCTCACATCTGACTTTTTGTAGACGAGTATTGGGGGAACTTGAGGTATTCAGCTCGGGGCGCATAATCCTGGGCGGGGATTTCAATCTCCCTTTGAACCCTCGACACTTCGACAGGTACATCATACATACGGTACAGAATACTGAAAAGTTTGAAGTCAATTTTGACCTCGCTACACCTCATTGATACCTGGAGATATCCAAACGCAGACGGTAAGGACTATACCTTCTATTCAGCCCCTCATGCTAGATACTCTGGAATCAACTATATTTTTATTACTTGTAGGGACCTACATCTGGTAGAGAAGGCGAACCTTGAAATCCTGTCCATTTCTGACCATGCCCCTATGTCTCTTTCGCTGGCTCCTAATGCCCCTCTGCCTAAGACGCGTTCCTGGCAGCTGAATTCCTCGTTTTTAACAGATTGTGAGCTATTGCCGAAATTTACCACACAACTGAGATAATTCTTTGGTCATAATGCGACCCCAGAGACAGACCCTCTGATGACATGGAAAACACATAAGTGCTACATACAGTAGGAGTTGATGAGGGCGGGGGCCCAGCGAAAGAGAGACAGGGAAAAGCAAATCTTGCAATTAACAGATAGGATCTCACAACTAGAGTTCCAACACAAACAATCTCTCACAAAGCAGACTGCAAGACGAATTTTAGACGCTACCACCAAACGATTTCTGTTCTTTAGAAAAAAATATATTACGAAAACAGGGACAAAACAGGCAAATTTTTAGCTAGGGCCTTAAGAGTCCCTCGTCTCAGCAACAGAATCCTGGGCATACGAAATGGACAGGGAGCACTAGACCAAACTGACGAGCAGATTGCACAACATTTTCATTCCTACTACTCCAATCTTAAAACTACCGACCCCCACAGACCCGCCAACACACCAGGAACTAGAACACAAATATTACAGGATTACTTACAATCGGCGGAGATGCCTAAACTGACTGCTACCATCATTGAACTTCTTGAACGGCCCATTGAGGAAACGGAAATTAAATTGGCAATAAAAGACATGAAAAACGTGAAAAGCCCGGGCCCAGACGGTTTCTCCTCCATATATTACAAAACCTTTTCGGACATCCTGACTGGCCCACTCCTAAAAGCTTTGAATTCCTTTTCTACACCTAGGGAAGTCCCCACGACGTTCCTTGGAGCACATATAACTGTCTTACCCAAACCAAACAAAGATCCAGAACACTGTCCTAGCTATAGACCCATTGCGTTACTGAATCTTGACGTCAATATTCTGACTAAAATACTGACGAATAGACTTAAACCCCTTCTCCACCCTATAATCGGACCAGAGCAGGCATGATTCATGCCAGGCAGGGAAGCGAAAGACAACGTTACAAAAGCATTAAACCTTGTATATGCAGCTAGGGAGCGAAAGATCAAAGGTCTTCTCCTGTCCACAGACGCGGAGAAGGCCTTTGATCGAGTAGCATGGGACTTCATGCTGGCAACATGCAATCATGTTGGCCTAGGCACTCACATGATGCACTGGATTTCGGCGCTTTACCAAAACCCGTCAGCAAAATTACGCATTAATGGGTCCCTATCCGAAACTGTAGAAATAAGGAATGGTACGAGGCAGGGGTGCCCGCTCTCGCCAATCCTCTTCATCATCTCGTTGAAACCTTTCATTAGGAAAGTTAAATCTTTACCAGATATTGGGGGTTTTACGGTTGCCAAACAAGAATTTAAAATAGCTGCCTACGCCGACGATTTGCTATTTTTTCTAACGAAACCCCTCACGTCAATTCCCGCGTTGTTGAGGGAGTTTTCTGTGCACAGGTATGTCTCATACCTAATAATCAATTATTCAAAGTCGGAGGCAATGAATATTACCTTACCAGGAAGTATATTACATAGCACACAATCTAATAGCACCTTTAAATGGGTATCTTCTGCCCTGAAATATCTAGGCGTGTGGCTGACTCCACAACTAACTCAAATTTTCGAAAGAAACTTCCCGCCCTTACTCAAAATCATAAAACAAGATCTAATGTCCTGGCATGTTAATAAGAATTTCTCATGGTTCGGGAGGGCGGCCATCTGTAAAATGTCAATACTACCCAGAATTTTGTATCTGTTCTGGACTCCGAGAATCAAGTTTGAATTGATGACCAGGGCGAAGGATAGAGGGGGAATGGGCTTACCCGACTATAAACAATACTACCATGCCTCACACATAACAAGGATCCTAGACTGCCACTGCCACCAGGACACTAAAGACTGTGTTTCCCTGGAAAATGAGCTGAGTCCGGTCCCTTTGAGGTTCTCACTATGGGTTTCGCTGAAAAGCTATCCACCGACTTTACAACAACACACTTTACTGAATACTACACTGTCTATTTTTCATACACTCCTTTAAAAGATGGGTATATCCACACCCCTAAGCCCCCTGATGCCACTTAAAGACAATCCGGACTTTCCACCAGGAGTAGCGAACCACACACTGCAGAAACAGGGCTCAGATACGCCCTTGCTGGCCAACCACTGCTTTGAAAATGTCCTTTTCAAAGACTACCAGAAACTGAAAGCAGAGGATCATGTACAGGATTTGCCATTATGGACATACTTCCAGATACGAAGCTTTGTAAATAAAACACAACGTAAAATACACTTCACTAGACAATTGACAGACATGGAATCAGTGTGCCTGGAGGGATCCCCGATCTCTAAGGCTACCTCATTGGCATACTCTTGGTTTCAGGCTTCTGCACCGCAAACCCTGGACAGATTTCGGAAAAGCTGGTTGAAAGAACTCAACATACAAATAACAGATAGACAATGGCAAAAAGCTTGCATACTCGCCCACAAGTGTTCCTTGAGTACCAGAATGCAGGAAACAGCATATAAATTGCTTACACAATGGTATGCTACACCAGCTAAGTTGCATAAATGGTATCCTCAAACCTCGGAACTTTGTTGGCGATGTGGGCAAGGTACAACTTTACATATATGGTGGCACTGTCCTCCAATTACACTGTTCTGGGAGAGGGTGATAACAACCATTCGCCTTATCACTGACACCTCATTGAAATTGGACGCGGCTGGCTGTCTCCTTCATGTTACTGACTTTTCACTCTCCAAATATAAGAAAACCTTGTCTAAACACTTGCTTAATGCAGCCAAATCGCTCATACCACTATACTGGAAATCAACCACGGTACCTTCCATTAAAGAATGGCTTCATAAGATTGTGGACGTGTAACATGGAGGAGACACGTGCTCAGTCCAACGATGACGCGGATAAGTATCATCAAACTTGGTCCCCTTGGATCGCCTTTAGATTCTCCAGAGAATATGAAACACTTAGCTCACCCAACCCTGGCTGAAGGAACACTTCTCATTAGTGGGAAGACTTACGGACCAAATGGTCATTCTACATTGGTATAGATATAGCACTTAATTATATATCCAAATAAGAAGCTTTAGAATATTCAAGCTACTACTTATAGCTACCTACCTTCTCTCTCTGATCTATATATCTTCTGTTCTAACCTCCCTTGCCATTATAATGGTTATATAGAAGGTAATTATAATGCGGTAATTCTGAGATATGGATGTGTGACACGAGATCCGAATCTCATAACAAAAAGCTTTCTTCAGGTTATCCACAGCTTGTTATAAATTTGATTCTGACTTCTACTATATATGTTCTTGGTTATATTATGGTTGTTAACACAATGAAAATGTATGGACAGGGTTGTACCTGTCTTTAAGTTATATGTGATCACATGTACTGTGCCTTACCTTCAATAAACTTTTTGAATGGAAAAAAAAAGATGGAACACGAAAGACACATAGCGGAGCAGAGCAATAAAAATCCCAAGAAATTCTTTAAGTATATAAACATTAAAAATGGGAGGACAGACCTCATTGGCCTCATAAATAATAAGGAAGGACATCTGGTTAGGAAGGATGGGGAGATGGCGAAGGTATTGAATTTATTCTTCTCCTCAGTCCTCACAAGGGAATCGGGGGGGGCTTCAGTAACCAAAACTGCAATGTTTTTCCTCATAACACATCACAGGAAGCACCCTCATGGCTAATAGAGGACAGAATTAGAAATAGACTTGGGAAACTTAACATTAATAAATCACTGGGACCAGATAGCTTGCACTCGAGGGTGCTTAGGGAACTCAGTCATGTAATTGCCAGATTGCCATTGTTCCTAATTTTTACTGACAGTCTACTGACTGGAATGGTACCAGCTGAGTCAATGTAGCACCAATATTTAAAGGGCCTAAATACATCCCTGGGAATTACAGACTAGTTAGTCTAACATCAATAGTATGCAAGCTCTTGGAGGGGATGATAAGGGACTATATAGGGGACAAGGTTCTCTTCCTGACAACCCTGGGCTGTGGTTTTGGGGGTCTGCGGGCAGGGGGCTTATCGGAATATGGAAGCCCCCTTTAACAAGGGAGCCCCCAGATCCCGCCCCCCATGTGAATGAGTTATATTTGCATACTGCTCCCAGGGGGCCTTGCTGAGCTATTCCCCTTTCGCTGTTTGTCTTTTATGGCGGTGGTTTCCATCCTGCTCAGGGGCTGCAATGTGCATAGGGGAGTTCTGTTCCTGATCTCTTGCTGTCCTCCCCTGTCTGTTTACAGGGGGTGGCCACCTTCCCATACACTGACGTCTCCCTGATGTAATTGAGGTGTGGACTGTGTGGGTAATCCTGGACGGTTGGGTGGTTGTTGCATCTGTGCACCCCCTTTGATGGTGGATGTCTTATGGGCGCCCATGCATCACCGCCCGTACATGACGCTGGGGGCGTAACCTTCGAGCCCTTGTGGGTATATCTAGACATTCAGCACGGCTGGGATTCTGATTCACAACTTGACGATTTGATACATCTCTAAGAACAAACTGACAACCATTGGATTTTTCACTCCATTGAGGTACAACTTTTTTACTTTCTTGACACCTATTGGGTTTGTTACATTGTCTTTATACACATGTAATACTTATATTATTTCTATATTGCCCCGTAGTCTCTCTGCCCATACCAGCTTTATAACCATGTTGGTCTGCATTCATGCATTTACCATATTCCATATTTCAGATAGTCCTTCTTACCAACATACTCTAATAAGCTTAATTAATTTATTTAAATCTTTATGCATATATAAATAAAATTTTAGAACCTTATACATTAAGCTAATTTTGAAATTATGATGCCCTCTGATATATGTGCATCCTTGCAGACATTTTCCAGACATGATTTTAAGGGGCTAAGTGGAGACCGAAGTGAGAACTACCCCTATCCAGACCGTGCTGATCCTTCGGACGTTTCTCTGTTGTGGCCTTTGTTTGTTCCGCACCCTCAGCTCCCGAGCTGGATGCACTACACGGCTGCCATTTTGATATTCAGCGTTTGGCGATTTATCTCAGACCTTCGGTAAGTATGAAGTCTTTGTTTCAGACCTCTCTTTCCAATTATTCCGCCTGCCCCCCTTTATCAACAACATGCATTTATTGATCTTATTATTTACATTGCAGATACAACATTCATGCATCCGCCCCTGGAGAAGCGAGCGGGGTCTCGCGAAATGCATAGGGCTTTATTGATGCTTGTTTTATGCCAGTACATGCTGGGTATTATTGATGTCTGCATTATGTTCACATACTTCCTTGTCTTCATGTATGTACATTTTACTTATTGTGTATGTGTATTTACTGACCCAGAAACTTTCAAGTTTTATTGTTGCTCATTGATGTACAACATTTGTAATAAATCTTTGTATATTTACTTTCATCTGTGTTGTGTACATTGGCTATTATGCCGGGTAACTCACAATCATTGTTGTTGCCGCTATGTTACATAACATTTTGAAACAAATAAATAGATTTTGTCTCAGTGTTCGCTGTGGACATTGGCTAAACCTCTTTCACCTCATCTAAAGTCCCAGGGCTAGTGTTTTATGTGAATGAGTATAGGGTACATGATTTCCCTACTCGTTCACCAAAAAAGTGTCAAAAAGAAATAAAAACACACACAATTGTTGGCAATTCCTTTATAAAAAAACAAAAAAACAATGTCCGCCGCTTTAGGTCCATCATCAATCACGACGCCAACGGACCCAAAAAAAGAAAGCGTTCTGCAGTCAACAAAGGCTAACCACGTATTGCAGGCTCCGCCTTTGACAATTCTTATTTAAGTAAGGCATGGAGCCACCTGGCAACATCACCTGGTGGCACTGCCCCTTGTGACATCACTGACCCAGCATGCACCAGTTGGTGACATCCCAAGGGGCAGTGCCACCAGATAACATCACCACTTACCTATATAAGAACTGGCAAATAGTGGAGCTTGCAGTAGGTGGTTAAACTTCATTAACGGCAGAGCGTTTTTTTTTTTTTTTTTCTGGGTCCGGCGGCAGTGGCATGATTGACAATGTATCAGGGAACATTATTAAAAAAAAAAAAAAACAATGTCCTCTAATGTGGATTCTTTGTCAATCACGCTGGGGTGGGATCTGGGGGGGGGGGGGCTTCCAGATTCCAATAAGCCCCTTGCTGGTAGACCCCCCATAGGATCAGTTGAGCTCCTCAGCAACACGCCTTGTACAGTCTACATCCGGACACCCCCCCCCCCCCACAAGACAGAAGTACAGTTAACTCACACGTGTTTTAAATATAAAAGTAACGCAGGAAATGTTTCTTGTGATGTTGACCAAGGCGAAGGCACAGCTCCTTTGGACTGGACGGCTTAAGTAGGCAGGACTGACGAGCAGGATATCAACAACAGCTGAGTAACTGTGGAGAGAGACAGGAGCTGGCAATTAGCCGACAGCTAAGCAGCCAGCTCAGAGAAGGAAGGGCTGAGCCCAGCCTTGACACACTGTAACTCACCCCCCCTCCCAGCACTGCCACTGATCCGCCTCCCCCTCCCAATACCGCCACTGACCCCTCTGCCAACACGGCCACTGATCCCACCCCCCAGCACTGTCACTGACCCCACCCCCCAGCACTGCCACTGATACCCCCAGCACTGCCACTGATCCCACCTCCCCAGCACTGCCACTGATCCTATCCCACTAGCACTGCCACTGACTGATCCCACCCCCCCACCAGCATTGCCACTGATGCCACTGTCATATACTACCCTTGCCTGTCTGTATACTACCCTTGCCTGTCCATATACTACCCTTGCCTGTCGGTATACTACCCTAGCCTGTCTGCATACTTCCTTGCCTGTCTGTATACTACCCTAGCCTGTCTGCATACTACCCTAGCCTGTCTGCATACTACCCTAGCCCTACCTTGTCCATGTACTACCCTAGCCCGCCCCTTGGAATTGAACATAATGGTATGTTATATGATTTTGCATATAGACATGTAAATCTGACCTCCTGATGAACTTAATTTTAGTTTTAATTATCATGTATTATAATGGATGTGGGGGCTTATTGGTGGGCATGATTTTTTTTTTGGGGGGGTTTCAACCTTGGACCCAGGCAGCACCATGTCTTGGGCCAGCACTTTTAGCAACTAACGTTCCCTACGTTGTCAGCTTTCCCTAACTTTAACACACAATGACACTTGGTTGCTTGGAATCTTGCCTCCTTTAGTGAGGGGACTAGCACACATAATGCTCACATTATGTGTCATTGCAACCCTCCTGTCTATAGTTGAAAAGTCAGGCAATAAAATTATATTTACAAATAATTCAGTTTGGCAAACGTCTACAATAATTCACCAGGACCACAAATGCTGAACCCACTGGATATTCTGTGAACCAATGATCATATATATTCATTAAGGCTTAATCTCAGGTCTTCTTTTATGTAATAACTTGCAGCCTTTTTTGTAAATTACCAAAGTACAGTGGTACCTTGGATTACAAGCATAATGCGTTCCAGAAGAATGCTTGTAATCCAAAGCACTCATATATCAAAGCGAGTTTCCCCATAGGAGTCAATGGAAACTCAGATAATTTGTTCCACAGTGACTTCTATTGTATGCAGTACCGCATGTGGCCAAAGGTGGGGGGGCACCAGAGACACTCACAAACACTCAGAAAACGCTCGGAGCTGCTCGGTTGCACTCGGAGACACTCGGGAATGGAGTGTTTCCGAGTGTTTCGAATCGGCTACGAGTGTCACCGGCACCCCCATACCTCTGGCCAAATGCGCACACCCCAGAGGCTTAAATCCTGCTCATTTTGCGAGACAACCCTCGCAAACCAAGTCAGGATTTAAAAAAAAATAATAGCTCGTATTGCGAAACACTCGTTAACTGCATTACTCGCAATACGAGGTATTACTGTACAACCCTTTCTAACATATTAACAACTTTTTTTTTAACAGTTTATGAAAATGCTAATTACCTGATCATTTTTGCCAGCATTTTGACACTTAAGAACTACTTACAGCATAATTAGAATACAACAAAGAAAAGAAAACACCTTTGTCTTCAATTTGCTGCTTGCACGGACTTATTTAACTGCCTCCAAATATGTGCACAACCTTTGGATTGTTTGGTACAGTTTATTGTCATAAATATCCTGTGCTTTTCTCATCTTTGATGTGTGTTTTTGAGAGCTGCTGACAAAATCACATTTTGAAAATGTTGTCTGTAGCAGCAGAAAATATAATACAAAATTATTATACTTGGTGTAGGACAGAGACATTGTATGCTGTTCAGAATACAAATGTTCATTATCTTTATAAGACAGGCAGAACTATAAGAGACAAACTTATGTTCTATTTACTTGAGTTTGTGTGTTTGTTGTTAAGCTTGGTATACCGTAAATCATTGAATATTTTTCCAGCATTGAAAAATAGTTCCCAAATTAGAGATGAGTAAATCATTTAACTTGTTGCAGTTTTACAATAACAGTTAATGAAGTTATAAAACAAAGTAGCTGGCCATACACTGATCAAAATTCAGGCAATTTAGCAAGGACTGGCTAAATTTTGATCAGTGTGTGGCACTCCTCCCTTAACAGGGACATGTCCTCCCTTAACAGGGACATGTTGGAAACATTTCCGGGTACAGTCATTGATCGGCGTATTCTGACAAAGGTGGATGCTGCTGTTAGAGTACAATGTCCTGGCTGAGGAGATTCCTCTATCCACTTTGGTTGTGTGAATGGTGGAATCTGTTAGTTTTTTTTTCATTTAGGACACTGGCTGAATGAAAAATAATTAACAGTGGCCAGCTTTAGATCATGATGTTTTAAGGCCAGTCAGCACCACACACAATACACTGATGTGCAATGGTTAATAGATAAGTTCACCTGTAGTACCTGTAACATGTTCCAGCTCATCCCCCTCTCCCCCTGACTCCCTAGCTCTATGACCATGGGTAGTAAATCCTCCACAGCTGCTGGCAAATTTAAAATTGATGTGGCTGTGCAGGACTCCACCCACACAGCCATGTCATCCATTCACAGTGATCTGTGAATGAAGAAACTACAAGTACCACAGCAGACGGATTTTGTAGTTCTCAATGGACTATGAGGGCATTTATTAGTGTGCTCATAGTCCATTCACACTTCCTCTAGCTTTCTAATTTGAACACCCATACAGAGGTACAGGCAGAAATTTGGAGGGGGAGTGTGCAGGAACCTGACATTGCAACCATGATCCACTAATTGCCACTGTAATGTTTTGCAGCCTGCTGTAAGGAAAAACAAATACTTGGACATTCTTTTTCCTGCAAACACGTATTATTTTTGTCTAAAAGGTAAACCTACCCTTTTATTGTTTTGGTATTTCAGTATAAATTGTCTTCTTAGTTTTATATGTAATGGCCACACACAGTTTACAGAATGATAAGCTTACCCAGCAATACAAGAAGTTAACCACCTACTAGCACCACCTACTATGTACTACTGTGTAATAGGTATATGGCTAGTATTACAGAATTGAATGATCCATTATGTTTAAAGTGGTGTTGCCACCAAACAAAAAAAACCTCACCTCTAAATGCCTGTTGCTAGGGGGTCCCTCGTAGTCTGCCACCTTCAGTGCCGGGCACTGACATCACTTCCCCTTGGCGCCGCACAGTCATCTGGGACCTGTCACGTGAACGAGGGGGGGCTTTGTTCCCCCGCATCGCTGGACCCTGGGACAGGTAAGTGTCCGATTATTAAAAGTCAGCAGCTGCAGTATTTGTAGCTGCTGACTTTAAAAAAAAAAAATGTAGTGGGCACTCCTCTTTACGTAGTGGCTACACTCAGTTAACCCCTTGGCGTCAGCGCCTTCTGGCCCTTTAAGGGTTTTCAGATGCTGGGAGGTGGGGCATGATCTATGATCCAATGACCACAGTCACATGATTGAAAAGTGCCCAATCGCAAGCAGCAATTGAGAGCCTTCCATTAGCCACCGGGAACTGTGTTGGGAAGAAATCCCTGTATGTTTGTCTGTGCCCATGTTCATAAGTGAGTCTAATGGGAGTGGTTTCCTAATTATCTGATGTCTTCTTCCTCTGGTGGTTTCTTCTTCCTCTAGTGCAGTCTTCTCCCTGAGCTGTCTTCTCCTAGAGCTGTCTTCTCCTAAAGCTTTCATCCCCCTGTGCTGTCTTTTTCTTATGCTGTTGGCTTCCTCACTGCCAGTTACCCGCTAAAGACTAAAAAAGCTGATCTTCTACACTGTCTTCCTCCGCTGTGTTATCTCCTGCTATCTGCCATTTCATATATAGCCATGGGGCGTGGCCATCCGATCACGTCACTCGGAGAACCCACTTCTTGTAGCAACACGTGACATCACAAAGGGCCAGTTCTGACACGTGACATCATCGGATGAGGCAACAAGGCCAACAAGGAGAGGTGACATCATTGGATTAGGCAACAAGGCCAACAAGTAGAGGCAGATGTTCCCATTCTACAATGAGGGGGCAGTAGCGTCTGTGTTCACAGGCAAAGGTCCAATCTCAGGTCTGTGTTCACGTGGTCCATACTCAGACAGGGCACATTTGTCTCTGTTTAGTAGGCATGAGCCAAACATCCCCCCAGTTCAGTTTGCAGCAGAACATGCGAAAAGGAAAAAAAATTCAGCGAACACCATTAAAGTCTATGGGACGCGAACGTGAAAAATCAAAAGTGCTCATTTTATATATGTATATGTAAGTTATTGCCATAAAAAAGTGTTGGGGACTGCCCCAGGGGACATGTATCAAATAAAAAAAAAGAAAAAACGTTTAAAATGGCAATTTTTTCAGGAGTAATGCTTTTAATAATGCTTAAAGTGAAACAATAAAAATGAAATATTCCTATAAATATCGTGCCTGGGGGTATCCTTAGTCTGCCTGTAAAATAGCGCATCTTTCCCATGTTTATAACAGTACCTCAGCAACATTTCTAAAGGAAAAAATGTAATTTAAAACTACTTGATGCTGTAATGTATTGTCGGATCCCGGCAATATAGATAAAATTCAATAAAAAGGGGGGCATGGCCTAGCACCGGCCGAAGATGGCAGCTTGATCTGAGAGCTCCGCCACCCAGAGCTTCATTTCTGCCTCAATTAGCGGGAGAATCCCCCAGCAGACCCGCCGAGATGTAAGGGAGAAGCTCCTCAGGCTCCCAATTGCAGCAAGACCGGGCGACACAACTGAGCCGGAACATCCCCGCGATGTTCTGCTCACAACAGCAGGGAGAATCACAGGCCGCATCCCAGGCCTCGGAGCGGCATACAGCGTGCCCCGCGATCACCGCGGATTCGATAGGAGCGTCGGCCTCCTCACAAGGTACCTCAGCCCCACATACCTCTCCCCTACTCTGCCTCTCAGACCTCCAGCAGGTTGCAATGGACATAAAAAACACCTTTTTTGCGGCCATAGCAGACCTAAAGACGGACATTAGAGCTGTTGCTACCAGGCTAGAACATGTGGAGGCAGCCACCATAACACATGGGACGGCCATACACCAAGTTCAGAGGGTAGTTACATAGTTACATAGTTAGCTAGGCCGAAAAAAGACACAAGTCCATCCAGTTCAACCATAAAAAAAAAGAAATAATAAATAAAAATAAAATATATCGTACAATCCAATAAACCCCATATTATACCCACAGTTGATCCAGAGGAAGGCAAAAAAAAAACCCAAAAGAGCATGCTCCAATTTGCTACAGCAGGGGAAAAAAAATCCCTTCCTGATCCCCCTAGAGGCAATCGGATTTTCCCTGGATCAACTTTACCTATAAATGTCAGTACCCAGTTATATTATGTACATTTAGGAAAGTATCCAGGCCTTTCTTAAAGCAATCTACTGAGTTAGCCAGAACCACCTCTGGAGGGAGTCTATTCCATATTTTCACAGCTCTTACTGTGAAGAAACCTTATTTGGAGATGAAATCTCTTTTCCTCTAGACGTAAGGAGTGCCCCCTTGTCCTCTGTGTTGACTGTAAAGTGAATAACTCAACGCCAAGTTCACTATATGGACCCCTTATATATTTGTACATGTTGATCATATCCCCCCTTATTCTCCTCTTCTCAAGAGTGAATAAATTCAGTTCCTCTAATCTTTCCTCATAGCCAAGCTCCTCCATGCCTCTTATCAGTTTGGTTGCCCTTCTCAGCACTTTCTCCAGTTCCCCGATATCCTTTTTGAGAATTGGTGCCCAAAACTGAACTGCATATTCCAGATGAGGTCTTACTAATGATTTGAACAGGGGCAAAATGATATCTCTCTCTCTGGAGTCCATACCTCTCTTAATACAAGAAAGAACTTTGCTTGCTTTGGAAACCGCAGCTTGACATTGCATGTTATTATTGAGCTTATGATCTACCAAAACCCCCAGATCCTTCTCCACTACGGATTCCCCCAGTTGTACTCCCCCTAGCATGTATGATGCATGCATATTCTTAGCCCCCAAGTGCATAACTTTACATTTATTAACATTAAACCTCATCTTCCACATAGTCGCCCAATTAGACAGAGCATTGATGTCAGCTTGCAAATTGGAGACCTCCTGTAAGGACGTTATTCCACTGCATAGCTTGGTGTCATCTGCAAAGACAGAAATGTTACTTTTGATCCCAGACCCAATATCATTTATAAAGATATTAAAAAGTAAGGGTCCCAGCACTGAACCTTGGGGTACACCACTGATAACCTTAGACCATTCAGAGTAAGAATCATTAACCACGACTCTCTTTTAGCCAGTTTTCTATCCATTTACAAACCGATATTTCCAAGCCTGTAGACCTTACCTTACACATGAGCCGTGTGTGGGGAACTGTATCGAACGCTTTTGCAAAGTATACCCGGTCCACAGCCACGCCTCTGTCCAAGGTTTTACTTACCTCTTCATAAAAAGAAATCAGGTTTGTCTGACAACTTCTGTCTTTCATGAACCCATGCTGTCTGTTGCTTAAAATGTTTTTTTCCAGCAAGAACTTGTCTATGTGGTCTTTTATTAATCTCTCCAGTATCTTCCCAACTATAGAAGTTAAACTAACAGGTCTATAGTTACATGGTGAAGACTTTGTTCCCTTTTTAAATATAGGCACCACGTTCACCCTGCGCCAATCCAGTGGTACTATTCCCATCATTAATGAGTCCCTAAAAATTAAATACAATGGCTTTGAAATTGCAGAGCTCAATTCTTTTAAGATCCATGGGTGGATGCCATCTAATCCAGGTGCTTTATCCACCTTTATTCTGTCTAAATATTTCTGGACCATACCACTTTTGAGCCATTGTGGATCATTCGGGGCTGTGTAAATACCACCCCCATTATGGACATGAGCTCCCCCATGCTCCTTTGTATACACAGAGCTGAAGAAAGTATTTAATAAATTAGCCTTCTCTTTGTCCCCTGTCACCCACTCTAGATTATTTTGTAAAGGGCCTACATGCTCACACCTGACCTTTTTACTATTAATATATTTGAAGAATTTTTTTGGGTTTGTCCTACTATCTTTTGCAATCTGTCATTCGTTTTGAATTTTTGTATCCTTGATTTCCTTTTTACATATTCTGTTAAATTATTTGTAACATTTAAACAACACTAGTGTTCCTTCACTTTTATATTTTTTAAAAGCTCTTTTCTTATTGTTCATAGCTTTTTTAACTTTGACCGTGAGCCACATAGGTTTTATTTTAAGCCTTTTAAACTTATTGCCCATGGGAATATACTTTGCAGTGAGGTCCCAGACAGTCTTTTTGAATAATTCTCATTTCTGTTCTGTGCTCATTGATGCCAATATTCCCTCCCAGTCCAAGTCCTGGAGATCAGCCCTCATCCTTGGAAAATGTTCTCTCTTGAAGTTGAGCGTTTTTATCTTTCCTGTATGTATTTCTTGCTTACAGCTAACATCAAATGAAATCATGTTATGATCACTGTTACCCAGGTGTTCCTTTATCTGAACATTAGTAATAAGCTCTGCATGGTTTGAGATGCTCTGCATGGTTTGAGATTACCAGATCCAGCAGAGCATCATTCCTAGTCAGTGTGCATGCACAGCACTTGATTGAGATGCACAGACACATGGACAGACACATGGAGGATCTCAACAACAGGGGTCGCAGACGCAATCTTAAGGGTGAGAGGTATTCCAGAGACAGTGGAAGGACCCAAATTGCAACCAGTAGTGTGGGCTATCTTTAACACGCTGCTAGGAAGGCCGCCTGATGCCCCTGTAGAGATGGAAAGGTGTCACAGACACTCAGACCGAGAGGTAGGGACACTGACCCCCCGAGAGATGCTGTTTGCTGCCTGGTGGATTTCACACAAAAAGAGGAGATACTATACCTGGCCCGCAACCATGATCGACTGGAACACAATGGTGCATGCATACAACTGTTTCAGGGCCTAGCTACAATCACCCTGCAACATAGAAGAGACCTACGCCCTCTCTTGCAGACCCTGCGTGAAAGGTGCATAGCCTATTAATGGAAATTTCCATTTTGCCTACAAGCGACATCAGGAAATTGCACGGCACAGCTGAGAACCCCGACTGATCTTCAACCCTTCTTTGAAACGTTAGCCATTCCAGTGACAGAAGTGCCTGACTGGTACAGCGCATTCATGCAACCCGACCCGTGGACCCCCACGCTACCCGAGGACACCCCACGCTCACAGACACAGACAGAGGAGACGCAGAACATCAGCCAACTCCCCACTGAGGATTCGTGGAGATATGGAAACTGAAGAGAACCCACAAGCTTCACCATCATCTGTGAGACGCAAGATGGATCACTAGTGGTGTACTTAATGAGTAGGTGAGACTGTTTAAAACTTAAGAGCAACTTTCACTTATGCGACTATCATCATGGGGCCTCAGGATGTTTTTTTTTTTCCTTTTTTTTGGGGGGGGGAATGCCACTACCCACGTGCACCGATTCTAGTTACCAAGCAGCAAGGACCAAAGGCACGGAGTGTGCTACTTAAGCCTTAATCCCACGCTCAGATCTGATGGGGGCCTCGGGTATTTCCACCAGAAGCAAATTTTCATTTTTTCTTTTCTTTTTCTTTTTTTTTTTTACGCTCTTGGCTGCTTTTATCCAAAATATTACCACTCGGCTGTACCCTGTACCCCCGTGCACAGACTGGTCGCTCAGTATCAGGACACCCCCATGACATATGGACTGCCAAGGCCAGGTTTCTTGAACATTGAAGGACAGCACAGGGGTCACCCATACTGCCACCAATAAGGGAGTTGCTGGCACTCCCTCATAGGGTCTAATACGTCTCTTTCAAAAAGATCTGTGCAAACTAGTGCAAACTAGGGGGCCATAGATCTGGTAACTCTGCTGAGGTGGACACCCCCCCTTTTTTTTCCTTTTTTTTTATCTCCTTGGCCCCGCCCAACTATTCCCAAAGATGCCTGATCTGTACTTTTGACTATGCTTTGATTAACATAGCTGTTTGAAATGTTTGTTTGGTTATAATGATACAAGAGGCGACGTTCTTCTCTCTCCCTATGGAGCTGGACGTACTCCTTGGTTAATGTTAGTTATTGTGGGGCGTGTCCTTTGTAGCCCCCAGCACGCTGGATATG
This sequence comes from Lithobates sylvaticus, assembly GCA_028564925.1. Lineage (NCBI taxonomy): Eukaryota > Metazoa > Chordata > Amphibia > Anura > Ranidae > Lithobates > Lithobates sylvaticus. Next base: position 263,235,972 of record CM053027.1, on the reverse strand, counting down.
CAGTTTACATGCAGCCGGAGTGCTGGAGTCTTGAAGACGGAAGGCACAGATCTCAAACCTTGCATAATCCCCAATGTGCCTGATCTAATCCGCATCTCTGATATGGATTGGTAACCCTCTTACTGCTCTGACTGTTGATGTTGTTTGAAATGTTTGCCCAGTTCTAAGGGTTTAGAAGGTGACGTCCCCCTCTCCTTCTATAGAGCTGGATGTACTCCTTGGTTAAATATAGGTTAACCTATGTGCTGAATTATAGTGAACTCTATAATCTTAAAGGGGCAAATCACAACCAGGACCCTACCAATGCTGAAACACGAGCACAGAGGATAAGGAAATTTCTTAGCAAATATAGCCCAAAAGCTCTTTCAGAGACTGACAAAACTGAGCTAGAAGCCCCCTTAACCTCTGAAGAGTGGGCAGAGGTGCTGACCTCTTAGCCCCACGCTTCCTTAGGGCCTTTAATACATTAGCCACCTCTACATATCCCTCAGAGACCTTACGAAAAGATTACATTTCTGTTATCCACAAAGACAATAAGGACCCCACTAATGTAGCCAACTTTAGGCCGATTTCCCTCTTAAATGTGGATATCAAACTCTTCGCGAAAATTCTAGCCAACCGACTTGTCTACCACATACCAGCCTGGATAGGCTTAGACCAGGTGGGTTTTGTCCCAGGCAGGGAGGCCAGGGATAACACCATCAAAGCCATGAATTTGCACCACTGGCTCACCACCTCCCAACAAGATGTTTTTTTCCTGGCAATGGATGCAGAGAAGGCGTTCCTTCTATAAATGGCCTGGGACTATATGGAAGAGACGCTAATTGCTCTAGGTTTAGGGAGCGGGATGCACGCATTTATAAGTTCACTTTATGTGAACCCGAGAGCTAGGGTTCGAGTTATTGGCCACCTATCGAATGCCTTCCCCATCCATGATGGCACTAAACAAGGGTGTACTCTTTCGCCCTTACTGTACATTTTGACCCTAGAACCTCTGCTTCCCTGCATCAGGGAAAACCCAAACATAAAGGGTATTACAGTCGACCAAAAAGAATACAAGACTGCAGCGTTTGCAGAGGACATTCTCCTCTTCCTTTCCTCACCTCTGACGTCCCTGCCTAACCTTATGCCAACCTTAGACCTCTTCCAACGTATCTCAAATCTGAAAATCAAAATCTAAATCTTATGCACTAAACATTACGTTACCAAACAATCTAGTAAGTCAATGCCAATCAAACTTCCCGTTTAAATGGGAAAAAGAGGCCATCACATACTTGGGCATCCAACTACCAGCTAATCTGAAATCACTATACACTATGAACTTTCTATCAGAGCTAAAACTTATACAACAAGACCTACTGAAGTGGAACGTGCCTACCCTTTCATGGTTCGGTAGGGCTGTGGTCCTAAAGATGACAGTACTGCCTCGCTTACTGTACAAAATGCAGACCATCCCAATACACTTACCCCCCACCTTTTTCACAACCTATAAGAGGATGTGTAGGGCCTTTCTGTGGGGTGCAAAACCTTCTCGTATAAGTTGGGCAAAGCTGGTGCTACCCAAAGCAAAAGGTGGAATTGGCCTGCCAGACATACAACGCTATTCTTGGGCAGTACACATGACCAGGGTAGTGGACTGGAATGTTCATGACTGGTGCAAAAGTTGGATGAATCTCGAAAAATGAATGGCGGATGTGGAATTGAGCTCGATGCCTTGGGTCTCCAGGCCATTGACACACCTAGATTGCACACACATCCTCTTATAGGAGCAACGCTACAATCCTGTAAAAAAAGGCATGCAAGACCCACGCAATGTCAGCGAAATAATGCCCGATCACCCCTATTAGAGGCAACCCAGATTTCCCCCCAGGCCTACCGAAATCCTATCTTTCAAAGGAATGGCCTTACACACGGATAAAAACCAAACATTTTTTCCGTAGAGGGGAGTTCATAAGAATACAAGACCTTGCAGCATTGTCCAATACTAAATCTTTTCCCTCTTGGTCTTACATGCAATTCAAACACTTCTTAGACGTGCCAGCAAAAACCCCAAAATTCACGAGTCCCCCCACGGTATTCAAATCCTTATGTTCAAGCTCATCACCCCAGAGTCACGTGATCTCAGCCTTATATACCTTCATGCTTACTCGTCCCTACGCTCAGACCACACATACTGGGAATCAGCCTTAAACAGGGAAATAACAGATGCCCAATGGGACCATATCCATCTATACATACATAAGGGCTCTCTTAATGTCCACACACAGGAGAATGGGTACAAACTCAAAATTAGATGGTACAAAACCCCACAGGTGCTTCATAAGATTTTCCCGACGCTGCCAGACCTCTGCTGGCAGTGTGGAACAGAGGTGGGCTCCCTAGTACATGTCTGGTGGTCTTGCCCTTGGATCCAGCCATACTGGCACAAAATACATGAAGTGACTACAGCAATTTCCTCTCTCCCATTGGAGTTCACACCAGGACAATACCTGCTACACTTGTCCAAAATTCCCCAGAAAAAATACCTTAAATTAATAGCCATACACCTAATAAATGCCACTAGGCTCTGTATACCGGTATATTGGAGGTCCGCACATCCAACTTCGTTGAAGGAGTGGGTCCTCCGGGTAGACCGCATAGCAACAATGGAGGAACTAATCCTCGCTGCACAAGATAAAATCACTAGCTTCTCAGCTACCTGGGAGGCATGGCTTACATACAAGACGTCCCAATCCTACCGAGACTTATTACAACAAACCATATAATTAAGTATTCCTAAACAAATTCATTGTGGTTGGACCTTACGGGGTCTAATGTATGCAGCAGATGGACAGTAGACGGAGAGGATAGCAGATGGGATCCAACCCCCCCCCCCCCTTCTCACACCCCCCCTCCTCACTCTGTATCCCCCCCACCCATTCCCCCTACTATTTATTTTCTTCTTTTTTTCTCTTACTAGCTACAATCTGAACCCAATAACAGATGGGCAGGGTGCCCGGTTAGGGTGCTACTACCTGACACCGGGCCCCATGTCCCTGACTCTAGAAGAGGACAAGTGGGTAAATCTGATCCAATATATTTTTATGCCCTACCAGATGGTTCCGGAAAACTGTTAAATAGTACTCAACTATCTTGAAAGGAGTTATTAGGTTCTGAAGAGCACATGCACCCTAGAGTATTAACCAAATTCTCCCATTAAGGGGGAAATAAAATATACTTGGATCTGGAGTGTTTACTAGATAATTGTGATGCTCAGAACATGTGAATTTTTGCTTGAAATGTTTTATAATGGAACCGGTCGCCCATTTTGTTACATTGTTATTTTGTTTCACTATGCTGCCCTTCAGGTCTGGTATGGATATTAAGAGGAACCCCGCACCAAAATGTAAAAAAAAAAAATGGGGGTATACTCCCATTATATATACTATACGGACTGCACTATATGCTCTGCAAAAAAATGGGCCTTAGGTGTTGGTGGTGTCAGAACACTATAACCCCTCACAGTTAATTTTGTTGGGCGCAGAAACAGGCCTTGCTTAACTATTATTTCAAAATTTTTAATTACATACCCCTTTTAACCACTTGCTGACCGAGCAATAGCCGAAAGACGGCTACAGCGCGATCAGGTTTTTCTAGGAGGGCATCCATGGACATCCTCCTAGAATCTTGCTCTCGCGCGCCCCCTGGGGCGCGCCCCGCAAATATCCGTGACCGCTGAGTCTTTCGCATCACAGATCGCGGTAAATGGCCAAATGAAGGAGCGACCACTTGTAAACAAACCGGCGCCATGTCATGATGCCCGTTCCTCCCTCCCCTCTCTGTAACACTTGGTACAGTGCGAGGAGAGAGGGGGAGAGATTGCAGCAGCGCTGTGGGCTGGATGTGTAGTGCCCACAGCGCTGCTCTGTGACAATACTCTGCAGTACTCTGCAATACTGTGCAATAATACTCTGCAACACTGTGCAATACTCTGCCAATACTCTGCAACACTGTGCAATACTCTGCCAATACTCTGCAACACTGTGCAATATTCTGCAATACTCTGCCAATACTCTGCAACACTGCAATACTCTGAGATACTCTGCTAATACTCTTCAATTTGCTGCCAATACTCTGCCAATACTCGCCAATACTCGCCAATACCCTGTCTATACTCGCCAATACTCGCCAATAAATTTTAGCAGAAACAACGATTTTTAGAAAAATTGGGCTTTTGGTTTTGGTGGTTCCAGAACACTTTAAGCCCTCAGAGTTACTCTTGTTGGGTGCAGAAACGGACCCAGCTGTGAAATATTATATCAAAAATTGTAATTGCATACCCCTGTTAAACAGGGCCAGAAAAATTGGGCCTTGGGTGGCGGTGCCACAACACTGTAACCCTTCAAAGTTACCCTTGTTGGGTGCAGGAACAGGTCCTGATGTGAAATAGTATATCAAAAATTGTAATAACATGCCCAGACAAATCTGCAGAAGAGGCCATAGAGGAAGAAGAAAAGGAAAGGGCAGAGGAGAGAGCTGTGGCAGAATCACCACTAGCTTTTTGGAGGAGTGGTGGTGGAACAGGCTCCAGCAACACGGAACCTTGTCCTGCATCCTTCCCAGCTGCCAGCAGAGTTACCCAGTGCACCGTGAAGGAAAGGTAACATCCCTCCCATGACTGCTGGAGTCAGCGGTAATTTGAACCTTACTGCTGACCATCCATGAGGCCAATTGGGCATTTATACCATCTCACTAGTCAGCGGTAATTTGAACCTTACTGCTGACCATCCATGAGGCCAAAACATTGCCTTACACATGCTGGTAGAGAGCCGGAATGGCCTTCTGTGAAAATAAATTGCATTTTGGAACTTGCCACTGTGGTACAGCACAAATTCACGAAAGGAGGCACCAGCTGAAAAGGCAGCAGTTGCAGTGCTAGCAATTTGGCCAAGCTAGCATTTAGATGTTGAGCATGTGGTTGGCTGGGACTGAATTTATTTTTACAGTTCAGCAACTGGGGTAGGGAAATTTGCCTGCTAAAATCAATTGACGGTGTACTGCTAGCAGATTGGCTGCAAGTACTTGGGACACCTATTGCTATACCTTTACTCCTCTTAGTGCAGGTTTTTGAGAGGACTGGAAGTATATTAAAGTTGGAGATCCCAGATGAGGAGCAAGGAGAAGTCAGTCTTTTTCTTTGATGTGGGTCTTTCAAGTGCTGTTGCCAACGGACTGCATGGCAGGTCCTCATATGTCTGGTCAAGCATGTGGTGCCCAAGCAGCTGCTGTTCTTGGCACGCTTGATCCTCTTCAGACATAGGTTGCAAACAGCAACGGTGCGATCTGCTGCACACGTGTCGAAAAAGGCCCACACCATGGAACCTTTAAAAGTCAGTGGGGAGTCAGCAGCTCCCTGCACATGCAAAGCTCTGCGGTGTGATGCAATAGGGTGGCTGCCCTTAAGCTGGTCCCCTAGAGGACATCCTGCCTTGTTAGAGTTGTGCCTCCTCCTCCTCCTCACATTCCTCCTCTCTTTTCTCAGGCACCCAAGTACAGTCAATGACCTCATCATCCCCTCCCTCCTCATCACTGGAGCAAACTTGGCAGCATGCTGCAGCTGGGGGAACATGACTGCCAGTTTCTTGTCCTTCTGTGGCACCCCCTCTCTCTAGGTTCACGTTACTCCCTTCCTCAACCTGGGAACCAACATCGGAGCCTTCAAATCGCTGCATATCCTCCAGCAGCATGTAACCAACACTGTGGTCGAATAATTATGGGGACTCCTTTGTGCATGATGGTGGGGCTACGGAAGGAGTGATTGTGGACAAGGAGCCGCTTTGGCAGCTGCATTGGAAGGCAAACTACTCTGAGCCTGGGTGACAGAGGATGAGGAGGAGGAGGAGGGCTTTGTTATCCACTCCACCAACTCTTCTGCATGTTCTGGCTCAATAACACACCCATCAGCAGAAAAAAAAGGACAAGCGTGCCCCACAGCCACCTGCAGAGGATGCACCATGCCCACGACCAGCACTGTTGACTATAGACACAGAAGCTGCTTGCCCTCTTTTAATGGCCTGTGAGCCTCTCCTTGTTGGCCTTCCGGACATGATGTATTTTTTGTTTTGCAACACCACACTACAATGTATTAGATACGGTGTACACCGCCTGCACTGTATTAGAAACTGTACAATGGCTGCACTGTATTGTATACTGTGTACACCACCAGAAGTGTAGTAGAAACTGTACACACTGTATTGGATACTGTGTACACCGCCTGTACTGTATTAGAAACTAGACATGTGCAATTTGTTTCGTAAAACAAATCGAAATTCGGATGAATTTTGCATCTTTCGGACATTTGCATGCATTCGAATGTTGGAATAAAAAAATAACGAATTTTAACAAATGAATTTGACATGATTCAGTAATTCTTTAAAGCTCAAATGAAACAAAAGGTCAACTCAAAGTAAATCTAAAGCCTCATACACACGATCGGACCGTGGACCAACTTTCCTGTGGATTTTTGTCCAAAGGGCGTTGGCCCCAAGTTGGTATTGCATACACACGGCAGGACTTTTTTCAGCCAACTTTCACCAAATCACTTGGTTTTTCTGCTCTTTACCGCCACCTTTGGTCAACTTCTGTATTGTTGTCTGATCTTTTGCATTGGTTCTGCATTGGTTTGTACAAAAGTCCGTTGGTTTTGTGTACACACGGTCGGACTTTGGTCCTTTGGACTTTTGTTGGCAGAAAATTGGTCCGTTCGCACAGCCAACAAAAGTCAGATGAAACCTGGAAAAAGTTGGTCCGATGGAGCATACACACGTCGGATGTTGGTCCAAAACAGCTAATTTGCATGTTGGTTGTCAAAGAGTCCGATCGTGTGTATGGACCTTTACAGTCCAATCAGCTGATTAATTTTGTGCTGGAGGTTGGATTACTGGCAAAGTGCATCTCTGAGAACTGAGTGAGAAGAGTGTTGTATTGTATTTGAGCAGAGGAGAAGAGATATTGTCATTGTGTTTGTTAATAGATTCAATAAACAAATGACTTTCCAAACTAGGAATCATTATCACAAATATATATACATACATAAATATCGAATTTTAACTAATACGAAAGAAATTATAGCGGATATAACAAATTAATTTGACATGATTCGAGATTCAGTATAATGAATATCGACACTCTACAGAAATAACAAATTATCTGAAAACAAATTAACGTAACATAACGAATATAACCGAATGAAGTTATGTATTTTACGAATGACAACAAACCGAAACTAAACAAAATTTTCCATTGTGCACAAGTCTATTAGAAAGTGTACAACAGCTGCACTGTATTAGATACCATGTACACGGCCTGCACTGTATTAGATACTGTGTACACCACCAGAAGTGTATTAGAAACTGTACACACTGTATTAGATACTGTGTGCACCACCTGTACTGTATTAGAAGCTGTACACGCTGTTTTGGATACTGTGTGCACCACCTGCACTGTATTAGAAACTGTACAATGGCTGCATTGTATTGTATAATGTGTACATCACCAAAAGTGTATTAGAAACTATACACACTGTATTAGATACTGTGTACGCCACCTGCACTGTATTAGAAACTGTACAACGGCTGCACTGTATTGTATACTGTGTACACCTCCAGAAGTGAAGTAGAAACTGTACACAGTGTATTAGATAATGTGTACACCACCTGAAGTGTATTAGAAATTGTACACACTATATTAGATACTGTGTACACCACCTGCACTGTATTAGAAACTGTACAATGGCTGCACTGTATTTTTTATTGTATACACCACCAGAAGTGTAGTAGAAACTGTACACACTGTATTAGATACTGTGTACACTGCCTGAAGTGTATGAGAAACTGTATAGACTGTACACAGGGAGCTTGGATACATGCTTGTTTGTATAAGCTGCTGACACATACAAGTTTGGAAGTCGTTTGGAGAGGAATCCTATGCTTAATGCTTTTATAGTTTGGTGTGCTGGAAGCACCTAACATGTGTGAGTACTCTGATGTTATGTTTTCTAAATACCTTTTTAAACTAGAAATAATGCACTATCCAGCCTCTTTCTTGTTTTAAAATTAAGGACAACTTCTCTGGATTTTCCTGTGGGATCCTGCTGAGCCAGTTTCACTTAGAGCCAAGGAGTGGTTCAACTGCTTATATGGACCAAACTTAAGTGTGCGGTCACACTGTTGGAAGTGAGTGCATTCACACGATGATCAGGATTATCATCACTAGAGACCCTTTTTGGACAGTAATATGTATAAAACCCCAATTTTCACTTTTGTCTCTGTGGATTGATGGAAATTGGTAGAAACAATCTCTCTCTCTCTCTCTTTTTTTTTTTTTTGGACACTTGATATTAAGGAATAATACAATTTTTTCACTGGGAGATTGCTTGTTACACAAATAATATTTTTTTTGAGTTCATAGTCACATTTTTTAGCAATATTGATTTTCATTGTTTATGACACTATCTATGCATTTGTAAGGTTCAGCATCACACAGCGCTGCATTTTTTAGTTTTTTGTATATATGTTTTGACATGGGATTATGGGATTGTGATCAATGCTTAGCGGCTGTGAATTTGCACTTTGTTTCACAGCCTCTTAAGGACCGCCTCACGCCGATGTACGTCGGCAGAATGGCACGGCTGGGCTCTAAAAAGGCAACGTACCTGTACGTGCTTGTGCCCAGCCGTGCCATTCTGCCAACATACATCGGCATGAGGCGGTCCTTAAGTGGCTAGAGAAACCTGAGACTGCAATCAGCATCAGGTATAAAGTAACCTGAGGTTACAACCTAGTATCAACCTGGGTCCTTGGTGGCCTTCCGGACATGATGTACTTTTTGTTTTGCAACACCACACTACACTGTATTAGATACGGTGTACACCACCTGCACTGTATTAGAAATTGAACAATGGCTGCACTGTATTGCATACTGTGTACACCACACAAAGTGTATTAGAAACTGTACACACTGTATTAGATACTATGTACATTGCCTGCACTGTATTAGAAACTGTACAAAGGCTGCACTGTATTAGGTACTGTGTACACCGCCTGCACTGTATTAGAAACTGTACATACTGTATTAGATACTGTGTACACCACCTGTACTGTATTAGAAACTGTACAATGGCTGCACTGTATTAGATACTGTGTACACCGCCTGCACTGTATTAGAAACTGTACACACTGTATTAGATACTGTGTACACCACCTGTACTGTATAAGAAACTGTACAATGGCTGCACTGTATTGTATACTGTGTACACCACAGAAGTGTAGTAGAAACTGTACACACTGTATTAGCGCACGCAGTATCTGAAGTGTATTAGAAACTATACACCCCCGAATACACTGTATATATATGCTGCACTGAATGCAGAGTATATATATATATATATATATATATATATACACTTATATACTGTATATATATATATATATATATATATATATATATATATATATATATATATATATATATATTAGACTGTACTAGTGCTAGTGCCCCTACCTGAGAGACAGGGGTGTCCATTTTGGCCTATTATAGGGGCACACTCTTATGGGAAACATTTAAATGTTATGAATTCCAGTGGATTGTATTGTTGTGTATCCCTTTGTCAAGATTAACTGTAGGTTCCAATGTATTGAATCCTTCAAATGCTGTCCTGAAGAAGGTTTTCCGAAATGTGTCAAGTCTGCATGTGAATTACAATGAGATCTGTATATGTTGTGAAGCTCTAATCCAATAGTTTTTTTGTACGGTTTTTAATGTGTTGTAATAAAGTATTGTTTTTATGATACTCTGTTTCTGAATCTAAATGCCCACATAAAGTCCATGACTACTACATGATTTATAAAGGCGTGGACATATAGCACTCACAGGTGTGGTTTCATTATTACATAGATATCTGCGCAGCCATTCAGGGCCGGTGCTAGACTATTTTGCACCCTAGGCAAGACCAGCTCCTTGCGCCCCCCCCCCCCCCCCCCCCCCCCAAAAAAAGATAAAAAAAAAAAAAGGAATGGCTTTGTCAGTGTCTGACAGTGTCATTAAATAATGGCACAGTACACATTACAGATCCCAGTGTGTATTGTGTGAAAATCTGTCACAATGTTTTTTTTTAATAATGGCACTTTTTAATTATTTCACTGTGTGCCATTATAAAAAAATATATTAGCGGCGGAACACCATTTGCGGCCTGGTCATTCGGCCTGGATTAGGAGCATCACAGGCCTAGTGCTGAGGATTTTGGTGGGCCCTGGATTAAGAAGCCCTGTATGCTACATAAAAAAATTCTCCACAGCCTTGCCTTTATTAACCACCAATGCCTAGGCATTCTTTCCATCACCACCCACTGCGCCTGGGACCCCTTTCCTCATTATCTACTATGCCTGCAGCCTCCCTTGCCTTACCACCCACTGCCCCTAAAGCCCTCTTCCCTCACCACCCAACATGCCCCTCATCCCTCACTATCCACCATGCCTAGGTACACCTTCCCTCACCACCTACTGTGCCTGTAGCCCCCTTTATTGCAGAAATACTACAGGAGTTGGTGAGAGACTGCAGACATAGTACAGGAGAGGGTCAGAGACTGCAGACATAGTACAGGAGATGGTCAGAGACTGCAGGCATGATACAGGAGAGGGTCAGAGACTGTAGACATAGTACAGGAGAGGGTCAGAGACTGCAGGCATGATACAGGAGAGGGTCAGAGACTGCAGGCATGATACAGGAGACGGTCAGAGACTGCAGGCATGATACAGGAGACGGTCAGAGACTGCAGGCATGGTACAGGAGACCAGGGGAGGGCTGGCAGCCTTAGGCCTGGGGGGCAAGTCCAGTCAAGTGGCCCATAGAGCCAGTGGTGGAAAAGTGATAGATAAGGGAAAACAGTCTAAGGTTTTACATTATCACAAAGGTGGAGTAGTGGCAGGGAGGACAATGTGGCCCTCCAGGGCCCTTGTGGGACTTGTACCACCATGGCCTCCAGGAACTAAAGTGCAAACAAGTCTCTGTATGAATCCCTCAGAGCTGAGGACCTGACCCCCCCCCCTGCAACTATTGAAGGACTACAAGTCCAAGCATTAACGCCTGAGATCTAAGGTCTAAGGATGAGACCCCCCCAATTAGTTACGGAGTGCAAGTCCTAGCATGAAGACCTGAGATCTAAGGATGTGACCCCCTTAGATCTCACGGATTCATGCTGTGACCTGTAATTCGTCACTAGTGGGGGGGGGGGGGGTGTGGCATGTGGGTTCATGCTGGGACCTGTAGTCCTTCACTTTGGGGGTCATATCCTCAAAAGTGAAGGATTAAAACAAGCCCCAGCATGAACCCCTGAGATTTAAGGATATGGCCCCTTAGATCCCACGGGTTCATGCTATAACCTGTAGTCCTTCACTAGTTTAAGGGCCAGGGGGACACGTTCTGAGGGGTTTAAGCTGGGGCAGTGGGACCTGCAGTCCTTCACTAGTTGGGGGGGGGGGGGGCAGGGGTGTGTGACACATTCTGAGCTCTGAGGGGTTCATGCTGGGACCTGTAGTCCTTCACTTTTGGGGTGTCACATCCCCAAAAGGTAAGGACTGCAAGTCCCAGCATGACCCCTGGCTGAGATCTAAGGATGTGACCACCTCCTCTGCTGCCAGCTCATGCTCCCATGACACACATGCTCCACATTTCCCTGCACAGAGAGCGACCCCGCTCCACATTTCCCTGCACAGAGAGAGACCCCGCTCCACATTTCCCTGCACAGAGAACAACCCCGCTCCACATTTCCCTACACAGAGAGAGACCCCGCTCCACATTTCCCTGCACAGAGAGCGACCCCGCTCCACATTTCCCTGAACAGAGAGAGACCCCGCTCCACATTTCCCTGCACAGAGAGAGACCCCGCTCCACATTTCCCTGAACAGAGAGAGACCCCGCTCCACATTTCCCTGAACAGAGAGAGACCCCGCTCCACATTTCCCTGCACAGAGAGAGATCCCGCTCCACATTTCCCTACACAGAGAGAGACCCCGCTCCACATTTCCCTGCACAGAGAGAGACCCCGCTCCACATTTCCCTGAACAGAGAGAGACCCCGCTCCACATTTCCCTGAACAGAGAGAGACCCCGTTCCACATTTCCCTGAACAGAGAGAGACCCCGTTCCACATTTCCCTACACAGAGAGAGACCCCGCTCCACATTTCCCTGAACAGAGAGAGACCCCGTTCCACATTTCCCTGAACAGAGAGAGACCCCGTTCCACATTTCCCTGAACAGAGAGAGACCCCGTTCCACATTTCCCTACACAGAGAGAGACCCCGCTCCACATTTCCCTGAACAGAGAGAGACCCCGTTCCACATTTCCCTGAACAGAGAGAGACCCCGTTCCACATTTCCCTACACAGAGAGAGACCCCGCTCCACATTTCCCTGAACAGAGAGAGACCCCGCTCCACATTTCCCTGAACAGAGAGAGACCCCGTTCCACATTTCCCTGCACAGAGAGCGACCCCGCTCCACATTTCCCTGCACAGAGAGAGACCCCGCTCCACATTTCCCTCCACAGAGAGAGACCCCGCTCCACATTTCCCTGCACAGAGAGAGACCCCACTCCACATTTCCCTGAACAGAGAGAGACCCCGCTCCACATTTCCCTACACAGAGAGAGACCCCGCTCCACATTTCCCTGAACAGAGAGAGACCCCGCTCCACATTTCCCTGCACAGAGAGAGACCCCGCTCCACATTTCCCTGAACAGAGAGAGACCCCGCTCCACATTTCCCTGCACAGAGAGAGACCCCGCTCCACATTTCCCTACACAGAGAGAGACCCCGCTCCACATTTCCCTGAACAGAGAGAGACCCCGCTCCACATTTCCCTGAACAGAGAGAGACCCCGCTCCACATTTCCCTGAACAGAGAGAGACCCCGCTCCGCATTTCCCTACACAGAGAGAGACCCCGCTCCACATTTCCCTACACAGAGAGAGACCCCGCTCCACATTTCCCTGAACAGAGAGAGACCCCGCTCCACATTTCCCTACACAGAGAGAGACCCCGCTCCACATTTCCCTGAACAGAGAGAGACCCCGCTCCACATTTCCCTGAACAGAGAGTGCCTCCGCTCCACATTTCCCTATACAGAGAGAGACCCCGCTCCACATTTCCCTGAACAGAGAGTGCCTCCGCTCCACATTTCCCTACACAGAGAGAGACCCCGCTCCACATTTCCCTGAACAGAGAGTGCCTCCGCTCCACATTTCCCTGCACAGAGAGCGACGCCGCTCCACATTTCCCTGCACAGAGAGCGACGCCGCTCCACATTTCCCTGAACAGAGAGAGACCCCGCTCCACATTTCCCTATACAGAGAGAGACCCCGCTCCACATTTCCCTGAACAGAGAGTGTCTCCGCTCCACATTTCCCTGAACAGAGAGTGCCTCCGCTCCACATTTCCCTGAACAGAGAGAGACCCCGCTCCACATTTCCCTACACAGAGAGAGACCCCGCTCCACATTTCCCTACACAGAGAGAGACCCCGCTCCACATTTCCCTGAACAGAGAGAGACCCCGCTCCACATTTCCCTACACAGAGAGAGACCCCGCTCCACATTTCCCTGAACAGAGAGTGCCTCCGCTCCACATTTCCCTACACAGAGAGAGACCCCGCTCCACATTTCCCTACACAGAGAGAGACCCCGCTCCACATTTCCCTGAACAGAGAGAGACCCCGCTCCACATTTCCCTACACAGAGAGAGACCCCGCTCCACATTTCCCTGAACAGAGAGAGACCCCGCTCCACATTTCCCTGAACAGAGAGTGCCTCCGCTCCACATTTCCCTGAACAGAGAGAGACCCCGCTCCACATTTCCCTGCACAGAGAGCGACCCCGCTCCACATTTCCCTACACAGAGAGAGACCCCGCTCCACATTTCCCTGAACAGAGAGTGCCTCCGCTCCACATTTCCCTGAACAGAGAGAGACCCCGCTCCACATTTCCCTGCACAGAGAGCGACGCCGCTCCACATTTCCCTGAACAGAAAGAGACCCCGCTCCACATTTCCCTGAACAGAGAGAGACCCCGCTCCACATTTCCCTGAACAGAGAGAGACCCCGCTCCACAATTTGGTGGGATCAGGGCACACTCTCTGTGCCCCAAGTCCACCCTATTTTGAAATCTAATGGAACCTCTGGCTCTAGTCAGGTGCTTTAAAAAAAAAAAAAAAAAACATTGGAATTCATCCTGAAAGGGGTCGTGCGCATGGATGGGTGGCGGCATCAGGGATTTGGGGGGGGGGGGGCGGTGCCCACAATGCATGGGCTGCCACATTTGTATTGTTGCCCCACACAGCAGATCAGGGGGTCTGCAACAAGTAACCTGTGACTGACTGTGTTGCTGCTTCCAGGAAAGGGTCATTACCTCGCTCAGCTTCAGTGTCTTCCCAGCAGGGAAAAGTGAAATAATTCTTCCCTCTCAGGCTCCCTCCAACTCACCACCTCATGATCCCCTCTCATCTTCCTCGATGTTCTTTGCAGCCTCCTGGTGTTCTCTCCCTTCCCCCTGTGCATGTTGCAGGCTACAGTCATTCACAGGCAATCACCATTTTTTTCCTGGTACTCGGGACTACATGTCCCATGATCCTCTCCTGCTCTGACTCCTCCCTCTCATTGGCTCTGACCATGGCCAATGAGCGAAGGAAGAGAGCGGACAAAAGGCAGTGTCTGTGTGAAGAGGAGAGGGAGGGGGAGGAAATCCCCCGCAGCTGAAGACTTTCCCTTCACCTAGCCTGTCACTGTCAGCGCCGCTGCCTTGTGGATCCTGTGACAGCGGCGGCTGGTGGTATGTGGGGGGGGGGGGTGTAGACATGGACTATAAAGCTCAGCTGCCACCTGATGGGGTTTTACGGCCCTATCAATGGCACCAGCAGTAACACATGCGATGTTCACCGCTGGCAGCACATCAGCCTTTTTCTGGGGAATCAGAGCGGCCCAGGGGGCATTTGCATCCCTGCCCCCCGGCCCAGCCCGCCCCTGCAGGAGACGGTCAGAGACTGCAGGCATGATACAGGAGATGGTCAGAGACTGCAGGCATGGTACAGGAGAGGGTCAGAGACTGCAGACATTGTACAAGTGTGTCCTAGCAGTGACCAGTGTGGACAAACATTGATCACTGCAAACAGGAGTTTACAAGATATAACTATAAGTGCCAAAAAAAAAAACATATTTTCTAACAGTCATTTCTCAAGCACAGGAGGACAGTAAATGGTTAACAGGTCTGTGAACCTCCCAGCCTGACCAGCTAATTCCTTCAAAGATAACAAGGAAAGTTTGATAAATCAGAGATGGGGGACACAACACCAACTCAGACACAAATAGCTATAGAAACAGTTTTAGTTTGAAGCGTTGTGCAGAAGTCTAATCATCAGTCACGTGCTGTGTAAATACAAAGACAGATAGGAAGCAGTGTGAGAAGACCGAGGGATTGTCTAATCTACACACAGGACAGGAAAACACAGCAATGATTAGACTTCTGCATTACCAGTGAGTGACATGATCACCTTTTTCCTTCTCAGGTATGTCGGATCCTCTGCATCCTGTCCTGCTCTGGTCACTGGCATCTTCTGATCAAATGTGGCGGGCTGGGCAATCTGATTGGCTAATCGGGGTGGTGGGAGGCGGAGCAATTTAGCAATCATGCCCTCCCACTCAGAAGAGCAGCGCTATTGGCTGCCTGACACACTGGTCTGTCCCTCTCTCTCCAGCATGTGAAAGCCGTGGGAGTGAGAGGGGAAGCTGCACACCGCTCCTCTGCGATTATTAACACCCGCCCGCCGCACTGAGCGCCCTACTGTCCGGGCCCCTCTATCAACAGCCCTGCTGGGAGCCTGGGGAGCGACATGGAGGAGGAAGAGGAGGGTCAGCAGCGCCCCTAGGTGGCAGTGCGCCCTAGGCGGCTGCCTAATCCGCCTAGTGGTAGCACCGGCCCTGCAGCCATTTATCAAATGCAAAATACACTTACATAAATTTTAGTGTACACAAAAACAATATAATACCCAATTTTTTGGTAAATATAAAGGAGGATGATGAGTAATAAGATATCATAACAATCTTGTGAAATTATGACAAACTAGGGGACTTAAATGACCCATAGGTGACAATTTCAAAGCCTTCATGTTATCAGATTCACATTTCATGTGAGCTTCAGCACTAGAATTATTACTCTCACTCAGGCGTTCATGGTGATACCTCACATGGCACTTTACATTTTTATTTTTAAAATGTATTTTCTCACGCTTTTTTACATTTTTGTTTTCATTCAACTTTTTCACTATCACAAGGGCTGAACACCAGGCAGTAGCGTATCATTCTGTGTGTACATGTGTGTGAGGCACATGGGCCCCATGCAAAATGGGGCCCACTGTGCCCTGTCACACACTGCACATATAGATTAATCCATTCTATTTTGTCAGCAGCATCTTTAACCATTTCCTGACAGTGCTATAGCCAAAGGATGGCTACAGCAAGGCCATCTTGTTCTGGGAGGACATCCATGGAAATCCCAGAATCCTTGCTCTCCACGCCTCCCTTGGGTGCGCATTCGGCACGCTCTGTGATCACTGTGTCCTTGGGACACAGCTGATCACAGATGGTGGTAAAGGTCCAATCACAGCAGCCGTTTACCATGTGATCAGCTGTGTCCAATCACAAACTTTCCTCACAAACAGCGAGAGGAGAGTTGGTAACCAGCAATTCTGACAGCAGTTCACACCACAAAAACACTCCAGATTAGTTCTGGATGCGTTTCTGCATGTGAATTTTTAACGTGTTTTTTATGCGTTTCCGGATGCATTTCAGATGCTTTTTTCTTCTTTTTTTCTCAGTTTTTTTTCACTGACTGGGGTCCAGTGGGGTTTTGATGCATTCCAGTGCATTATGATGTGTTTTTGATGTGTTTTACTGCGTTTCAATACAGTCCAGTGCAGGAAAAATGCAGCATGTTCTACTTTTTTTATGGAACTGCGAAGCCCTGGAACCGACTCCACTGGTGTGAACTATGCCACTGTAAATGCTCTGGACTGCATGTGCTGTAAACTGGCTCTTAGGATGTAGAAACAAAAATTTGGGTCAATGTAAAAGCATATTAAAGTGCTACTCTAGTCCTCAAGAATCACAAAAAAAATTATATTGCTTTTCAAACCTCAAGGCACTTACACAGCTTACACAATTTTAATGAAACCTGTTGGTAAGGGCTATCTCATTAAGTGAACTAGTGAGGACTGAAAACATAGTTCGCCAGTTCGCCAAACATCGAACAATTTTGGGTGTTTGCGGCAAATTCGAAAGCCACGTAACACCCTTTAAAAGTCTATGGGAGAAAACAAAAGTGCTAATTTTAAAGGCTTATATGCATGGTATTGTTATAAAAAGTGTTGGGGACCTGGGTCCTGCCCCAGGGGGCATGTATCAATGCAAAAATCTGACGTTTTTTTCAGGAGCAGTGATTTTAATAATGCTTAAAGTGAAACAATAAAAGTGTAATATTCCTTTAAATTTTGTATCTGGGGGGTGTCTATAGTATGCATGTAAAGGGGCGCATGTTTCCCATGTTTAGAACAGTCTGACAGCAAAATGAAATTTCTAAAGGAAAAAAACTAATTTAAAACTACTCACGGCTACAATGAATTGTCGGGTCCAACAATACACATAACAGTTCATTGATAAAAAACGGCATGAGGATTTCCCCACAGGGGAACCCCGAACCAAAATTTTTTTAAAAAATGCGTGGGGGTCCCCTTAAATTCCATACCAGGCCCTTCAGGTCTGGCATGGATATTAAGGGGAACCCCGCGCCAAAATTAAAAAAAAAATGGCTTGGGGGTCCCCCCAAAAATCCATACCAGACCCTTATCCGAGCACGCAACCTGGCAGGCCGCAGGAAAAGAGGGGGGACAAGAGAGCGCCCCCCCTCCTGAACCATACCAGGCATATGCCCTCAACATTGGGAGGGTGCTTTGAAGTAGCCCCTTGCATAAACGGGTGACCCCACCCCCCTCTGACATCATGGGGAAAGCCATAGGAAAGTCCCCGTGGCCCTCTGTTATTTAAGAACTGTCAGAAGAATCGAACCGCCACGCGGCTAAAGACTCCCACAGAGGCTGATCGTGAGGACGGAGTGGAGAAGAAGCCTGGAGCAAGATCCGGGGCAAGAAGAGTGGAGGAAGAAGAAGAAGAAGAAGATGGAGAAGAAGAAGATGGAGGAACAAGAACAACACCGATGGAAGACCAGAAGAAAGAAGATGAAAGAAGAAGAAATTAATAAAGGACTTGTCAAAAACTGGCTCTTGTGTTTTTTAACCTTTTTGTCCCTTTTTTGTGTGAAATGATAGGGGTACATTTGTACCCATTACCATTTCACACATGGGGGTCCAGGATCTGGGGGTCCCCTTGTTGAAGTGGGCTTCCAGATTCCGATAAGTCCCCCATCCACAGACCCCCACATCCACCGGGCAAGGGTTGTGGGGATGAGGCCCTTCTCCCCATCAACATGGGGACAAGGTGCTTTGAGGGGCTACCTCAAAGCACCCTCCCAATGTTGAGGGCATGTGGCCTGGTACGGTTCAGGAGGGGGGGGCGCTCTCTTGTCCCCCCTCTTTTCTTGTGGCCTGCCAGGTTGCGTGCTCGGATAAGGGTCTGGTATTGATTTTTGAGGGGGCCCCATGCCATTTTTTTTTTTCATTTTGGTGTGGGGTTCCCCTTAAAATCCATACCAGACCTGAAGGGCATTTTTTTTTAATTTTGGTTGCCATTTTTATGAATGAACTGTTGTGTGTATTGTCGGACCCGACAATTCATTATAGCAGCGAATAGTTTTAAATGAGTTTTTTTCCTTTAGAAATGTAATTTAGCTGTCAGACTGTTCTAAACACAGGAAACATGCACCCCTTTACAGGCATACTATAGACACCCCCAGGTATGAAATTTAAAGGAATATTACACTTTTAATGTTTCACTTTAAGCATTATTAAAATCACTGCTCCCGAAAAAAAATCAATTTTTAAAACTCTTTTTTTGCATTGATACATGTCCCCTGGGGCAGGACCCAGGTCTCTGAACACTATTTATGACAATACCATGCATATAAGCCTTTAAAATTAGCACTTTTGATTATTCATGTTTGTGTCCCATAGACTTTAACGGTGTTCGCATGTTCGATTGAATTTTTTGCCTGTTCGCATGTTCTGGTGCGAACCGAACGGGGGGTGTTCGGATCATCCCTACTGTTGAATATAGAATCATGTGGTTCACTTGTGTCTTGCTGCACATATGTCCTAGTTATAATGTAGTCATGTAGGGTCGAACAAGCACTCCACTCTAACCTTGTAATCAGGATTAAGGATCGAATCGAGCACCGGGCGTTCGCTCGCTTGGCGAGCCCAGAACTATTGGGGCCGCTCGCATCAAATTTGTGTGATGCGAGCGGCCCCGCAATGCATTGCGGTCCGCGCAGTGCAATGCTGGCTGATGATTGGCCAAGCATGCACTGTGACCCCGCATGCTTGGCCAATCACAGCGCCGGCAGCGAGGAGAGCCATAATTGGCTACAGGCAGGATGCCTGTAGCCAATTATAGCTCAGGGGCTTTAGTACACGCCCCACGGTATAAGAGGCCGCCGCGCCGGCGGCCTTGCATATTCTGTTTCAGTCAGTGTCAGCGTGTCAGTGTGCTGCTGACAATATGTGCTCTATTTTCTGGGGATATGTGTGTGCGTGCTGTTAGAACAGCATTGCAGTATCACATCTGGGGGGTGTCTATAGGTGGCCTGTGAAGGGGGGCAGGTTTCCTGTGCTTAGAACTTTCCCTGCAAAAAAAGTGTCATTTTTGCAGGAAAAAAGCTATTTAAAAGCACTCGCGGCTAATGAATTGATGGCAGAACTGTCATTCATTAATAAAAAAACTAAAAAAAAGCGTGGGGGTCCCCCCAAATTCAATAATCAGGCCCTTCAGGTCTGGGATGGATATTAAGGGGAACCCCAGCCAAAAAAAAAAAAAAAAATGGCGTAGGGTCCCCCCAAAATCCATACCAGACCCTTGATGTCTGGTATGGATTTTAAGGGGAACCCTAGCCAAAAAAAATGGCGTGGGGTCCCCCTCAAAATCCATACCAGACCCTTATCCGAGCACACAACCTGGCAGGCCGCAGAAAAGAGGGGGGGACGAGAGCACCCCCCCCCCTCCCGCCTGAACCGTACCAGGCCACATGCCCTCAACATTGGGAGGATGCTTTGGGGGTCTAAGACCCCCAAAGCACCTTGTCCCCATGTTGATGAGGACAAGGGCCTCTTCCCCACAACGTGCCCGGTGGTTGTGGGGGTCTGCGGGCGGGGGGCTTATCGGAATCTGGAAGCCCCCTTTAACAAGGGGACCCCCAGATCCCGCCCCCCCCCCTGTGTGAAATGGTAAGGGGGTACAAAAGTACCCCTACCATTTCACCAAAAAAGTGGCAAAAATGGTAAAAATGACAGGAGACAGTCTTTGACAGTTTCTTTATTAAAATCTTCTTTCTTCTTTCTTCATCCTTCGGTTTCTTCATCTTCTCCTTCCGTCATCTTCTTCCATCTTCTTCTTCCATTTTCTTCTTCCTCCGATCCGCTTCTTCTTGCGCTGGTCTTCTCGTCCTTCTCGTCCGGCATCTTCTTCCGTCGGCGTCGGCGTCGGTGTCGGTGTCGGTGTCTCTGTCTCTTCTTGGGCCGCTCCGCGCAATGGGAGGCTCCCGCTGTGTGAGGCTCCGCTCCGTCTGACAGGTCTTTTATAATGGAGGGCACCTGGTGACCCCGCCCCCTCTGACGCACGGGGACGTCATGGGGAATTCCATGATGGCTTTCCCCATGATGTCAGAGGGGGGCGGGGTCACCAGGTGCCCTCCGTTTTAAAAGACCTGTCAGACGGAGCGGAGCCTCACACAGCGGGAGCCTCCCATTGCGCGGAGCGGCCCAAGAAGACACCGACGCCGACGCCGACGGAAGAAGATGCCGGACGAGTAGGACGAGAAGACCAGCACAAGAAGAAGCGGATCGGAGGAAGAAGAAGATGGAAGAAGATGACGGAAGGAGAAGATGAAGAAACCGAAGGATGAAGAAAGAAGAAAGAAGATTTTAATAAAGGAATTGTCAAAGACCGTCTCCTGTCATTTTTACCATTTTTGCCACTTTTTTGGTGAAATGGTAGGAGTACTTTTGTACCCCCTTACCATTTCACACAGGGGGGGCCGGGATCTGGGGGTCCCCTTGTTAAAGGGGGCTTCCAGATTCCGATAAGCCCCCCGCCCGCAGACCCCCACAACCAATGGCCAGGGTTGTGGGGAAGAGGCCCTTGTCCTCATCAACATGGGGACAAGGTGCTTTAGGCGTCTTAGACCCCCAAAGCATCCTCCCAATGTTGAGGGCATGTGGCCTGGTACGGTTCAGGCGGGAGGGGGGGCCGCTCTCGTCCCCCCCTCTTTTCCTGCGGCCTGCCAGGTTGCGTGCTCAGATAAGGGTCTGGTATGGATTTTGGGGGGGACCCCACGCCATTTTTTTTGGCTAGGGTTCCCCTTAAAATCCATACCAGACCTAAGGGTCTGGTATCGATTTTGAGGGGGACCCTACACCATTTTTTTTTTTTTTTTGGCTGGGGTTCCCCTTAATATCCATCCCAGACCTGAAGGGCCTGGTTATTGAATTTGGGGGGACCCCTACACTTTTTTTTTTTTTCTTTTTTTTTATTTTTTATAAATGACTTTTTTTTTATGAATGAGTTTCAATGAATGACACGGGAAACATGCGCCCCTTTACATGCATACAATAGACACCCCCCAGGTATGAAATTTAAAGGAATATTACACTTTTATTGTTTCAATTTAAGCATTATTAAAATCACTGCTCCTGAAAAAACGGCCGTTTTTAAAAAAAAAAATTGCATTGATACATGTCCCCTGGGGCAGGACCCAGGTCCCCAAACACTTTTTATGACATTAACATGCATATTAGCCTTTAAAATTAGCACTTTTAATTTCGAACGTTCACATCCATTATTACTAATAGGGTTCTAAAGTTCGCACAGACTTTAGGTCCGTTCGCGGGTTCTGGTGCGAGCCGAACGGGGGGGTGTTCGGCTCATCCCTAATCAGGATACAGCTGGCCTTCTAAAGACTGGAAACTGTACTGTGCCTAAAGGAATAGGTATATGCAGCACTGGAAATAAATAAATATAAAAGTTCAAAAGTGCCAACGGACAGTAGTACAAAAGTCCATATCGCTTTAGTCACCAGAGGTGTATATTCTTTTTTTTTTATCTATTCTTTATTAAAAAAATTTCACATATACAAAAATAACTATATCAAGGAACAATGCCAGAAAATGCATACTTCATTTCATACCGTCTGTTTGTCTCTGTACTGCAGCTCTACCTTTCCTCTCCTTCCCCCCGACCCCTCCCCACCCCCTTCCCTCCCTCTTCCCTTCCAACGTTCCATTATTGCACATACCATACTTTAGTAGCCACTCTGTCATTTAGAAACTAGAGAGGAAAGCAAGAGGTCTCCCTTCCTTCCCCATATACTATTCTCATTCCCTCCTTTCTAGACTATAACCTCTGCTAAATTCATTTCAATTAACCATGGGTTCCACATTTTATAAAACTCTTTAACATTTCTTCTTTTTATATATACCGCTTTTTCTCTGTATAGTGTCTCATTTACTGTCCCAATCCAATTGTCCACCGTAGGGGGTTCCTTTGATTGCCATTTACCTGCGATTAGTTTTCTAGCTTGGAATAGGCATCTCAACACAGCCAACGTTCTGCTTTTACTCTCTTTCTGTTCCTCTCTATATCCCAATATACACCCCTTGGGTTCCAGCTCTAATTTAACTTCAAATATCCTACTTATGCTATTAGTTACTCCTTCCTAGTAGTGACCCAATTTTGGCACTTCCACATCATGTGTATAAGGTCGCCTGACTTTTGGCATCTGGGACATTTGTCATCATCCCTTCTGCCAAATCCAAACAACCGCTTAGGGGTATAGTACGCTCTATTGGTCAACATTAAGTGTGAAACTCTCTGCTGAGGGGAGACTGACACCTTTGACCTCGCCTCCATAATTCTCCTCCATTGTTTATCCGATATCTGGCCGAGATCTTTTTCCCATTTTACTTTAACCTTTTCAAGTCTCCCCCTTGAATCTATTTCCTGCCCCATAAATTCATATAACCCTGATATCAGCCCTTTAGTCGATCCTATCTGCAAGAGCTTTTTGAAGAGTGGCATTTTTTGCCATATTAATGGTTGTTCTAAGAATTGTACCCCAAGGGCATGCTTCACTTGTAAATATGTGTATATTCAAGCAGACTGTAGTGAGTGGTAATATCCTCCACTGAACATCAACACACCAGGCCTCTTACCCCAAAGTATGGACCATTAGGTTATAGGTGGTCAAACAAGCAAAGTGTTTATCCACAGGCTGGTCTTGTCTAGACATGTGCGATTAGTATGAATCCGTAGTACGAATTTTTTCAATTACGAATTCCGTACGGAATACGAAATTCCATTTACGAATTTCGTCACCAAATTATTGGAATTCGACTACCATATATCGAATTGCAACTAATATGAAAGAAATTATTATAGCGGATATAACGAATGATTCGAATGAATTTGAATGATTCGAATGACAAAGTGTCATTTTTGCAGGAAAAATTCCGTTTACGAATTTCAGCTCCAAATTATTCGAATCAAACTACCAATATCGAATTTCAACTAATTCGAAAGAAATTATTATAGCGGATATAACGAATGATTCAAATGAATTCGAATGAATTTGAATGATTCGAATGACAAAGTGTCATTTTTGCAGGAAAAAAATCTATTTAAAATCACTCGCGGCTAATGAATTGTCGGCTCCATAACACAGAGAACAGTCATTCATTGAAAGTCATTGATAAAAACAAAAAAAAAAAAAAGCGTAGGGGGTCCCCCCAAATTCAATAACCAGGCGTCAAAATCCATACCAGACTCTTTATCCGAGCACGCAACCTGGCAGGCCGCAGGAAAAGAGGGGGGACGAGAGCGCCCCCCCCCTCCTGAACCGTACCAGGCCACATGCCCTCAACATTGGGAGGGTGCTTTGGGGTCCCCCCAAAGCACCTTGTCCCCATGTTGATGAGGACAAGGGCCTCATCCCCACAACCCTGGCCATTGGTTGTGGGAGTCTGCGGGTGGGGGGCTTATCGGAATCTGGAAGCCCCCTTTAACAAGGGGACCCCCAGATCACGCCCCCCCCCCCTGTGTGAAATGGTAAGGGGTACAAAAGTACCCCTACCATTTCACCAAAAAAGTGACAAAAATTGTAAAAATTACAGGAGACGATTTGACAATTCCTTTATTAAAATCTTCTTTCTTCTGGTCTTCCTTTCTTCATCCTTCGGTTTCTTCATCTTCTCCTTTCAGCATCTTCTTCTTCCATCTTCTCCTTCCATCCTCTTCTTCCTCCGATCCGCTTCTTCTTGCGCTGGTCTTCTCGTCCGGCATCTTCTTCCATGGCGTCAGCGTCTCTTCTTGGGCCGCTCTGCGCAATGGGAGGCTCCCGCTGTGTGAGGCTTCGCTCCGGTTGACAGGTCTTTTATAATGGAGGGCGGGGCCACCTGGTGACCGCGCCCCCCTCTGACGCACGGGGACGTCATTGGGACTTCCCTATGGCTTTCCCCATGACGTCAGAGGGGGCGGGGTCACCAGGTGCCCTCCATTATAAAAGACCTGTCAGACGCAGCAAAGCCTCACACGTCATGACGTCATGGGGAAAGCCAAACGGAAGTTCCCATGACGTCCCTGTGCGTCAGAGGGGGGCGGGGTCACCAGGTGCCCTCCGTTATAAAAGACCTGTCAGCTGGAGCGAAGCCTCACACAGCGGGAGCCTCCCATTGCGAGGAGCGGCCCAAGAAGAGACACCGACGCCATGGAAGAAGATGCCGGATTAGAAGGACGAGAAGACCAGCGAAAGAAGAAGCGGAACGGAGGAAGAAGAAGATGGAAGAAGATGCCGGAAGGAGAAGATGAAGAAACCGAAGGATGAAGAAAGGAAGACCAGAAGAAAGAAGATTTTAATAAAGGAATTGTCAAAGACTGTCTCCTGTAATTTTTACCATTTTTGACACTTTTTTGGTGAAATGGTAGGGGTACTTACCATTTCACACAGGGGGGGGGCAGGATCTGGGGGTCCCCTTGTTAAAGGGGGCTTCCAGATTCCGATAAGCCCCCCGCCCGCAGACCCCCACAACCAATGGCTAGGGTTGTGGGGATGAGGCACTTGTCCTCATCAACATGGGGACAAGGTGCTTTTGGGGGGACCCCAAAGCACCCTCCCAATGTTGAGGGCATATGGCCTGGTACGGTTAAGGAGGGGGGGTGCTCTCGCCCCCCCTCTTTTCCTGTGGCCTGCCAGGATGCGTGCTCGGATAAAGGGTCTGGTATGGATTTTGAGGGGACCCCACGCCATTTTTTTTGGCTGGGGTTCCCCTTAATATCCATACCAGACCTGAAGGGCCTGGTTATTGAATTTGGGGGGACCCCCACGCTTTTTTTTTTTTTTTTTTTATCAATGAATGACTGTTCTCTGTGTTACAGAGCCGACAATTCATTAGCCATGAGTGATTCTAAATAGCTTTTTTTCCTGCAAAAATGGCACTTTGTGCAGGAACAGTTCTCAATATTACATATACTGAATCTCGAATTTATTCAAATCATTCGAAGCATTCTTTATATCCGCTATAATAATTTCTTTCGTATTAGTTGAAATTCGATATTTGTAGTTGGATTCGAATTGTTCTCTGTGTTACGGGAACCGACAATTCATTAGCCGCGTTAACGATTCGTAACGATTCATAACGATTCGTAACTTGAAATTGAAATTCGATATTTGTAGTTGGATTCAAATTGTTCTCTGTGTTACAGGAACCGACAATTCATTAGCCGCTTTAACGATATGTAACGATTCGTAACTTTACAAACGATTCGTAAAAAAAAAAAAAAATTCGTACAAATTAGAACGGAATTTCATACGCGAATTACGAATTACACATTTTTTTATATACGAGACGGAACGAAACGAAACACATTTTTTGACAGTTCCCATGTCCAGTCTTGTCTCCTCTAAGGCAACATGCAAATGGATGCTATATATCCCTCACAGATGGTCCACAGGTATCATGCGTCCAAATAAGAGCAAACAACTCTTCATGGTGCAGTATATTAAACCAGTGTAAAAGTTTATGCCAAATAAATCAGCATACTCACATTTAAAATGAGTAAAACATGTATGTCATAAGGTAAAAAAAGAGCAGATGTTTCCAACCCACAAGATTGCCGTGGTCCGTGCATGTAGCAATGTGACACCAGATCCCAGGCTCCACCCTATGCATTTTTCCCAATGAGGAACGTTGTCAGGGGCGTGGCTGGCAATGGTCACTTCCTAAATATATAGGGAGTGGGTGGACTGAAACCGCTTACTCTCTGTTCCAAGCCTCAGTTCCGACCATAGAAGTGGAAATTACAACGTAACCGGATGAAAAGATCACAGCTAGAGTAAATATGGCTAGACTGAATAGCAGCGGCCATATTAATGAAGACCAAAAGGCAGAGATATACAAAATCTCACTTCATAGGCTCTTGAAACTGGGCTGAGCTGTAAGACTGGGACAAATAGACACAAAATTTAAAAACTAAAAACATAAAAAAATGCCTGTGAATAAGCAATCAAATTCAATCAATTCCCTAAAAAAGATCCGGAAACAAAGACCTAAAAAGGGGGCTAGTGCTGCCATCTTTTGGTTGAAAACAAATATAACAGTAATAAGAATGTTTATTTTAATAGAACATGAACTATGAAAAAAAAGTTAAATATTAAAAAACTTATATGAAAATCAAAGAATAATAACCAGGGGATTCAACTATTATTGATGAAAGCATTGACATCCCATTAAATGTTCAAACCATGAGATCTATATGTCTTTAAAGAGAAAATCCACCAGGTTTACATCTTGGAAATTTCTCTCCTGGTGTGACTACCTCTCCAATGGGAAATTAACCTATCAATAGCCATAAATGAAGTGACTTTAAGGCTTCTATCATGGCACAACGCACAATGCTTAGACAGGCTGTGGTTCAAAAAACCTTTGTGTATATTGGCCAGATGATCTTTAAGTCACAACAGACTACGTCTTTTGAGATGAAACGTACGTCGGGTGGTTGACGCGCTGACGTCATCGCTGTGTACCTGCAATTGAACTGGTGTTTGCAAGCCGACCGGCTACTGTTTTTATGTTGGATGCTTTTACCTACTTCTCGATGTAAGTGCAATTTCTCTTTTCTATTCAATTTGGTTTACTGATTCACACTATGGAGAGACTTTTTTCATTTTTTTGGGTTCTATCTGCTGATTGCTCTGTTTGCCTAATGGACTGAGCTACCCTGTTTGCCTCTGGTTTAATATTGTGGAGACGAGCTGTGACTGCACTGCTGATCGGATATATAATCACCTTATACAAGCTCATGCTAGCTTGCCCTCTGGTAATCGTTCAATCTATACGGTGGTGGATCACTTCACAGGGTGCTATTTGTGTGATTAAGGAATTTTGTTTCACCTTATTGAATCAACACTGTATTAATGTTCACAGACTAATTGTATTTTGATTTAGATTTTTCAACCCCCTGGTTAATTTATGTGGTTGTTTTTTAGTTAAAGTGGATGTAAACCCATTGTTTTAATGTCATAATGTAGACGAGAATAATATTTCCTTTCATTTGAGCCCAGTCTTGCCACACAGATTTACTCCAGCCCTGAGAAATCCTCTTTTATTGTTCAGTTAGAAAGATCTTGACAAAGTGTTGAAAACTTTGTCAAAAAAGCCCCCTTGCTGTGAGTGACAGGTGATTTACATATCATGCACTAGCCTGAGACAAGCAAAAACCACAGATCCACAGACCAGAGTGAAAATAAATGTATTCTCGAGTGAACAGCAAGAAGAATATAGGGCAGATGTATGTAGTCAGAGCTGGGCAGAGTAAAACATGCAGTGATCCGATGATTGTTATAGTGCAGTGTGTGTGTCTGAGGATACATTGATCACAGGATTTGTTATGTGGGGGAGGGGTGGATTTCTCACTTTTTATAATTACACAGGATGTGCCTTTTTTAGGCTAGTGCATGAGATATGTAAATCACCTGTCACTCACAGCAAGGGGGCGTTTTTGACAAAGTTTTCAGCACTTTGTCAAGATCTTTCTAACTGAACAATAAAAGAGGATTTTTCAGGGCTGGAGTAAATCTGTGTGGCAAGACTGGGCTCAAATAAAAGGAAATATTATTCTCGTCTACATTATGACATCAAACATCCACTTTAACCTTTTTTTTGGTATGGGTTTATCACGGACTCGTTGATTTATCTGTTTCTAAGCGCAGCTTTTCTTCCTTTTCTCGATCTTTAAGTTTAACCTCTAGTTTACGTAAAGTGCAGCCTACATAGTTGGGCCCACAAGAGCATGTGATCAAATAGACCATGTTCTTATTTGAACATGTGATAAAATAATTAATGGACCTAGTATTTTGTCATTCTTTAAAATACCCCAGTGTTTTTTGAGGATATTTTTTATGGAGAAATGCTGGTTGGAATAGGTGGTGAGAAAACAAAATCTAGAAGAGAAATCCACATTATTATCTCTAACTCTTGGTTTCAACAGGTCCTCTGTATTTCTCAAACCCATCTCAGCTATGGCCAAATCAAGGTCATTAGCTTTATAACCTTTTTGGAGGAAACGTGTTTTTAAGGAATTCTGCTTCCCTCAAGTAATCATCCTGAAGGGAGCAATTCCTCCTTAATCTGAGGAACTGGCTCATAGGGACTGATTTAATCCAGAACCTATGGTGGCATCTATCAGTCCCTATATAGCATTCCTATCAGTATCCTTAAATAACGTTGATGTAATCAATCTATCATCCTGTACCCTGATGCTTAAATCCAAAAAGTGGATAGCAGTGGTACTGGCCTCATGCTGGAATACTATGCCTCGATCGTTGATGTTCAACTTATCAATGAAATGGTCAAGAGAGGCACGATCACCATTCCATAGGAGGAGGACATAATCTATGTAACCCCCCAAAAAACTCAGGTCTATGTTGGCCATATATGACATCCTCCTCCCACTTGGCCATAAATAAATTAGCCATACTGGGTGCAAATTTGGCACCCATTGCCACTTGCAAGTAAAATGAGCCAGCAAACCAAAAATAGTTGTGGCTCATTGCAAAAATCGAGGGGAAGAAGGAGGAATTGTTATTGTGACAAATGAATGTTACAGTCCCTCTCCAGATAACATTCCACGACCTCTCTACCCTGATGGTGTGAAATTATGGTGTATAGAGAAGTAACATCGGCGGTAGCCAATATGTATCCCTCTTTCCAGTTGACTTGGTTTAAGATGTTAATAACATGTGTACTATCTTTCAAGTAAGAGGGAGTTTTAGAAAGGGGATTGCAAAAATTATCTATAAACCTTCCGATTCTAGGGTGGATTCAAATGGTTTTTATGCACCTTTGGCAGGTAATAAATTACCCGAATACGAGGTGCCATCGAAATGAATTAAGATTTTTTCTTTTTATTCAAAATGCCTCTATGAAAACCCTGTTCCACTATCGATAGAAAACAATTTTAAAAGATGGATCTCAGACTACTGTTAATTATTTTGGGGGCAAAAAAGGGAAACCAATTTGTCTAGTGTAGACGGGGTACCTCCACAACTTAGGTAATTAGTTAAAAAAAAATTGTTCTAATTCATGTATAACCAACTGACATTTAGCTATAGTTTATGCTACTGTTTAAAACCAGGGGTGCACTATTTTCTCAGATATCAGGAAGCTCTGGACAACTAGTCTTTAATTGGTCACCTCCTGTGGAAATCTTTGACACATGTAGCATACAACCAGCCCGAAAGGGACAAGTATGGCTCTGTGTTCAGGATAAAATCCACTTATAGACCATTGTGGCTCAGATATATGGAAATATATGCGATTTATGTATTATGTGGTTATTCTACATGCGAACAGCCATGTCTTGGTTGTCCAATGTTTTAGAGTAACGACGTTGTCTTTTTCATCTATTTTTAAACACTATTTTACGGTGCTCACAGGGTAATTTTTTTATCTTTATATGTTTTGTGCTAATACAATTTATTTGACATATGAATACCATGGGTTGGTCCTCCATTCAACCACTTGTTCCTTTCCTGTTCCACTATCACCTGAATTTCTTATATATATACTTGAACTTATTGAGGGAGCTGAATAACCCGGGGGGGTTGAATAGTGAAGCATTTGATAATGTAGTAAGTTGGAATTCAGATTAAACAGTTCCTCTATTTCGAATAGGATTCAAAATGATGTATCTTTGAACGTTAAGTTTCCGAACAAATTTATGGATGTCCATAGAGATTTTGAATTTATTAAGGGGGTGAGGTGGAACAAATTGAAGCCTTTGATTCAGCACCACCTTCTCTTCATGGGAAAGGGTAGCTGTACTAAGGTTGAATAAACCAGTATCTGTTAAACGCGCCTTCTTTTTAGACCTTGCTCTCGTTCCCCCTCTGGTCCCTCATTTGGTTCTATACTTCTTTTTAAATTCGCTCCCTCCCCAGGAAAAAAAACTGTCATTATTGGAATAATTAACACTTCTCTAGGGAGGTGGATAATCATTGTAATCACCCCAATGACCACCACCTCCACCATTACCCCTACCATTAACATATGGACCACCCAGGGATGAATTTCCACGTGGCCCCAAGAATTATTGGTATAACCATGGGGAGGTCCAATCTGTGGATTTTGAAGAATGTATCTGTCATTACCCCCATAATGTTCGTATTCCCTAAAAAGGGGTTCAAACCTATAATGGGTAGCCACAGGCTCATGACAGAAGGGACATCCATTTCCCCTCCTGCTCGTTTTGGGGCCTCCCCTACCACGGGAATGGTTATTTTTAAACAGTTGTCCATTATTAAATCTGGGGGAGTTAACATTTCTTACCTGATGGACAGGTAACTGAAAAGACCTTGGAGTCCATTTTGGAGGGCAGGACATCCCATTGGGTTTCTGTTGGTTTGTCTCCAAAGTACAAGCTGTATTGGATTGTTCCTTACATTGCCATTTAAAAACGTTATTACTCTTTTATAGTCCTCAATATCTTGAATATATTTTCATTTTTTAGTTTTTTGTTCAGTTTCCCCCTTCTCTAAATTTTTTCTAAGATTATCAGATTTTTTCTTGTAATCCTCCTGTTTTTTAAGAGGATCTAATTCCTCCCTCAATTTAACTATTTTCTCATCTAATTTAGCTAATTTCCATCCCATGTGTTGTCAAATAATAGGCATCTAAGCATAATCTGTTTCTGCATTTGTTTAACATGTGTCTTGCTTTGCCTAATATAAATAGTTTTATTAACATTTATTAAATGAAGATCAATGATTTCTCAAGAGTGTCAAAATCTGAACAAAGGATTTTGAAAATCTCACATAATAGATTGTTACTAAATGACAATGTAAAGTTTCTATTTTAACAAAGGCAAGGACATAAGAATTATTATAATAAACCTATGTATATATGGTATATATTTTGATTAATGCATTAGGAGTCTTGTTCTCTGGCAACGGCACATATGTAAAGTTAAGACACATATAGATAAAATAAAGAATAAATATAAATAAAAAGAAAAACACAGAGCAGTGTGTGTACCTGGAGTGTTGAGCATGATCCACACTAGCAGTTCAGACAAACTGGAGCCATGATTCCCATGTACAAACCTCACACCCCTACTGTGTTGTGGCTATTTCGGTTCCTTCATGGATCCTATCCCCGGTTACCACACCTCTGGTTCTCCGTTGGAGAGCCCTGCGGTGGGGGGGCTGTGTCCCCGCCCCAACCCCGGGTGAGAGAATATCTTCAGGGCCACCGTCCCGTTCCCATTTGGGGTATATTGGGCGACTACTATGGGTGATGCCAGAGGTAAAATATATATCTTTTTAAACCCGCTCTCCTGTAGAGAGCATGACTAAATATTGGAGACCGCACTGATTCACTTATTATTTCTTTTCTTTTCTGTAGCCATTATTGATGCATTCCACTCCTGATGATTGGCTTTAAACGCCATGAAAAACGCGTAGAGTTCACACTCAGGGATGCCAAGACGAGTTCTACCTCAATTGTACAATTTTATCAAACCACATGTATATTATAATTTTTATCCATTTGCTCTGTGTATCCACTTTTTATACTTTTTTCAAAAAATTGTGATTATTTGTACCTATTTTCTCTCTTCCAAATATACATCTATATATGCCAATATGACTGTCTTTATCTGTTTATGCTATGCTATGCATGACTTGTTGTGTCATATATTATGACACATTAAATCACAAAAACCCTTCTTTTGATGTATTGGATTGATTAGACAATTTTTTGTGGATACACGGATCTCCCCTCTCCCTCCTCAGGGAAATGTGAGAATTAATCAAGACTTTAGTCCCCACATAGGGATGACAAGCCTAGTCTATCCCTAACATTATTCCCCTCTAGGATAACCTTGTCCATCAGATCTGTGTATCCACTCAATCATTGTTCATTCATGATTGTCTGTACCATTATGTTTTATAACATCATAATAAATACTAATAAATTACCTATTTGATTACTATTTGTCATTCATGCGATGATACGCATGACTTATGTACCATATATTATGCTACATTATTTAACGCCAACGAGTTTAATTGTACCCACTATATTAACCCAGTAACCATTTACAGCTACACAGATTTTCCCCTTCAGGGCTTGAGACAGTGAATTTTATTTCTAGGTATCCCAAACTATTTTTTAAATGCATATCCATGCCTCATTTAAAGTCCCACAAAGTACTCCCCTTTTTTTTTTTTTTTCACTTTCCACCCTTCTCCTGTCAACAGATGCCGAAAAAGCGTTTGATAGGGTGGACTGGGACTTCCTCAAAATGACATTGCGCCATTTGGGTCTAGGCCCCAAGATGTTCCATAGAATAGCGTCACTTTACTCCCAACCGACGGCCCAAATTCGAATTAATGGTACGCTGAGCGACCCTTTTACCCCACATAATGGAACTAGGCAGGGGTGCCGCCCGCTGTCCCCCCTGCTTTTCGCCATTTCCTTAGAACCTTTCTTAGCCCATATCAGGCAGAATAACAGCATTCACGCTTGTAGATAGCAGCTTTTTGACTAGCAGTTTTTGATTATTTTTACTTTCCATTTTTTACAGTAGAGATACATTTCTTTGAGACAGTTGTTCTCAATATGTTTTTAAAGTAATTCTGTTTTTTAAACACCTATTATATCCCATTAGAATTGATCTTTTATATCACATTTTGCTAAATACTGGAATTACTATTCAATTGGTTGTTTCAGCCTTGCATTCTCAAACAACTTTTCTGAATAAGCCCACTGGGGACATACCTGAGATTTCTAAATTTCCATCTCCTCTATCTTATTCCCAAAATATCTTTTTATAATTTCCTCTTTTACTTAGCCCTTTATCACATATACCACGGAGTGTCTACTTAATGTTTCCTCTCAAGAGTCACACACATTTCATATAGGATTCATGGAAATTGTGTGAACGTTAGGTGAAAACATTCATAAACAAATAAATGTTTTTATTATGCAGAAATTTGCACTTTCTATTTTTAGGAAATTTTCATTCTTTGTTATCTTTAACAAGGTTGACAGAAAGGAGACTTTCCATAATTTTTCAGTTGTTATTTTCAGTTTGGGTTGCATCTGATTGAAGGGTGTGCAGCAATAAAAAAACAAAAAACATGTTGAGGCATGTTTTTTTATACATATTGACTCAGAAGAGTCAGAAGAAAAAAATATTTGAATCCAGTCCTATTTGTAACACAACTGCTTGAAACTCTATCCTAAACTCTACAATGCCTTCAAAAAGTATCATACCCCTTGAAATTTTCCACATTTTGTCATATTACAACCAAAAACAAAAAAATATTTTATTGGGATTTTATGTGACAGACCCACATAAAGTGGCACATAATTGTGAAATTGAAGGAAAATGATAAATGGTTTTAAATATCTGAAAAGTGTGGCTTGCATTTGTATTCAGCCCCCTTTACTCTGATGTCCCTAACTAAAAAAAAGTGAAACCAATTGTCTCCAGAAGTCACTGAATTAGTAAATAGATTCCACTTATGTGAAATGTAATCTCCTCAGAATAAATACTGCTGTTCTATGAAGCCCTCAGAGGTTTGTTAGAGAACCTTAGTGAACAAACAGCATTATGAAGGCCAAGGAACACACCAGACAGGTTAGGGATAAAGTTGTGGAGAAGTTTAAAGCAGGGTTAGGTTTTAAAAAAATATTCCAAGCTTTGAACATCTCACGGAGCACTGTTCAATCCATCATTTGAAAATGGAAAGAGTATGGCACAACTGCAAACCTACCAAGACATGGTCGTCCACCCTAACTGACAGGACGGGCAAGGAGAGCATTAATTAGAGAAGCAGCCAAGAGGCAAATGGTAACTCTGGAGGAGCTGAGATCCGCAGCTCAAGTGTGAGAATCTGTAAACAGGAACAATATTAGTAATGCACTCCACAAATCTGGCCTTTATGGAAAAGTGGCAAGAAGAAAGCTATTGTTGAAAGAAAGCCATAAGAAGTCCCATTTACAGTTTGTGAGAAGCCATGTGCGGCAAACAGCAAACATGTGGAAGAATGTGCTCTGGTCAGGTGAGACCAAAATTTAACTTTTTTGTCTAAAAGCAAAAGGCTATGGGTGGCAGAAAACTAACACTGCACATCACCCTGAACACACCATCCTCACCGTGAAACATGCTGGTGGCAGCATCATGTTGTGGGGATGCTTCTCTTCAGCAGGGGCAGGGAAGCTGGTTAGAGTTGATGAGAATATTAATGGACCCAAATACAAGGTAATCTTAGAAGAAAACCTGTTTGAGTCTGCAAAAGACTTGAAACTGGGCCTTCCAGGTGGACACTTCACCTTCCAACAGGACAACGGCCCTAAACATACAGCCAGAGCTACAATCACATACCGTATATACTCGAATATAAGCCTGAGATTTTCAACCCTTTTTTTAGGGTTGAAAGTCCCCCCTTGGCTTATATTCGAGTCACCGCCGTCTGCCTACAAGAACAGCATGTCATGCAGACAGACGGCAGTTTTCAAAAGCCGCGCCTCCTCCTCCTCGTCCATGATAGGAGGAACACTTTTTTCCCAGCAGTCAGTGTTCCGCCTGAGAGGACGTCCGTGATAGGCGGAACACTGCACACTGACTGCTGGGAAAAAAGTGTTCCTCCTATCACGGACAAGGAGGAGGAGGCACGGTTTTTGTATCATTGGAATGGCGCCTTACACGGGGGGACAGAGCATCGGCTGCCAGATCGTACAGGGAGGGACCGAGGACACAGGACCGAGGACGGAGGACACAGGACCGAGGACCGAGGACACAGAACCGGCGGATCGGCGGATCGGCGCAGGTAGGCTGTACAGGGGACACGGGGGTTTGTACAGGGGACACGGGGGTCTGTACAGGGGGCACGCAGCTGCAGATGGGCATTGCTGACTCTTTTCCACTTACAGTAGCTGCTGCTATATATTTTACCCTCGGCTTATACACGGGTCAATACGTTTTTCCCATTTTTTTGTGGTGAATTAGGGGCCTCGGCTTATACTCGAGACGGCCTATACTCGAGTATATACGGAAGTTTAGATCAAAGCATATTTATGCGTTAGAATGGCCCAGTCAAAGTCCAGACCTAAATCCAATTGAGAATCTGTGGCAAGACTTGAAAACTGCCATTCAGAGACGCTCTCCATCCAATCTGACAAAGCTTGAGCTATTTTGCAAAGAAGAATGGGCAAACTTTTCACTTCCTAGATATGCAAAGCTGGTAGAGACATACCCAAAAAAACGTGCAGCTAAAATGGTAGCGAAAGGTGGTTCTACAAAGTATTGACTCAGGGGGGCTGACCACAAATGCATGCTACACTTTTCAGAAAACCATTTATTATTTTGCTTCCACTTCCCAATTATGTGGCACTTTGTATTGGTCTATCACATAAAATCCCAATAAAATACATTTATGTTTTTGGTTGTAATATGACAAAATGTAAAAAATTTCAAGGGGTATGACTAATTTATCAAGGCACTGTATAACCCTATGGATACTGTTTACCGGATACATTCTGATACTAAAAGAACATCTTTGGAACCCATTTTCGTGTTTTTTTATTATATATAAATTTGTGTGCTTAATACAATAATATTCAAGTGGATTATTCTTTGATGTGCATACTTTGGCATTACAATCACTTCTTGTTGCTTGTCTTCAACATGTACATGTTGTATGTTATTCCAACTTTTTAATAAATTAACTAGGATCATTTAATTACATTTACATGTTTTGGTTATCTTGTCATTTCTCGATAGCCAGATGACTGAATTTCTATAATGAAAACGTCATACTGTCAAATCTGCCAAATCAGCTCTCTGATGCTTTCAAGCTGACATTTTGTAGAAAATTTAAATACATTTATCAAAAACAAACTACGCAGCACATGATTTCTTTTTGTATTGTGTTATAATTTTAATATATTTTGTTCATGGAAGACAAAAGAAAGAGAAGGGCACCAACAGCCTCATAGCATAGTCATGTCTTTTAAAATAAAAACAACGGGGGTGATTTACTAAGAAGAAGGCACTGTATCAGCTCATACATTAATTGGTGTACTGGAAAAGTCATTAATTGAAAATGCGAAATGGCGCACATTGAAGCGCAAATAGTGATAATAAATACCCATATATGTAAACTGCAACTGGCATTAGTGTAACTGCGGTTTTCTCATTGATAATAGCACACGCCCAATACAATTGGTTAATTTAATCTCATTGGATGTGTCTTGTTAGGAAATTAGTAGGTGTTCCCAGTTAATTAACCCTTTTGATGCTAATCTCATTCCTATAACTTCTAATATATCTTTGAAATGTGTTTTTTTCTTTTTTTACCCAAATCTTTCAATATATTACAAATAACAGAGAAGAGTTTCTAAACCCAATAAATTAATATTTTCAGATCTTGATCATTAAAGCTGACCATACACAGCAATCAGTTAGACATTAAATAAATTAGATTTAGTGCAAGAGCCTGTTGGATTTCCTATAATCTTAATTAATTGTTCAAGTGCATCTTCCTATTAACTATTTTGCCTAAATATCGAGTTGTACAGAGATTGACCAATCAGATTGCATAGTGCATGACCATCTTAAGTGCCAAATTTGGAATGTAGATGTGCAATGACCCACTTGTATTTTTCAAAATATATTTCTTGGGCATTATACAAGGCACATGAAAAAACACCTTTTATCAAGACATGCTAGAGTGATCAGTAGGGATGAGCTTCGAGTTTGAGTCGAACTCATGTTCAACTCGAACATTGCCTGTTCGCCTGTTCACCAAACAGCGAACAATTTGGGGTGTTTGTGGCAAATTTGAAAAGCCGCGAGCACCCTGTAAAAGTCTATGGGAGAAATCTCAAGTGCTAATTTTAAAAGCCTATATGCAAGTTATTGCCATAAAAAGTGTTTGGGGAACTTGGTCTTGCCCCAGGGGACATGTATCAATGCAATTTATTTTTTTTAAACGCTGTTTTTTCATGAGCTGTGATTAAAGTGAAACAATAAAAGTGTAATATTCCTTTAAATTTCGTACCTGGGGTTGTGTATAGTATGCCTGTAAAGGGGCGCATGTTTCCCGTACTTAGAACTGTCCCTACACAAAGTGTAATTTTTGCAGGAAAAAAAGTAATTTAAAAGCACTCGCGGCTATAATGAATTGTCGGCTCCCATAATACAGAGAACAGTCATTGAAAGTCACTGATAAAAAAAAAAAAAAAAAAAATATGCGTGGGGTTCCCCCCAAATTCAATTACCAGGTCCTTCAGGTCTGGTATGGATTTTAAGGGGAGCTCCACGCCAAATTAAAAAAAGAAATGGCGTGGAGTTCCACACAAAAATCCATACCAGACCCTTTATCCGAGCACACAACCTGGCAGGCCGCAGAGAGCCCCCCCTCCTGAACCATGCCAGGCCACATGCCCTCAACATTGGGAGGATGCTTTGGGGGTCTGTGACCCCTCAAAGCACCATGTCCCCATGTTGATAGGGACAAGGGCCTCATCCCCACAACCCTGACCGGTGGTTGTGGGGGTCTGCGGGCGGGGGGCTATTTAGAACCTGGAAGCCCCCTTTAACAAGGGGACCCCCAGATCCCGCCCCCCTGTTTGAAATGGTAAGGGGGTACAAAAGTACCCCTTCCATTTCACAAAGAAAGTGTAAAAAATAGTTAAAAAACACAGACACCGTTGGGAAAAGTCCTTTATTAAAAATAAAAAAAAAATAAAAAAAAAGATTCCAGTGGTGGTAATCCACTCTTGGTATCCAGCGATGGGTGATCTCTTCTCCGGGATCCAGTGATGGCTGATCTCTTCCGATGGTCCAGCGCAGCGCATCCTGTCTCCAAGGAGACACTGCGGGAATCCCAGGTTTTAGCTGAGGACTGGGCCACCTGTCACCTGACCCCGCCCCCCTCTGATGCAAGGGGGAAGTCGGGCTTCCCCAGTGACTTACGGGTGACCCCGCCCCCCCTGATGTAATGGGCGGGGTCACCCGTACATCACTGGGAAGCCCGGCTTTTCCCTTGCGTCAGAGGGGGGCGGGGTCAGGTGACGGGTGGCCCGGTTCTCCTCAGCTAAGACCTGGGATTCCCGCAGTGTCCCCGTGGAGAAACCCAGGCTTCCCCAGTGATGTACGGGTTACCCCTCCCCCCTCTGATGTAACGCATGTTTTTTATTTTTAATAAAGGACTTTTTCCAACAGTGTCAGTGTGTTTTTTTAACAATTTTTTACACTTTCTTTGTGAAATGGTAGGGGTACTTTTGTACCCCCTTACCATATCAAACAGGGGGGTGGGATCTGGGGTCTCCTTGTTAAAGGGGGCTTCCAGATTC
The DNA here is from genome assembly GCA_028564925.1 of Lithobates sylvaticus. Lineage (NCBI taxonomy): Eukaryota > Metazoa > Chordata > Amphibia > Anura > Ranidae > Lithobates > Lithobates sylvaticus. The sequence continues at coordinate 263,196,814 of CM053027.1, read as the reverse complement.
TGATAAGCCCCCTGCCCGCGGACCCCCACAACCACCGGCCAGGGTTGTGGGGATGAGGCCCTTGTCCCTATCAACATGGGGACATGGTGCTTTGAGGGGTCACAGACCCCCAAAGCATCCTCCCAATGTTGAGGGCATGCAGCCTGGTATGGTTCAGGGGGGGCGCTTTCTCGTCCCCCCTCTTTTCCTGTGGCCTGCCAGGATGCGTGCTTGGATAAAGGGTCTGGTATGGATTTTTGTTTTTTTGTTTTTTATTTGACCCGGGGTTCCCCTTAATATCCATACCAGACCTGAAGGGCCTGGTAATTGAATTTGGGGGGAACCCCACGCATATTTTTTAAATTTTTGTTATCAATGACTTTAATGACTGTTCTCTGTATTACGGGAGCCGACAATTCATTATAGCCGCGAGTGCTTTTAAATGACTTTTTTTCCTGCAAAAATTACACTTTGTGCAGGGACAGTTCTAAGCACATGAAACATGTGCCCCTTTACAGGCATACTATACACACCCCCCAGGTAAGAAATTTAAAGGAATATTACACTTTTATTGTTTCACTTTAAGCATTATTAAAATCACTGCTCCCGAAAAACGTCCATTTTTAAAACTATTTTTTGCATTGATACATGTTCCCTGGGGCAGGACCCGGGTCCCCTAAACACTTTTTATGACAATAACTTGCATATAAGCCTTTAAAATTAGCACTTTAGATTTCTCCCATAGACTTTTACAGGGTGTTCGCGGCTTTTTGAATTTCCCACGAACATCCCAAATTGTTCACTGTTCGGTGAACAGGCGAACAGGCAATGTTCGAGTCGAACATGAGTTCCACTCGAACTCGAAGCTCATCCCTACTGGTGGACACAAGAAGCTACATCTATATATATTTCTATATATATATAGATATATCTATATATACACACACAGTGAAGCAGGAAGCAATATACATTGGCCCGCAAGTGAATCTGTACACAGGAAGGAGGTGTGTGTTTTGAGGCCAAATCATTTAGACATACACACATGAGCCACACAAACACCACTCCATGTAAAAATTAATTAAAAATGATCCTAATTTGCAAATAAGGATCATCTCTTCCTCAGAGAACAGTGAGCATGGCATGGTTGTGGGAAGAAATTAGCAGCAGTACAAGCAACTTCCTGGAATGGCCTGATGCCATTCCTGTGTGTTGGCCACCGCTTCCGGGTACCAAATATGCGCCATGGGTACATACCTCTGGGCACACAGCAGTTGCACATCTCACATACACAGCGGTCATGCATCTAGTGCATTTGGCACATCTAGTTGCAGGAACCCAATTTTTATGGAAATTAATAGTAAAGCAGATGCAGATTTCCAGGCTTGGACTAACAAATGTTTATAGTGAAAGGCAACTGGTGTTTTCTATTAAACAAGGTCTAAATGGGCCATTGATATGCATCACAGTTGAACTTAGGAATTTGCAGAGGGATTAGAAGTCTTGTCAGTTTTCGGGATGTCTGCACCAATGTCAAGACACCTCACAAATTTTGCCAGTTTTTCCTTCAAATTTATTCACTTCCTGTCACAAAGCCAAACAAAAGTGAGTAAAACCGTACCAATATCTTTCCTTGGGGGACACACAGGCCAATCTAAATAGTTTCCCCATTAGGTAAATTGCACTCTAGCATTTTGCTCTGTACACCCCAAATTATTAGGTATCTTGGACTTTGGAGTTTATTTACTAAAGGCAAATCCACTTTGCACTACTAGTGCACTTGGAAGTGCAGTTTCTGGAGATCCGAGGGGGACATGCAATGAAAATTAAAAAACAGCATCTTTGCTTCTACATGATTGGATGATAAAATCACCAGTGCTTCCAAGCAGAGGTTCTAACACTCACTTGGTTTCCCTCAAATGCCCACAATTAGAATAGGATTGTCTTGAGCTAGATTTTAGCTCAGTGCTCTAAATCAGTGGTTCTCAACCCTGTCCTCAAGTACCACCAACAGGCCATGTTTGCAGGTTTTCCATCATCTTGCACAGGGGCTTTAAATCACAGTCAATGGCTTGGTATTTTTTACTCAATAGATTTTTATTGAAATTTTTTTTCATGGTAAACAGAGGTATGAAAAACATTTTTTGACACGTCGTACAAAATTGCGATCAAATAAACAGGTGGTACATTGGTTCACATGAACACAAAACCACATCTGATCGGAGGTTTGGCGAACATTTTCGAACATATATTAAGCATGTTAGAGCAACTATTTGGGTCAGCACATTTATTGATCATTGTTATACCAAGGAACATTTGCAGTAAAGTAAAACAGATTCCTATAAAAAGATTTAACATATGGGAGTGGCCGGGAAGATCCTCCCCACCTGGACACCCCTGAAGGGGATCACAGCTGTGTCCATGCGTAGAAGTCCCCCCCATCCTCCAGCAGATATATTAATATTAAGAAAATATAAACGTTAACATCAAACAGTGTGAAGTAGGTCAATATACATAAGGTGCTGTTTATTATCCTATAAACTTAGTTATAGATCAAAAATCTTTATTATACCTGGGGATTCAGTCCATTCTATCCATTGTTTCCAAATGAGGACAGCCTGGTGTGTATTTTTGTGTTTTAGCGCTAGAATCGATTCATGTGTGAAGTGCACATGTGTGGTGTGAACTACATCTTTCAATGTGGGTGGGAGTGGGTCTTTCCATTTTCTGGTTATACTAAGTCTTGCTGCTAACAAAATATGTGATATTATATTTCTTGTCGGAATGGGGTATCTGTCTATAGACAGAGAGAGTAAAGCTAGAGAAGGCTTATTTGGTATGGATGTGAGCGTCATGTCTGCGATTAACTTGAACACTGAGTTCCAGAAATTTATAAGCCTGGGGCAATTCCAGAATGTGTGCAGTAAGCTACCTTTCATTCCGCATTTCCTCCAACATATGTCTGTTAGAGAGGAGTCATATTTTGAGGTTCTTACTGGGGTCAGGTACCAACGGTAGGTTATCTTGTATGCTAATTCCCAAAGGGTGGAGCAGCTGGTGGATTTATATGTAGATTTACGTGCTTTTTCCCATTCAATACTAGTGAAGGTATGTCCTAGTTCCTTTTTCCATTTGAATAATGGGGCCGATTTAACGAATGTAGTCTTTTGGTTGAATAAATTATAGAATAAGGAGATACCTTTTACTGTGTTTCGGAGATGAGGTAAGAAATATCCATGCTATCGGGGGAATTGTAAAAGTCCACATCTTAAGTGAGGTAATACAGTGTTTGGTGCGTAGCTATAGAAAAATGTCGGCGCTAGGGAGCTGGTAATCTTCCTGAAGTGACGGAAATGATTTTATTTCATTTTTGTCTATCAGGTCAGATAGATAGTTAATGCCCAACACCTTCCATCTTAGGAATGATGTTGACTCCATTAAGTGATGAAGAGTTTCAATGGGGATGTGTATCTTGGAATGTATGGAGTTGGTAGATGAAAGTTGTATGAGTTTGGCCCAGGTTTTGGTTGTAGCTATAATTGTAGGGGAGAGGTGGTGGGGGAGTTTTGCCACTAAGGATAGTGCTAGTAACCAGGGCACTAGGTTTTTGCCAGGGACTGATGTAGATTCTATGCTCCTCCATAGTGTGGGAGTTGGGGTAGTTGAAAACCATTCTTTAGATTGGGTTAGGATGGATGATAAGTAACGATCTTGGAAATTGATATATCCCATCCCCCCCGTCGTACGGTGTTTGGTTAATTGAGTTTGGCAGCATTTGGGCTTTTTACATTGCAAGACAAATTTTGAAAGGGTTGATTGTAGTGACTTGAAGTAATTGGTGGGTATAGGAATGGGGATGGTCCTAAACAGGTAAAGTATTTATGGAAGGTGAAGCATTTTAAATGCCGCTAGGCATCCTAACCATGAAAATTCAACGGACGCTAGCCTGGTGAGATCATCTTGGTGTTTGGTAAATAGCCAAATAGTTTGATGAGAATAGAGATTTAGTCATGGAAGTGAGCTCTATTTCTTGATAAGTTATGCAATTTTCTGCCCATATGTATGGGAATAGGGTTTTAATTCATCCACTAACAGCTTCACTTACACCTAGATCCAGTATATTTAGTTTCATTAACTTTATAATAAGATATAAAGCGCTGAACCAGGTGAGCGTCCTTTGAATTTCCGGTAATGACCGTTCCGGTTCAGTGATTATGAGGATCACATCATCCGCAAATAAGCTTATTTTGTGTTCCATATCTGCTATAGGAATACCTTTGATTTTGGTGTTGGTTCTAATGCTCTCTGCAAGTGGCTCCACAACGAGATTGAATATTTTTTTTATTTTTTATAATTGTATTTTTATTAAAAATTTCCAAAAAATTACAAAGAATGCAATGCCTTAAAAAAAGATATTCAATTTCAGATAACAAGAACATTTGCAGTCCACACAAGTGAACCGCCAAAGAAAAAACAAGAAAGAACACATGTATGGGTTGAATTGAAGTACATATACATATAACATATGATAGAAGTCAAACATATTACAAGTCAATATATAGTTCAGGGTAGTATACAGAGTGAGGAGGTTTCACTGAGGTGTAACATCCACTAGAGAGGAGTGGAGGTTTCGGCCAATCATAGTGTGGTACCTGGCAAAGACGAGATTGAATATTAAAGGTGAGAATGGGCACCCTTGTCTAGTACCGTTACATATTTGGAAGGGGATTGACAGAGTATCAGCTGAGAACACCCGGGCTGATGGGTTGGAGTATAGTGCCAATATGGAGTAGTGAATTGGACCTGTGAACCCAAACTTATTTAGAACCGCTGAGATGTAGTCCCAATGTACCCTATCAAAGGCCTTTTCGGCGTCAAGGGATAAGAGGAGGGAAGGGACTTTTTTTGTTTCTACTTGGTGGATAAGATCGATCATTCGTCTGGTGGCATCAGATGCTTGGCGATCTTTGGTAAAACCAGATTGGTCTTGATGGATTAGGGAGGGAAGTAGGTTTTATATTCTATTGGCAAGAAGTTTGGTGTAGATCTTTACATCCAAGTTGAGCAGTGATATAGGTTGGAAATTTTTTAGGGGAGGTGGGCTCCTTCCCAGGTTTAGGAAGGTTAACCACCATGGCACTCAGCATTTCAGCAGGAAACTTTGCGGACCTGGTGGCTGCATTGAAAGTTTGGCACAAGGAAGGGGCTAGAATATTTTGGAATAGTTTGTAATATTCCCCAGTGAACCCATCCAGGTCAGGGGATTTTGCAGAAGGAAGTTTGTTTATCACTTGTAATATTTCATCTATCGAGAAAGGGCTATTCATGGAAGAGAGTTGTAGTGGGGATATAGCAGGAAGATGGATCTTATCAAGAAAAGATTGTATATTCTCCAGGGAGGGTTGTATGGTAGAGGGGTCTTTCTTAAGGTTATAGAGCTCTTCGTAGTATGTGCTAAAGGCATTCGCGATAGCGTGGGGTTTGAGGAATTTTTCATTAGAGTGAGGGTGATGTATAAATGGGATTTTAGTTTTACTCCTATACCCTTAGATTTTTAGGGACATTGCCTTACCAGCTTTATTTCCTGTAGTGTAAGACTTAGCTTTGAGCAGTCTGTAGGATTTTTCATGTTTCTCGAGAAGGTGGGATCTCAACTCGTGGCGTAACGTAAACATTTTTGCTTGGAGAGTGGGGGAAGGTGTGATTTTGTTTTGGGACTCAGCTTCAGATATGTCTATTGTCAGTTTGTCCAGTTTTTGGGTTCTGGCTTTCTTTGCCCTGGCTCCCAATTGTAAGAAGACCCCCCTGATTACAGTCTTGTGGGCGTTCCACACCTCCACCGGGTCAGATATAGCCTCTTGGTTGATTGCAAAATATTCTTCTAAATGTTGTTTGATATGCGAGGAGAAACATGGGGTACGGAGGAGGTAGTCGTCGGCTCTCCAAATGTAGGAATTGAGTTGGGGAGAGAAATCAGATATAGATAAGCTGATAGGAGCATGATCCGACCAGGTGGTGGTGTGTATAGTAGATTTGAAGACCTTCTGCAGCAAGACCTTATCAGTAAGAAACAGATCAATTTGTGAATAGGTGTGGTGACGCGACTGGAGAAAGGTAAAGTCCATCTCATTCGCATGACAACACCTCCACACATCATACAAATGATTAGAAGCAATGAAGCCTTCCAAAGGGGACGAGTGTCGTTTAATACCTGATCTTAAGGCCATGTTAATGTTTGGGACCATGTTAAAATCCCCACACACTAGAAGGTGACCTTGTTGAAGTTTCTTTACGGCACGTATATTTTTTTTTAAGGAAAGCCATTTGGCCATAGTTAGGAGCGTATATAGATACAATAGTATACAGGACATTGTTAATTGTGCACACCAAGATTATATACCGTCCTTCCGGATCAGATTCACACTGTGTAAGTTGGAAGTTCACCGAATTTCTGATAGTGATCATCACTCCTCGTTGCTTTTTGGATGCATAATATGTCACAATTATGGGCGACAGCAGTGTTCCATAAAGAGGCAGGGTGGTTTAACCCTTTCGCATTTAGGGAAAGAATAGTGAAGCCCATGGTAGTTATTATAGTAATATAGAAGATGGGTGTGTAGCAACTTACAGTTCTGGATAATGTTGATTTAGCAGCGGCGAATTCAAGCAATGTTGGATGAGAAGTCCTCCTTCACTGATTGGGGAACTGAGAACAGTGGATCCAGATAGGTATTATAGGGGTACAGGTTAGGTATGTTAAGTTGCAACTAAACTAGCAGGTGGTCTGTGTTCACCGTGTGGTACCGATGTAAGATAATCAGCAAAAATAGGAAACAAAAATAACAAAAAAAAGAAGAACAAGTAGGTGGACCAGTAACAGGTAGCTCTTTGGAGCAACTGGTCAAGGGTTGGGGTATAGTTCAGCAAATAGGTGTCAAATCGCAGAACCATTCCGGACGAGTTAGTTGCTCATAAGTAGATTGTGGGCTGACTTATCAGTGGCGGTTACCCTTGCGGGATCCACGGCCCACGTCAAAAGGTAAAGGGTTTTGGAGGGATCTTGTTGAGCAGGAGGTGGGTCAGGTATGATACCCCAGTCACGTAGGAGCTTCATGCCTCCCTCAAGGGTGGAGATGGTGTGAGGTATGTCATTATAGGTAGCCAATGGATGGTGCCATTTGTATACAATCTTGTGGTTGTTCATGGCCTTGGTAATGGATTTAAGTTGTCAGCGCATCTGTAGCGTGTACTGTGACAAATCAGCATAAAGTTGAGTGTCTGAGTAAGGTGCAGGTAGGGGTGACAACTCCCTTGCTTTCATGAGAATTTGTTCTTTAGCTTGAAAGAAATGTACTCTGAGAAAAACATCTCTAGGTATGTCCACCTCAAGATGGCGTGGTTTTGGAAGTCTATGTATGCGCTCAATAGTAAGCTCGATCGGGGTCAGCTCCAGAAGCATGCTAGAGAACATGGTGCTAGCGAAGTTATGCAATTCTTTAGGTTGGATAAACTCTGGAATACCACGTATTTTAATATTATTGCGCCTGGAGCGGTCCTCGAGGTCCGCAAGCTTAGATTTGACCCATAGAGATTCATCTCTTTGAACATGATAGGCATCCACCAGTTCATTTACTGTTTCTGTGCATTCTTCTATTCTGTTTTCAATGGATTGCACCCTATTATCCATATGCTTAATTTCTAATGAAAACATATTAATCAATGATGAAAGGTTAGTCATGAGAGGATTGCAATGACATTAGCATATCCTTCATAGTAGTGTCCAGAACTGGTTGCCCCAGATTTGGAAACTGAACTATTGAGGGCTCCAAGAAGGATATTGCTGCGTCATTATGTAGGCCTGTACTCACAGTATCTGAGGCCTGTCCAGTCAGATCCATCCGCATCCTTGATTTTGCTGGGCTCTGGGAGACTGGGGTTGCAGGTGAGGGGTCTTGAGAGGAGCCTGGAGATAATCTGTGCCTCATTTCGTGTGGATGGAGCCCTGGAAAGCTCAGGGAATGTCACGGCGTCCCTCCGGCGGTGCCATCTTGCTCTCTGTGCTGTGTGTGGTGAGGCTTGTAGGCAAAGGACTGTAGCCGATTTGGACACAGTTACTGACCCAGTTTGCGGGACATTTCAGCGGCGGAGCTTGTGGGGGATGTCAGGGAGAAAAACGCTGCAGAGGATGGCGCTGGAAAGCCCTCTAGGTTGCTTTTCGTCCGGTCTGGTGTGCGGAGTCCTCAGCTCAGGCAGCCATTTACGGTCGCGCGCAAGCCACGCCCATGGCTTGGTATTTTTGACAGCTATTTTAGCTAAGATAAATTCCCAAAACATGTCCTGTCAGGGGTACTTGAGGACTGAGGCTGAGATCCACTGCGCTAAAATGGAAAATGGAATACTTACCTCTCTGTTATTTTCCTTTCCTGGTGCCTATCCATGGCAGCATACACACAATCCATGCATATGCTACCATGAAGGCACCAGGAAAGCAGCTTTTAGACAAATCAAACCTTTTTTTGTCTTGCTATGCAAATCAGCCTAGTTAAGCTGCAGCTGGAAAATCTGTTGCATGGAAATTGTTTGGGGGGGGGAGTGAAATATGCATTACTTGGAATGAGCATGCATCTACAAAACAAATTATTAATAAAACATATAAAAAATTGCTACAAATTTTATTGGTCAACAAAACATGACTTGGAAAAGAGCAAGGGAAGCAACAAATACATGTATATTAATTTGAGACACTAACAGAATATTGTTTTGAGGTCTGACCAATTTGCAGAGGAAATTAACAGGGAGTTAAAAGTACTATGCCCACAAACAGACAGTCTCTTAAGGATTTAAACATTTAGTAGTTACAACAGCTTGAGGAATATTTTGCAAAATAATGCAGCACAGACAATTAAATCAAAACAATTTAATCAAAGTTAAACTAACAAGCTATAAACAACACAGATTGACAACATCAAAAATATTTCACACACACACAACCTTTTCAGGGCAAGGTTGAGAATGCTATCTGTAAGCCTTATATAACATAGGTTTGTGTGCTAATGAGGCAATTGAAAACACATGCACAGTCCATGAAACACACAACATGTAAGTTCATCTAATGTAGAGAGAACTTAAAAGTGGATACACCTGTTAAGGATGTCCTTAAATTACTAACACAAAAAAAAACACACTCTCTGAGCATGCCCAGAAAAATGCAAGTTCTGTTCACACACAAAAGGCACCAAAAAAAAACATAGTACCTTAGCATGCCCAGACCAACACAAATGCATTACACACCAAAAGCCACAGCATAAAAGTCCCTGAGCATGCCCAGAACAACCCAGCACAAAATAAGCCACCCCCTGTCCAAAGTTAAGCACATCATCTTAGCATGCTACAAAATTACAGATGGGACAAACACCCCAGGTCCAGGGGGGCAAACAAAGAGCCTAACATGGGCAAAAGTAATGCAACAAATACCATTGCAGTCTATGGGAGTTAACACTTGTTAATGTTGCTAGTCCCCACTTGGCTGAATTATATTCTAGTTATTGGCCTTAAAATGGATAGGGGGGCCCAGGTCCCAACCTGAGGGACATATAAATGTCACCAATTTGGACAACCCCAAAAATTAAGCAAGGACAAGTGCCTTTAAAAATGCAAAATTGCTTAAAAGCTAGTAACGTGTGTGTGTGTGGGGGGCTTACTCTGCCTGTAAAGTGGTGCATCTGTAGCATTAGGGATGAGCCGAACACCCCCGGGACTGTGAACGGACCGAAAGTTTGCGCGAACATTCAAACCCTATTAATTACAATGGACGTAAACGTTCAAAATCAAAAGTGCTAATTTTAAAGGCTAATATGCATGTTATTGTCATAAAACGTGTTTGGGGACCTGGGTCCTGCCCCAGGGGACATGTATAAATGCAAATTTTTTTTTTTAAAACGGTTGTTTTTTCAGGAGCAGTGATTTTAATAATGCTTAATGTGAAACAATAAAAGTGTAATATTCCTTCAAATTTCGTACCTGGGGGGTGTGTATAGTATGCCTGTGAAGGGGCGCATGTTTCCCGTGCTTAGAACTGTCCCTGCAGAAAGTGTAATTTTTGCAGAAAAAAAAGCTATTTAAAATCACTCGTGGCTAATGAATTGCCAGCTCCAGTAACACAGAGAACAGTCATTCATTATAAGTCATTGATAAAAAAAAAGTCATTGATAAAAATAAAAAAAAAAATTAAAAAAAAAAGCGTGGGGTTTCCCCCAAATTCAATTACCAGGCCCTTCAGGTCTGCTATGGATATTAAGGGGAACCCTGCTTCAAATTTTAAAAAAAAAATGACGTAGGGGTCCCCCTAAATATCCATCCCAGACCCTTCAGGTCTGGGATGGATTTTAAGGGGAACCCGGCCAAAAAAAAATGGCATGGGGTCCCCCTCAAAATCCATACCAGACCCTTATCCGACCACGCAACCTGGCAGGCCGCAGGAAAAGAGGGGGGACGAGAGCGCCCCCCCTCCCTCCTGAACCATACCAGGCCACATGCCCTCAACATTGGGAGGGTGCTTTGGGGGTCTGTGGCCCCTCAAAGCACCATGTCTCCATGTTGATGGGGGCAAGGGCCTCGTCCCCACAACCCTGGCCATTGGTTGTGGGGGTCTGCGGGCAGGGGGCTTATCGGAATCTGGAAGCCCCCTTTAACAAGGGGACCACCAGATCCCCCCCCTGTGTGAAATGGTAAGGGGGTACAAAAGTACCCCTACCATTTCACCAAAAAAGTGACAAAAATGTTAAAAATGACAGGAGACGGTCTTTGACAATTCCTTTATTAAAATCTTCTTTCTTCTGGTCTTCCTTTCTTCATCCTTCGGTTTCTTCATCTACTTCTTCTTCCATCTTCTACCATCTTCTTCCATCTTCTTCTTCCATCTTCTTCTTCCATCTTCTTCCTTCTCCGATCCGCTTCTTCTTGCTCTGGTCTTCTCGTCCGGCATCTTCTTCCACAGCGTCGGTGTCACTTCTTGGGCCACTCCGCACAATGGGAGGCTCCCGCTGTGTGAGGCTTCGCTGCGTCTGACAGCTCTTTTATAACGGAGGGCAGGGCCACCTGGTGACCCCACCCCCCTCTGACGCACGGGGACGTCATGGGGACTTCCCTATGGCTTTCCCCATGACATCAGAGGGTGGCGGGGTCACTCCATTATAAAAGACCTGTCAGACGCAGTGAAGCCTCACACAGCGGGAGCCTCCCATTGCGCGGAGTGGCCCAAGAAGAGACACCGACGCCGTGAAAGAAGATGCCGGGCGAGAAGACCAGAGCAAGAAGAAGCAGATCAGGGGAAGAAGAAGATGGAAGAAGAAGATGGAAGAAGATGGTAGAAGATGGAAGAAGAAGATGAAGAAACCGAAGGATGAAGAAAGGAAGAAGGAAGACCAGAAGAAAGAAGATTTTAATAAAGGAATTGTCAAAGACCGTCTCCTGTCATTTTTAACATTTTTGTCACTTTTTTGGTGAAATGGTAGGGGTACTTTTGTACCCCCCTTACCATTTCACACGGGGGGGCCGGGATCTGGGGGTCCCCTTGTTAAAGGGGGCTTCCAGATTCCGATAAGCCCCCTGCCCGCATACCCCCACAACCAATGGCCAGGGTTGTGGGGACGAGGCCCTTGTCCCCATCAACATGGGGACATGGTGCTTTTTTTTTTTTTTTTTTTTATCAATGACTTTTTTTTTATCAATGACTTTCAATGAATGACTGTTCTCTGTGTTACGGGAGTCGGCAATTCATTAGCCACAGATGGCTGCCTTAGATGACACAACAGGCCAGAAGGGTAAAGGTGGTTTAATGTGCTACTGCAGTGCTATACTAACACAGCACGCACACACACTAACTACTCCTGCAGGTGGCTGGATTGGTAGAGATTGAGAACAGCACTGAGAAGTATAAACTACCCTGCCTATTTTTTCTCTTTCCCTACACTGATCCCCAGAATCCACAAGCAGATAATGTAGATGAATGAAAACAGTAGATAATGCACAAGCAGACACTGTACAGAACAGTACAGTCTCTCACTGTTCCAAATCCTAACACTGGAACACACTACATGAGGCCGCCGGCGCGGCGGCCTTATATAGTGTGGGGCGTGTACTAAACCCCCTGAGCTATATGCCTGTGGCCAATTATTGCTCTCCTCGCTGCTGGCTCTATGATTGGCCAAGCATGCAGGGTCACAGTGCATGCTTGGCCAATCATCAGCCAGCAATGCACTGCACTGGCGCAGTGCATTGTGGACCGTTCGCATCACACGAATTTGATGCGAACGGCCCACATAGTTCGACGAGCAGACGAATATAGAGTTAGAACGGGAGTTATTGATGGCACGGAAACATACTACAGACTTACTTATGTATAAAGCTAAAAGAGCAATACAAATAGGAAGAAAACAGAGTTATGAATATGGGAATAAATGCGGTAAACAACTCTAATTCCTCTTGAGGGAGCAGCAAGTAAGAACTTATGTCCCCTTCAATTATGGGAAGGGAAGACCGAAAATATGTTTTGCCAAGAGAGATAGCAGAGAAATTTAAAGACTTTTATTCATCTTTGTATAATTTAGATTCAAACTCTCTAAACCAGCAGGCGATTGACGAATATTTAGCTGCTTCCGGAATGTCTGGACTGACACCTACAGCGCAGCAAGAAATGGAAAGACCAATTACTCTAGAGGAAGTCCAACAGGCAGTAAGACCCTAGCAAAAATAGGCAAAGCCCCCGGCCCAGACGGGTTTACGGCCCAGTATTATAAACTCTTTTTCTCTATCTTAGGGCCCCAATTGGTTAAACTATATAATGGAATGGGAGATACAAGTTCATTTCATGACGCTACATTGAAGGCCCTAATAACAATTTTACTTAAGGAGGGTAAAGATCCAATGCAATGTGGAAGTTATAGGCCAATATCCCTTTTAAACACGGATCTGAAGCTGTTTTCAAAAATTTTAGCGACACGACTCCAGCAATACCTACCCTCCCTGATTAACCAGGATCAGGTAGGGTTCGTTCAGATGCGGGAAGCACGGGATAATACGATCAGATCTTTGAATTTAGTCCATGTAGCTAATTCCCATAAAATCCCATGTTTATTTTTGGGGACAGACGCAGAGAAAGCTTTTGATCGTATAAAGTTTCTCAACCATTTAGGGTTAATAATGGGACCAGACAGGGATGCCCCCTGTCCCCAATTTTATTTGTTTTGACTTTAGAACCCTTACTGTGTAAAATTCGATCAAACCCAGACATAAGAGGCTTATTAATAGGGGGTAGGCAATATAAGACCTCGGCCTACGCGGATGATATGCTATTTTCGTTAACTAACCCAATAGTCTCACTACCCAACCTCCTGAAAGAAATAGAGGTATATGGTGCCCTATCAGATTTCAAGATCAATCTATCAAAATCTGAAGCTATGGGAGTAATGATCCCGAAAGAGACATTGAGAATATTAAAGTTAAGCTATAAAATAAAGTGGACAGACCAGGCCCTGAAATATATGGGACTTTTATCCCGTCAGACCTATCATGTACGTACAAACTTAACTTCCCTCCATTATTATATAACGCGAGACGCTACATCCACTGATAGGACCTACTTTAAAGATGAGTTATAGACTGTTTGTGGAAGGCAAACTATCGACAATAGCTTCTCCCTTATTTCCAATATTGGGAAATCCACAATTTGAGCCAGGATTAAGGGATGGAAATTTTAGAGTACTGATAGAACAAGGGATATTTCAAGCTATGCACTTTTTGATAACTCCACTTGGATGTGTGGCGTGCGATACAATTGAAACATTTCTTGAACACACTAAAACCGTCAGCAGGCTACGACCGCCCGCTAACACCATTTGAAAGGTATTGTAGTGCGAAGGGGACTTTGCACCATACCTTATCTAGGATCTATGCGTTGCTAGTGGCACCCCCGGAGGATTTTAGATTGCCCTTTTTTAGGGACTGGGAAAGAGACCTAGATCAAATATTTTCGGAGGCGCAGCGCAAGAAAATAATAGGCAATGTATTTGGATCCTCAATCTGTTTAAGAACACAGGAGACTAATTTTAAAATCTTGTCGCGATGGTATCGTACGCCAGTATTATTGCATAGATGCTACCCGGAGATATCAGATAGGTGCTGGCGATGTGGAGAAGAAAGGGGGACGATAGTACATATCTTTTGGACTTGCTCTAGAGTAAGGGATTTCTGGAAAGAAGTAAGGAGAATCTCTCAAAAATTTAGCGAACAGGAATTACCAGAAGACCCGTCCTTTTACCTATTACAGGATACGAAAACCTCTCCCAAAATATACAAGAGAAAGGTTCTATGCCATCTCCTAAACGCAGCTAAGTCTTGTATTCCACTTAGGTGGAAGCAGACACAACCACCATCAGTAGGAATGTGGCTTAAAAAGATAGAGCAAGTGAATTATATGGAGGATCTGGTATGGTCATCTCGACAGAAAAGAGGGAGATATCTGGAAACATGGTCTTCATGGAATCTTTATATCAACTCAGAGGAGGGGAGAAACCTTATAGATATAAATCTGGATGATTGAAAATGAACCGGGGATGTTTATGGAGGTTGGAGGGGGAAGAGAGATGGGGGAGGTGGACGGGGGGGAGGGAGAGGGGTAGGTCCCCTTTTTTCTTCCCCCCCCCCTATTTTTTTTTTTATTTTTTTTTTTTTTGGAGTCGATTCGGCACCCCAAAAGACAACCACCTTGTTCCTATATTCAGGGGGACAAGGGCCTCTTCCACACAACCCTAGGCTGGGGTTGTGGGGGGCTGCAGACAGGGGGCTTTACAGAATGTGGAAAACCCCTTTAAACTAGTGGGTACAAGGTGCTTTGTGGTTGGTATTGGGCTGAGCCCAACATGCCCCAAAGGCAGCCAGCTATGTTGAGTGCATGTGGCCTTGTATGGTTCAGGAGGGGGTTGGGCAATCGCTCTTCTTGCCACTTTCCTAGCTGGCCCTGTTGTATGCTCTGAAAAAAGCATGTGGTTTGGATTGGTGAAGGAAGCTCACAGGCTTTGGAGAATAAAGTGGGGGGAGAAAACAGCATTGGAGAATGGAGTGTGGAGTTCCCCTTTAAAAGCAAGTAGAATAGAAATTATATGCATTAGAGGGGAGATTAAATGGGGGAGGTTAAATGTCCTTTTAGGAGGAGCTAGAGGAGCGAGAGTCATTTTACATAATTTTAACAAGTTGCATGTCAAATGTTGGCAACGTAACATGCTAACACGACCTGTGTGCAAATCTCCTTAAAAAAAATAAAGGTGAACCAGGGTAAAACAAAAAAAAAAATTAGATGTGCCCCCGTTCACCCCATACAATTGCATGTACATTGCTTAACATTTACTAAGATTTTGGCAGCGTAGAGAACAAACGCATGTGAACGAGCACAAGAGCCGCTTGCGCATATGCACTGCTTCCATTGATCTCATGCAGTTCTAAACGTACTTGCAGGCACAGCAGGCTTTCTCTGAAAAAGTTACTTTCTAATTCTATTTTGGGCATATTTGTTACTTGGGCAGTTGTTACTAAACTTCCTCACATCACCCCACATCACCCCATAATATTGGCACCTCCATCTTCTGTTGATATTGAATTGACAGATTGCATTCTCCCGTGCGCCTAGATCGCTATAGTAAATGGGGGATTTCCGTTTCGGAAATATGAAAATGTGCGCTGCGCCTCGCCATGCGCCTCTACTGATGGCACATCGTAAATCAGCCCCCATGTGTAATGCACTGACAATTGTGGGAGGAAGATAGACATTGGGGGAGAGACATCTGTTGTTGGTGTGCTGGTGGACATTGTGGCCGGAAGCTGGAGGAAGCTTCTACCTTCACACCTGCCAGGTCTTCTCCTACCAGTGTCAGAGTGCAAAAAAACTCCTCTTCATCAGACACCATGCTCTATATACAAAGACTCCTCAAGCTTAATGCCTGTTATCCTCCCACAATTGTTAGTGCAATATACATTGTTTTGGATTTTACTCATCAACAAAAGACATGACTATATTATGAGGTTTTTGGCATCCCTCTCTTTCTTTTTTCTTCTATTATCCGGTTCCCCCAGCCATAGCTCATTGTAGCAGCACAGCTAGTAGCCAGATATATTTGCATATTCATTTACTCTGTTTCTTTTCTATTTTGGTTCCCTATAATCACCCCCCCCCCCCCATTTATGAGTGCTTTGTGGGCTATTAACGTTTACTTTTTACTAACTATTTGACAGATTGTTATTTCCAAATTGCTACATTATTTTAACCATATAGGCCCCCTAGTGGTCATGTCATTAATCAGAAGTTGTTCATAGTTTGGAATTGTGCACTTTTAGCAAGCTCTTTCTATATATTGTGTTCATGCTCATTGGTTGTGTATCAAAGAAATTACCTAATTGTTATAGGGTATTTTTTGGCATCACATTAAATAGCCCAGTAAATTAGTGTATCCTTGTTTCCCTGTTTCAAATTGTCTACACACTTACCATTATAAAAATGGTATATACACTGTACCTGTATATTTTATCTATCTATGGTAATATAGGCAGACAGGGGTCACCAGCAAGCCCCTTCATCAGACGGTTCCATCGTCTGGGGCTCTGAATGACTGACCCAACACTGCAGCTCATTAGGAAACGCCCGTAGATAGTGGTTCATGATGACCCACTCCATGATCTGTGGTTTCGTTTTTTTCTCTGGCTATAATCACTTTGTAGCCAGGTCATGCATTTGGGATCACAGTGACTGGCCAGCAAAATACCTCAAGCATCTGGTGTGGCACAGTTACCCCAAGGTGAGATAATTTCTCCCCCTTGAGTTTTGTGTAGTTCTTGGTATCAGCCACCACGGCAGGTCATAGTAGGTTTTCTACTGGTTTCCCTGATAGGAATGAGGTAATGAAGCTGGCCCATGCCTCCCTCTCTGCAGTACACTCAAATCTGGTCAAAAAGGCCTCTACATCATCATGGGGAGTAAGTTTCTGTAGGAAGTGGCTGGCTCTCACCATTACTGGGTTTCTAGGGGCAACCACCATATTTAGACTCTGCTATAGCAGTCAACTGGGTTTGCACTGACTCTTTTTGATACTCCAGCTGTGCTGCCTGTATTAGTAGGGCCAAGGTCTGGTCTTGGTGTGCCTGAGCTTCCCTGTGGTGACCTGTTGTGCTGGAGTAGCCTCCTGATGGATCTGCATTTATGCCTGGGTAGCCTCTTGCTGGGCCACTGTGGCCTGAAACAAGGCTTCTAAAACCTCCTCCATGCTGCCCTTACAGGTTTCTCAGCACATGTGCTGCTCTCATCCTCAATTTTTACTTCAAATTATTTTTATGGCTGGATTACCCGCATCCAAGCACCAATTGTAAAATGGATAGCTCTGGATCACCAGCCAGCTGCTTGTAAAAGTAAACAATCATTATTGTTACTTCAAAAGCAAGCAAACAAAACAGTTTTCTTCCTCAAAGTAAATACAAACAGTCTGGAATTCTTGTACAACTCAAACTTTTGGCTCACAGCCCAAAAACTTGTCCCATAACAGGGTTACATCCCTGTCTGCTTCAATGGTCCAAAAGAGGAGGTTTCCAGCCACTTAGCAGTGTTTCAGTTAACAGGTCCACCACACTGACTCCTAAGTGTGTACTGCTACACACTTCACAGACACCAGATGGCTGTTTTTGGTTTCTTTTCAGAGCCACCCAAAGTCTCTGTGAGCCTCTGAACGTGATTTCAAAATAAGGGCTTACCAATCCTGAGAGAACTGTGTTTCAGTTTTATCCTCTCCAAATGAATAACCCATAGAACCCTCACCCTGCATGGTTAAGAAACCTCCGAGTAGTAAAACAAATGTCTTTTTTCATCCCTCTTAAATTGACCACAATACAAATAATAGGGACACATATCTCCCATCCAGGATCCATTCCTGTGTGCGTGACAGAAGCACTGGCTTATGTTAGGATGGTAAGTGCCCCCTCCTCCTCACTGGTTATCATCCTTGGACTCTTAGGAACCAGGAGTTCCCTCAAGTGCACCAGAACATGTGCAACACCACAGGCTATATGCTGCAATGTCTGCTTTGCAGCTGCTATACTGGAGGACAGAAGCCAGACTGAGCCAGAACTGTTGACATCTCTCCAGGCCCAGGTTGAGAAGTGGCAGAACCTACACCATATTTATCCAGAAAGAATGTGTGTGACAAAGGCACTTACCTTTTGGCCTGGAAAAAGAAAAACACACACGTACCTTGCCTGGGACATGTCCCCGCCCTGGTGTTGGAGCCTGACTTCCAGGAAGTTTTTCATCATGCTGGAAGGGTATGTGGCTACCTAGGCAGTCATATCCAGCCATGGCTCACCTGGGAGATATGCAACACCAACATGCTCTGCCTGCAAACTTCCTCACCTGTGACTCCCCCACATGATGGACCTCAACATTGGCCATGCTGCAGAAGGTGCACCAAAAGTAGTGTGCCATCACTTAGTACCTAAGTGATTCTGATATTAGGATAGACTCTTTGAAATGGGATACTTTTTACCACTTCATTGTGGCTCAAAATTTAGTATACTTGCAGACTTGATATTAAAATCCCTCCTATATGCTTCCTGAATCACACACTGCAAGGAAGCTTTGACTGGGTACCTGGAAGCACAGCCACAGAAGGAACAGTAAAACTTGCTGCTGTCTTGAGGTCAGCAGGATGCTTTGCATGCTACAGTACATTCATCCTTGAGCAGCAGAGGCAGTAGGAGACAGAGGAGAAATTGAGGAGGCATGCTTCACCCTTTCCAAACCCTGGGAGTTGTATGTGGGTGGGGTGGAATTGTTGAGTGTTGCTGCCAATTTGTGGCAAATAGGGTATTTTATGCTCAGATGTCTGCCCAAGAACCCCCAGATTTGAGTCATCAAAGAGAGGGACCACTATTGGGTGGCCACCCTAAAAGATTTCTTATACAGGGGTAAAATGGTAAATTTATTGCCTCCATCCTAGAACCTATTTGTCATATTTTTTTCTTGTAGAATTCTAATGACCAAACTGCTTCTGATCCCTAAAGGAGAAGAAGTGATCGTGGCGAGTGCCTCAGCGCTGGTTTTCAGCTGCAAACAACTCTGCCCTAAGTTACCTAATTACTGTCCAGCCACTGTACAATATGTATGGCTATTGTCTCTCAAATAATACACCCCAATGTTTAGTTCAAGATAAAACCTGCCTTGTCTCTCTCTTGCTTACATTGCGACTGTATTATTTGTGGCTATTGTTTTATAAATAACACACTCTACTGTATTTTCTATTTAAAGATAAAACCTGCCCTGTCTCTTATATGATGACCTAACCAAACTGCTTGCATGCGGTCCCGTTTTATTTATTTCTATTTTCTATTTTTTTATGTGCTCATGAACTACTGTATCTTGATACTAGCGAATTTCTACCAAATGAAATACCTGGAGTCTATATTTTTAATAGTTTAGGAATAATTGGGAATTAAAGTATGGGACGGGGTTTAGGGAATGAGGTTTAAAAGTGCTTTTGTGCACCACATACAGATTAGATGCATCTTTTAAGTATATAACTGAAAGTACCGTAGTCATTTTTAGGTTTCCATAGAGTTTAGGATTAACTTACCCCCATGGCAGTATTCAGCTAATACAATACCTTTTTTGACAATAGCTTGCCTATTATGCCGCATACACACGATCGGAATTCTCATCAGAAAAAGCTCTGATGGTTTTCCCGACGGAATTCCAATGGAATTCCGCTCAAACTGTCTTGCCTACACACGGTCACACCAAATTCCGACCTCCAAGAGCGCGGTAATGTACAACACTACAACGAGTCAAGTTCAATGCTTCCGAACATGCGTCAAATTGTTTCCGAGCATGCGTAGGAATTTTGCCCGTCAGAATTGCTACAGACGATCGGAAATTCCGATAGAAACCTTTTCCGTCTGAAGAATTTAGAACATGCTCTCAATTCTTTGCTGTCAGAAATTCGGCCAGCAAAATTCCGATAGAGCCTACACACGGTCGCATTTTCCGATGAAAAGCTCTCATCTGTCTTTTTCTGTCCGGAATTCCGATCGTGTGCATTAGCCTTGAATATGGCCAGAATTTTGTATCAGTAATGATTGTTATAGATTTTAATTGGATTTGTAAGGCGTAGGCTTTGCAAATTTCAAATTGAACCTAGGAAGAATCACCCATCCCTCAACATATCTCAAAAATTTATATTTTGGATAAACTTGCAGTAATGATGTTTGCATATTCAAAGACAGTACAATCTGGCCAGGTAAGTTAACAATATTTCATTATTATGAAAAAGATATTCAGATCATGTTAGCATAACTATACTGTTCACTCCAGCTGTTTACATCTCAGCCCCTTTAAACTACAGGAAGTATTGTGGATATCTGCAGGTTTTAATTTGAATGTAGTTAAAACTAGAATGTGCAGCTACACAAGCACAAATGCCTGTTCCTTTTTTTGGCCCTGCATACATTTGCAAGCAAAGGGGAAATTTCACAGCATGTCAAGGTGAACATGAAATGATATAGATGGGAACGGGCCTGCTGGAGAATTCGTTAGTAGTGAGAGCCTCCTTTAGCACAGCAGTGAGTTTCACTTATTGAAGCAAAAGGTTGCTAAATCAATTTCAAAAGTCATTAATTAAAGCAATAGTTCCTTGCAAAAAAAGTGAGAAAATACTGATACAAGTCTTTCTATTAATACTGCATTCCTTTTTATCATTTATGAAATTGTATAGCTGTAGAAATGTTGGGGACAGATTCATTTAAAACAGTACCTCTTGAAAAGTCGATGCTAGGTGTTTTAAAGAATGGAATGATTTTTTAAAATGCTTGATTTTTAAAGTCAAAAGTCTTGAAAATTAAATCCTGAGTTGCATACTTGAGGAGGTATATATGGCGCAAAAAGGGCTAAAAACCATAGGGTAGCACAAGGTAGCACAAAGGTCCAATATGAAGTCCAAGGAGAGCACTCTTATGATCTGATACAAACTTACGGCTGCTATCCCAAGATTTAGAAGTAAACTCTATAAACAGAATGCAAGCAGAGAAAGGGAAAGCTCCATCTAAGTGTAGCAACATTTTTAATAAACTCATAAATTGGCAACTCACATGTTAAAAAAATGCAATGTTAAAAAAATGCAACTCACGTTTGAAAGGGCAAACACCACTTTTGTCCCGGTCCTGGGATCCCACTATGCACCAGGTGGCCACCACTGTGTCAGGGACATGGCTGTCACGGTGCTGACAACACTGCCCAGAGCACTCAGGGAGGCCTACGGAGGATCCCAAGTCTTGCACGAGCATGCGCCGCGCATCAGCGCACATTGGCGCATTCCGGCGCGCATTGGCGCATACATATTCCCATCGGCGCGCATTGGCGCATACAAGTTCCCATCGGCGTGCATTGGCGCATATGGGTACGCATCGGCGCACATGCAAGCACAATACTGCGCGTGCGCAACGGCGCACACTGGCGTGATGGACTTTGACGCCAGTGGCTCTATTTAAGCCAGCCTGTAGCCACAGGACAGCGCTGGATTATCTCCTCAGCTCCCTTGTGTACCTTGACCTTGCTTCCTTGATCTGATCTACTCGTTGTGACCCGGCCTGCCTTGACCTTGCTTCCTGATCTCCTAGCCCGACCCTTGGCCTGTTCCTGGACTCTGTTTCTGCTTCCTGACCTCCCAGCTTGACCTACGGCTTGTAGCTGGACCCTGCTTGTGTTTGACCTCGGCTCGCCCCTGTGTATTCTCTGGACTGATCTGCCTGTGTATGACCCCTGGCCTGGCTCCTGGTTTCTCCATTTATCTGAATACAGCAAGTTCTGCCCCTGCCTGCTTCGGCTATCCTTCAGCAGCTGAGCCCATCGAACTGCAAGCAAGCACCCGGCCATCCGTGCTTCTTTGGGCACTGCGCTCCTGTTCCCAACTTCAGGAATGCACTGCACTTAGCCGCAAGGGGAGCCCTCTTAGCAACTCGATCTCCATACCCGCACCTGACACACTGTGTCTCTGTATGGCTACTGTGGAAGCCAAAGCAGATATCCAGGGTCAGGAAGTGGAAGATTTCTTAAATCCAGCGTGGAGCACACAGCTTGTAACATGGAGCAGTCTGAAGGCATTGCTCCACATTGCGGATCATGCATGCTCTGTCCTCAGGCCATAACACAATACAAGACCAGTTGCTATATATACAATTCATGAGGGGATGGACATTGTGGACGGTCTTAATGGACACTAGAAGGACAAGTGGACGGATTGGGAAAACTTTAAGGAATCATGGAGATACCTAGCCGAGATTATAGGATAGTTCCCTTCTACATTTTATATGTTGGGAGTTTCTTTTTTCTTTTTCGGATACAAGTGGGGGCAACGACCTGGACCCCTCAGAGTACTGAGCAAAGCTGGGGGGAGGGGGGGGAGAGGGGGAAGTTAATGAGTACATTAAAAGTAAGTCAATGATGTAATGAGATACTGTTTTTATGATGATGTACTTTGAAAATCAATAATAAATAAAGATTAAAAAAAAAAAAAAAAAAAAAAGAACAGCCTAATGATTACAAATATAACCATGTACTTACTAATGTGTGTTCATAACCCCATGAAATGTGTTTTTCTTGACATGCATTTTGTTTATCCAAATGTCCTGAATCTCAGGAGTATTACATACTTTTCCTCAATTGTTATAATGCATCATCAGTTGTCAGCCATATATTTCCTATTTCATACAGTTTTTATTTTACAAATGTTATACAGTATATTTTTAATGGGAATTCCAGTGGTGCATTGACATATATTGTAAAGCACCTTTTAGCTACATGCTCAATGTTAGCATTTTGTTTTATCGTTATGTACGTACTGTATATTATTGCAATGAACTAGTATGCTATGTTTTGAATTTAGATATATACTATCCATTTTTAGGCAACCCTTATGGTCCTCATGGGGTTAATGAACACACAGTAGTAAGTATATGGTTATATCTGTAATCATTAGGCTTTTCTTAGAGTCGATTGTTATATTGTTGAAAACTAGTCTTATTTCATGTGAGGTCCCTTTAAAATATGTAAAGGTTCTAGTGTCCATTGAGACCAATCGCAATGTCCATCACCTTGTGCATTGTATATATAGCAACTAGCTTTGTATTGTGTACTGGCCTAAGAAAGGAGCACACATGCTCCACAACACGTAGCCTCGTTTACACACCGCTCTGCCCCTGCAAGCTGGATTGCAGTAGTCTTCCACTTCCTGACCCAAGTTATCAGCTTTGGATTTCCACAATAATGGTATAGAAACACAGTGGCGGCCACCTGGTGCATAGTGGGATCCCAGGACGGGAACTTCAGCAGTGCCTACCCTTTGATAAGCGAGTAGTGTTCTTTTAACATGTGAGTTGCCAATCTATGAGTTTAATACAAATTGTTGATTTGCTACCATTTCTCTGCTTACATACTTGGCAAAAAACTTTCCTTTTTCATCCAGGTATTGTCAGAAAATACCACCCTGTCTGGTGATTTGGGAATTTATTCCTTTTACTTAAATGAAAGTAACATTGTATAGTCTCAGTCCTACTCATTTAATGTTCTTGACAGATTGATAGTTGAGAGGGTTTGTCCTTAAAGCTGATCATCTTCTGGCACCCTTTGATAACCTCCTATTTTTCTCTGCTTCCAGTCCTCTGATAAGTGTCTGCTCCCCCACTTCTGATTTTCTGACATCTCTAACTGCAGGTACTGGGAATGAATTCATCATCAAAGATCACAACAAAGATTTTAAGCCTGGGTTCACACTATCTGCGGCATGGCTCCGGTGCATCACTGTTCTCCATTTCAGGTCCAAATTAGGTCCAAATTTTTGCCTGAATTTGGACCAGAAACAGAGCCAAAGACGCACAGGAGTCCATATGCAGTGTGCTCCACGGCTGCCCCGAAAAAGTGTGAATCGGCTTCATTGAGAGTCGGTCACACTCTCCTGTCATGCAATTTTGATGCGGGGAAACCTGCATCCAATTCGCTTAAGTGTGAACCCAGCCTAAATGTTGCAATTGGTTTCTATATACTTAGAAACACTTGCTGTGTGTTTACATTGGAAGGCTGGCAGGCTGCCAAGATTCTGTTTTAAAAGAGAGTTATAGAAAAACAGATGTCAGGGCCTTAATTGTGAACGATAAGACTGGGTTCACACTGCAGCACGGAGCGGCTCACTGCAGGGGTGCGGTGCATCTCCGTTCACCGTTTCAGATCCAATTTCAGCCCAAATTTTGGGCTGAATTTGGACCTGAAATGCACCAGAGGATGCACAGGACTTCTGTGCAATTTACACTACAGTCGCTCCATAGAGAGCTGGTCACAATCTCCTGACATGCGAATTGGATGCAGGGAAACCCGCATCCAATTCACAATAGTGTGAACCCAGCCTGAAGATACATTTCTCCACGATTTATATTGTTTAAAAGTTAAGGGCTTTTTTTAAAATACTTTTACTTCTGGTCCATAATTGGTAAAGAGTTTAGTGTGCATAGCCTAGACACGGGTTAATTTTAAGTAGGTCAGCTTTTTTGATGTGCATGGAATGTCCAAAGAGTTAGCAGGTTCATTTTTATTTTTTTATCAGTGGGCTCTGGGATTTTATGTAAAAGTGATCTGAGCATCAATGGAGTTGCCCAATCACTTTTACATGACCAGTGGGACTGATGAAAGTGGTGCAATATGCAATAAATTTGCTGGTTTACTACTACTCAAATAAAGTGCCTCTTACAGTAAACAACATATCCACCTCCATGGGATCAATAGTGCAGAGATG
Organism: Lithobates sylvaticus; assembly: GCA_028564925.1. NCBI lineage: Eukaryota > Metazoa > Chordata > Amphibia > Anura > Ranidae > Lithobates > Lithobates sylvaticus. The sequence goes on along the minus strand of CM053027.1, from coordinate 263,171,972 downwards.
AGAACATTGGGGTTGATTTACTAAAGGCAAACTGTAAATCTCTGACAGGCTGAAAGGTGTACTGTCCAGACCTGCTGCCATCAGCCTATGGGGTTGATTTGCGAAAGGCAAATAGACTGCACTTTTAAAAGTGCAGTTGCACTCTGCAAGGGCAGTTGCTCCAGAGCTTAGTAAATAATGGAAAGCTCTGCTGACTTCCATCATACAATCACATGTAAGCAAAAATGCTGTTTTTGTAATTTTCCCTGCACATGATTGGATGATGTAAGTCAGCAGAGCTCTCCATTATTCATTAAGCTCTGGAGCAACTGCCCTTGCAGAGTGCAACTGCCCTTGCAGAGTGCAACTGCACTTTCAAAAATGCACAGTCTATTTGCCTTTAGTAAATCAACGCCACAAGTCTCCACGACAGGCTGAAAATTGCTCGGGCTGGATGGTGTAATGGGTGGTACTAAGGTTTAGGGCAGCATGTGCCAAGGGACGAATGCCTGGAATACAGACCTCTTGCATTCTGGGTATTTGTTCCTTGGTGAATACTGCAGTAAACATTAGTAACAGTTGGTGCAACAGCCAGCCCAATCTAGCTGAAACAGCTTTCAGACTCAGAGTTTTACAGACTGTTGACAGGGGTTGGATGGTGTGCCTATGCATTTCACCTGCACAAAAATGCCGGAATCTGATGCACAGGTGCATGCCCAGTGTCCTGAGGTCTTATAAATGGACCCAGATGCATGTCCAGTGTCCTGAGGTCTTATAAATAGACTCTTTTACTTGGGTTTTCCCACAACTCTAATGCATGTTTATGGGCACCCATTTATATGGTACCATGCTTAACAAGCAACCTACTCACATAGACTCATAACACAGCCATTGTATCATCATCTGGAGATAGGACTGTCTACCTCTAGCACAGGGGTCTTCAAACTACGGCCCTCCAGTTGTTCAGGAACTATAATTCCCATCACGCTTTGCCATGTCTGTGAATGTCAGAGTTTTACAATGCCTCATGGGACGTGTAGTTCCGCAACAGCTGGAGGGCCGTAGTTTGAATATCCCTGGCTAGCAGATGGAGGATTCAGCACCTCCAACATTTCTCTTACCACTTGAGATGAATTATTCTGATTAAGTCTGCTGCACTGAAATTGTATACCCCCTCTAGAGATCTGGTCAATGTCCACTCAGATATCATGTGGTCAGAATTCATGCTGCAAGCTTTATAAGCTGTTTGCAATAAGTGCAAATGTCTCTTAGCTTACATACATGAAAGGGTTGTTTCTAGGATATTTAAAGAGAAACATGTATGTAGCGGCCATAACCCCCTGAGGGGCGGCCTTGACTTTTGGGCTTACCAGTTACCTCCTCGTTTATTCTGCAGTGGTAACATCCAACATAACACAGTCTCAGATAGGAATAGAGGGCAAGGGTGAAGAAACTCAGGCACCTTGAACTGCTGACATCCACAGAATGTCTCTAATCAACCCAGAGAGTAGCCACTCACAGCTGGGCGCTTCAATGCCAGATAAACCTCTAGCCAGAGGTTTAGCAACCAACAATGTGATCCGGAAACTTGCAAAAAGTCTCTGACACAGAATAAACTTGCAACCAAAGGTGAATAGGAACCTTTCTCACAGTACCTGTAACTTTCTCTGTCTCCTTGGCAGTACTGTGGAAGTGTGGATTCTTTAGTGTCCATACAACTCAGCTTCTAGGCTCTTACTGAGATGCCAGCTTGTTGGCCCTCCTCCGAAGAGTCCTCCCCTGGTCACTTATGCGAGCTGCGATGTCCCTACAATACTGAGAGCACACCGGGACGCCTTGAATCCTCCTTCAGTTACTGGGCCTCGGGCTAACCGGCTCCGAGAATCAGGAACAGACGGATCCCTGCCCCAGACCATGCAGGTTTATGGGGCTAGTCAGATTGACCATGTTTGCGGGACGGCAAACGCTCCTAGGTCCGGGACCCCTCGCGGGGCTACCCCAGTACAGAACCAGGAAGCAAGACTGCGGCCGAACCCCGAACACATGACTTCAGCACCTTGAGTACCCCTTCCCAGACTATGCAGCAGGGCCAGACGCGCCTACTGATTGGCTCCGGGAAAGATTGGTACCTAAGACGTCCAACCAAGCCTGGTTCTAGGCCTGTCATGGGTGCTTCACTGTACCTATGACCAGGCAGAACCCTAGTACAGCCCAGCCAAACTGATGCTAAAGTAAACCTGTACAATTAACCCTCAGAACCCCATTACTGTTCTGAGGGAAAAAAAAAATCACTTATAGCGCACACTTGTTAAAGTGTGACCGTTACATGTACTATTTTATGGATTTTAATGATATTCACAAAAATATTTTGTATGGATAAAAAAGTAAATCTTTGGCAATTTATTATATAAATAAAAAAACTCAAATGATTCCCACACATCTTAGTGGGAAAATAAATTGAGTGGTATTTAAATGCCAATTTCATTAAACCTATACTTACAATATTGGATATACTCAATCAATGTCATATATTGCATTTTTTTAATGTAAATGTTGTATCTCAATATACTGTTTCCTAATGAAATCTTGGGCCCACGCTATAAGCATATGCAAAGCATTGGAGGGCAATCAGCACATGATATTCAAGACACCTATTTAGTCTGCTGCTTGTCTAGTGAGGCTGTGGATAATCTATCTTATTGCAAGGCTAATCCATCAAAAGCAGTAGTGTGTAGTGTACTCTGCCTTTTCTAATTATGACACTAATAAGTCATTAATAAAGTGTAAATGTCCTTTCTAGGACCTTCAGTGAGACTCTGGGAAACAGAAAGTAAATCCACAGTAATCTTGGAAAACTTTCCCTATACATGTGTAAAAACTGTGTACATTATTAACAAAAACAAATATTCATGAGGCCATTGCAACACACATTAGAGAATTAAGTAAATATAAACTGTTAATCAACAGCATGCTATACTGTCAGAATATGCTGTTTACAGTATATGACATAACTTTTGAGCATGTCACCCTGCAAAGAATATTAAGTTGATCTATATTTGCATTGGTATATGGTGTCATAGAGTCTTGTATTCTCTCCAGTGACTTTAGTAAGGGACGATTGCCCTTTTGAAGGTATGTTGCTCTTTCTATGCTTATTCAATAAAGACAAGTTTATTCTCTATACCCAAAAGTTGTGCTCCAAAACACTGCTACTTCTGGTGAAATGACAAAGAGAGCAAAAAAGTACTTTTGGATGCTATAGGAAGAGGAACAGCATGCCTATTTTATGATTGATACAGGGCTGGTGCTAATGCTAGGCAAACTATGCAGCAGCCAAGGGCTCACTGCCACCTAGGTCACGGCCACTGGTATACTGATCACATTATACAGGATCTCATAATTGCTGTCCCAGGTCCCCCCTCCAGAGGAAGTTGACATTGTCTAGTCTCGGTTTTTCTCCTCCAGAGAAGCGTTAAAGTCTTCTGGCTCCGCACACCAGCTCCGGAGTAGAAAATCCGACTCCATCCTGGCACAGAGACACCAACTTCTCTCCCAGCCAATCCCTGCTTAATGCAAAACACGAAGTTGCGCACTGCACTCTGGGAGATATAGTTCTCCATGGCATACTCCTCTGTATAGGGGCAGCCTGCACAACTGCCCCTCAAACACCAAAAAACTTTGCAAAACTCCTTGAGTGAGTTGCTCAGCAGAAAGGCAGGTGTGTCAGGTGGGTCACATGTCAGGGCAAAGTTATTACATCCCAGATTTCATAGAACAGTGATGGCAAACCTTGGCACCCCAGATGTTTTGGAACTACATTTCCTATGATGCTCAATTGCACTGCAGAGTGCATGGGCATTGTGGGAAATGTAGTTCCATAACATCTGGGGTGCCAAGGTTCACCACCTCTGTCATAGAGGATGAGGTATAGAACGATTTATGTGGGCGGGGCATGTAAAGACCCAAGGAAAACAAGGAGAATGGAGGACTGCTGAATAAATGGAGTTTGCTGCGAGTATATGGGGTGTATGGGGAAGTGGTGACTGGTGTTTTTTTTTGGGGGGGGTGGCAAACAACCACATCCCCCGGTAGGCCAGTGGCACCTCCCTGCTAGGTCAGAACACTCGCACCCCGCGGGGTCTTGTGGTCGCAGCCCCGCACTTACCCCATCTAGAAGACTTTCTACGGGTGGCGGGCATGCGTCTCCTGCATCACGGCGGCTTCCGCCATGCACTTCTCCTCCTGGGCATCCAATAGTATCGCCTGTCCTTTCAGCCAATTGGGTGATAGGTCTCGGGACCCGCTTCCTGATTCGCCAGGAGGAGGATCTGTGTGAGAATAGGGAATATTAATTTGCTATTGTCAGACAACTGGGTGGGCTCAGAGCGCAGTGCTCTGCAGCCCAAGCCCACACTTTTTTAAGCCTATTGGAGCCTCTTGCAGTCTCTCTGACTCCTAGAGACCTCCTGTCTCTCTTGGGTGGAGTAGTCTCCAACTGGGACCCTAGGGTATTCCTATACTTCCATTATAAGGGCTGTGTGCACTAGGAATGAGCCGAACCACCCCGCCCCCGGTTTGGTTTGCAGCAGAACATGTGAACAGGAAAAAAAATTGTTCGAACAAGCGAACACTTTAAAGTCTATGGGACACGAACATGAAAAATCTAAAGTGCTAATTTTAAAGGCTTATATGCAAGTTATTGCCATAAAAAGTGTTTTGGGGCCTGGGTCCTGCCCCAGGGGTCATGTATCAATGCAAAAAAAAGTTTTAGAAAATGGCTGTTTTTTCAGGAGCAGTGATTTTAATAATGCTTAAAGTGAAACAATAAAAATGAAATATGCCTTTAACAATCATGCCTTGTGAGGTGTCTATAGTATGCCTGTAAAGTGGCGCAGTTCCCCTGTGTTTAGAACAATACCACCGCAAAATGATATTAACCACTTTCAGACCGGACCAATTTGCAGCCAAAGGACCAGGCCCCTTTTTGCGATTCGGCACTGCGTCGCTTTAACTGACAATTGCGCGGTCGTGCGACGTGGCTCCCAAACAAAATTGACGTCCTTTTTTTCCCACAAATAGAGCTTTCTTTTGGTGGTATTTGATCGCCCCTGCGGTTTTTAATTTTTGCGCTATAAACAAAAATAGAGCGATAATTTTGAAAAAAATGCATTATTTTTTATTTTTTGCTATAATAAATATCCCCAAAAAATATATAAAAAAACTATTTTTTTTCCTCAGTTTAGGCCGATACGTATTCTTCTACATATTTTTGGTAAAAAAAATCGCAATAAGCGATTATTGATCGGTTTGCGCAGAAGTTATAGCGTTTACAAGATAGGGGATAGTTTTATAGCATTTTTATTAATAATTTTTTTTTTATTATTAATGGCGGAGATCTGCGATTTTTTTTTGTGACTGCGACATTATGGCGGACACATCGGACATTTTTGACACATTTTTGGGACCATTGTCATTTTTACAGCAATTAATGCATTTAAATGCATTGATTTCTGTATAAATGACACTGGCAGTGAAGGGGTTAACCACAAGAGGGCAGTGTAATGGTTAAGTATGCCTAGGGGTGTGTTTTTTACTGTGGGGGGGGGCGTGGCTGTCAGCTAATGAATGCTGATCTCTGCTCCAATCACAGGGAGCAGAGATCGGCGTCACTAGTTGCTAGGCAGAACGGGGAGATGCTGTTTATCTCGGCATCTCCCCGTTCAGCCGCCCCGTGAGACGATCGCGGGGTCCCCGCGGCGATCGAGTCCGCGGGGACCGCGATCGGACTCATGGGGGTCCCGACCGGCGCGGGAGCGCGCCGCTCCCAGCGCGCTCCCGATGGCACGGACAGGCTAAAGGAGGGACGTATATATACGCCCTCCTGCCTGTACGTGCCATTCTGTCGACGTATATCGTCGTGCGCCGGTCGGCAAGTGGTTAAAGGAAAAAAAGTAATTTAAAACTGCTCTGGGCTGTAATGTAATGTTGAGATCACAGATGAGTAGCAAGGAGAAGGCTGCCTTTTTCTTTGATGTGTTTCTTTCAAGTGCTGTTGCCAATGGACTGCATGGCAGGTCGTTATATGTCTGGTCAAGCATGTGGTGCCCAAGAGGCTGCTGTTCTGACCACGCTTGATCCGCTTCAGACATAGGTTGCAAACAGCAATGGTGACTTCTAAAAGTCAGCTGGGACTCAGCAGCGCCCTGCACCTGTGGAGAATTGCGGTGTGATGCAATAGGGTGGCTGCCCTTAAGCTGCCCCCTAGAGGACATCCTGCCTCTTTGGAGTTGTGCCTCCTCCTCTCTTCTCTCAGGCACCCAAGTAGAGTCAGTGACCTCATCATCCCCTCCCTCCTCGTCACTGGAGCAAACTTAGCAGTATGCTGCAGCTTGGGGAACATGACTACCAGTTTCTTGTCCTTCTTGGGCACCCCTCTGTCTAGGCTCACGTTACTCCGTTCTTCAACCTGGGAACCAACAATGGAGCCTTCAAATCCCCGTGCATCCTCCAGCAGCATGTACCTGACACTGTGGTCGAATAGTTCTGGGAATTTATCTGTGCATGATGGTGGGGCTACGGAAGGAGTGACTGTGGACAAGGAGCCGGTGGAATAGGCCACTTTGGCAGCTGCATTGGAAGGCAAACTACTCTGAGCCTGGGTGACACAGGATGAGGAGGATGAGGATGGCTTTGTTATCCCCTCCACCAACTCTTCTGCATTTTCTGACTCAATAACACGGTCAGCAGCAGAAAAAAAGGACAAGCGTGCCCCACGGCCACCTGTAGAGGATGCACCATGTCCACGACCAGCACTGTTGACTGTAGACACAGAGGCTGCTTGCCTTCTTTTAGTGGCCTGTGAGAGTTTGCCTCTCCTTGGTGACATGTTGTATATTCTGTTGTGCAACACCACACTACACTGTATTAGATACTGTGCACACCACCAGAAGTGTAGTAGAAAAGCCACACACTTTTTTAGATACTGTGTACACTGCCTGCACTGTATTAGCAACTGTACTACGGCTTAACTGTATTTTATACTGTGTACACCACCAGAAGTGTAGTAGAAACTGTACACACTGTATTATATACTGTGTACACCGCCTGCACTGTATTAACAACTGTACTATGGCTGTAATGTATTATGTACTGTGTATACCACCAGAAGTGTAGTAGAAAATGTACACACTGTATTAGATATTGTGTACACCACCAGAAAATTAGTAGAAATTGTACTACGGCTGCACTGTATTGTGTACTCTGTACACCACCAGAAGTGTAGTAGAAACTGTACACACTGCATTAGATACTGTGTACACCACCTGCACTGTATTAACAACTGTACTACGGCTGCACTGTGTACACCACAAGAAGTTTAGTAGAAACCGTACACACTGTATTATATACGGTGTTCACCGCCTGCACTGTATTAACAACTGTACTATGGCTGCACTGTATTGTGTACTGAGTACACCACCAGAAGTGTAGTAGACACTGTACACTGTATTAGATACTGTCTACACTGCCTGACGTGTATTATAAACAGTACCCCACGGAATGCACTTTAGATATAGGCTACACTGGATGCCGAGTATATATACTGTGTATATGTGTGTATATATATATATATATATATATATATATATATATATATATATATATGGTTTAGAGCCCTATGGCCGATACGTGTAAAGATGACATACAGGTTTAACACAAACTTACCAACATGAAATGGACCTGAAAGTGTGCCTTGGTCTATCGTATGGTACACCAAAATAAGGGGGCATACCCTAGATAAGAAATGATGAAATGAGAGTAGCTATGAAATGATGTGAAATGAGTATTCTGTTTGGAGTAAGAATACTTGAGAAATGCCCTAAGAAGGGGAAGGGAGGGTGGGTATCTCGCACAGGAAACCGACAAAGACTGGCAGCCTGTGGGCTGGTTAAATACCCTCCGGGCTCCTCCCATAATTTCAGGCCACCATACTGGCCTTCTTATTTATGGTTTAGAGCCCTATGGCCGATACGTGTAAAGATGACATACAGGTTTAACACAAACTTACCAACATGAAATGGACCTGAAAGTGTGCCTTGGTCTATCGTATGGTACACCAAAATAAGGGGGCAAAACATCCAGGTAGGGAAATAGCTTTATTGATGAGGCAAGTCACTGGGTAAGCTTGGCAAATGCCTGGGCCATTTCCACTTGTGGGTTAGGTATATAGCGGGAAAAGCAGGCTGACTTCCATCTACCTAGCTTTTTAATGATGTGGTCCGGGATGCCTTGCCGGGATGCTGTTGAGGCTGCCCCGATCCGGAATGAATGCCCAGAGTACTGACTGGGGTTTAGGTGTAGGTTGCTGAGGAGAATCAGGGTATGTTTCATGAACTGCGACATGTTGAGTGGTTTCACAGGAAAGGGCAGAAGAGAACTGGTGTCTGGCTGATCGGACAGAAGTGTTAACAACCGATTCAGTGTGGCGACTGGACACCAGTTGTTGTGGGTCCTGAAGAGGTGTATGTCTGTTCCTGCGCCTAGCTGCTGCGTCTTTGACACAGCCAGGTATAGGATGAAATGATCCTGGTGGCGGACTAGGTTACTTTTACGTAACACTGGGCCTGAAGGGTGGTTACAGGTAAACTCACTGGGTCGTAGGAACCCGTAGAAGGCCAAGTGTATGGCGGCTTGTAGGACCGTGCTGGGGAGAAGACTGAATGGGGACATGTCCAGGATGGTGGACATGTCCCTGAACATCTCTCCGGTTATCGGTAGTCGCCTGGGACCGACTACTGGCTGACGTTTCTGAATCCCCCGGAGGACGGCCCGTACTGCATGGAACGAGAATACAGAAGGTCTCGCGGGGTCCTGAAGGGACAGGTAGTGCTGTACACCAGCCAGGTACAGCCGTATGGTATTGTGGGATAATGTTAAGTGAGTGTGACAGTAGGAAATAAAGGCCAGGATCTGTTTGACGCTGGACGGTTCTCGGGGGTGTTGAGACAAGAACTTGTTGAATGCCCTCCAGGCTGTCTGATAGGCCTTGCGGGTATTGCGGGAGAGTGATGCGTTGATGAGGTTGGTTGCTGTCTGTAGATGCTGAGTTAATCCAGGGTCAGCTGTGACCAGTCCGGGATAGTAGCCGACAGGGGACTGGCTCCAGGCATCTGCTTGAAAAAGGAAACGTAGTTAAAACGGGAAAGCGCATCCGCTGCTAGATTGCGCTTCCCCGGGATAAATGAGCAGTAGATATTAAATTGGTGCTGAAGGGACAACTGTACCAGCCTACGAAGGAAGGACATGACGGGCCTGGACTTGGACCTGCCTTTGCTGATGATTTCCGCGGTGGCAAGGTTGTCAGTTGTGAATGCTACTGTCTGCCCGGACCAGCTGTGGCCCCATAGGTAAACAGCTACCACGATGGGGTAGAGCTCAAAGAGGGCAGACGTTGTGGTAAAGCCAGGTGTCGCTAGTGCCTGTGGAGGCCAGGGTGCTGCGAACCATAAATGGCCAAAAATGGCGGCAAACACTGTGGAAGCCGCCGCGTCTGTAACCACCTGTGGTGACAGGGAGGACACTGTGGGAATGAAGAGTGACACGCCGTTCCAGTTGGAAAGGAATTCCTCCCACATGGCCAGGTCCGCTACGGCTGCGGCATCAAGTTTGATGACCTGATCTGGGTCCTGGGTGTGGGACAGGTACACTAGCAGCCAGGACACGAAGGAGCGGCCCTGGGGGATGATCCTCATCGTGAAGTTCAGCATCCCGAGAAGGGACTGAAGTTGCTTCTGAGTACATCCCCCGGCACGAGTGAAGTCCCGGAGAACCGTTCTGATGCGATCCAGTTTGTCTGGGGGAAGGCTGGCCTGCATGACACCGGTATCCAGGTTGACACCCAGGAACGTGATTTTTTGTGCTGGGCCGTCAACCTTGTGTTCCGCGATGGGGACATTCAGGTTGTTGAAAGGTCTGTTGAGGTCCCCTGGGGTTGTCCCGGGTGGCTCTATCAGCAGGAAGTCGTCCAGGTAGTGGATAACCTCTTGGCACTGTGCTTTGTGCAGGAGGATCCACGTGAGGGTCTCGGCGAACGTGTTAAATAGCCAGGGGCTACTCTTGGACCCCAAGGTCAATTTGGTGGCAAAGTAATATGCCTCCTTCCATTTGATGCCATGCCAGCACCAAAGGGAGGGATGTATGGGCAACAATTTGAAGGCATCAGATATGTCTGCCTTGGAAAGCCATGTACCTACACCTGTCTTAAGTATGGCTTGGATGGCCATGTCCACTGAGGCGTATTTAAGGGAGAACTCCTCGGAGGGGATAAGAGAGTTGAGACTGGGAACGGAGGAGGAATGAGGCGCTGACAAGTCGTAAATTAGACGTTTTTTATTAGAGAACTTTCCTTGTACAAGCCCGATAGGGCTAACCCTCCATGTGTTGAAGGGGGGCTGGATGAAAGGGCCTATCATGAAGTCCCGGTCTAATTCTGTCTGCAGGAGTTGGTCGATGGCCTGTTCATCTGTGGCTGCTGATCGCATGTTCCTGCACTCATGGGTGGTGTGGGGCAGGGAGATGAGCCCGGTTTGTGGAACCCGTCTGTGAAGCCTCGGATGAGGTAGACGGCCAGGGATGGAGTGGGATGTGCGGTCAAGTAGAAGCCAAGCCATGCAACATTGACCCGGCTTAGTCATGCCTTCTTCTGCTTGACCTCACATAGGAGCCTGGGGTGCGCCCTCTGACATAGGGTACACACATGGAGTAAACGGCACTGGCTAAAGTTACAGGAGCCAAAATTGTAGTTATTGCAGATTGCCGCTCCCCCGGCCGTCCGAACTAGTCATCCTAGTTTGTCCATTTTCGGCCCTTGTGCAGGGGCTTGCTGACCCTGACCCATGCTGGTAGTGGCCGTGTTGTCTACCTGGTGGATGGAGGCTACGTTGGCACACCAGACAGCGGTGTGGGTCGCTGACTGGCATATGGCACATAGTGGTGACCGTAGGCCCGCAAAGTGCCGGCAGAACAGCTCCGTGTCCATGATGCTCCAGTCTGTTGGTATATGGAACTGGAGAAACCTTGCTGCGGGTTTGGCCGAGAACGAGCGGTGATAGTCGTAGAACCCAGAGCCACCGTATTTGTAGCCTAGGTCTACGACTATATGGAGGTATAGGTCCAGCTCCTCCCATCTGCCGGGGGAGGCTGAACATACCACATCCCTGAGCATACCAAATGCCAAAGTGGACTCTGGCACAGAGAGTTTCCTGTTAAGCCTGGGGTCTTTGGCTTTCAGGATAACCGAGACGTCCCCCCAGGTGTACGCTTTGTTCTCTGCCAGGTCGTGCACCGAGATCAAGAGTGAGGCCAGGTTGACATCCTTGCCCTCTAAGATGTCCTTCCTCACGTTGGGTGGTATCAGGTGGGTGGGGTGTATGACCGGACTCCACACTGCGATACCTGTGGAAGGTGTACCGGCGGCTTGGACTACGGCAGGGTCAGGGGTCGCGACGGCCGGGCTGGTCTCCTAGAGTGTCACCCTGTTCTGTACCTCGCTGACTGAAGAGGACAAGGATGACACAAGGGTGTGCAGCTGGGCGATGGCAGCCGAGATCAAATCCAGCGACGCCTGTTGGGTGCTAGATCCTGCCACGGCAGGTGGAGGAAAGAGGAGCCTGAACAGCTCGGCCTTCCTGGCCGTGGTGGGGAAGGGTACCCCTCTACGCCTCAGCTCCGCTGTCAGTCTGGGGATAGTCCACCCCCTAAGAGACTGGACGCTGCCACTCTCGGAGACTGGAGAGGGTGACAGAGGGGCGGTAAGGTCTTCACTGCCGGCTGAAGACATGATGTGGCTTTCTGAAGCCTGCTGCCTTGTCCTCTGGGTTGAGTGTCTTTGCAGGCTGGGGCCTATAGAGGGTGACATGAATTTAAGTCTTGTATGTGCTCTCTACTATATACGTACCTAAGCTGGGAATTCATGTCCCCCCTCTCTTTTTTTTTTTTTTTTACCTGCTGGAGCACCGTTCAAGTTGGTGCAGGTGGACCTACTGAATCCGACTGACCTGAAGAAAATGCGAGAGAAAAACACTCGTTTGAGAGTTTGTTTGCTGTTGTCCTGTGCAATGGTTCAGAACTTTTGATGGTAACAACAGGCGTCAGTGACTTAGGAGTTGAACTGAATGAAATGGCAGACAACAATACAAATGAAATTACATGTTGCCTTTGATAAAATGAAACTCCCGTGACAGAGGCCTGGCCCGGTCGTACCACATTGCGAGTGACTGCGAACCGGACTCTGGTGCACGTACTGAAATGAGACAACAAGGAAATGAGGCCCAATACCTGGGGCACACCGGGATGAATTGGTAACATCGTAGATGCAACGGAATTCGAATCAGAGCGCAATATGTGAGGTGAAATGATTAAACTCCCATGACAGAGCCTGAAATGCCACTGTTTGCGACTGAGCAAAATGGACTCTGGAGCATGTACTGAAATGAGGCCGGTCCTGGGCACGCCGAGACGAATTAGTGCGGGGATGACTACATTCGTGTCGGAATGTGATAAGGTGACACAGAAATGATATACCATGACAAAGACGAGAATCAAAAAATGACCAAAACCTTCAAAGTGAATCTGTCTCTGGCGCATGTATTGAAATGAGGCCGAGCAGCTGGGCGCAAATCAGTCGGTGCATCTTTGCGGATGCGACTGGATTCGAATCAGAACGTAATATGTGACAGAATGATGCCATGACAAAGACTAGAATCAATGACTGAGGCTGGTACGACAAGTGAATCTGTCTCTGGCGCATGTATTGAAATGAGGCCGAGCAGCTGGGCGCACCGGATCGAATCGGTCGGTGCATCTTTTTTGGATGCGACTGGATTAGAATCGGGACGTGATATGTGACAGAAACGATGCCATGACAAAGACTAGAATCAACAACTGAGGCTACTTCCGACAAGTGAATCCGTCTCTGGAGCATGTACTGAAATGAGGCCGAGCAGCTGGGCGAATCGGAGCGAATCGCTGCATCTTGGATGCGACTGGATTCGAACCGGAACGTAATATGTGACAGATACCATGACAAAGACTAGAATCAAGCCTGCATCCGTAACCAATGGTGAGTCTGTCTCTGGAGCATGTATTGAAATGAGGCCGCAGTCTGGGGCACACCGGAGCGAATCAGTGCATCGGAGATGCAACGAGATTCAAATCGGAGCGCAGCTCATGACAGAAATGAAATTAAATGATTGAAATGAAATTAAATGATTGGAAATGATTTGACATGATAGAAATGATTCAAAGTGTTGCGGATAGATCCGGAATGACTCGCCAATGTTTTTTAAACGATTCAAAAAAGATTGTGCGATTCGACCAAGTGAAATGTTGCGAAATGAGTGCCTGATGCGGCATCGACCGGAGTGTCATGGGCGAGCGACTACGAGTCGTCTGCGACACCTGGTGACGTCCGTTATTTGGTAACGAACACGTGCGGGTGAAATGTTTGCGATTCCTGACATGTTTGTGAGTGATTCGTGAGTTGAGCAGTTATCACAGTTTTATTGACATAAAAGCGGTGCATGTAATGAAAATTGGGAGCCGAAGCCCTACCTGCAACAGCTTAACCAGATGTGTTGTACTGAACCTGCGACTCGGTAACACGAGTGCGACACAACACGAACGATAAGACTCACGGACACGGAACACAGAACTGCAACACAACTGACGAAGATGGGACTAACGAATGCGGGAAATCACGAACAGGAACTCACAAACGCTAGTCTCGAATAGTCGGCCCTTAGATGTCTGACGTATCAGATATCTCGCACAGGAAACCGACAAAGACCGGCAGCCTGTGGGCTGGTTAAATAGCCTCCGGGCTACTCTCATAATTTCAGGCCACCATACTGGCCTTCTTATATATATATATATATATATATATATATATATATATATATATATATATATATATATGTTCTTGTGTCCACCAGCAGAGAGAAGTTGGATAGATGCCACACTCACAATTCTGGAGGCATAATAATGGTCTAGCATAGGGGTCTTCACACAACGGCCCTCCAGTTGTTCAGGAACTACAATTCCCATCAAGCCTAGTCATGTCTGTGAATGTTAGAGTTTTACAATGCCTCTTAGAATGTGTAGTTCTGCAACAGCTGGAGAGCCGAAGATAAGTCAAAACTAAAGAAATGGTGGGGCGTGGCTTGCGTGCGCTCGTAGATGGCCACTTAAGCCCGATCTCCGAGCCATGGACCGGACACATCCAGCACTACAGTGCCTCTATCACTCCCTAGCAACCTGGATTCTCCCTCCTGACACCCCGGAGACACATCGGCGATGACCTCCCACAAAAGGAAGGAGGATCACCACCCAAAAAAAACAAACAACCTTTTTACCCAGCCCAGCGCGGCCCGAGTGAGCAGGCTCAAGATGGTGCCAGGCAAGCACAGTAATCACGCACCATCAGCCTCCTATACCGATCTGCCAGATGCAGACCCGAAACAAATCACAAGGGGCCAGACATCCCCTCTCCCAAATGGATCCTTTCCTAATGGCCCAACCTCAGGCAACCTGGCGAAGGCAAGGATGAGGACGGATTCCCCTCGCCATCTGGCTCCATTGGTGAGTACAGACATCTTCCCACTGAACAGTGACACTGCTCTACAATCATAAATTGCCTCATTCCCCACCAATGGGCAGTTGGTGCTAGACTCCACCATGAAGGATATGCTCCTTTCACTCCAAGCCTCCCTCATGTCTAACCTCTCCTCCCTCATCCACAAATTCTCTACAGACATACAGCAAGTGGGTAATAGAGTACAGTATATAGAAAACAAAATTGAGTAATGCACTACCACGGTCAATGACCTGGTTGACGCATACGAGAACTCCAATGAAGACACTCTGTGGATGAAAGCAAAAATAGCAGATCTAGAAGACCACTTGAGATGCAATAACATAAACTTGTGTGGGGTTCCAGAATCCATTTCCCTGCAAAGCCAACAAAAAATTGCCCACAATCTTATTTCCACCATGCTGCCTGGCTTATCACCAGTAGAAATGACTGTAGACCGCATCCACCGCATCCCCAAACCCCAACACCTAGCTGACACTATCCCCAGAGATGTTCTCATGAAAATCCATTTCTTTACAGTGAAAGAACAACTTCTATTTAAAGCAAGACAACTTCCCCATCTCCCAGCTCCTTTCGAGGGATTGCAGATATACACTGACCTATCACAGTGCGCCCTCCAGATGAGAAGACAAATAAAAACCGTAACTAAGGCGCTCAACAACCACAAGATTGCATACAAGTGGAGCTATCCTGCAACTATATAATGGAACTGCACACACAATCTCAAACCTGAACAAGGGCATGAAATTGCTCCACACTTGGGAAATCCTAACTGACCAACCTCAAGATACCCCCCCCTACCAACAACCAACAGGAAAACACTGAACGTCCGCTTCTATTTCAAGGAGATCGAACCCAACCTCAAATATTATCCTAATGGCACCACTAAACATTGCCTTTTTTCTGGTCCAATTCATAGCTCATGAACTACTGCTCAAAAACTTTCACCCCTAGTTTATTTCAGCAGCTTAACCATCAGTCAGCTGCCCAGTTGTTTTACCTTATTTTGGTTGTTTTTTTTTCTTTACTTTATTTTATTATCTATCACATTCATACGACCTAATTAGTCTGTCTGAAAGTGTATTACAATAACTAACCATTTAACCTAGTTCCAGGTACCAAACTTCACAGACGTACCTCTTCACCTATTTTGCATCTACAACCTACAGATCCCATTGACTACCAGGATTCTACAAATAACTGAAACCCACTACGTTTAAGATCACTAACTGTAAGTCCTCATTTAAACCTTACACACTCTATTGCTTAAACAATGTCCCTCGCAGTCCTATCCCTAAATTCCAGAGACCTAAATCATCCGGCCAAAAGAGCCTCGCTATGAAAAACGTCATTAGCCCACAACAGTGATGTGCTCTGTGTACAGGAGACACACTTCCCATCAAGTGGTAAATGCAAATGGGTTAAGTGGCTCTACCTAGGCCAAACAATGGTAACACAATCCCTTAATGTGTGCCAATAAAGGTGTATAGTGCAGCACCCAAGGGGTGCTAAACTGCACTGAGTAAACCCTCAGGTAGTGGTTTAACATAAGCCTCCTCTAGTGTGATATAAAATATGTAATTAAATATAAAAACACATAGGTGTAAACAAACATATCTACCTTCACAAGTGAATAAATAAAAAATAATTGATTACAAACACAATACCAAATCCCACAGGTGAAAGTGTATATGTTGGGAAAACCAACTAAATAGTCCAACCACAAAATTTGTGATCAAAAATATTATACAAGCTAAAAAAAATATGTGACTGTTCATCAAATATGCACTTCAAAAAATAGTCCAATCAGATAAAGCAAAAAAAAAAAAAGTGCAATCAAAAAAATATGATCAAAAAAATACAGTGTTGCTGCAACAAATACAGGACATTTCGGAGTGACAAGGTGCTCAGGTAATCAGGTGACTCTTGTGCTCCCCCTTGCAGGTCCCCACTCACCAGCTCCTATTACCCCTGCAGGGGTAGTCATCATGTAGGAATAATTAGGCATTCCATCCCTTGATGGCTCCTCCAGCTAGTTCCCCAGATCAGGATGCCCAAGGTTCCCTTTGTTGAATCCAGCGTTTCACAAGTGCAGTTCCAAGAAATCCTCCAGTAAAATACCAATGGTAAATCCTCATAAGGAAGAGATATGGACTCCCATAGTGTAGTATCAAAGGTTAATTTATAAAAAAAACTAATAAAAACAAACTCAGAGGATACTACAGTCTATAATAAGCACAGTAGTAGCCAGGGGCCTGTAAGCAGCGTGTGCTCCAACTGTGGTCCATGCTCCCTGTTAGCGTACTGGAAGTGACGTGGGTGCGTGACTCCTTCTTACGCATTTCGTAATTAACGTCTTCTGAGGTAGTGCCATTTTTCTACACCCCACGTCTTAAATGGAGAGCGGCCATGCTAGTACCCCCCCCCCCCCTACTGAATAACTCCATAAGCAAACTAACGTGCCGTAATTAAGGGATTGCCTTCCTCCCAATAGAAAAGTAGGTGACGTTTAAGGGAATATGGCCAGGAGTATATGCATGTACTAATAAGTAACATGCTTCCCAGTAGTTATACAATAAATATACTGCATCACCGTTCACCCATCCAACAGCAAGGTATCATGCATGAGTTACATAAAAAGACAACATTACAGTACCATCAAATAAATTATAATATACATAAAAATGTCCAAATCATTATATTTAGGAATAAATTAAGGCATATACCAGAGCGATGAGCCCCTGCGCAATGGAGGCTACATACATAACTGATCTCACATGAATGGCTAAATGGTAGCTAGACTACTCCAAGTGGTGAAAAAGTGTACTACCTCCCTGGAGAGCCGTGAATGGTTAGCCCCAACTAGAAAAGACAGGGCATGCCAAACCCTGATATTTGGATCCAGCTAATTGCAAAAGGTCCTACTACCTGGCACAGAATAAATGGCATTATGATCCAATTCCATAAACTCCCAGACGGGATGGGTAATTAATAAATCTCTAATGAATGGATAAAAAAACCTGCTGCCTTACCACAGCTGACCCCGAAGGTATTAGTGCCATAACCTCCATGGAAGGCCTGTGATAGCAGTGTCCACTGGCGCTACATATATGTCATTTCAGATATTACCTGGTTAAACTATAATAGCATCTCTAAAATAAACTAAAGTTGGAACTAGTCCAATCGGTAGACGGACAAACAGATATATATATATATATATATATATATATATATATATATATATATATATATATACACACATAATATCTAAAGCCGGTATAAACAGGGGGTAATTATATGATGTGGCAGAGAAACTAGGGATCCAATAATCCATCATAGACCGACCAGCTAGGAGAAGGGGGCTAGCTATCTATTATAGTGGCCAAATAAATGTAAAGCCCACTACTGTTCTTATCCAGACAATAGAGAGACAGCAGTAAAAAGGTGTGATGGGGATACATACAATCCCTCAAGAACCAAAGTTTTAACAACATAAGTATGGACCAGCCCTACACCACTAACAACCCATACCCATGGATAATGGAGACATAAATCTGCACCATGGGACAAAAGGTAAAAAGAGGGGTTCTTACCGATGCAGCTGTTCTCCCTAGGGGTATCCTCTTACATATGCAAGCCTAGAACCACTCATAGACTAACATAAAGCAGGGATATTATCAACCTCCTTAGGATCCCAAAATATATTGGTCAAGGATTAACTATGAAAAAGTTTAGGTATATGTCAAGGTTGACGCCCTTGGGGGCAAGAGACCCCAACTGGTATATCCAACCTGTTTCATTCCTGGAGATAAGGGTCTCCCTGTTACCCCCTCTCCAATGATCCTTGATATGATCAATCCCATAGAATATGAGTCCAGTAGGGTCCCTATGATGAACCTCATCAAAATGTTGTGATAGGTTATGTTTAGGAAATCCTTTCCTGATATTGTTAATATGCTCCCGTATTCTCACGAATAGGGGGCAGGTGGTTCTACCCACATACTGCAGGTGGCAAGAGCATTCAATGACATAGGTGACATGTGTACTATGACATGTAATTCATTAATTTATCTGTTACTCCCTATGGTCAGTCTTGGATTTGAATGTTTCCTTTTTCTTCAGTTTTTTACTGATTCTACAAGGTGACATCTTTGGCACCTAAAGAACCCCTTCATTCCTGGAAAGGGGGGTCAATTACATTATGTACTAAGTGGTTACGGAGGGTGGGCACTCTCCTGTACACAAATTTCAGTTTTTCAGGCAGGATTTTGGATAGAACACGATCTTCTTTTAGGATGGGCCAGTACTTCATGATATGTTCAAAGGCCTTATATTGGTTATTAAACCCTGTAATAAAGGCCATTTCCATTTGACTGTCTTTCTTCCTGACTTTTTTTTATCAAGCAGAGTGTTCCTATCCATTCTCATAATTTCTAACTTAAACTTGACAAGATTGTCCTGTATATATCCCTTCTCCTGAAATTTTTGAATTAAAGGCATCAGCCTGTACTTCAAAATCCTCAAGTGTATCACAGTTTCTGCGTATGCTCAGTAATTGACCTTTCGGGATATTGCCTTTCCACTTCGGGTAATGGCAACTGGAAGTGGGTATGTACCCGTTACGATCAGTTTTTTTAAAGAATGTTCGGGTACATAATGATTCTCCTGTCTTGAAGATTTCCAGATCCATGTACTTGATCTGTTGAGAATTCCATTTTCCAGTAAAAGTAATCCCGTATCTGTTTGTGTTCAAATCCTCAAGGAACCTCTCGACTGCTTCGGGTGTACCATCACACAGAATAATCAGGTCGTCTATGTACCTTCTGTACAGCTTGATTTGAGGAATCCGCTTACTATAAACATACTCCTCCTCCCACATGTTCATGAACAGGTTCGCTACAGCGAGCTCCCATAGTGAATCCTTTTGTTGGAACAAAGTACTCCTTGCTATACCAGAAGCACGGTAATTACACTCCATGGTGAGTTTAAAGCCTTTAGGGATATATCCTATCTGTTGCTGTTTCAATCCTGTGTGCTCATGTAGTGCCCTTTTCACTCCTATTAATCCATCTGGTTGTATAATACTCGTATACAATGAGTTGACGTCTATAGTCGCTAGTAGCCAGTACGATTTCCCCTGCTGCACCAGTGGTTTAAGATATTTGTCCAGGTACTCTCCCAGCCATGAAAAGATGGAATTAATCCCACTAATAAGAGGTCTTCGGGCAGTTTTCTAGCCTTTTGTGGATCTTCGGTGTATAGTATATGACTGGGGTGTTGGTAGAATTTGAAACCAAGTACTCAGCCTCTTTTGCACTTAATATCCCCATGTCCTTCCCCTTCTTTATCAAAGTCTTCAGTTTTTTATCATATTTCTTTTTGGGATTCCCTTTCAGTTTTTTATATGTATTTTCAACTTTTAATAAGTTCTCCATCTCATCTTCATAATCCTTTTTAATCAAAATGACCAATCTTCCCCCTTTATCTACCTGGCGTATTACCACTTCATGTTTTTTCCGTATTTCTTTAATGGTTTTCCATATATTTTTAGTTCTTTCTTCTCCAACTTTCTTAGGTCATCTTTGACCATCTTTTTGAATGCTCCCAGGCATCGGCTTCCCGGTGTCTTCGGATTGAAGATAGAGTTATTTCTAAGGTCAGTCTGTATATATTCTGGATCATCCTTTATTCTATTATCTACATTCAATGCAAAATGTTTTTTTATGCTAAGTTTTCTCATAAACTTTTGAAGGTCAATATAGACTTAAAATTTGTCTAGAGATTTATCAGGGGCAAACTTGAGTCCTAAATCAAGGACCTTCCCATCAAATGGACCTCCAACATGCCAACACAGAAACTTCCCGCACCTGTACAAGGCAAACTTCACAAAAAAGAAATGAGGAGTGATGGTCGCTATTAGGGACACAGTGTCATTCCAACTGCACCAAAGCATCCTCGATGCTTTGGTGCACCACATGGATACCACATCCACCTCAAAAAGGACCATCCTTTTGTTGAACTCTTTCCTACGTGAACATGATCTGTACGATGCGTGGCATTGTGGCCACGCCTCAGAACGTGACTACACATACCTATCACCAAGACACAACTCCTATTCCCATATAGATTTATTCTTAATGGACAAATGGTTACTCCAAAATGTACAATCATCGCACATTCACACCACCACCTGGTCTGACACGCACCAATCAGTATTACCCTCCAAGGGAAAAAGTCACAGCCTAATACATTTATATGGTGCACTAATAACTACCTCCTGCAACATCCTTCCTATGCTAAAATTATATCAAACCACCGTGAAGAGTTCTTCTCTAACAACTCATGTTCTGTGGAGGACCCGATGGTGGTGTGGAATACGCACAAAGCTTATATCAGAGGTGTGCTTATTCAACTTGGCTCCCAAGCCAAGAAGGAGAGGACGCAGCGTTTAGAAGCCATCACGGCAGACATCAAAAATATTGATGATAAAAACAAAGCCAACCCAACCCCATATCTGACCTCCAAATTATTTTTTTCAAGAAAAAGTTTTATTAGCATCTTATGAACAAACAGGTCAACATTCGTCAGTTCACAGAACATTTCAACAAACATAGTAGGTGAAATATTTAAAATAACAGGTTACATTAAAAGATCACCAGAGCAACTACGTTATCTCAAGAAATCTTTCTCAGTCCAATATCTGGCATTTAAGGTGTTTTCCGTCACATATCTTTGTTCTGTCGTCTGGTTCGTACCACCTATAGTACCTGTAAATAGCCAACGTGGCATTTCATAGGTGGGTTTGTGAGGCTGCGTCTTATGGTTAAAGGTTGAAACCTACTCTAACTACAAAACTGTAATGCCCGTCTTGCCAATCGGTTTCTCCCTGTGTGGACTGTCTCTGTGAGTGCCTATGTGATTGCAACGTTCGTGGGGGATCTTAGGCATAATAAGTGTGCAGAGTGTGAATATTGGTGACCTGTCGTGGAGGTAGGTATGGGAAGGGTAGAAAGGAGGGGGGGGGGATTGAAGAAGGATTAAGCAGGAATGAGGCAAGCATATCCGGGTCTAGGGGATTGGAGGTTAGGTGTAGGTGTCTCTCTGCTTTGTGAAAGCTTTGTAGATAGTGGAGGGGCGGTGACGACTAGACTTGTGTGTGTGTGTGTGGGGGGGGGATGATCAGAAAGGTTGGGTGGTGTTGGGGACAAGGTGATTGTTTCCGGGCATAATGGTGACCGTCTCTTGCTTCCCTCCTCGTGGGACCATCTCCCAGGCCCTTTACACATTACCTTGAAGTTATGAGGAGGGGACGGTGCTATCGTATCAAGGATATCCAAGTTACTAAAATCAGCATGAGTGGATGTCTGTAGTGCTCAATTCAGGAATTTAAGAGGGCGTATTCGGGATTAGTTTGGAAATGTTTCCAGCAAGCCCATTTGGTATTGAATTTGCTCGGGGAGTCTCTGGCAATGTGAATTAGCTCTTCCAGCTCCGCAATTTTGTTGATTCTATGGAACCACTTCTTCAGTGACGGAATGGTTTGAGATTTCCAATGCATTGGTATGCATTGTTTTGCTGCATTTAGCATGTGCATTGCAACAGATTTGTGGTAGGTGCGGTGTGGAAGATTGGAGTGGTGTAGGAGAGATTGGGCAGGCGACCATTCCAGTTCATATGTAGTGACTAGCGTGGTTATGCAATGTACTTCTTTCCAAAAAGATTGAATTCGTGGGCATTCCCACCAGATATGTAGTAATGTGCCCAAATGTAGGTTGCACCTCCAACATGAAGCTGGCGTGCTCGGGTAAAATTTATGCAATAATTCAGGTGTGCGATACCATCGGGATTGTATTTTATAACTATTTTCCTGAGTGGAGATGTTAATGGACCCCTTGTGTATGTTCAGGAATATGTTACTCCAGTCCGCATGATAGTGACAGGTCTTTTTCCCAAGCTTTACATGTCGCTGAGTGGTCAGGGTTATAGTCCGTAAATAGAAGGGCGTGCGTGGCAGAGATTAAGTGTGTTTGGGGGGACGACTGTGAGCATAGTCGTTCGAAGGGTGTGAGCTGTCTGGAGCATGAGGATTTTTTGTCCAGTACATTCAAATATTGTGCAAGCAGTTGGTATGTCCATGGCGGTATCGGGGGTCTGTCGAGTCCTGACCTCCAAATTATTTAACCTACGCCAAGAATTGCGCTCCCTCCTTTCACACACCTTAAGCCCCATACACACGGTCGGACTTTTTCATGGATTCTGTCCGATCGGACAAGGTTGTTGAAAAATCAGACCGTGTGTATGCACCATCGGACAGTGTTCGTCGGTTTGTCCGACGGACAAAGTCTTATCTCCTGCTGGAAAGATTTGCCGTCAACACGGTCCGATCACACCAAATCCGATCGTGTGTACGGTTGTCCGACCGGACAAAGTGCTACGCATGCTCAGATCACATTACAAGACCAAAGCTATTGGCTACTAGCCTCTACGTAGTCCCGTCGTAGGCAACAAACGTCACCACGTTCAGAATGATCGGATTTTCCGACAACTTTGTCCGACCGTGTGTACGCAAAACCAACATCGGACAAAGTATGACGGACATGGTCCGACGGACCTGGTCCGCGGATTGTCCGACCGTGTGTATGGGGCTTAAGAGCAGTGTTTCTCAACTCCAGTCCTCAAGGCACCCCAACAGGTCATGTTTTCAGGCTGTCCATTATTTTGCACATGTGATTTGATCAGTTTCAGCGCCTTAGTAATTATTTACCACAGCCGTTTCATCTGAGGGAGATCCTGAAAACATGACCTGTTGGGGCGCCTGGAGGACTGGAGTTGAAAAACCCCGCCTTAGAGAAATATCAACGCAAACTAAAAGATAACACCTATAACATGGGAAACAAAGCAGGGAAAGCAATGGCTAGAATAATCAAAAGCTGAAGGGCAAAATCTAAAATACAGTACCTATTCCACTCAACAACAAACAAAAAATGAATTAACCCCCAAGCAATAGCCGACACATTCAGTGAATACTGTGACACTCTTTACAACATTCAGGAGGAAAAAAACACACACCAACCTTCCCAAGAGGAGACAGACTCATTCCTAGCTCACATTTCCCAGTCCAAGCTGAACTATAGTCAGCTAGTGTGCCTCAATGGACCCTTTCACACTTTCACAGAATTTAGGAACATTATTGAGGCTTCCCCCAATTGAAAATCCCCTGGCCCAGACAAACTAACGGGGGGTATAAATTATGATGACTAGGTTAAGGAGCGATATTGGTCGGAAATTTTTTGGAGAGGTCGACTCTTTTTCTGGCTTAGGTATTGTGATTACAGTTACATTTAGCATTTTGGAAGGAAATGATGAAGAGGAGGCAGCGTTGTTGAATATATAATACATGTGGAGGGTCAATATGTGATGAAAGGATTAATTATTTAATTAAGGAATAATAAATAAAGCACCAATCTGCAGGATGAATAGGAGACATTGATTTCCACGACTACTACCTAGCCATCGTTCTAACCCAGCTAAAAGAATGATTTCTGCCCCTTCCTCATACACTATGGGGACCAAATGAATCCTCTTTCACCACAAAAAAATCCCTATTGGAATGGTTACATGGAAATCAATTAGGATGCCCTACCCCCTCCTATATCTCCCCGACCTTGGCAGCATCAATTCAGGCCTGGCGAACAATAAACAACATAAGCCCCATTTCTGAGGACCTCATTCGAGTGACTATCTCAATAATATCTCTAGAGTATCTAATAGACAACTCCTCATTCACTAATTGGCATACAGCAGGCATCCAACACATAGAAAATCTATACATAGCTGACAAACCCAAATCCTTTCCACTCCAAACCGAGTTTGACCTTGCGAACAAAGATTTCTATCTCCACACTCGCACTATCCACTGTATATCTTGATTACCCAACTCACCATCCAATATCCCCCATCGAGCATAGCAATTTTACCATTCCCCTCATCTAGATCTTAATTTTCTACAATCTACTTCAACAGTAAAGCGACTTCATAAACAATTACACGATCAATCGGGAAACAGATCTGGGACAAAACTATTCAATCAATGGACAAGGCATGCAGAACAACATATAAAGCTACACGTTGCTTTAAATTATGGAAACTTTCGCAAAAAATATTACTCAGATGGTACCTAACACCAGATAAACTCTCCCACTTCAAAGGGAACTCCTCCAATAAATGCTGGAGAAACTGTGATAAAAAATTTGACATTCTTCACATATTCTGGGGATGCCCCAAACTCAAGCCTTTTTGGCATGCCATTATGACCCTATTATCCACAATATCTCAAACCCATATTACCACCAATCCGGGTTTAGCACTACTAAATCTAGGCATAGAATTTTTGTCACACACCACACAGCACATAACAATACACCTGCCTGCAAGACTCACCATAGTTAGACATTAGAAGACACCCACACCTCCTGCCTTACTAGAGACCATAGAATTGACTAACACTCACCACTGTTATGAACTCATGATAGAGGCCAGCAGTGGGAAACTACAACAAATGAGAAAAAAATGGCATCTGTGGGAATCCTGGAGCCTAGACAACAATTAATCATCCTACCTAGCTGGTTTGTTCAACAGTTTCTTGTTCAAAAGATTACTGATCTAGAAGTTATGGCTTTTAGCCCTACGAATTACGAACCTTCATGAAGTTTCATTCCCTCTCTACTCCATGTATACCTTCCCTATTGATTCAAGATAAGGCACCAAATATTGATTAAAACCAACGTATGGCTTCTCCTCCCAAGATACAGCAAGTTCCCTAACGGGGTGTCCGGGAGTGAAAACCAACATCCCCCTTGACTAAAGCCTTACATCAGCTATGACCCCAAATGTCTTTAAAGGTTATTTCTTATCTGTTTTACCCAATTATCCTTGATAGATATCTACACCTAACCAATGTGTCTTACCTATTTTAACTCAATGTAAGACGAATGTACGCAATGATTCTTTATATATTTAAAACACCAATAAAAATTATTGAAAGAAAACGTAAGAAATGGTTCTCTGTCCCCAGAACCCTTGGGAGTAGAATGTGGCTGAGAGGAGACAGTTCCAGATACTGTAATCCTCAGTGACCATGAGGACTCTGCTTCTCATGCCTTTGCAAACTTGCGGTGCATGGCCTTCCTCATTCTTCAAAGCCTGCAAAAGTACCCGAGAATTCATGGCATCAAGGAGAAGGATCATTATTGGTTGGCAACCCTCTTTGACCATGTTACAAGAGGAAAGTTTCAAATCTCATACCATCCTCACAGAGGGAGCAGATGATGAAATACCTTCAGGACATCTTAAAGAGGAGTTTATGTACCACCTTTCCAGACTCTGGTAGGTTACAGTCTCATGGAAAAGCTAGTTTTGAGGCTTATGTTGGTTAAGAGAGGAGCGGCGGAGCAGGGAGCTGCCTCAGTAATGAGTTTTAAATTTTTTTTTAGTCCTCTGTGCCCAGGGCTGTCAGCTTCCACATCCCATTGGCAGCGTCTACATCATAAGGTGGGAGATTATCTAGGGGCGAAAACAGACATGCAGAGATTTCCAGTTGATGATCCACTGAGTTACTGGGTCGGAAGAATAGACCAATGGCCAGAACATGCCCAGTATGCAATTGAGCTGCTGAGCTAAATCCAGTGTGCTTTCCGAACGGTCATTCAGTGCTGCCGGAGGTTTTGTGAAAGATAAAAGAGCGTGTGTTTTCTAGATCTGGATTCTCTGCAAGACTGTCTACGCTTCCTAGCTTTGTGGGTGTTGATTTTATCTGTAAGAAATTTTTTGGTATAGGTTTCATGGGCACAATTAACACCCTAGTACCAGTACAGTACTGTAGTTAAGTACAGTAATTAAAATTTTTCACAGCAAGGCCAATTCTTGTTTTCTTTGTTTTACCTCTATAGGGTTACGATGTGACGGTACCACCAATACCCAAAGCCCAATTTTTCCTCCACTGTTTGACTGGAGCATATCATTTAAATTTTTGACAGCAAGGCCAATTCTTGCTTTCATCAAGAGTTCCTCTATAGGGTTATGGTGTGAAGGCACCAACAACACCCAGAGCCCAATTTTTCTGCACCGGTTACTTCTATCCAAAGTCTGCAAAACAGACACCAGAATTTATCCATGAAATCTCTTATCTTGCTTCAAGTGCACTAAATTGTGGCCTCGTCTTACGGACTGGCTCTCCAAACCACTGTTTATAAAATGCTTGCAGGGAAAATTTCATTTTTTGGCTTTATAAATGTAATTTATACTGCAGCAGGTTCTATACAAGGTACAGATGCGCCACTTTGCAGGCAAACATTTATTTTTAAAGTGCATGTAAATCCAAAATAATTTTTTTAGTATGTTCAGAATATGACCAGACAAATGAGTTTAGCTCTACCCCTGGCTATTATTGTCAAGTGTTGGCCTCACAGCTGGGCTCCTGTCAGCCCCATCCACTTGGTGCTTGAAAAGTTGATGCTGGAGTCCATACATAATCCTCAGAGTTTGTTTATTAACCACTTCAGCTCCGGAAAATTTCCCCACTTCATGACCAGTTTTTTATTTGCGATACGACAATGAGTTACTTTAACTGATAATTGCACGGTAGTGCAACACTGTACCCAAATAAAATGTATGTCCTTTTTTCCCACAAATAGAACTTTCTGTTTGTGGTATTTGATCACCTCTGTGTTTTTTTTTTTTGTTTTTTTTTTATACTATAAACAAAAAAAGACTAATAAAAAAAAACAACATATTTGCCATAAAACATATTCAATAAAAAAATTTACAAAATACATTTCCTCATTAATTTAGGCCAATATGTATTCTGCTACTGTACATATTTTTGGTAAAAAAAATCCCAATAAGAGTATATTGATTGGTTTGCGCAAAAGTTATAGCATCTACAGACTATGGGATATATTTATGGAATTTTTATTTATTTATTTTGTTTACTAGTAATGTCGGCGGTCAGCGACTTATTGGGGGACTGCAATATTGACAAATCACACACTAACTGACACTTCTGACACTTTTTTGGGGAACCAGTGATACTAATGCAGTGATCAGTGCTAAAAATATGCACTATCACTGTACTAATGACACTGGCTGGGAAGGGGGTTAATAATCAAAGGTTGATCAAAGGGTTAACTGTGTGCCTAGGAAGTGTTTTTGTACATTGTGGGAGGTGCTTTTACTAGGGGAAAACATGGATCCTTGTCCCTACTTTGCACAAACACAGGATCCATGCCTTCCCTACTTACAGAACTATGCAAACAAGGCAGATTGCCGTTTTGCCTCTGTACTGAATAAGCAGCGGGTGCCAGCAGACATTGAGTCCGTGGTATCCGCTGATCAGTTCCCGCTGTGTATAATCACATCGTGGGGGGTGAGCCGCCACCGGCACGCATTCACGCCTGTTACCCAGAAGTGCAGGATCACTTATATATACCTGACCCTTCACAAATCAGCTGCCCTGTAGCAGTATATCTACTATAGGGGGGTCAGCAAGTGGTTAAAATACAAGTGATCCAAGTTACATCAAAAAGCTAACACATTTCGGCTTACAAAGGCTTACTCATAGCTCATGTTTGGAATGTGCCTCATAGTATACCGTTTTCTTGAGCAATTTGCTTTGTAAATCTGCTGCAAAGTTCCTTACCTGAAGATCCTGCCAGTAAGATCACACCCTGTTACAGGCAGACATTGATACACCACTGCCTCATAATGAGCAAAAGTGTTATTAAACTGCTGTGCAAGCTTCTTTACGTTATTATTGGTCTACCAAACTGATAGACCTGATAGGCAATCCAACAGCCATATGAAGGAGCAAAAATGTCAGGATGGCAAAATTGCTGTTGATTTAGAGGCAGTGGCTTAGTGTTGTCAGACTGAAGCTAGAAGTATTGTTACTGGCAGGATCTCTAGGTAAGTAACTTTGCAGCAGATTGACAAAAAAAAAAAACAATTAGGTCAAGAAAACGGTATACAGTGAGGCATGATGCCATACATACGAAAGATAGATTTGGGATTTACATATGTGGGTTATTATTGTTTTTTAATTTACAAGAAAGTAGGATATGTTTAAAACTTAGGTTATTTGATTTCTGAACAATAAAAAACAAGTTATGAAAAAAAATATATATTTCTCTAAACTAGTCAATGTTTTATCTGAAACAGACTATTCCATTGACTATCTGTGTCTATGTGCATTGAATTATACATTTATATACTTGAACATGAGTTGGAATGAGGCTTGCAGTTGTAGTCAAACCCCTAGGCCCAGAAGGCCTATAGACACTCTAAAGCCCCATACACACGCGCGGACAATCCGTGGACCAGGTCCGTCGGACCATGTCCGTCATACTTTGTCTGATGTTGGTTTTGCGTACACACGATCGGACAAAGTTGTCGGAAAATCCGATCATTCTGAACGTGGTGACGTTTGTTGCCTACGACGGGACTACGTAGAGGCTAGTAGCCAATAGCTTTGGTCTTGTAATGTGATCTGAGCATGCGTAGCACTTTGTCCGGTCGGACAAGCGTACACACGCTCGGATTTGGTGTGATCGGACCGGGTTGACGGGAAATCTTTCCAGCAGGAGATAAGACTTTGTCCGACGGACAAACCGACGAACACTGTCCGATGGTGCATACACACGGTCTGATTTTTCAACAACCTTGTCCGATCGGACCAAATTGATGAAAAAGTCCGACCGTGTGTATGGGGCTTAACACTCTCCCTTGTATGGATTTTACAGTGGAATGGGTCAGTAATTGGACATACATTTGAATAACATTGTTCTTATTCATTTTGGGAGTAGTGCATGACCTATCAAAACAATATATAACTGCATATTTTTCTCAGCCCCCCTGAATGGCCTTGCTGAATCCCTTCAGGTTTCAATGGATCATCCTATATGCCAGATGATTGTAAAGTAAAGTAATCCGCTTTTTAATTTTGATGTTACACGGTCCATGGGTAATGGAAATCCAGGTTCATAATGAAAGTTTAAGCATGACATTTAATCTTTGTATAAAGATATTTAACAATCTTTATGTCCTACATACTATGCTAGTCATAACTTCATGCAGTAGAAATCAGATTTGGTCTTGATTACCCTTTCAGTAAATAGGTCTTTCCATAGCTGGTGGTTAAAGTCCCTGCAGTCTAAAAGAATGACCTTGTGTTAGAAGGATATAATGTTCCTTAGAGGATCCTTTGCCTTGACCTTGAATTCATGTAGAGTTAAAATCCCCAAGGATCCCTTTGTAATGTAAATTTTTTCTATTCTTGGTACCATTTTCTAATAATTTGTGTGATTAAATGTTTAAACGGATTTTTCCTATATATGCACAACCACATAGAAAGGCATTTTAGTAATATAAACACACTTACCAGAAGTGTAAATCAGAAAAAAAAAAAAACAAGAAACATAATTTCATGCTGTTCATTCTACATGGAGCACTAAAATGCCAATATTATATAGGTTAATAAAAATACTTGCCCGGTGAATTCAATCAAATGACTGAAAAGTTGTTCTACATCATTAGGGCAGACCACCTTGCTCTTAGTAAATAACTCCTGCTTACTATTTAAAATTTTCTGATGAGGTATACCAAGACTAGGGATGAGCCCGAACACCCCCAGGTTCGGTTCGCACTAGAACCTGCGAACGGACCTAAAGTTTGTGCGAACAGTAGAACCCTATTAATTACAATTGACGCGAACGTTCAAAATCAAAAGTGCTCATTTTAAAGGCTAATATGCATGTTATTGTCATAAAAAGTGTTTGGGGACCTGGGTCCTGCCCCAGGGGACATGTATCAATGCATTTTTTTTTTTTTTTTAAACGGCCGTTTTTTCAGGAGCAGTGATTTTAATAATGCTTAATGTGAAACAATAAAAGTGTTTCCCGTGCTTAGAACGGACAGTTCTAAGCACGGAAAGTGTAATTTTTGCAGGAAAAAAAGGTATTTAAAATCACTTGCGGCTAATGAATTGTCGGCTCCCGTAACACAGAGAACAGTCATTCATTGAAAGTCATTGATAAAAAAAAAGTCATTGATAAAAAAAAAAAAGTGTGGGGGTCCCCCCAAATTCAATTACCAGGCCCTTCAGCTATGGATATTAAGGGGAACCCCCGGCCAAAAAAAAAAAATGGTGTGGGGTCCCCCTCAAAATCCATGCCAGACCCTTATCCGAGCACGCAACCTGGCAGGCCACAGGAAAAGAGGGGGGACGAGAGCGCCCCCCCTCCCTCCTGAACCGTACCAGGCCACATGCCCTCAACATTGGGAGGGTGCTTTGGGGGTCTGTGACCCCTCAAAGCACCTTGTTCCCATGTTGATGAGGACAAGGGCCTCTTCCCCACAATCCTGGCCATTGGTTGTGGGGGTCTGCGGGCGGGGGGCTTATCAGAATCTGGAAGCCCCCTTTAACAAGGGGACCCCCAGACCCCGTCCCCCCTGTGGGAAATGGTAAGGGGGTACCCTACCATTTCACCAAAAAAGTGACAAAAATTGTAAAAATTACAGGAGACCGTCTTTGACAATTCCTTTATTAAAATCTTCTTTCATCTTCTTTCTTCTGGTCTTCTTCCTTCTTCCTTTCTTCATCCTTCGGTTTCTTCATCTTCTCCTTCCGGCATCTTCTTCCATCTTCTTCTTCCTCTGATCTGCTTCTTCTTGCTCTGGTCTTCTCGTCCGGCATCTTCTTCCATGGCGTTGGCGTCTCTTCTTGGGCCGCTCCACGCAATGGGAGGCTCCTGCTGTGTGAGGCTTTGCTGCGTCTGATAGGTCTTTTATAATGGAGGGCGGGGCCACCTGGTGACCCCGCCCCCCTCTGACGTCATGGAGAAAGCCATAGGGAAGTCCCCATGAAGTGTCTGGTATGGATTTTGAGGGGGACCCCACGCCATTTTTTATTTTTTTTTGGCCGGGGTTCCCCTTAATATCCATAGCAGACCTGAAGGGCCTGGTAATTGAATTTGGGGAGACCCCCACGCTTTTTTTTTTTTTTTATCAATGACTTTTTTTTATCAATGACTTTCAATGAATGACTGTTCTCTGTGTTACGGGAGCCAGCAGATCATTAGCTGCAGATGGCTGCCTTAGATGCCACAACAGGCCAGAAGGGTAAATGTGGTTTAATGTGATACTGCAATGCTGTACTAACAGCACGCACACACTACACTAATCCCCAGAATCACAGCAGATAATGTCAGACTCAGCAGAATGAATAATGTCACTGACATCGTCATGTTCCTAACGCCGCAACACACTACATGAGGCCGCCGGCGCGGCAGCCTTATATCGTGTGGGGCGTGCCTGTGGCCAATTATTGCTCTCCTCGCCGCTGGCTCTATGATTGGCCAAGCATGCAGGGTCACAGTGCATGCTTGGCCAATCATCAGCCAGCAATGCACTGCGACTGGCGCAGTGCATTGTGGGCCGTTCGCATCACACAAATTTGATGCGAACGGCCCAAATAGTTCTGGGCTCAACGAGCGGATGAACGGCCGATGTTCGATTCGAACATGGGTTTGAATCGAACAACGGGCCCATCCCTAACCAAGACATAAGAATCCATGGTGTGTCTGGTGACCACTGAGAGATTCCACATTGCAGCATTGTTTTTGGGGTATCTTCTAGTCTAGTATATTGTATTATTCTGCAATAATTTGTTAAATGTAATGAAAACTCATGGAACACAATCATGTCAACAAGCTGTCAGTATGTGCAATTCATCTACTGGACCCAGGTCTTTCACTGTCATATGTTATGCTGATTCAGATTTTATTAAATATTAAAATTTTTGCTAGAAAAAACATTTTAAGCAATAGCCATGCATTCATGAAAGACAGAAGTTGTCACTGTGCCCGGCAAACGCCTCACTGCGCCCATCAAACGCAGCCACTGTACCCACAAATTTTCGCCACTGTGCCATCAAACACAGCTACTGTACCCATCAATTGCTGCCAGTGTGCCCATCAATTGCTTCTCCCCCCTGAGGACAGGGAAACCTTCTCCCCCCCTGAGGACAGGGAAACCTTCTCCCCCCCTGAGGACAGGGACCCCCTTCTCTCCTGGGGACAGGGACCCCCTTCTCTCCTGGGGACAGGGACCCCCTTCTCACTCTGGGACAGGGATTCTATCTCACCTGGGGGCAGGAACTCCATCTCCCCTGGCAACAGGGACTTCATCTCACCTAGGGACCCCATCTTCCCTGGGGATCAGGACCCCACCTCCCCTAATAACAGAAACCTGATCACCCTGTGTGTGCCAACCTCACTACCCTGCCTGCCATGTGTCCTGTGTGAGGGCCCTCCTGTGACAGCTCTTATCGGGACTTTATCCCATTGTGTGATCCCCCTACATGACTGATCCCTCTGTGTGCTCCCCTTACACAGGGAACCCCTCTGTTTGCTCCCCCTACATGTCCGCATACTCTGACCACCACTATCCTGTGCACATGTTCCGACCACCTCTTTTACCATGTCCGCAGCCTCTAACCACTTCCTGTATCCTGTCCGCAGCCTCTAATCATCTCTTGTATCCTGTCTGCAATCTCTGACTATCTCTTGTCTTTTAAAGTGTCTGCAGTCTCTTAGAGGGAGTCTGGAGAGGAATTAAGAGTGAGAGCAACGCCGGGATTGGGATTACCGGAGGAGTCAGACATGTATAGGCTGTGGAGAAGATACTATAGAATAAAAAACAGAATCACCAACCTGGAGCCGTCTAACTGAGCCCTGCACGCTGCACCAGAGAGGAGGTCAGTGACAGCGCCATCAGGCCAGTCTGATGGGGGGGGTCACTGATGTAAGGGGGGAGTGAATACAATTATGTAAGAGGGCACTGATAGAAAGGTTTCACCTCATCTCAGTAGCACCCCCCCCTTACCTTACTGTATTCACTCTGCGGAAGGTGGTCTCTGGTCACCAGAGTCCCCCCCCCCCCACATCATATTTCCTGGCATTCCCCTTTACATCAGAGTCTGCAGGATCCTTCCCCCTTACAGTGCAAGGGAACTCAGATGTAAAGGAAAATGCTGCAGAGCATGATCTAAGGAGGAACTCTGATGTAAGGGGTGCTCTGGTCACCAGAGACCACCTTATATCAGAGTCCACTGCATTCCCCTTTACATCAGAGTTCCCACTTACATCAGGGTCTGCAGCATTGCCCTTTACATCAGTGTTCCCCTTTACATCAGGGTTCGCTGAGTTTCCCCTGTAAGATTAGAAGGGATGGAGGCCCAGAGACATGTCCAGAGTACACAGAGGATACATGGGATAGATTAGAAGGGATGGAGGCCAAGAGACATGTCCAGAGTACACAGAAGATAGATGGGATAGATTAGATGGGATGAAGGCCCGGAGACATGTCCAGAGAACACAGAGGATACATGGGTTAGATAAGATGAGATGGATGTCCAGGGAAAACAGAGGAGGCCTACATCCCTTCTAATCTATCCGATGTATCCTCTGTGTACTCTGGACATGTCTCTGGGCCTCCATCCCTTCTAATCTAACCCATGTATCCTCTGTGTTCTCTGGACATGTCTCTGGGCCTTCATCCCTTCTAACCTATCCCATGTATCCTCTGTGTACCCTGGACATGTCTCTGGGCCTTCATCCCTTCTAATCTATCCCATGTATCCTCTGTGTACTCTGGACATGTCTCTGGGCCTCCATCCCTTCTAATCTAACCCATGTATCCTCTGTGTACTCTGGACATGTCTCTGGGCCTCCATCCCTTCTTATCTAACCCATGTATCCTCTGTGTTCTCTGGACATGTCTCTGGGCCTTCATCCCTTCTAATCTATCCCATGTATCCTCGGTGTACCCTGGACATGTCTCTGGGCCTTCATCCCTTCTAATCTAGCCCATGCAGTGAGGCGTTTGCTGGGCACAGTGGCTGTGTTTGACGGGCGCAGTGAGGTGTTTGCTGGGCGCAGTGAGGCGTTTGCTGGGCACAGTGGCTGCATTTGACGGGCACAGTGAGGCGTTTTCTGGGCACAGTGAGGCGTTTGCTGGGCACAGTGGCAGCGTAATTGATGGCAGAACAATGTACTGTACTGTACTTGGACTCAGTACTATGTACGGGGCCCGCCTCCCTCTCCAAGCTCCGCTCTATCTCCCCCTCCCACCAACTCCTCGCCTCCGCCCGCCGCCCCCTCGAGTCCATAATTTTTCTGGATCCTGAACATACATAAAATTTGCACAAGCGCAATTCACGTTTTTTAGGGTGGTGGGCGGGGCTGTTTCTGACGTTTAACCATCTCTCCGCCTCCGCCCGCCCGCTCAAGAGCATAATATTTCTCGACCGTGGCTAGCTTCCACGCATGCGAGATCAAGGGCCGTGAAATCGCGCATGCGCAGTAAAGCCCCACCGTCAGCTGTTTGAGTGATGAAGGCGCACCGGAAGTGACGCGGTTTGGTTTCTGCATGGGTTGCAGAAATTTTTACAACACCCAGCATTGCATGATCTATCCTAGGCACTACAAGTCCCAGCATTGCAGGATCTATCACCACAGGTAGCTTAGGATAGGCACTACAAGTCCCAGCATTGCAGGATCTATCACCACAGGTAGCTCAGGATAGGCACTACAAATCTCAGCATTGCAGGATCCATCAACACAGGTAGCTCAGGATAGGCACTACAAGTCCCAGCATTGCAGGATCCATCACCACAGGTAGCTCAGGATCCATCACCACAGGTAGCTCAGGATAAGCACTACAAGTCCCAGCATTGCAGGATCCATCACCACAGGTAGCTCAGGATAGGCACTACAAGTCCCAGCATTGCAGAACCTAACACCACAGGTAGCTCAGGATAGGCATTACAAGTCCCAGCAATGCAGAACCTAACACCACAGGTTGGGTTGTACATGGACAGCTGGTAGTTCTGGAGATACTAGGTAACAAGGGAAGTATTAGTGTTGGAACGCATAGCCCAGTGTTTGTGTTGTCTGTAATGTCACTTCCCTGACATTATCTGAACTGTATTGCCACAAATCATTTGGAACGCATGGCGCAAGTGTGTGGAACGCATCGCGCATCTGCAGTGCTAAATTTCTGTCCGCAACGTCACTTCTGGAGCATTCTACAATGGGGAGCAAAATATGACACTACACAGGCTCATCAGCGCCCATCTGTGCAGGCTCATCAGAATCCATCAGTGCCCATCTGTGCAGGCTCATCAGAACCCATCAGCGCTCATCGGTGCAGGCTCTTTAGAACCCATCAGCACCCATCTGTGCAGGCTCATCAGAACCCATCAGCACCCCATCTGTGCAGGCTTATCAGTGCCTATCAGTGCTCACCAGTGTAACCACAGTCACCACCATGTCAATTTTTTTTTACAAGCAAGGAGGCATTCCAAATTCTAATTGCGGCCAACGAGAGCAAGGGAAAACTCTCTGTATCGGATTCTGCTTCTGACTCTGATTACAATTACAAGCCAGTGCTAAGCAGTGAGACAGTAGGGATGGGCCCAGAACACCTTGAACAGGCAAAAAGTTCTAGTGAACATGCAAACCCCATTAAAGTCTATGGGACACAAACATGAAAAATCAAAAGTCCTAATTTTAAAGACTTATATGCAAGTTATTGCCATAAAAAGTGTATGGGAACCCGGATACTGTCCTAGGGGACATGTATTAATGCAAAAAAAAAGTTTTTAAAACAATAATTTTTTCAGGAGCAGTGATTTTATTGATGCTTAAAGTGAAACAATAAAAATGAAAAAAAAAATAATATTGTGCCTGGGGGTCCCCTTAGCCTTTAAAAAGTGGCGTATCTGTGCGATGTATAGAACATGCAGCAGCAATAATGACATCTCTAAAGGAAAAAATTGTCAGTTAATCTTGCTTGTGGCTGTAATGTATTGCCACATTGCTCCCGCCAATATAGATGGAAAAAATGAAGAAGAAAAAAACATCAAAATAAAAAATTTAATTGCCGTGGTTTACCCCCAAAATCCATACCAGACCCTTATTTGAGCAAGTAGCCTGCCCCCCCTCCTGAACCATACCAGTCTGCTTGCCATCAACATGGGGAGGGTGCTTTGGGGTGCCGCCAAAGCACTTTTTCTCCATGTTGATGGGGACAAGGGCCTCTTCCCAACAACCCTGGCTGGTAGTTGTCGGGGTCTGCGGGCGGTGCCCCCAGATTCTGCCCCCCATGTGAATGGATATCGGGTACAGTGTACCCCTACCCATTTACCAAAAAAGTGTCAAAAGTAAAAACCACAAGATACAATTTTTGACAATTCCTTTATTAAAAAAATTAATAAAAGTTTCCTGTGATGTAAATCCAATGTCAATAATGTTGCCCGATGGACCCAAAAAATAAAAAAAATGTTAAAAGCTCTGCCTCCTTTAACAGCTCTTATATAGGCAAGGGCTCCAGTGTGCATGAAGCCTAAGGCCGTCCCCGTCCATTTGAAGTTAAAACTCGATTTAAGTGTAGATAAGAGGGTAGAGGATATTCCGATTCCCATTGCCTCTGATTTGTCCCAATTTATCTTCAAATTGGAAAAAGACCCATAAGTTTCCAACTCTCGTTGAAGATTAGGGAGTGAGATGGTAGGATTCGTCTGCGTAGGCCGAGGTTTTATACTGATTGCCTCCGACAGTCAAGCCCTGTATGTCTGGGTTTCAACAAATTCTATTCAGGAATGGTTCTAATGACAGAGCGAATAACAGCGGGGAAAGCAGACATGCTAGGATTTTTGTAAATAGTAGTGCGGCTCTTCTGCTTGATTCCGAGCATGCGTGAAATTTTGTGCATCGTAATTGTGTACACACGATCGAAATTTACGGATTTTATTGTCTGAAAATTTGAGAACCAGCTCTCAAATTTTGTTTGTCCGAAATTCCGACAAAAAATGTCCGATGGAGCCTACACACGGTCAGAATTTCCGACAACAAGCTCACATCGAACATTTGTTGTTGAAAATTCAGACCGTGTGTACGCAGCATTTGGGTGACATCACTTCCCAGGCATTTTCCAGTCGTTGTCAGCTGTCTCCTGAACAGAGCTTTCTCCGCTGGAGACTGGAGCAGCTTCGGCAAAGGTATCTAAAGCGATTTTTGCTCTACAGGGTTATAAAGGTTAGTCTTAGATTTTGGATGCAAGTGGATGTAGAGATTTTAGTTTTAGGGTGAACTTCCACTTTAAATAATATTACAGGGAGAAGTTACATTTTATTTCAAGATATGATCCTTAACCTGATCAAAAATAAAATGTTGTCTTCTGTCAAAACTTAGTTGGGGTTGTGGTATCATACACATTTCTTTGTTGTTCTTTAAAAATGACATCTTTTTTCCCAGAGGATAGTAGGCAACTTCATTAATATGGTGTCCTGGTCAAACTATTTAAATGGGTTGGTGCTAATGCTCTGTATTTCCAATGTTAAACAAAGGCTAGGCCTGGAATTTTATAAGCCAGTGGAGTTTTCTAACAGCATCTAAAGCCCCGTACACATGGGCCGAATGTCGGTAAACATTAGCAGGTTAAACAAAAACAGCCGACATTCAACCTGTTTGTATGTCATTCTGTCCGACAGAAGCCGCCCATTCGGCTGGCTTCTGTCAGATGTGCATGCTGGAAAACCAGCAGCCGACCAACTCTCGATCAACGCTCTCAGCCAATGGCAGAGATCGCTGATTGGAGTGTTCTGATGGGGGCCGTCCCCCTGTCAGAACACAACAGCTCAGTTGTTAGTACAGCTGATTCGACCGGAGTTTTCAGTTTTTTTTCATTGAACAAAAATGAATAGTGTGTACCCGGCTTAACAGTTTTCCACAATCAAATATAGACAAGATGGCTGCACACAATACAATCTGATTGTCTGACCCTCTATAAAAACTAGTTTAGATTTAACAACTCTGCAGTGCAAAAGCTTGCCCAAATATTTCATTCAATATCCTGTTGGGTAGACCCTAACACTGTAAAGCTGATGGTTAATTTAAAGGAGATCATACAATAAGACTGTAAAATGTTTTGCCAGCTTTACAAGGACCAACAGCTTCCTTTTGTTTAGGTACTTTCGCAGAATTTTAATCTAGCAGAAAGTTACATCACAGGCATGCTGGAGTGTAACTGAGCTACAGTACTAAATTTAAACCAGAAGATGGTGGAAAATCAGCCCTATAATGCTTTTGGTGATCCAACAAAATTAACATCTGGAAGGCAGCACGCCTGGCAGGTCAGAAAACTAGCAGCTGACCAAGGGTCAGGGTTTGGTGCTGCTAATTCTTAACTTCAGACTTACATGTGTTTATTTTAATATTTACTACTGTAATCATATGCAAGATGCCAGAATATTTTAAATATATACAGTTTATACACACATATATATATATACACTTTATATATATATATAAAGCTGAGCACACAATTTACAATATGATTGTACAATCGTCAATAGTTTTAATCAACTATGCATTTTAAAGTGAAATTCTGCTTGCATAGTCATTGATTGTAATGCACTCCCCTAATACTTACCTGAGCCCCCTCTTCCATCCAGCAATGTCCACCAGAGCCTTGCTTCTCTGGAGATTCACACTCTTAATTGGCTTTTGGCAGCAGTGGGAGTCATTGGCTGAGTGAGACAATCAGGAGATGGAGGGAGCTGGACCAAAACTTGGATCTGTGTGTGAATGGACACACAGACCCACAGGTCAGGAGCGCGCCTGCTTGGGTGCCCCCACAGCAAGCTGCTTGCTGTGGGGGCACCCGGTAGGATGAAGGAGCTCTGGCATAGGACGCGAGAAGAGGAGGGGTCAGGCTGCACTGTGCAAAAGTATTGCACAGAGCAGGTAAGTGTAACATGTTTGTTATTTCTAGGGGAAAAAAAATAAGACTTTAGTATCACTTTTAGAAGGCCTCCTACCAGACTGCAAAAGTAATTATTGTAAACCTAAAGTTGTTTGTACCTAAATTCTGCAGTCAGACTGTAACAAAAATTGTCAGTTTAAAACATTGGAAGTTTATGCAGTTTTAGGGTACCTTTGCTGTGATATTTGACAAAACGTATGACTATATTTGAAATATGCTGTGATAATTAGCATTTGACTTCCTTTTAGAGGGTATTAAAACTATATGCCATAGTAATAACCTACAATTATTTTCATAATTAAATCTTTAATCTATTATCTTTAATGTGGACCACAAATGATTCAAATGCCAGCACTCGCAATGTATGCTTTTTGAATATATGAACTATTACTGGGAAGAATTCAGCAGTGAATAGTACAAGTTTAACTGATGAATGCACGTAGAACACTCTCATATGCTTCTACCCTCACAATGTTAGCCCAAGGCTTAACAGCATTTGCCTTTGTGCATAAGTAAACGTCCATGGAAAAATATGATTTTATTGCATTTGGAATACTTTTTCTTTACATCCTTATAAAAATGCCCCAGATCTATTATGCTTGAAGCAAAAGAGACTGTGAGATAAAGAGCTATTTTCCTTTAGTTAACTTACCTTTTAAATATATATATATATATATATATATATATATATATATATATATATATATATATATATATATATATATATATATATATATATATATATATATATATATATATTTATTATTTTTTTCACCGTTTTCAGTATTGTAATAATCTTGGAGTGCTGCTGAACAAAACTCAATTTGATAAGACTACAAAATGTAGACCTTATATTATAGGCTAATGTATCTAAACTGAAATTAAAGACATTAATCCAATTAAAAGAAAGATGCTGTTTTAAAATGTGGAGATGATCAAATCACCAAATAAATGCAGTTGAAACAGTTGTCTAGACTTGCAGGGGTCTCCAAACTATGGCCCTCCAGTTGTTCAGGAACTACAATTCCCATCCTGCCTAGTCATGTCTGTGAATGTCAGAGTTTTACAATGCCTCATGGGACATGTAGTTCTGCAACAGCTAGAGGGCCATAGTTTGGAGATCCTCGGTCTAGAGCAGTGTTCAACCACTCATTTTCTAAACTATGGATTCAACTACAAAGTCATACGAACCCACTTGACCTCTATGCCCTCCCCTGAATTCTCCCTATGTTTCATAAAGGCCATCTGGCTCCCACCAATCTTTCAGGACAGACGCTAGGGGTTTGGGATAATTCACTCCTCTCCTTTCATCTGTCTAAATACTTGGGTACTCTGGCTCCCCTTTTCGGTAACCCATCCTTCCCACCAGCCCTACGATCCTCCACCTTTGGTCCTTGGAACAAACATGACTCTCTCAAATCCACCAATTGGACCCTTCCATGACCATAACAAACCACCTTACCAAACCACCCCTGCTTACCCCCCTACAATGGCTACAGAGGGAACAAACCGTATCTTTCATTTAATCTCTCCACCCACCAATGAATATCAATGCTGGGCCAACCACATTTGAATCCCTACAGAAAGATCCACCGACACACACTATCTCCAAATTATATTCCATTATCCTATTTGCTGCACATCCATGCTTTCCCAACTATACAAGGACTTGGGAAAAAGACCTACAGATCACTGTTACCTCTGCAGATCGGGAAAAGTGTTTCCTTTTGAATAAACAAATTATGGCTTGCAACCAAGACTCAAGAAAAAGGGTTCAAACTTATAACTAGGTGGTATAGATAAATAAGAAAAAAATTCAGCGCTAATATTGAGAAATATTAAATAATATTGTGTGCAAAATTTGTTAAAAAAAGTTAAACACACATCAATTAAATATTCAAATAAATGAATAAAACATAAGTCCCAAAGAAAAGAGTGTCCGTGCAATCATGAAATCATAATAATCCAAATGCAAATGTGATCTGCTTCTACCAAGTCATCCACCACCGTGATAAGATGGACTCTTACCAAATAGTTAGGACTCTATTATGGAGTCATAAACGCACATATAGTGATAAATAGGGATGGGCGAACGGTTGGTCCCAAGCATAAGTTTGGGCCCAACTTTGGTTGTTCGGATGTTTGGAGAACAACGAACATTATGCAGTGTTCACGACAAATTCGAAAGCCACTGCACCCCCGTTAAAGTCTATAGGACACTGACATGAAAAAACAAAAGTGCTCATTCTAAAGGCTTATATGCAATTTATTGCCAAAAAAAGTGTTTGGGGACCCGGGTCCTGCCCCAGGGTACATATATCAATGCAAAAAAAAGTTTTAAAAATGTCATTTTTTTCAGGAGCAGTGATTTTAATAATGCTTAAAGTAAAACAATAAAAATTAAATATTCCTTTAAATATCGTGCCTGGGGGGGTGTCTATAGTTTTCCCGTGTTTAGAACTGTACCACAGCAAAATTACATTTCTAAAGGAAAAAAAGTAATGTAAAACTGATCGCGGCTGTAATGAATTGTCGGGTCTCGGAAATAAAGATAAAACTCATTGAAAAAAACAGCATGGGTCCCCCCCCAGTCCGTTACCAGGCCCTTTGGGTCTGGTATGAATATTAAGGAAACCTGGGAAACCAAAAATATTATTAGGGGAACCTTGTGCCAAATAAAAAAAAATGGCGTAGGGGTCCCCCCAAAATCAATACCAGACCCTTCAGGTCTGGTATGGATTTTAAGGGGAACCCTGCACCACAATTAAAAAAATGACATGGGGTCCCCTCAAAGTCCATACCAGACCCTTATCCGAGCACGCAACCTGGCAGGTCGCAGGAAAAGAGGGGGGACGAGAGAGTGCCCCCTCCTGAACCAGGCCACATGCCCTCAACATGCAAGGGTTCTTTGGAGTAGCCCCCCAAAGCACCTTGTCCCCATGTTGATGGGGACAAGGGCCTCATCCCCACAACCCTTTCCTGGTGTCCCCCAGAGAATAAGCGTCACTTGGCGGGAGCCTCCCATGGAGGCGGAGCTGTTGCAGCTTTTTTTTTGCTTTTTTCAGGTCGCCGGGTGGCGTGAGATGGATTTACATCGTGGGACGTTTTTTTTATCTTTTGATAAAGGACTTGTCCCAAAGTGTCTCCTGTCTTTTTTTACTATTTTTGACAATTTTTTTGTGAAATGGTAGGGGTACAATGTACCCGTTACCAATTCATGTAGGGGGGAGGCCAGGATCTGGGGGTCACCTTGTTAAAGGGAGCTTCCAGATTCCGATAAGCCCCACACCCACAGACCCCCACAACCATTGGGCAAGGGTTGTGGGGATGAGGCCCTTGTCCCCATCAACATGGGGACAAGGTGCTTTGGGGGGCTACTCCAAAGCACCCTCCCCATGTTAAGGGCATGTGGCCTGGTTCAGGAGGGGGGTGCTCTCTCATGCCCCCTCTTTTCCTGCGGCCTGCCAGGTTGCGTGCTCGGATAAGAGTCTGGTATGGATTTTGGGGCAAGGGTTGTGGGGATGAGGCCCTTGTCCCCATCAACATGGGGACAAGGTGCTTTGGGGGGTACTCCAAAGCACCCTCCCCATGTTAAGGTCACGCTCTCTCATCCCCCCTCTTTTCCTGTGGCCTGCCAGGTTGCATGCTTGGTTAAGAGTCTGGTATGGATTTTGGGGGGGGGGGACCCCTACTCCATTTTATTAAAATTTTGGCGCAGGGTTCTGGATTTTGGGGGGACCCCATGCAATTTTCTTTTCAATTTTTGGCTCGGGGTTCCCCTTAATATTTATTCCAGACCCAAAGCACCTAGTAATGGACTGGGGGGGGGGGACCCATGCCATTTTTTTCAATGAGTTTTATCTATATTGCTGAGACACGACAATTCATTACAACCACTCTCAGTTTTAAATTACTTTTTTCCTTTAGAAATGTAATTTCTTTCTCATACATCATGGGACACAGGGCAGCCATATACATTACTACCTGGGTTATGCGCCACCTATAGGTGAATGGACACTGGTAGCATAACCAAAAACAGGAAGTGATTCCCTATATAACCCCTCACATACAGGAAGTATTCCATTTTTTTTTCGCCAGTGTCTAAAATGGTGGATGGTCATTTGTTGAGCTCTTTGTGAGTTTCCATACTGTAATCCCGCATATGTTCTTAAAAATCAAGGGACAGCATTTCGAGATCGGAT
Organism: Lithobates sylvaticus; assembly: GCA_028564925.1. Taxonomy (NCBI): domain Eukaryota; kingdom Metazoa; phylum Chordata; class Amphibia; order Anura; family Ranidae; genus Lithobates; species Lithobates sylvaticus. Next base: position 263,128,265 of record CM053027.1, on the reverse strand, counting down.
CCATTTCAAAAAGCTACTATGCTAAGATAAATGGTACCCAAGCCTCATAAAGAAGATTAAAGGGTCAACGAGGTTTTGCCTGTAATGCAACCTTCGGGTGCTGGACCCTGCGTAGTGGAATCCTGGACGCTACAGCGCTAAGACATTCGTGCAGGGTGCTGTACAGGTCTAAGGGAATTGACCCTCATGCTAAAAGGGTACCCAGTCCTTGAAGGTCCATGTGACAGAACCCTGCCGCGATGGGTGAAGGCTGGACTTCTGGCTTAGGTTATTGTCCTGCGGCGGGAGTGGTAAGTGGCCCTGTGAAAAACCAGGGTCCAATTATTATTTATTCCCCTGTAATAGTTGTATCCAGGCTGTCATGTTTAAAAAAAAATGTTTTCCTTGCTATACTTGCTTTTTCCACTAGAGGGCATGGGTTTTATGGTCTGTGTTTCTCTTCCCATAGCTGCACAAGCCAAGGGAAGCTTTTTTAAAAAGAAAAAACTTTTGCTTGCAATGATTTTTTTTGCCCACTAGATGGCATAGATGTGTTGCTCTGTGTGTTCTCCTCCACGGAGGCGAGCACGGCCTCTTGCCCTGGGCCCTGACGGACAAGGAAAGCTTTTTTAAAGGCTAAAAGCACAGTTAGTTGCTGGCCCGTGGAGGGGACACAGAGAAGTCTGTCCTGGGTGACACATGAGGGGGAATTGTGGTACTGAGAAGCTTGTGTATTTGTGTCACAAAGCCGGTTACCACTGCTTCAGCAAGCCATGTCTTCTAGGAAGCGACCTGGATGGAGCACTGCAGCAAAGGGCACATGTTACTATTACTCAGGTTTTTCAGGCCCTAGGCAGTTCCGATGGCACCAGGGATCTGCTGCCAAAGGTAAAAAGCAGGGCCAGGGCCAAAAGAGGCCGTGGGTCCAAAAATCCGCCTGTACCACAGTGTCTCAGGGGTACAGGCTGGAATTACACTGTTACCCTCCTCAAAGATTTGTGAGGTCCAGCGTTCCCACGGACCTTTTAAGAAGGGGCTTATTACTCCAAGCACTAGACTGTTTAAGGCGGCAGGGAGTGATCATGGAGGTCCCAGTTCCCGAAAGGGGAACAGGTTTTTTTTTAATCTGTTCATGGTTCAAAAGCCAAATGGCGACATAAGACCAATTCTGGATCTAAGAGCACTGAACTGTTATCTCTCAGTGTGGCCCTTTTCAAATGGAATCAGTCCGCTCTGTCGTGACCTCTCTTCAAGAAGGAGATTTTCTGGCATCCATAGACATCAGGGATTCATACTTGCACGTGACAATTTTTCAATCTTATCAAAGGCTTTTGCGCTTTGTCATAGAGGAACAACATTTTCAGTTCGTGGCTCTGCTCTTTGGGCTCGCAACCGCACCCCTGGTCTTCACAAACATCCTGGCATACTGGGTCTTCTAAGATCTCGAGGGATCTTGATTTCAGGCTACTTAGATGATCTCCTACTCAAGGATTAATCACTGCAGGTTTTGATAAGAAACGTGACCTTTTCAGTCCAATTCCTGTGACATCTCGGATGGATCATCAATCAATGTACTAGGGCTGCGGCAATACGCCTTGCGCTGAATTATTGGACGTCAAAGTTACAGGGTCTCCCGGTAAGGGTGCAAACCGACAATGCCACGGCTGTGGCCTATGTCAACCATCATGGTGGGACCAAGAGTCGTCTAGCCCCCATGGAGGTCAGTCATGTGCTATCATGGGCAGAAAGGCATGTGCCAGTGCTGTCTGCCATCCACATTCCAGGGTAGAGAACTGGAAATCAGACTATCTCAGCTGCCAACAGATACATCCAGGAGAATAAATGCGCCCACAGGTGTTTATGCAGATTTGGCAGTGGTGGGCTTCACCGGATGTAGACCTGCTGGCATCCAGGTTCAACTGCAAGATTCAGCAGTTTGTATCCAGAGCAAGAGATCCACTTGCGATCGGGATAGATGCTCTGGTAGTTCCCTGGACTCAATTCTCTTTGATTTATGCATTCCCCCTGATTCCTCTTCTGCCACATCTTTTGCGCAGGATCCGAGAAGAGATGACAGTCATTCTAGTAGCTCCGGCCTGGACCAGGAGGGCTTGGTATCCGGAGGTAGTGAGACTAGCAGTAGGCAAGCCTTTGACGCTTCCACTTCAGCTCGATCTACTGTCACAGGGGCCTATATTCCATGCGAATTTCGGCTCGCAGATTTTGACAGCGTGGCTATTGAAGCCAGGGTCCTAGGAGGCCGTGGTGTCTCAGGACCAGTGGTAACTACATTGATGGATGCCAGGAAGGCGGTCACCAGGAAGGTTTATCACAGGGTTTGGAAGGCTTACATTGTGTGGTGTGAGGCCAGAAGTTGGCATCCTCGCAGATATTTGGTAAAGAGAATTCTCTCTCTTCTTCAGTCAGGCTTAGATAAAAGATTAGCCTTGACAACAATCAAAGGACAGGTTTCAGCCTTATCAGTGTACTTCCAGAAGCCTTTGGCTTCACATTCCCTGGTCCAGACTTTTCTTCAGGAAATTACTCACTTATTGCCTCCCGTTAAATCACCTCTTTGCCCTTGGGATTTAAATTTGGTTTTGTCGGTGCTACAGGAGCAGCCTTTTAAACCAATCAACGAAATTCCATTCTTTTGACACGGAAGTTGGCTTTTCTTTTTGCAATTACTTCGGCTAGAAGGGTCTCTGAATTGGCAGCCCTTTTGTGTAAGGAGCCGTATTTGACTTTGCACCATGATGAAGAGGTGCTACGTCCTGTTCTGTACTTTTTTCCTAAGGTAGTTTCTGAATTTCATTTAAATCAGGACATTGTTCTACCCTCTTGTTTCTCTCAGCCTGGCTCTCCAGAAGAGAAGCAGTTGCAGCTTTTGGATGTGGTGTGGGCGGTCAGAGTCTACCTGGAAAGGTCTGCAAGCATCAGAAGTTCTGATGCATTTTTTGTTTTGCCGGAAGGCCCCAAGAGGGGTCAGTCAGCTTCTAAGGCATCCATTTCACTTTGGATTTGCCAATTGATCACTCAGGCCTATGCCCTGAAAGGTAAAGCTCCTACCTTTGGGGTTAAAGCTCATTCTACCAGGGGTGTTGGAACCTCCTGGGCTTTTCGCCATCAGGCGTCAGTGGTGCAGATTTGCAAGGCAGCTACTTGGTCTTCGGTACATACGTTCACAAGATTTTATCAGGTGGATGTTAAGGCAGCAGAGGACTCTGCTTTTGGCCGTAGTGTCTTGCGGGCTGCTGTACAAATCTGATGCTTTTTTTTTTATACAGTGTGTCTCCCTCTCCTCAAGGCTATTGTTCTGGGACGTCCCAGGTAGTAATGTATATGGCTGCTCTGTGTCCCGTGATGTACGAGAAAGGAAATTGGATTTTTTCTTCAGACTTACCTATAAATCAATTTCTTTGAGTACATTATGGGGCACAGAGGGCCCTCCCCTCTTTTTTTGGAGTTCATTGCTTGCTACAGAACTGGAAAACTTCCTGTATGTGAGGGGTTTTATAGGGGATCACTTCCTGTTTTTGGTTATTTTACCAGTGTCCATTCACCTATAGGTGGCGCATAACCCAGGTAGTAATGTATATGGCTGCTCTGTGTCCCGTGATGTACTCAAAGCAATGGATTTTACAGGTAAGTATGAAGAAAAAAATAAAATTTTTGTTGTGGTACTGTTCTAAACACAGGAAAACTGTGCCACTTTACAGGCATACTATAGACACCCCCAGGCACAATATTTAAAAGAATATTTCATTTTTATTGTTTCACTTTAAGCATTATTAAAATCACTGCTCCCAAAAATCTACAGTTTTTAAAACTTTTTTTTGCATTGATTTTGCATAAAAGCCTTTAAAATTTGCACTTTTGATTTTTCATGTTCTTGTCCCATAGATTTTAATGGTGTTTGCGTTTTTTTTGCCTGTTTGCATGTTCTGGTGCGCACTTATACCGGGGGTGTTCGGCTCATCCTTAATGATAAATGAGGAAGCTCTTGTCATCCAACCACAAGGATCAAAGATGAAGCAGGTTCAATAGCAGCATCATGGATATGCAAAAGAACAAAGCATTCACATAGCGGAAGTCCGTATAAAACACTTTATTAAAACAAAGGGTTGGAGGTACTCACAATATCGCTGAGTTAATCAGGCATAAAAGATCAATAAGATGCGGCAAGGAACCATAAAACAGCTTGTGTACACAGCAAGGCAGGCGTAGCAATGGCACATACATAGACTCCGCCCTACATGTTTTGTCACAACTGATGTTATCGGGGGCATGTACGCGCCGTTAATAGCCATGCTAATATTTATATGCATCCAGCAGGGGAATCGCAGCAATTAGCCAATCACATACTAGAGGCAATAAAAGAACCAAGCCTTGATCTCAAAACAGCCACAAAAGTTGTAACTCTTTTCACACGTCATATCCAGCTGGTAAACAACCAAGCCTCAAAATTGCTCCAAACCAGGTACCAGTCTGATCAAAGCCTCAATGGGGAGGGAAAAAACTGAAGCACATATCCAGCACATTAACCGTTTCCCAACCTGCTCCTGTATATATATGGCAGCAGAATGGCTCTGCTGCACGAATCCCAGTATATATACTGCGGCCGCTTTAAGAGCCGTAGCAGACGTGCGCGAGAGCAGGAACAGGGATTTGTGTGTGTAAACACACACAAATCCCTGTTCTGTCAGGGGGGAGAAACTGATCATGTGTTCATACTAAGTAAGAACAATGATCTGTCTTCTCTCCCAGTCAGTCCAATCCCCTCATAGTTAGAACACACCCAGGGAAAACACACCTAACCCCTTGGTGTTAAAGCCTTCCCTGCCAGTGACATTTATACAGTAATCAGTGGCTATTTTTAACTCTGATCGCTGTAGAAATGTCAATGGTCCCAAAAAAGTGTCCGATTTGTCGGCCGGAATATCACAGTCTTTAAAAATTCACTGATCGCTGACATTACTAGTAAAAAAAAAAAATAATAAAAATGCCTAAAATCTATCCCCTATTTTGTAGACACTATAACTTTTGCATAAACCACTCAATATTTGCTTATTGCATTTTTTTTTTACCAAAAATAGGTAGAAGAATACCTATCGTCTGAAACTGAGGAAAAAAATATTTTTTTTTCTTTTTTTAAAAAATGGGATATTTATTATAGCAAAAAGTAAAAAATATTGTGTTTTTTTCAAAATTGTAGCTCTTCTTTTGTTTATAGTGCAAAAAAAAAATGCAGAGGTGATCAAATACCAATAGAAAGTGCTATTTGTGGGGAAAAAGGGATGTAAATTTTTTTTGGGTACAGCGTCGCACGTCCGCGCAATTGGCAGTTAAAGCGACGCAGTGCCGTAGCACAAAAAAGGCCTGGTCAGGAAGGGGGTAAATTCTTCCAGGGCTGAAGTGGTTTAAAGCAGTTAGTACCAATGCCATGGCCGGATTAAAATTACATGGATCCATAGTTATAACAGTAAATATTTGCACAAACCGTTAACTGTAGTAAAGCTAAAAAAATATTGATCAAAAAATGGATGTTAACTACCGCATTTTACATGCAGGTAAATTAGCCCAATCAATTCCAGTAATCAGATTTTTTTTTAATAAATATTGGAATGAATATAAGAAAAAAAAAAGACCCCTGCTGGAAAGCAAAAATGCATAATGGTAAAAATATAAACATAATATATACATTGACAATAAATTGCCTAAAACCAAAGAGAACAATTTAAAAACTAAAAAATGTATTAAAAAATTTAAAATCAGGCATTATTGATAAAATAATTGATATCACATTCAACATTCATATCATAGGGGCTGCAAGATTTGAATTCATATATCCATTTGGTTTCTAGTCTGGACACTCCCCTTTTCAAATAGCCCCCTCTCCACGGTGCATCATATTTATGTGATGATATCCCCTTGATTGGGTGAGACGCCCCCTGACTGCTGGAAGTTTAATGCTTTGTTGCTGCCTGGGACAAGTGAATGGATGTAAGCTTTGCAGTGTATTTTAACCACTTTCAGACCGGACCAATTTGCAGCCAAAGGACCAGGCCCCTTTTTGCGATTCGGCACTGCGTCGCTTTAACTGACAATTGCGCGGTCATGCAACGTGGCTCCCAAACAAAATTGACGTCCTTTTTTTCCCACAAATAGAGCTTACTTTTGGTGGTATTTGATCGCCCCTGCGGTTTTTATTTTTTTGGTTTTTATTTATATTGCGCTATAAACAAAAAAGAGCGACAATTTTGGAAAAAATTCATTATTTTTTATTTTTTGCTATAATAAATATCCCCCAAAAATATATAAAAACATGTTTTTTTCCTCAGTTTAGGCCGATACGTATTCTTCTACACGAGTATAAGCCATATGGTGAGAAATGTGCAGCTACTGTAACTTCTACTAACTTGGTAAAAAAAAACCGCAATAAGCGATTATTGATTGGTTTGCGCAGAAGTTATAGCTTTGGTAAAAAAAAAAACGCAATAAGCGATTATTGATTGGTTTGCGCAGAAGTTATAGCGTTTACAAGGTAGGGGATAGTTTTATAGCATTTTTATTAATATTTTTTTTTTAATTAGTAATGGCGGCGATCAGCGATTTTTATTGTGACTGCGACATTATGGCGGACACATCTGACATTTTTGACACATTTTTGGGACCATTGTCATTTATACAGCAATCAATGCTATTTAAATGCATTGATTCCTGTGTAAGTGACACAGGCAGTGAAGGGGTTAACCACTAGGTGGCAGTGTAGGGGTTAAGTGTGCTTAGAGGTGTGTTTCTTATTGTGGGGGGGCATGGCTGTCAGCTAGTGAATGCTGGTCTCTGCTCCAATCACAGGGAGCAGCGATCAACGTCACTAGATGCTAGGCAGAACGGGGCGATGCTGTTTATTTCTGCATCTCCCCGTTCAGCCTTCCTGTGAGACGATCGCGGGTGTCCCCGCAGCGATCGAGTCCGCGGGACCCGCGACCGACCGGGTCCCGATGGCATGGCGGCATCTTAAAGGGGACGTACATCGTTGTGCGCCGGTCGGCAAGCGGTTAACTACCGTATATACTCGAGTATAAGCCGAGTTTTTCAGCACATTTTTCTGCAGCAGAGAATGACATTTTTCAACCTGACTTTGGGGCCCCGTATCTCGGGGCCACTTGATGCGAGAAACTTTGGTGTGCAAACCCAGTGGAACTATCACTATAACATATCCAAAGATGGGGTTCCTAGCACCAAGTGGCCCCAAAATCGGTTCAGAAAATGTAATTCTCTGCTGCAGAAAAGTGCTTGACATTTTCCAAACCGAATTTGGGGCCCCGTATCTCTAGGCCACTTGGTGATAGGAACCCCATGGAATCTTTGGATATGTTTTAGTGATAGTTCCACTGGGTTTGCACACCAAATTTGGGGTTCCTAGCACCAAGTGCCCCTGAGATACGGGGCCCCAAAATCGGTCAACTGTGTCCATCTGCAGCAGTCATTTCTGGACCCTGGACTACCAAGTTTGAAGTTCGGGGGACCTATGGCTGCAAATGGGCACAGTGAGGCATGCAAATGGTCACAGTGAGGCTGCAAATGGGCATTGTTGACCCTCTTTTCCACTTACAGTAGCTGCACATTTCTCACCCTAGGCTTATACTCGAGTCAATACGTTTTCCCATTTTTTTGTGGTAAAATTAGGTGCCTCAGCTTATATTCGGGTCGGCTTATACTCGGGTATATACGGTATTTACTTACTGGTGATTGACGAGTTCAGATGTGATCCCTTGGGATGTTATTAATCAATGCCTATCACTTGCTGATATCTACCCTGATGAAACCTCCAAAGCATGCTGGCTATCTGTTTGATGTTTACTGGAGTTTCAACGGCCCTGTGGTGCTTCCTTCAGTACTTTTTTTTTTCGGAAAACTGACCTGGAACAGCAACACATTTAGGTGGAGAGATTCAGCTTTTTTTTCCAGCACTATTTGGTAAGTGCATTACTTTGGGGGGATCGTTACACACGCGGTGTGGTGAAGGTAACCCTTTGGAACATTACATCTGCAAGGATTTCTGGTGGATAATATTTATCTACTTATATTAACCACTTGCTTACTGGGCACTTAAACACCCTTCCTGCCCAGACCAATTTTCAGCTTTCGGTGCTCTCACACTTTGAATGACAATTACTCAGTCATGCAACACTGAACACAAATGATTTTTTTGTCCTTTTTTTCCCACAAATAGAGCTTTCTTTTGGTGGTATTTGATCACCTCTGGGTTTTTTATTTTTTGCGCTATTAATGAAAAAAGACCGAAAATTTTGAAAAAAAAATGCCTTTTTTCTTTGTTTCTGTGATTAAATTTAGCAAATTATTAATTTTTCTTCATAAATTTTGGCCACAATTTATACTGCCACATATCTTTGGTAAAAATAGATATTATTTGGTCTTTGTGAAAGTTACAGACTCTACAAACTGTGGTGCGAATTATACAAAATTGATCACACCTAATGTGACCCGAACAAGCCAGGAAAGTACAAATACCCCCCAAATTACCCCTTTTTTGAAAGTAGACATTCCAAGGTATTTAGTAAGAGGCATGGTGAGCTTTTTGATGTTGTCATTTTTTTCCCACAATTCTTTGCAAAATGAATTATTTTTTAATTTTTTCCACAAAATTGTCATTGTAATAGGTTATTTCTCTCACATGGCATGTGTATACCACAAATGACACCCCAAAATAAATTCTGCTACTCCTCCTGAGTATTACGATACCACATGTGTGGGACTTTTCCACAGCCTGGCCACTTAGAGAGGCCCAAAATGCAGGGAGCGCCATCACGTGTTCTAGGAGCATAAATTACACATCTAAATTGTTGACTACCTATTACACTTTTGAAGGCCCTGGAGCACCAGGACAATGACACGTGACACTGACGTGGCACTGATGACAGGTGGCACTGATGACACGTGACACTGATGTGACACTGATGACAGATGGCACTAATACGGGGCACTGATGACACGTGACACTGATGACAGATGGCACTAATACGGGGCACTGATGACACGTGACACTGATGACAGATGGCACTAATACGGGGGCACTGATGACACGTGACACTGACAGATGGCACTAATATGTGGCACTGGTGACAGATGGCACTTATACGTGGCACTGATGAGAGATGGCACTAATACGTGGCACTGATGACAGATGGCACCGATACGTGGCACTGATAACACGTGACACTGATGACAGATGGCACTGATACGTGGCATTGATGACACGTGCCACTGATAACAGATGGCACGTGACACTGACAGGTGGCACTTTTGACAGATGGCACTGATACGTGGCAATGATGACAGATGGCACTGACGTGGCACTGATGACACATGGCACTGATGACAGATGGCACTGACGTGGCACTGATGACAGATGGCACTGGGAACAGGTGGCACTGGCAGATGGCACAGATGGCACTGGGGACAGGTGGTACTGGGGACAGGTGGCACTGATGGCACTCTGGGGACAGGTGGTAATGGGGACAGGTGGCACTGGCAGATGGCACTCTGGGGACAGGTGGCAGCAGGGACAGGTGGTACTGGTGACAGGTGGCAGCAGGGACAGGTGGTACTGGTGACAGGTGGCAGCATGGCAGCGGGGACAGATCACTTTATTTATTTATTTTTTACTTACGCCGTTCATCTCTCCCTCCTCACACGCTGTCTGTGTGAGGAGGCAGAGCGGCGCTGAGAGATGAACTCATATGTTTGCATATAAGATTATCTCTCATTGGACAGCCCGATCTCGCTGTAAACGGCCGCTGTGATTGGCCGTTTACAGCGATCTGTGACTGGCTGTGTCCGACGGACACGGCCAGCACAGAACTTCCCCGATGCATGCTCTCAGGAGCGTGCATTAGTGAAGTAAACAGGAGGACGTCCAGGGACGTCCTCCCGGCAGGGAGCGCCCACGCTGCAGCCGTCTTTCGGCTATAGCGCGGGCGCGTAGTGGTTAATTTATTATATGGACCTTTTTGTAATCACAACAATGTTTTGATTGATGAGCACTACTAATGTTTGGGTATTTTTGCTATAACATATTTCTAGTTAAATATGAACACTGATCTCTCTCTCCTCCTAGACAGTCTCATTACCCCTACAGTTAGAACACAGTTAACCCCTTCACTCCCTAGTGTTAACTCCTTCCCTGCCAGTGACATTTATACAGTAGTCAGTGCATTTTTATAGCATTGATCCCTGTATAATTGTCAATGGTCCAAAAAATGTGTTAAAAGTGTCCAATTTTCAGCCGCACAATATTGCAGTCCCGATAAAAATCGCAGATCGCCACCTAGATTAGTAAAATAAATAGTAATGGGGGCGTGGCTTGGCGAGAGGCGTGGTGTGCTGTTTGGTTAGCTTTAGTCAGAAGGAGGACATTTTATGCCAAGCACGCAACCAAGGGCAATTACAACACGAGGTTGCGCAAATACAAATTTATTAACATTTGTCCGCCATTACACTCCAACATAGAAGAGAGCTCTGCCCCCTCCTCAATGCCTTAAGGGAGAGGCATCTTGTGCACCACTGGAAATTCCCCTTCTGCCTGGTGGCGACTGTTGAGAACCGTTCAGCCTTGTTACGCACACCAGCGGAGTTACCACTTTCTGCCATACCCTAGGCATACCAAGAGTAGCTGTACCGGAATGGTATAGCACACTTATGCGACCAGAACCTTGGATCCAGATCCCGCAAGAGCTGACCCCATGCTCACATCATAACAGGCAGAGACGCCGCAGGTCTACATCGAACTCCTCGCAGAGAGGCCTTTTTATGAACAAAGCAACAAACCTGGTAGACTTCTGGCTAGAGCCATCCAGCAGCGCAAGGTAGCCTCCACAAATTCATCACATTGTAAAAGGGACAGGCAAGGTTCATTCCAAGAATGAAGACATAGCTAGAAAATTCCAACTTTTTTATAGCAAGCTATACAACCTCCAAGCTGGAAACCTTGACAGTTTCCCATCCACTACACGTGGCACACTGATTTGAGAATTCGTGCTTAAATTTAGCCCTGCCACCCTTCCAGAGTCAGACTCCCAGGCGCTAGAGGCCCCTCTATCACATGATGAATTTGTAGAGGCTTTAAAAGCCAATAAACCAGGCAAGAGCCCAGGCCCAGATGGCTTTACAGCCTTATACTATAAAACTTTTTCAGACATCCTAGCACCGAACTTCCTTAAAGCATTCAACTCACTTTCCACCAGTTCTTGTGAGTCAGAGAGGCTATTGGAAGCTTATGTTGCAGTGATTCCGAAGAAGGGGAAAGACCCTGCTGATGTGGCTAGCTATCGTTCGATCTCCCTTTTGAACGCAGACATGAAACTATATGCCAAGATTCTGGCTTCCCGTTTATCCTATCATGTACCAGCCTGGGTTGGCCTGGACCAAGTGGGATTTGTCCCTGGGAGAGAGGCCAGGGACAACACGATTAAATCGATCAACCTCCATAATTGGCTTACATCTTTGCAACAGGAGGGCTTTTTTCTTGCATTGGATGCAGAGAAGGCATTTGACAGGGTGACATGGGACTACATGGAAGCGGTACTGGGCTCAATAGGGATTGGGCCAGGTATGCGGTCCCACATCATGTCCCTGTATACTAACCCAAGAGCGAAAGTCAAAGTCAACGGCCACCTGTCAGACGCCTTCTCCATCCACAATGGGACTAGGCAAGGTTGCCCCTTGTCCCCCCTATTATATTTCCTCTAACTTGAACCCTTCCTTCACTGTATCCAGGCCAACACAGACATTAAGGGTATTCGAGTACAGGAACGGGAATTCAAAATTGTTGCTTTTGCGGACGACGTACTCTTACTTCCTTACTTCCCCCTTGATGTCTCTACCCAACCTGCTGCTAGTACTAAACCAATTTCAAAGTATCTCAAATTTGAAGATTAATTATAACAAATCATTTGCGTTGACTATCTCCCTGCGCCCAGAGTTGGTCAACCAATGCCAACTTAAATTTCCCTTCAAATGGAAGTTAGATGCCATTCAGTACCTAGGGATTCAATTACCGGCTGACCTATCGCAATTGTACAACAGGAACTTCCTGACAGAGCTACAAAAGATAAGACAGGACACTCAAAAATGGGACAAGTCAAATATCTCCTGGTTTGGTCCATTTTCAAAATGATAGTCCTCCCACACCTTCTATACAAAATTCAATCTTTACCAATTCACCTACCCTCCTCCTTCTTTGGCATGTATAAATCCATCTGTCGTGCCTTCATATGGCATAAGAAAACTGCGAGAATAAGTTGGGCCAAGTTGACACTCCCGAAAGGAGGTGGAGGCATTGGCCATCCAGACATGCAGCGATACTATTGGGTGGCCCATCTAGCGCGCATAGTCGACTGGAGGATACATAGCCACTGCAAGGACTGGGTGGGTCTGGAGAATTTGGTTTTGAATGCTGACTTATGATATCTACCATGGATAACCAAGGAACATATCGTCCCCCGACCTTAGCAAACCCAATTATCGGCCCACACTTAACGCATTTAGTAGGGCCTGCGCCAAATATGCGGTTTCTGCTAAAATTGGTCCAATTACCCTAAATCGTAAAAATCCAAACTTTCTTCCGGGTGTGGTAAGAACCTTTGTGGAGACTGAATGGCCATACGCTGAAATGCTAGCTAAGCACTTCTTCACTAGAGGCTGTTTCCTACGCCAAACTGAACTCGCAGAACTCTCCAATACGGGCTAGTTTCCGTTTTGGCCCTATATCCAGATTAAGCATTTCCTAGATAATCCAGCATGTAGAGGAGGCTTCAATAGGAACCCTACAGTACTGGAATCACTGTGTTCAAGCGCACCCCCACAGAGGCATGTTATCTCAGCACTTTATGCTTCTCTGCACGAACAAACACCAGAAAGTTTGCGCTCGGAGCGGGCCTTCTGGGAGTCAGTACTTGGCAGGGGTATAGAGGAGGAAAGTTGGGACAGGATTAACTTCTATCTCCACAAGGGTTCTTTAAACGTTTCAGTCCAAGAGAACGGCTATAAGTTGAAAACACGTTGGTACAGAACACCAGACTTAATACACAAATTTTCACCCTCTGTGCCAGAGCAATGCTGGAGATGTAGTAGGGAGACGGGCTCATTCATTCATATTTGGTGGAGTTGCCCGTCCTTGCAACCTTACTGGCGGAAAGTACATGAGGTGATAACAAAGGTATCCTCTCTCCCGTTGGAGTATACTCTGGGACAGTATCTCTAATGCCGCGTACACACGAAGGGACTATCCCGCGGGATTATCCGCTGGACCGAAGTCCAGCGGATAATCCCCTCGTGTGTGGGCGCCGGCGGACTTTTTTTGGCCAAAGTACGGCGGACTAAAGTTTCAGGTTTTGTTTTCAAATTATCCGCTGGACTTGGCAGTCCAGCGGATAATCCGGTCGTGTGTAGTATGGTCCGGCGTACCAAAAAGGACGCATGCTCAGTAGCAAGTATTTTTCTAGTATTTTTTCGTTTTCTAGTCCCGTCGTACGTGCTGTACGTCATCGCGTGAACCGTCGGACTTTTTGCGTGATCGTGTGTGGTCAAGTCCGTTCGCTTTTTAGTCCAGCGTACCCAGCTGGAAAGTCCAGCGGATTGTCCGCTGGACTTAGGTCCGCCGGGAAAAGTCCGTACGTGTGTACGCGGCATTACACCTATCTGAGATACCTAGAAAGCAATGTAGTTTGCTTCTTTTTGTATTATTTGCATACATTAAATACAATCTTTGCGGAAAAAAAATAAAAAATAATAATAATAATTAAAATGCCATGAATCTATCCCCCATTTTGTGGGGCTATAACCTTTGTGTAAAGGAATCAATATACGCTTATTGCGATTTTTTTTTTTTTTTTACCAAAACTATGTAGAAGAATACATATCAGCCTAAAAAAATTTAAAAAAACTTTTTTTTTTAAAAGAAATGTGGGATATTTATTATAGCAAAAAGTAAAAGATATTGTGTTTTTTCAAAACTGTCGCTCTTCTTTTGTTTAAAATAAAAAACGCAGAGGTGATCAAATACCACCAAAAGAAAGCTCTATTTGTGGGAAAAAAACACATTTGTGGGGGAACAGCATCACACGACCGCGCAATTGTCAGTTAAAGCGACGCAAGGCCGTATCGCAAAAAATGGCCTGGTCATTGAGCATCCAAATCTTCCGGGGCTGAAGTGGTTAAACGCAGTTTTCCACTTGTCACCCTCCTTAATCCTCATGAGATTGTATGCCCCTCTCAAATCAAGCTTTGTGAAAACCATTGCTCCCTTGAGGTGGTCAAATAACTCCGTAATCAATGCAATCGGATAGGCATTCTTAATCGTGAAACGATTGAGACCCCTATAATCAATACAAGGTCTCAGTTCACCACTCTTCTTCTTCACAAAGAAGAAACCAGGACCAGTAGGAGACAAGAAAAGGGTAACCGAAACCAGGGGTTTATCCTTCTGGATAACTGGGGATGAAACAAGGTCACCTAAGGTCTGTCTGTGACAGGACCTCAAGGTTTGGGCGTTCCCTGGACGGGTAGGACAAGACTTTAAAAAGTGACCTGCCTGGCCACAATAAAGGCACAATCTCTCCCTCCTCCTAAGGGTTCTCTCATCCGCAGAGAGATACATGAAGCCCAAGTACATGGGTTCATCTTCACAGACCGACTCGGTACCAGGAGGCATGGGAGGTGAGGGAGGCAAGGGTGGGACTGCAAAGTTTGGAGCCAAATGTACAGAAGGCTTCCGCAAGAGCTCCTTAAAATGGAGTCTTTCGCTAAGTCTGGAGTCAATGAGTATGGCAAACGTGATCAACCTCTCCAGCTTAGTGGGTATATCTCAGGCTGCTATCTCATCCTTGATCCAGGAGAGACCATGAGAAAAAGCAGCCATGAGGGCCTCATTGTTCCAAACAACCTCTGCTGCCAGAGTATGGAATTCAATGGCGTAATCGGCAACAGTTCTAGTACTCTGTTTGATGGACATGAGGCAGTTGGCAGCAAAGGTGGAGCTTGTGGGAACGTCAAATACCCTTTTAAAATTAAAGCCACAAACTCAGGGTAACTCAAGACAACAGGTTTTTGTGTCTCCCATAGAGGGTTTGCCCAGGCCAAGGCTCTCTCAGAAAGCAAAGATATCTCAAAACCTACTTTGCTTCTGTCCGTGGGAAACGCCTGGCTGCAGCATCTCAAAGTATATATCAACCTGGTTGAGAAACCCTCTGCATTGGACTGGATCACCCCCAAATCTCTGGGGAAGCAGAGTGGAACCACACATACCTCTTATAGAGGTAATACTCGAGGCGGGTGCCTGCACAGAGACTAGAGCAGCAGCAGGGACGGCATGCAACACAGGTTGTACCGGAGCAGCCACAGTGGTTCATTCCAGGTGAGCCGTGCGACTCAGGATCTTTTGTAACGCAATGGCAAACTGATCAATGGGGTGATCCTGCTCATCCAATCAAAAAAAAAAATATTACCAATAAGTAGATTGACTGCATCTTCTGAATTCATGGCCTTCGCCTACTGTCAGAAACCATGAATCCGACTGAGACAGAAGTACAGTTAAATCACACTTGTTTAATAATAAAAAAGGTAAACAGAGTAAACATACTCAAAACATAGCCAGAGTTCAGGAACCGGAATGGATAGTTAGACAAGCCAAAATGTCAGGGAGCCAGAGATGAGTGTAGTAGAACAGCAAGCAGGATCTGGAGCCAGAACGAATGTCAGCCAAGCAAGTCTTTAACAGGAACACAGAAGAGCGTCTCTAGAGATGTGACCAAGGCAAAGGCAGAGATCATCTGGACTGGACGGCTTAAATAGGCAGGACTGATAAACAGGATATCATCAACAGGTGAGTCACTGTGGAGAGATAGGAGCTGGCAATTAGCCGACAGCTAAGCGGCCAGCTTTAAGAAGGAAGGGATGAGCCCAGTCCTGACACAGTCTTATCTAGGAGGAGATCCTCTCTACAAATATTACCAACATTAGCAATTTCCTTATCCAATTTGATTGGTAAATAAACCTTCTAAAGGAAACAGATTTTAAACAACCTCCCGCCTGCGCTATAGCCTAATGCCAGCTACAATGTGGGTCTCAATTGCTGGGAGGGCATCAATAGACAACTTCCCGTGTATGAGCTGCCTGCACGCCTCCTGCGGAGAGTGTGTGACGCGCTCTGTGATCACAGAGTCAATGAGACTCGGCTGAGCACAGATTGGAGTAAGGGGCTGATACTGGCACCTTACCACGTGATTAGCTGTCAGCCAATGACAGCTGATCATGAGATGTAAACAGATGATTGTTAATCAGCTTTTTTTCCTCACACTGATGGCGTGAGGGAAAACAAAAGCCGATCACCGGCTTCTGACAAAGGGACATCTGTCCCAAACAGGGAGAGGAAATGCTGCTATGCAGTGCCCTCCAGTGCTACCTGCCAGTGCCCACCAATGCCACCTACAGGTGCATATCAGTGCCGCCTACCAGTGCCCACCAGTGCCACCTACCAGTGCCCACCAGTGCCACCTATCAATGCCCACCAGTGCCACCTATGAGTGCTTATCAGTGCGGACAACCAGTGCCCATCAGTGCCTCATCATCAGTGCCTCATCATCAGTGCTGCATATCAGTGTCACCCACCAGTGCCCAACAGTGCCACCTATCAGTGCCCATCAGTGCCGCCTATCAGTGCTGCCTATCAGTGCCACCTATCATTGCCCTTCAGTGCTACCCTTCAGTGCCCATCAGTGCCACTCATCAGTGCCACCCATCAGTGCCACCTCTCAGTGCCCACCAGTGCCACCTCATCAGTGCCCACCAGTGCCACCCATCAGTGCCCATCAATGCAGCCTTATTAGTGCCTATCTGTGCAGCCTATTAGTGCCCATCAGTGCAGCCTATCAGTGCTCCTCAGTGCTGCCTCATCAGCGCACATCGATGAAGGAGAAAATTTACCTTTTCAATGTTTTATAACAAACTATTGTTATAAAAGTATTGAAGCTATTGTTATAAAAAACTATTGTTATAAAAACTATTGAAGCTAGCTGCCATAACCCTGGTATCCTTGTGTTTGGCCAGCAGTCCGGTTTCTGATAAGAGTGGTCTCTGCGGCAGATTCCCCATGAGATCACTTTTATCGGCAGCAGGGGAGAGGGCCCCCCCTCCTGCCGCGCTCCGGTGCCCTCCGCCGCTTACTGGATCTGTCAGCAGTGGCAGAGGCAATTGGATCTTCACCCTGGCTGGGCATGGAGATGAGTGAGGGGAAGATGGTCCCCACCCATCTTCATAATGATGCAGGGCGACATCAAAACGTCACTTCCGCCAACAGCTCTTAAAGGGCCATTTTTAATTTTTTTTAATTAAAAAAAAAAAAAAAAAATTTTTAAATGACATTTTTTTTTATTACATTTAAGTGTAAATATGAGATCTGAGGTCTTTTTGACCCCAGATCTCATATTTAAGAGGTCCTGTTATGATTTTTTTCTATTACAAGGCAATTTTGAAGCGTGTCATGTTGGGTATCAATTTACTCAGTGTAACATTATCTTTCACAATATAAAAAAAAATTGCGCCAACTTTACTGTTGTCTTATTTTTTTTTTCAAAAATGTGTATTTTTTTTAAAAAAAGTGCGCTTGTAAGACCGCTGCGCAAATACGGTGTGACAGAAAGTATTGCAGCGACCTCATTTTATTCTCTAGGGTGTTAGAAAAAAAATGTATGATGTTTGGGGGTTCTAAGTAATTTTCTAGCAAAAAAAAATATTTTTGAGATGTGTTTTTTACAAGTTAAAAACACATCTCAAAAAGAGTCTCGGTCCTTAATGGTTAAATACAACCATAAGAAAGCTCTATTTGTGGGAAAAAAAATTATAAAAATGTAATTTGGGTACAGTGTTGCATGACCACACAATTGTCATTCACAGTGTATGAGCGCTGAGATATGAAAATTGGCTGTGAGAAACAGACCGCAGCCAAGATTTAGGATGACAACTATCTGTCGGTATGTAAGAGTTCCAGCTGATTGGAGAAAAGCCAATGTAGCACCAATATTTAAAAAAGGGCCAAGATACATCCCTGGGAATTACAGACCATTTAGCCTAACATCAATTGTATGCAAGCTCTTGGAAGGGATGATAAGGCACTATATACAAGAGTTTAGTAATGACAACGGTACCATTAGCTGTAATCAGCATGGATTCATGAAGAATCAAAGATAAAGGAAGGCTCGTAGACGTGGTGTATCTGGATTTTGCAAAAGCATTTGATACAGTTCCCCATAAACATTTACTGTACAAAGTAAGTTCCGTTTGCATGGACCATAGGGTGAGTACATGGATTGAAAACTGGCTACAGGGCTGGGGTGGAAAGTGGGGTCCCCCAGGGTTCTGTCCTGGGATCAATCATATTTAATTTATTCATAAATGACCTGGAGGATGGGATAAACAGCTCAATATCTGTATTTGGGGATGATACTAAGCTAAGCAGGGCAATAACTTCTCCACAAGATGTGGAAACCTTGCAAGAAGATCTGAACAAATTAATGGGGTGGGCAATAGGGATGGGCCGAACACCCCCCGTTCGGTTCGCACCAAAACATGTGAACAGGCAAAGAATTTGTTTGAACACGCGAATAAAGTTAAAGTCTATGGGACTCGAACATGAAAAATCAAAAGTGCTAATTTTAAAGGCTTATATGCATGGTATTGTCTTAAAAAGTGTTTTGGGACCTGGGTCCTGCCCCAGGGGACATGGGGACATGCAAAAAAAAGTTTTAGAAAAGGCAATTTTTTCGGTACCTGGGGGGTGTCTATAGTATGCCTGTAAAGTGGCGCATGTTTCCCATGTTTAGAACAGTCTGACAGCAAAATTACATTTCTAAAAGGAAAAAAAGTCATTTAAAACTACTCGCGGCTATAATGAATTGTCGGTCCCGGCAATACACATAAAAGTTCATTGATAAAAACGGCATGGGATTCCACAGGGGGACCCCGAACCAAAATGAAAAAAAAAATGTGTGGGGGGGGGGGTCCCCCCAAATTCCATACCTGGCCCTTCAGGTCTGGTATGGATATTAAGGGGAACCCTATGCCAAAATGAAAAAAAAATGGCGTGGGGGCCCCCCTCAAAATCCATACCAGACCATACCTTATCTGAGCATGCAACCTGGCAGGCCGCAGGAAAAGAGGGGGAAAGAGAGAGCGCCCCCCTCCTGAACCGTACCAGGCCACATACCCTCAACATTTGGAGGGTGCTTTGGGGTAGCCCCCCAAAGCACCTTGTCCCCATGTTGATGGGGAGAAGGGCCTCATTGCCACAACCCATTCCCGGTGGTTGTAGGGGTCTGCGGGCGGGGGGCTTAACAAGGGGACCCCCAGATCCCACCCCCCCTGTGTGAATTGGTAATTGGGTACAAATGTACCCCTACCATTTCACAAAGAAATCTTCCATTTCCATTCCATTCCATGGTCTTCCATTTTCTTCTGGTCTTCCTTGTGTGTTCTTCTTCCTCCATCTTGTTTTTCCCCTATCTTCCTCCGCTTCTTCCTCCGGTCTTCTCGTCCGGCATCTTCCTCCGGCTTCTTCTTCTCTGCTTTGTCCTCCGATCCCCCTCAATGGGAGTCTCCGGCTGTGTGACTCTTCTGTTTAGGTGACAGCTCTTATAAAATGGAGGGCAGGGCCACCCGGTGACCCTGCCCCCTCTGACGCACGAGGACTTCCCTATGGCTTTCCCCATGTTGTCATAGGGGGCGGGGTCACCTGTTTACATAAACGGGTGACCCCCACCCCCCTCTGACACCATTACCCCATTACCAATTCACACAGGGGGAGGCCAGGATCTGGGGGTCCCCTTGTTAAAGGGGGCTTCCAGATTCCTATACGCCCCCCGCCCACATACCCCCACAATGACCATGCAATGGTTGTGGGGATGAGGCCCTTGTCACCATTAACATGGGGACAAGGTGCTTTGGGGTCAGACCCCAAAGCACCCTCCCCATGTTGAGGTTCATGTGGCCTGGTACGGTTCAGGAGCGGGGGCGCCCTCTCGTCCACCCCTCTTTTCCTGCGGCCTGCCAGGTTGCGCGCTCAGATAAGGGCCTGGCATGGATTTTGGGGGGACCCCTACGCCATTTTTTTAAAAATTTGGCACAGGGTTCCCCTTAAAATCCATATCAGACCTGAAGGACCTGGTGTGGATTTTAGGGGACCCCCACACAATTTTGTTTTTTAATTTTGGTTCGGGGATCCCCTTAATATTCATACCAGACCCAAAGGGCCTGGTAATGGACTTGGGGGGACCCACGCTCTTTTTTTCAATAAGTTTTATCTATATTGCCGAGACCCAGCAATTCATTACAGCTGCTATCAGTTTTAACTGACAATTTTTCCTTTAGAAATGACACTTTGCTGTGGTCCTGTTCTAAACACAGGCAAAATGTGCCACTTTGCAGGCATACTATAGACACACACAGGCATGATATTTAAAGGAATGTTTCATTTTTATTGTTTCACTTTAAAGCGGTGTTTCAGCTTAAAAAAAATTATTTAAAAGTCAGCAGCTAAAAGTCGCTGCTGACTTTTAATAAGTACACTTACCCTCCCAGGGCGCCCGCAATGCCGTTCGTGTAGGCCGAGATGTCCCTCAGCATTCCGGATCCAGCGCCGCCATCCTCAGTAAGGGAAACGGCTTTGCGCGGCCTACTGCGCATGCGCGAGTCGGCGCGCGGCCTACTGCGCATGCGCGAGTCGGCGCGCGGCCTACTGCGCATGCACGAGTGGGATTTGTGAATGGGGAACGCAATGTGTTGTGGGACACCGTTCCCATAACACACCGCGCCCCATTCACTGGAAGACGGAAGGAGAGAAGATCACTGCGGCGCTGGAGGAGGCAGATTAGGACAATCTGCCTAGCAACAGCCATTTCTGGTAAGTATTTTTTTTTTTTTATTTGAAATTGTTACTAACATTTTTAAAAGTTTTTGTTTTCAGGGTGTCCCACCACTTTAAGCATTAAAAAAATCACTGCTCCCGAAAAAAAAAGATTCTGCATTGATACAGGCAGGACCCAGGTCCCCAAACACTTTTTATGACAATAACTTGCATATAAGCCTTTAAAATTAGCACATTTGATTTTTCATGTTAAATTTCAAATTTTCCGTGAACACCGCATATTGTTCGCTGTACGGCGAACAGGCAAACACCTGGCGTTCGAGTCGAACTTAAATAGGGCTCATCCCTATTTATCATTAGACATGTGCAAAAGGAAAAAATTTGTTTCGTTTAGTTTCGTTTTAATTCGTTAATTAATTAATTTCGTTTAGTTAGATTCGTTACATTTGTTAAATTCGTTTTCGGATTTCGTTTAGTTTTCGACCGATTTTCGAATTCGAAAATATTTTGCGACCCGACTTTGGGTCCACGTATCTCGGGGTTACTTGGTGATAGAAATTTGGATATGTAGTAGTGCTAGTTCTACTAAGTTTGCATACCATCGGGTCGAAAAATGTTCTTCTCTGCTGCAGAAAAGTGCTTGACATTTTGCGACCCGACTTTGGGGCCACGTATCTCGGGGCCACTTATAGCTAGAAACCCCAAATTTGGTATGCAAACACAGTAGAACTAGCACTACAACCTCTCCAAGTTTCTATCCCCAAGTAACCCCGAGATACGTGGACCCAAAGTCGGGTCGCAAAATATTTTCGAATTCGGTTGAAAAAATTTCAAATGCAGTTGAAATATTTTCAAATCTGGTTGAAATTATTTCAACTGCATTAGAAACTATTTCAACCAGATTTGAAAATATTTCATCTGCATTAGAAACTATTTCAACTGCATTAGAAACTATTTCAACCAGATTTGAAAATATTTCATCTGCATTAGAAACTATTTCTATCACCAAGTAACCCCGAGATACGTGGACCCAAAGTCGGGTCACAAAATATTTTCGAATTCGGTTGAAATAGTTTCAAATGCGGTTGAAATCATTTCAAATGCAGGTGAAATAATTTCAAATCATGTTGATACTATTTCAAGCGGATTCGAAAATATTTTGCGACCCGACTTTGAAAAAAAAAATGAAATTGATTCTAACAGTCTGCAGAAGATCTGCAAAAAAAAAAAGAAGTGAAATGGCTGTTAATAGTCTACAGGAGATCTGCTATTAAATTATATATGTTTTTTTATTCTGTTCTAATCTTTTCTATTTGAATTATAAATTTTGGAAGATGGTTATTTATTATACACATCTGTCACATAAAAAAAAAAAAGATGTGAAATGGCTGTCACGGATGTCGGTCGCAAGGCAAGTACATATGCTGTATGTCATTGTCCACTTGCCACAACACCTGCCACAAGTGCCAAGACACCTGCCACGATTGCCACATGACCTGCCACGAGTACCGACCACAAGTGCCACGTGACCTGCCCCGTGACCAAGTTGTGAATTGTCCACTTGCCATGTCACCTGCCACAAGTTATGGGGTTCCTAGCACCAAGTGACCCCCAGATATGGGGCATATGTCAAGTACTTTTCTACAGCAGAGAATTACATTTTGTGACCCGACTTTGAGGCCACGTATCTCGGGGCCACTTAAAGCTAGAAACCAGTAGAACTAGCACTATAACCTCTCCAAATTTGGGGTTTCTATCACCAAGTAACCCCGAGATACGTGGACCCAAAGTCGGGTTGCAAAATATTTTCGAATCCGGTTGAAATAGTTTCAAATGCGGTTGAAATAATTTCAAATGCAGTTGAAATAATTTCGAATCATGTTGATACTATTTCAAGCGGATTCGAGAATATTTTGCCATCCGAATTTGAAAAGAAAATGAAATTGATTCTAACAGTCTGCAGAAGATCTGCAAAAAAAAGTGAAATGGCTGTTAATAGTCTACAGGAGATCTGCTAAAAAAAGAAATAGATGCTAATAGTCTGCAGGAGATCTGGTGAGAAAACGAAATAGATACTAATTGTCTGCAGGAGATCTGCAACAAAAAAAAGTGAAATGGTTCTTAATAGTCTACAGGAGATCTGCTAAAAAAAGAAATAGATGCTAATAGTCTGCAGGAGATCTGGTGAGAAAACGAAATAGATACTAATAGTCTGTAGTTGTAGTGCTAGTTCTACTGTGTTTGCATACCAAATTTGGGGTTTCTAGCTACAAGTGGCCCCGAGATACGTGGCCCCAAAGTCGGGTCACAAAATGTAATTCTCTGCTGCAGAAAAGTACTTGACATATCGCCCCTATCTTGTAGTCACTTGGTGCTAGGAACCCCACAACTTGTGGCAGGTGACGTGGCAAGTGGACTATCCACAACTTGGTCACGTGGCCGGTCATGTGGCACTCGTGGCCGGTCATGTGGCACGCGTGGCCGGTCACGTGGCACTCGTGGCAGGTGTCGTGCCGCTCGTGGCAGGTGTCGTGGCACTTGTGGCAAGTGAACAATACACAACTTGTGGCAGGTGATGTGGCAAGTGGACAATACACAACTTGTGGCAGGTGATGTGGCAAGTGGACAATGACATACAGCATATGTACTTGCCTTGCGATCGACATCCGTGTTAGACGTGCAAAAATAAAAAAATTGTTTTGTTTCGTTTTAATTCGTTAATTAATTCATTTTGTTTAGTTAGATTCGTTAAATTCGTTTTCGGATTTTGTTTCATTTTTGACCGAATTCGAAAAATCTGTCGCATTTGAAATTATTTCAACCGGATTTGAAAATATTTCAACCGGATTTAAAAATATTTCAACCGAATTTAAAAATATTTCTACTGGATTTGAAATTATTTCAACTGCATTAGAAACTATTTCAACCAGATTTGAAACAGTTTCTAATGCAGTTGAAATATTTTCAAATCTGGTTGAAATAGTTTCTAATGCAGTTGAAATAGTTTCTAATGCAGTTGAAATAATTTCAACCAGATTTGAAAATATTTTGCGACCCGACTTTGGGTCCACGTATCTCGGGGTCACTTGGTGATATAAACCCCAAATTTGGTATGCAAACACCAAGTTTATGTTTATATCACCAAGTAACCCCGAGATACGTGGACCCAAAGTCGGGTCGCAAAATATTTTCAAATTCGGTTGAAAAAATTTCAAATGCAGTTGAAATATTTTCAAATCTGGTTGAAATTATTTCAACTGCATTAGAAACTATTTCAACCAGATTTGAAAATATTTCATCTGCATTAGAAACTATTTCAACTGCATTAGAAACTATTTCAACCAGATTTGAAAATATTTCATCTGCATTAGAAACTATTTCTATCACCAAGTAACCCCGAGATACGTGGCCCCAAAGTCGGGTCACAAAATGTAATTCTCTGCTGCAGAAAAGTACTTGACATATCGCCCCTATCTTGGGGTCACTTGGTGCTAGGAACCCCACAACTTGTGGCAGGTGACGTGGCAAGTGGACTATCCACAACTTGGTCACGTGGCCGGTCATGTGGCACTCGTGGCCGGTCATGTGGCACGCGTGGCCGGTCACGTGGCACTCGTGGCAGGTGTTGTGCCACTCGTGGCAGGTGTCGTGGCGCTTGTGGCAAGTGAACAATACACAACTTGTGGCAGGTGATGTGGCAAGTGGACAATGACATACAGCATATGTACTTGCCTTGCGATCGACATCTGTGTTAGACGTGCAAAAATAAAAAAATTGTTTTGTTTCGTTTTAATTCGTTAATTAATTCATTTTGTTTAGTTAGATTTGTTAAATTCGTTTTCGGATTTTGTTTCATTTTTGACCGAATTCGAAAAATCAGTCGCATTTGAAATTATTTCAACCGGATTTGAAAATATTTCAACCGGATTTAAAAATATTTCAACCGAATTTAAAAATATTTCTACTGGATTTGAAATTATTTCAACTGCATTAGAAACTATTTCAACCAGATTTGAAACAGTTTCTAATGCAGTTGAAATATTTTCAAATCTGGTTGAAATAGTTTCTAATGCAGTTGAAATAGTTTCTAATGCAGTTGAAATATTTTCAAATCTGGTTGAAATAGTTTCTAATGCAGTTGAAATAGTTTCTAATGCAGTTGAAATAGTTTCTAATGCAGTTGAAATAATTTCAACCAGATTTGAAAATATTTCAACTGCATTTGAAATTATTTCAACCGAATTCGAAAATATTTTGCGACCCGACTTTGGAGAGGTTGTAGTGCTAGTTCTACTGTGTTTGCATACCAAATTTGGGGTTTCTAGCTATAAGTGGCCCCGAGATATGTGGCCCCAAAGTCGGGTCACAAAATGTAATTCTCTGCTGTAGAAAAGTACTTGACATATGCCCCATATCTGGGGGTCACTTGGTGCTAGGAACCCCATAACTTGTGGCAGGTGACATGGCAAGTGGACAATCCACAACTTGGTCATGTGGCAGGTCACGTGGCACTTGTGGTTGGTGACGTGGCACTCATGGCAGGTGTCTTGGCGCTTGTGGCAGGTGTTGTGGCAAGTGGACAATGACATACAGCATATGTACTTGCCTTGCGACCGACATCCGTGACAGCCATTTCACATCCTTTTTTTTTATGTGACAGATGTGTATAATAAATAACCATCTTCCAAAATGTATAATTCAAATAGAAAAGATTAGAACAGAATAGAAAAAAATATATAATTTAATAGCAGATCTCCTGTAGACTATTAACAGCCATTTCACTTCTTTTTTTTTTTGCAGATCTTCTGCAGACTGTTAGAATCAATTTCATTTTTTTTTTCAAAGTCGGGTCGCAAAATATTTTCAAATCCACTTGAAATAGTATCAACATGATTTGAAATGTTTTCAACTGCATTTGAAATTTTTTCAACTGCATTTGAAATTTTTTCAACTGCATTTGAAATTTTTTCAACTGCATTTGAAATTTTTTCAACTGCATTTGAAATTTTTTCAACTGCATTTGAAATTTTTTCAACTGCATTTGAAATTTTTTCAACTGCATTTGAAATTTTTTCAACTGCATTTGAAATTTTTTCAGCTGCATTTGAAATTATTTCAACCAAATTCGAAAATATTTTGCGACCCGACTTTGGGTCCACGTATCTCGGGGTTACTTGCTTATAGAAATAGTTTCTAATGCAGATGAAATATTTTCAAATCTGGTTGAAATAGTTTCTAATGCAGTTGAAATAGTTTCTAATGCAGTTGAAATAGTTTCTAATGCAGTTGAAATAGTTTCTAATGCAGTTGAAATAGTTTCTAATGCAGTTGAAATAGTTTCTAATGCAGATGAAATATTTTCAAATCTGGTTGAAATAGTTTCTAATGCAGTTGAAATATTTTCAAATCTGGTTGAAATAGTTTCTAATGCAGTTGAAATAATTTCAACCAGATTTGAAAATATTTCAACTGCATTTGAAATTATTTCAACCGAATTCGAAAATATTTTGCCACCCGACTTCGGGTCCACGTATCTCGGGGTCACTTAGTGATATAAACCCCAAATTTGGAGAGGTTGTAGTGCTAGTTCTCCTGTGTTTGCATACCAAATTTGGGGTTTCTAGCTATAAGTGGCCCGAGATATGTGGCCCCAAAGTCGGGTCACAAAATGTCAAGCACTTTTCTGCAGCAGAGAATGACATTTTTCGACCCGACTTTGGGGCCACATATCTCGGGCCACTTGTAGCTAGAAACCCCAAATTTGGTATGCAAACACAGTAGAACTAGCACTATAACATATCCAAATTTGTTTCTATCACTAAGTGACCCTGAGATATTTCAAATTTCGTCCGCGATTTTTCGATTCGAAAAAAATTCGGATTCGGTAAAATTCGTTAGTATTGTAATTCGGTAATTCGGATGCATCCGAATGTCCGAATAATGAAAAATTCGTCCGAATTTCGATTCGGAACATAACAAAATGCACATGTCTATTTATCATACCCGGGATGTCTACTAGACTCTTGTTTGGACAGATTAAAATGAGTTATTCTAGGAATTACAGACCTAAAATATAAAACTCCAAATTTCTATGCAAAACAATTTACCGCTTTGAGATGCAAAAATCTCACATAATCATACCACAAGGAGGTTAAGAACTGCCAACGCCTGAGGCCACGCCAAGCTCGATGGGCATTGTTTTTCTCCATATTTGTGTTCCATATCACTTATCGACCTGGATCAAAAAATGTCAAGCCAGACGCATTGTACGTATGTCCCTACAAGGTCATTTCCTAATATTACAAACTGATCTCCTCTCACAAATTAAACAAGCCTCTGTGGATATTATTAGTCCTCATGGAGTTACACTGGTGCCTAAATAATGATTGCTGTGTCAGGAAGATAAAATATTTGTACCAGAAAGCATACGAGTGACTGTTTTGAAACTTTTTCATGATCACCCCTCGGCAGGCCACTTTGGATCTCAGAAGACACTTGATTTAGTACAAGAATTGTAGGGAGTATGTGAATTCATGTATCGTGTGTACTCAGGAAGGACCGCTAAAAGCAGAGCCTGTGGTCTACTCAAACCAAACCATTGCCACTTGCCAGTACCGTATAGACCATGGAAGATGATATCTATGGACTTCATAGTGGAACCTCCCCCATCTGAAGGATGCACGGCCATTTTCGTGGTCGTGGACCGCTTATCTAAAATGGCCTATTTTTTGCCTCTGACATGGAGGCTGCTCGAGTTTTCGTCAAGGAAATCGTAAGGCTGCACAGGGTCCCTGCAAATATAGTCTCTGATGGGGGGTACAATTCACTTCATGCTTCTGGAAGGCCTTATGCTTATGTCAGCTGTTCAGAGTATGGTGGACTTTCTCAACAAATTATTGCAAGCAATGTCTAACGCACATGTGGATAACAGGAGAGCTTTTGACAGAAAGAGGAGAGGGGATGGCCAAGTGTGGCTGTCTACAACAAACCTCAAGTTGGCTTGTCCCTCGAAGAAACTTGCACCCAGGTTCATGGGGCAATTTCTGCTGAAGAAGAAACTTAACGAGGTATCGGATGAATTATTATTACCAGACTCATTTAGAATTCACCCAGTATTTCATGTTTCACTTTTAAAACCTGCAGTGCCACATTCCTTCCCAGAAAGAGGTTCCGGCCACCTGAACCTGTACTTGTAAATAGGGATGAGGAGCATGAAATAGAAGCTATTTTGGATTGTAGGAAAAGAAGCTACAGTACTTAATTAAATGGACAGGTTACAGGCCCAGGAAAATTCCTGGGAGCCATAACTGTATGTCCCTGCAAGAGGGCTAATTTGTGCTTTTTTTCCATACCCACCCAGAGAAGGAAGGCCAGCTGGGCATCTGGAGGCTTTCAATTGGGAGGGGGCAATGTTAGGGACCTGCTGGCCATAGCACAGTCGAAGTTCCAAGGCAAGGGCAGATATGCATGTGTAGATGCACTCCTACAGATGTCTGTCTTGCCGGGCATAGGTGAAAGCACATGCGCATGCACGAAAATATTAGCATGCACAGACAAACATATATGCGCATGAGCAGGCGTGTTAGCCATTGATGCTGGTGCCAAATGTCCTATATAAGGGCAGCAGCTGCACTAATGCTTTGCTGTCTGATATGCAGTTTTACCTGTATACCCGTTCCTGTGATCTCTGCTTGATTTCTGTTTTTGACCTGGCTTATCCTAACCATGCTTTCTATCCACCTATCCTGACCTCATCTTGCTTTTAAGACTTTGTTATCTCTCATCTGCCTGATATCCTGTTGCAAACCTCTGCCTGCACATTAACCATTCTCTGCCTACCATTGTATACTTCTCTGATCATCCGTTACTGACCTGGCTTGTCTGACCCTGCATCCAGTTATCCTTCTGTCCTGCTCTGCATGGTGCCTGGTGATGCCTGTCCTCCATCCGCTGTGTGTCTGCATCTACTGTTCCTGCTGCTTCAGCCATCCAGCCCAGCTATGGTGACACACCTGCCACACACCTCTGCGTTCAACGGAAGATCTTGTAGGCGCTCTTACCTCCCGGCGCTCTCGCGGCCACTGTCGCAACTCCAGTGGCCCTTGAGCTAGCGCTGTACAAGAGATCTACCTTTACACTTCAGGCTCTGCCACAAGGTACGTGACAGTAGGTATAACCCTTGGCTTCTCGCAGCTGGCCTTGTAGTGGATGTAGCCAGGGAGCTAGAATTGCCCTTAGAAAGGTTCTTACTGCCAGGGGGGATTATGCACTTGTGACCATGCTGCAAAAAAGGAGCTTATGTATATGATACTGAATACTGTTTCCTACCCTCCCCCATTTGCCTCCATGGGAAGTGTACCTTGCAGCTCTATTTAATACATGATTGGAAAATCAAGCAATTTGACCATTCTCTAACCTTTCAGACTCGGAGTATGCATTTTTTTTATATTTTTCCATTCCTTGTGAGGAAAATGGGACTTTTCTATACAATTGTATGCCCACCACATGAGTGTGTGGTGGGGAACCCACCTAACACAGTTATATTTCCCTAAAAAGCTCCAAACTTAAATATGTTGTGTTGCCCTTAGATAGATAGCAGGTTTATTTAAAGGGCCTCTATGTTACTTCTTTTCTATGATAATATTAGCAATTTTAAGGTTTTATTGTTTGTTTTCCCATGTTACAGTTGATATCTTTAATGAGGATTTTCCCAGAGGTACCCCTGGCTTCTGTCCTTGTTTATACTCAGACATTCACCCTGCTGTCAGGGTGATCCTGCCAGTAACAGGCGCTCCAGGCTCACTGGTGCGTGTTCGCCATTTCGCATGCACGTGCACACAAATGCTTGCACGGGCGTGTGCGTGCACCCCTGTTGGTGCCAGGCGGGCTATTTAAGCCTGCCTGTCACACACAGTCTCTGCTGTCTGCCCTACAGTGTTCCGTGTGCCTTATCTGATCTGAGACTTACCTGTGAATACCCGGCTAACCTGTTTGTGAACACTCCAGCTATCTGCCTGCACCTGACCTCCGGCTTGTTTGACTACTCTTCTGCTTGTTCCTTGGTACCTCTGCTGTCCATCTGATATCTGACCCGGCCTGCCTTGACCATCCTTCTGCTTGTTCCCTGGTACCTCTGCTGTCTGCCTTATATCCGACCCGGCCTGCCTGACTACCCTCAGTGACTTACTTGCCTGCTGTCTGTTCCTGGTTCCTGTCCAGTACTCCGGTTCCAGCCTGCAAACTGTCAGCTGTCTGTTCCTGGTTCTAGTCCAGCACTCCGGTCTCCAGCCTACTTACTTGCCTGCTGTCTGTTCCTGGTTCCTGTCCAGTACTCCGGTTCCAGCCTGCAACCCGTCAGCTGTCTGTTCCTGGTTCCAGTTTAACACTCCAGCTCCAGTCAACCCTCCTGTTCCAGTCTCCTGTCTCTGCAAAGGATTCCTGGGCTTCTGAACTGACTCCCTTCGCTGTTGATCCTGTCAGGCACTCATACCACTCCTCACTCCTGTGCTATCTGTCTCCATACCAGGGGGGCGTAAGTGGGAGCCATAGGGGAGGCCTCTCTCTGCAATTCAGGCTCAAAACCATCAGGTATGTGACAGTAGCAGACAGCCATGTGTGAGCCTGAGCAGGGAACCTCTCCTGTGGAGGAGCTGTGCCTACACCTGGCAGGATTGAACCTTCAGCAAGGGTACACCCGGCTGGAAGAACAGGTGTTAGTCCTGTCTAACCCTACCGGAACCCAGGGAGCCCCCCATGTGCCTACTTCTTCAGCTGGGTCTTCTCTGGGGACCGAAGTAAATTCAGGGCTTTCCGCAATTCCTGTGAACTGTACTTCACCCTTCAACCACATACTTTTTCCCTGGAAGTCACCAAGGTGGGCTTTGTGGTTTCCTTGCTTGCAGGCAACCCCCAATCCTGGGCCCACCGCCTTCTATAACAGAAGGATGAGATGCTGACCAATCTTACCACCTTCTTTGATGTGATGGCCCAGCTATACGAAGATCCCAGCTTTCAGCCAGTGCAGAAGCTGCACTGTTCACCCTTCAGCAGGGGCACAGGGCAGCGGGGGATTACATGGCCGAGTTCAGGCGATGGAGCACAGATACAAACTGGAATGATGCCGCCCTCTGCCACCAGTTCTGCATGGGACTTCCGACCTGCTGAAAGATGAACTAGCTAGAGTAGGCACTTTAGAGAAACTGAACGCATTGATTGATTTGGTCATTCAGATCTATCGACTGAGAGGGCTACAGGATTTTCTCGCCCAACTTGGATGCTTTCAAGAGTCCCAAGTCATTTACATCTGGCACCACCGGCACAGCCAGCCACCATGCCTGACGCACTCGAACCCATGCAGCTGGGGGTCCTTCGTCTGTCCCTTACCCAGGAGGACCGCCAACGTCGTCGGATGAAAAATCTGTGCCTATACTGCAGAGAACCCGGACACTATGTCAGAAACTGTCCTCTTAAGCTCCGTAACTGTCTCTCTATGTCCCCTGACTATACAATCCCCTTGGCCAAGACCACATCTCATCTTGCCCTCTCTGTCTCATTACAGCTTCCAGGAAAGATTTTGCAAATATCTTTTGCTGCCAAACATCGGATTCCCCTTCTTCCTAAGACCCATGGACTTTATAGATATGCCGACCATAGCTCCAATGCAACAGACATCCCTGGAATCGCTCAAACATTTCCCAGGAGAAAGATTTCTTCCGCAGTGGCTTTGGCACCTTAAGGTAGTACCAGACATCCTCCGCATACCACTTCTTCTGATTCACTTCCACAATGTCCATGACTTCCCTAGGCACATAAGGGAACTCAAGTCCATACTCTGTTGCCACCCGCTTGTGCAACAGCCTTTGAGACCTGGCCAGTCTCGGTAGATTACGGGTGACTCCATCCCCAGGGGGTATGTAAGAGTAAGGGGACCTCATCACCAATCCTGTGGCATTGCTCGAAATCACTGGTAGGTTTCAAGCTTGGGCAGTGAGGTATTTCGAACTGGGGGGGGGGTCTCTACTGGTGACACCTTGTCCCCCCCAGTAAGGGCCATCCACCCCTCAACATCACCGCAAGCAGCGGCCACATCATCCCCACATGACCACAACAACTCGTCAGACAAGACTTCATAGAGCTCCTCAGCCTCTTTGGCCTCCAGTGAGGAGCAAAGAGATTCTGTGTCAGAGTCCCGAGATACAATTTTTTTTAGGGTTTTTGTACTCACGGTTCCTTCTGTATTCTCTCCTGCAGACAATGGTGGCTTTTCCAGGGCAATAGCCTTTGCCTGATGAGCAACTATTGGAGGGGACTGTGAACCCTTTTTGCAACTGGGCGAAGGCCGCGGGGGCTCCACTTCCTTCAGTCTGGGTGCTAAGATCCGTGAGGGTAGATGAAGCTGTGTCCATCACCTCTGGGGTCGACTCTCCATCCTGTGCAGCAACAATGTCCTTGTTGGAAATACTGGCAATAGTGAACGAAACCCCGATCTCTGGCCCTTTAGCAGGAACATAAGCAATGTGTTCCTCAGTGGCCATCCTGTGGCCCAGTCCATGAGAAAGGCCTGAGGCAGACCGGTGGGCTGTTCGACTTTAAATATGTACTCTCCACACCTCCGGCACCTTGCAAAAGGCAGAGGGTTTGCGACCAACACATCGCATCTTCCACACAACACTCCGAGGCCCTCGACATCCCCAATGGTACACAGCAGCAAACGAATGCCCGTGTCTGTGATTACTGTACCAGGCATCTGAACACTTGCCAGACATTCTGGGTCAAGGCATCTGCTGCGAATTCGGGAGCCGGTGCATTCTTTTGAGAAGGTAACGGTTTCTCTTCCTCAATCCAAGAAATCAACCACACCTCTTCTCCTTCCGCAACACACTCTCACGCGGTGCCTCGTGCGGGAAAAAGATCAGCATAAACTCTTCCCACTGGGCACTGGCTCCAGTACAATTTTGCGGGCTTTTAATACAGGCTCCTCTTACGCTTACGCTTCTCAGTGAAAAGTCTCTCCAAAATGGCGCTGATCTTTGTGGCGCAGTTCAAAATTCTTCACCCTCTGTTCTTAGGCCCTGCGAGGTAACTGTAAATCCCAGACTGCGAGCCCCCATGGCCTTAACTTAACCAGTTACTTCCGCTTGGCTTGTTCTTCCATGTCTAGGGGTTCCCGGGGTAATACCCAACGACTTTGGACGCTGACACCATAAAAGTCCTTTAGAAAGGTTTTTATTTGCAGGGGTAACATCCAACAGATACAGTCTGAGGGCAGGGTGAAGAAAATCTGGCACCTTGAACTGCAGACTATTTGAAAGTCTATAATGCGAACCCAGAGAGTTGCCACTCGCAACTGGGCACTTCAAAGCTGAACAAATCTCTAGCCAGAGATTTTGGCAGTCAGCACTTGGTTTCCGGACTTGCAAAGTCTCTGACCTTGAAGAAAAGTTGCACGCAGAGTGAACAGGAATCTTTCCTCAGTACCTGGAACGTTGTCTGTCTCCTTGGCAGTACTGGGAAAGCATGGATTCATCAGTGTCATTGACAACCCAGCAACCAGGCACTTCTTGGGATGCCAGCTTGTTGGCCCTCCTCCGAAGAGTCCTCCCCCGGTGGCTTTCACGAGCTGCGGTGCCCCTCCAAGTTGAGACCGCACCCGCATGCCTTGAATCCTCCCTCAGTTACTGCGCCTCGGACCAGCCGGTTCCGAGACCCGGGAACAGATGGATCCTTGCCCCAGACCAAGTGGGTCTAATGGGGTTAGCCAAGCTGACCATGTTGCGGGCGGCCTTCGCTCCGTGACTGGGACCTCCCGCGGGGCTATCCCGGTCTAGCTACCCCAGCCGAACGAACTCCGAACACGTGACTCCAGCATCTTAAGTACCCTTCCCCAGACTCCTCAGACGCACCCGCCGATTGGCTCTGGGGAATGTTGATACCCAAACCGTCCAAACAGGCCTGGTTCTGAGCCTGTTATGTGCACCTAACAGTACACATGACCAGGCAGAACCCCTACACAGCCCAGCCAGACTGATGCCAAAGTTAAACCTACACAATTAACCTCCAGAACCATTTTACTGTTCTGAGAGAAAAAATACTAAATTTACACATAGCGGACACCTTGCAAAAGTGTCTCCGCTACATGTGTATATAGTGCAGGCGTGTGTAATGTACAATATAGTGTATATAGTGCAGGCGTGTGTAATGTACAATATAGTGTATATGTAGTGTGTAATGTTTGGTGGGGAGCCTCCCAGTGTAATTTTGGGGGGGTGGGGGGAGGTCTCCTGGTGTAGTATGGGGGGGGGCAAGGCAGTCCCCCTGTAAGGCATTGGCTGAGGATAGTTAAGCTGTGCATGATACATGAGTCTAATGCCCCATACACACGGTCGGATTTTCCGACGTAAAATGTCCTATTGGACAATGTTGTCGGAAATTCCGACCGTGTGTAGGCTCCATCGGACTTTTTCCGTCAGATTTTCCGACGGACAAAGTTTTATCTCCTGCTCTCAAATTCTCCGACAACAAAGTCCTATCGGACTTTTTCCGATCGTGTGTAGCGAATTCCGATGGACAAAGTGCCACGCATGCTCAGATCACATTACAAGACCAAAGCTATTGGCTACTAGCCTCTACCTAGTCCCGTCGTAGGCAACAAACGTCACCACGTTCAGAATGATCGGATTTTCTGACAACTTTGTCCGACCGTGTGTATGCAACACAAGTGTCGGACAAAATCCGTCGGAAAAAATCCGATGGATTTTGTGGTCGGATTTTCCGACCGTGTGTACAGGGCATAAGTATGTATGCGGATTGTATGGGGGGGGGGGTGAGGACTGTATGTATGCATATTGTATAGGGGGGAGTGAGGACTGTATGTATGGATGTTATATGGGGGGTGAGGACTGTATGGATGTTATATGGGGGGTGAGGACTGTATGGATGTTGTATGGGGGGGTGAGGACTGTATGGTTGTTGTACGGGGGGAGGACTGTATGAATAGATGGTGTATGAGGGAGGGGTGAGAACCCTTTGTTGAATTCCTGACATACACAATATACCCCAAAAACATACTGTACAAGTCTCCCAGCATGATCTCTGCACTGTTCTCAAGAGAGCAGCAGGTAACATGGAGGCTCCACCTGCAACTCCACCTCTGTGTCCTTACTGCAGCCAACCAGAGCCCAAGACCTTTGTGTCCCTCATCTGCAGCCAGTCAGAGCACCCAGCAACATAGAGGCTCCACCTCCGTGTCCCGTCTGAACTTAGCACACTGAGCGGATGGAGGAACTGAGTGCAGGGGGTAAATGGGGAGGGAGAAACCTTGGCATGGCTGGAGTAGAAATCACTGCGGACATGACGACACAGGCACAGTGAGCTGCGGGTTGGATTAGGTGATTAGGTATTGTCCATGTTACAGGTGGGCAGAGACCAGGACACATGTCTCAAAAACCGGACTGTCCGGGTGAAAACCGGACAGGTGGCAACCCTGCTCTCCACACTTTCTACTTATGATTCTTTTCTCATCTATATATGGTTTTCTTTTTTTCCCCCCATATCCATACTTACATGACGAGCATTAGCCTTGCAACCTATTTTACTCTGAAGCACATCTATATATATACAGTATCTCACAAAAGTGAGTACACCCCTCACATTTTTGTAAATATTTTATTATATCATTTCATGTGATAACGCTGAAGAAATGACACCTTGCTACAATGTAAAGTAGTGAGTGTACAGCGTGTATAATAGTGTAAATTTGCTCTCCTCTCAAAAAAACTGAACACACAGCCATTAATGTCTAAACTGATGGCAACAAACGTGAGTACACCCCTAAGTGAAAATGTCCAAATTGGGCCCAAAATGTCAACATTTTGTGTGGCCCTCATTTTCCAGTGACCTCCTTCATTTTCCTGCGCTTGTCCAGCATGGTGGGGGAGATATCTGGGTATATTTGAATTGGGGTACCCTCTAACCGCATGTTAGGAGTATTTCTTGATGCCCGGAGGATGTCCTCTTTGATCAGGAAGTCCTTGAGGCATAATACAATGTCCCTAGAGGGCTTCTCAGGAGGGGGGGGGGGGGGTGGGCACAGGGCTCTATGGATCCTGTCACAGGAGAATGCTGAGAGAGGGGCGTCAGGCAGGAGAGACTGGAACAATTTCGGGATTGTTGGTAATAAATCAGTCACTGATTCGGGGACCCCCCGTACCCTGAAATTATTACATCTATTCCTGTTGTCCAGGTCTTCAATATGGGCTTGGAACTGTAAAACTGTTTCAGATAGAGACTCTTGCTCCTTTCTGAGGTCTGAGCAGACCAGAGCAAGCTCATCATGTTTGGTTTCAAGCAAATCAGTTCTGCTGCCCAGGGCTGCTATCTCCAGGGAGAGAGTATTAGTGGATTTGTGCAGTTCAGATTGGAATTTCTGAGCTATTTTGTCATACATTATGTATGTATGTATGTATGTGTGCATGTGCATGTAAGAATCTCATCCAAGTCTGCTTTAGTCAGTTGGAGTGAATACTCACAGTCTCCCAGGGAGCGAGCTGGTGAGGAGGCTGCAGCGTGTGGAGGAGTCTGTGCTTGCTTCTTCTGAGAGCCATTTTGGCCCATCTTGCTCTGTTCCCTTACTCTCAGAAAGTATGTCATTAGGGACTTTTGGGCCATTGTGCTGCAGCGATTTTTCAGTCCCGGCATGCGCTGAGTGTTTCGACAGGGGTGCGGAGATGAATTGGGGGAAAATAATGTGTTTATAGCCCCGGGGAGCTTTTCGTCTCCACGGATCACGGAGCTCTCAGCCTGTGCTTCTTTACTGGTTCACGCCACGCATGTGCCCACCCCAAATACTTTTTATGGCAATAACTTGCATATAAGCCTTAAAATAAACACTTTAGATTTTTCACGGTCGTGTCCCATAGACTTTTTAACGGTGTTCGCGTGTTCACACAATTTTTTTGCTTCTTTGCATTTTTTGCTCCGAACCGGGGGTGTTCAACTCATCATTGGGTTGAGTTATTTTGAGGGGACAGCAAATTTACACTGTTATACAAGCTGTACACTCACTACTTTACATTATAGCAAAGTGTCATTTCTTTAGTGTTGTCACATGAAAAGATATATAAAATATATATATAAAGACTCATTACTGAGGAGCACAATTGGAACCCTTTTTACTTGACATGCATATTATTCATTATTCATTTATTTTTAAGGAGGCTTCTAATAATTGCTTATGAGGCAATACAGCATAATAATACTGCCTCAAATAAAAGACCTTTTCTGATACAATAACAGAGTAATGTCACGTACACACAATCTGACTTTTCGGCCGGACTATCCGGCGTACTTCGTCCAGCGGACAATCCGCCGGACTTTCCAGCGGACAATCCGCCGGACTTTCCAGCGGACAATCCGCCGGACTTTCCAGCGGAGGTCCGCCGGACTTTCCGAATGTGCGGACTTGCCCACACACGCCCGGACTTTTACATGGAGTAAAGTCTGTTCATTTAGAACGTGACTCCAGGTAGACGGGACTAGCAAAGGAAGTCAATGCCGCCGCCTCAATCGGCGAGATTGACACCTCGCTAGCCCCGTCCCCTGGTATGGATTTAAAGGGGAATCCCTACGCCGAAAAAACATTGTGGGGGTCCCCCCAAATCCATATCACACCCTTATCCGAGCACACAGCCTGGCCGGTCAGGAAAGGGGGTGGGGACGAGTGAGTGCCCCCCCCTCCTGAGCCGTACCAGGCCACGTGCCCTCAACATCGGGGGGGCTTTGGGGAAGGGGGGCCCTGCGGCCCCCCACCCCAAAGCACCTTGTCCCCGTGTAGATGAGGACAAGGGCCTCTTCCCGACAACCCTGGCCGTTGACTGTCGGGGTCTGTGGGCGGGGGGCTTATCGGAATCCGGGAGCCCCCTTTAACCGCTTCAATACCCGGCCATAGTCATATGACGCCCACAAGGTGGATCTACCATCCTGGGTGGGCGTCATATGACGTCCTCGGATTCCCGGCCGCCTGGGGGGCGCGCGCGCGCCCGCGGCATCGCTCGGGACCCGGTGCGAGTGCCCGGCGGCCGCGATGTCCGCCGGGCACCCGCGATTGCCCGTTAAAACAACGGGACCGGGCGGGACCGTGGAGCTGTGTGTGTAAACACACAGCTCCACGTCCTGTCAGGGGGGTGGAGACCGATCATGTGATCCCAGTACAGAGGATCACATGATCGGTCTCCTCCCCTTAAGTCCCCTCCCCCTACAGCTAGAATCACTCCTATTAGGGACACACATTAACCCCTCCAGCGCCCTCTAGTGTTAACCCCTTCCCTGACAGTCACATTTACACAGTAATCATTGCAATTTTATAGCAACGATCGCTGTGTAAATGTGAATGGTTCCAAAAATGTGTCAAAAGTGTCTGAAGTGTCCGCCGCAATGTCGCAGTCACGAAAAAAAAATCGCAGATCCCCGCCATTACTAGTAAAAAAAAAAAAAAAAATTCAATAAATCTATCCCCTATTTTGTAGACGCTATAACTTTTGCGCAAACCGATCAATATACGCTTATTGCAATTTTTTTTACCAAAAATATGTAGAAGAATACGTATCGGCCTAAACTGAGGAAAAAAATAGTTTTTTTTTTTTAAAAAAAATGGGATATTTATTATAGCAAAAAAGTAAAAAATATTGTGTTTTTTTTTCAAAATCGTCGCTCTTCTTTTGTTTATAGCGCAAAAAATAAAAACCGCAGGGGCGATCAAATACCACCAAAAGAAAGCTCTATTTGTGGGAAAAAAAGGACGTCAATTTTGTTTGGGTGTAACGTCGCACGACCGCGCAATTGTTAGTTAAAGCGACGCAGTACCGAATCGCAAAAAGTGCTCTGGTAAGGAAGGGTGTTTAAAAGCCCTGTATTGAAGTGGTTAATAAGGGGGCCCCCAGATTCCGGCCCCCCACCCTGTGTGAATGAGTATGGGGTACGATGGGGGACATTCACTTGGTGAAAAAAATGTAAATAAAAAACACAACATAAGTTTTTTAAATACTTTATTACACAGCTCCGGGGGTCTTCTTCCATCTTGGGGGGTCTTCTCGCCGGACTCCGCCGATATCTTCTGCTAGCTCTTTTACTAGCGGAGGAGCCCGGCTTTCTCCTTCATCGCCGCTGCCGTCTGAGGGTCTTGTTCCGACTTCGGGGGTCTTGTCCCGCTCTTCTGTTCTTCTTGCTGGGCCTCCGCTTTCTTCTTGCAGCTCTTTTACTAGCGTTGGCCCGGTCTTCTGTTGCCGTTGCCGTCGCCTTCTGCTTCTGCTTTTCTTCTTTCTTCATCTGATGTTGACACGACGCTGTCTCCGTTTCTAATGGCCGAGACATGTTGCACGGCCAGTTATATAGGGACAAGGGGCGGGGTCACCGCCTCATGTCACATGGTGACCCCGCCCCTTATGATGTCACAGTACTGGAGGATGCTGGGAATGTGAGATCATAAGGGGGCGGGGTCACCATGTGACGTGGGCTGGTGACCCCGCCTCTTGTCCCTATAACTGGCCGCGCAACACGTCTCGGCCATTAGAAGCAGAGACAGCGTCGTGTCAACATCAGATGAAGAAAGAAGAAGAAGAAGAAGCAGAGGCAGAAGGCAACGGCGACAGAAGACCGGGCCAACGCTAGTAAAAGAGCTGCAAGAAGAAAGCGAAGGCCCGGCAAGAAGAACAGAAGAGTGGGACAAGACCCCCGAAGTTGGAACAAGACCCCCAGGCGGCGGCGGCGACGGCGACGAAGAAGAAAGCCGGGCTCCTCCGCTAGTAAAAGAGCTAGCAGAAGATAGCGGAGGAGTCCGTGAGAAGACCCCCCAAGAAGGAAGCAGACCCCCGGAGCTGTGTAATAAAGTATTTTAAAAACTTTTTTTCACTTTTTTCACCAGGTGAATGGGTAGGGGTACATCCTACCCCATACTCATTCACACAGGGTGGGGGGCCGGAATCTGGGGGCCTCCTTATTAAAGGGGGCTCCTGGATTCCGATAAGCCCCCCGCCCGCAGAACCCGACAACCAATGGCCAGGGTTGTCGGGAAGAGGCCCTTGTCCTCATCAACATGGGGACAAGGTGCTTTGGGGTGGGGGGGCCGCAGGGCCCCCCTTTCCCCAAGGCACCCCCAATGTTGAGGGCACGCACGCTCGCTCATTCCCACCCCCTTTCCTGACCGGCAGGGCTGCATGCTCAGATAAGGGTCTGATATGGATTTGGGGGGGGACCCCCATGCTGTTTTTTTCGGCGTAGGGATTCCCCAGGTGACGGGGCTAGCATGCTCGGAAACAATTCGACGCATGCTCGGAAACAATTCAACGCATGCTCAGAAGCTTTAAACTTCCCTTTTATAGTGCAGTCGAACGTTTTTTAAGGCGTGGTGTTATTGATCATCGGAATTTGGTGTGACCGTGTGTAGGCAAGACAGTTTGAGCGAAATTCCGTCGGAATTCCGACGGGAAAACCATCAGAGCTTTTTCCGTCTAGAATTACAACCGTGTGTACACGGCATTAGTCCGCCGGACTTTTGGGAAGAAAAAATCAGACGGAGCCCACACACGGTCAGATTGTCCGGCGGACTCTAGAGCGGCGGATAAATCCAATCGTGTGACCCTGTTCATGCGACAATACTTCATGTGCAAGTATTGCTGTTCAACTGCGCTAAAATTGCTTGTGTTTTTTTTTTTTGGCTATCAAAAACATTATTTATGAGATAATTATTTTAAGAGGGAGGCCTCAGCGCAGAAAACACAGGGCTGAGCATTCTAGAGAAGCACGCTTTTACAGGCCCAGCCGAGATCCTTCTGAAAGTCTGCTAAAAGCCAGGCGCCCAGTGGACGAGAGCCGGCTAAGTCTTTTTGCGATTGGGCCCATCCAGGCGGGTTGGGTAGGGGCGTGTCTGCTTCTCTTCTGGCACATCTGGGTGGCCTCGATCTCAGACTACTGGACCATCAAGACGGTCTCCGTAGGCCACACATGGTCCTTCGCCAATACCCCCCAGAATTCAGCCTTCTCTGGGACATCATGGGCGACTCACCCTCTAATCAGGCAGTTCTTCCATGGGGCATCAAGACTCAGGCCCCAAAGAAGACCGAGGTTCCCCAAATGGGATCTTCCTTTTGTTCTGGACTTTCTGTCTGACCTCAGCACCTCAGGGTCTGTTCAACTTTCTGTTAAAGACCTTTCCGCAAGGGGCGCCTTTCTAGTTGCCATCATGTCGGCCAAAAGAGTTTCTGAGATTGGGTCTCTGGGTCATGAAGAACCCTTCCTGACTTTCTTCCCAGACCGGATGGTCCTCATTCCTATGCTCCAGTTGAACCCGAAAGTTACTTCAGTGTTCTATGAGAACCAGGAAATTGTCCTGCCTACATTCAGGACCGCGGGGTCCTCTGAAGTTCATCCTCTGGATGTGGGCGAAATACTGAAGGAATACCTACAAGTTAATTCTTCCTTTAGATGCTCTGACTACCTGTTCATCTTGCACTCTGGCAGCAACAGAGGAAAGCGAGCTTCGTCCAGAACAATTGTAGCCTGGATCACCCAGTACATCCAGCAAGCTTATAGAGCTAAGGGCTTGGCCCCTCCAGAGGCAATGACGGCACATTCCACCAGGGGTATGGCGGCTTCATGGGCAGCAGCCCGGCATGTGGCTCCAGATGTCATATGTAAAGGGGCCTCTTGGGCCTCCATTAATACCTTTATGTCACATTATTGCATAAAGCATGCATCTCTAGCTTCTGTGAGCTTTGGTTTAGGAGTCCTGTCAGTTGATGAGCCAAATTTTATTTATTTTTGTTCAGCATACCTACCCATGTGGACTGGCAAGTTATTTCCCACCCGTAGGCTGCCATGGAGTCTGTCAGGGAAATGGAAAATGTATTATCGAATACTTACCGTAATTTAAATTTTCTGATGGACTCCATGGCAGACGGAAGTTTCCACCCATTTAGTCAAGAGTGGCTAGTAACGGAACACAGCTGCCATGGAGTCCATCAGGAAAGGAAAATTACGGTAAGAATTTGATAATAAATTTTCCATATGTAAATTACTAGGTTCATTAATATTTATGTAATGGAAAAACAGAAGCAGACTTGTTTACCTGTGTGAAAACATGGCTCCCTCCATTGATACACTTGAGAAATGTGTCTCACAGAATTATCAGATAAAAAAAGGGAGAAATTCTGAAAAAAGAATAGTGCAGCAGCCACATCTAAGGACCGACAAGGTGCAATATTTTTGTTTTTGGGTTTTTAATACAAATTATAATAATGCAGTCTATGATTCTTCAGTATTATGCACAGAAAAATGTTGCAAGTATCCACTGCAATTTGGAAATGTCCACATGCTTTAATAGTAGATGTTGTAAATCAGAACATCAGTATCTTGTACATGAAGATACTTTATTAGCAACAGGTATATCCCATATCAATATAACGGATAGATGCATATATAAAGCACCGGTCTGTATGGACTAGCATCCATGCACTGTTAGCATTCAAAGGTAGGCTCTATAGCAAAGTAGTCTCAAAAGAGAAAATTGGAATGGCCCCCCAGAGCTGATGTATGATGTTTCACAGCTGCTCAAAATAAGTCCAGATCAAACATAGAGCACATAGTGAAGTTCAGACAACCTCTGTATGCATTCAAATAATACGGTTCAAGCGATAGAAAGGACTTGTGGCATATGAACCACCTCATTATCTGATGCATTTTTGCCTTTAGAACAGCTTCCTCATATATGTTGTCAAAAGAGGTCACAATTTCTCTAGTTTATATATTCAACAATAAAACCTGGCAGATACTCTCCCTTCCATACTTTATCCCAAGGTAAAAACAAAATAAAATAAAAAAGATTTTGGTCTGGAATTCCATTTTAACATATTTGAACACAGGGGTAATCTATGTGCTTTCATGCCAGGTTGTTGGTTTAGACTTATATGACCTCTTTCTTCACCATCTATCTTACTAAGCAGATGTTTCTTTTGGCACTGGTAATCAGCAGGTCACAGCTCTTTAATAGTTTTCTATTACCATAGCTAGAATGCAGTTGTTTACACTTCTGACATGCATTTTGTCGGGACCCCTCGGGATAATCTAAATGCATTTGTCAGATGTTGCACAAAAGCTTTTTGCTACATAACATGATACAAAAATTGTCCCTGACAAGCGGCTAATAATTTCAGATCCACTCTCCCCAATGCTGCAATAAACAGCCTTTGACAGCATAACCAGTTCCTCAAATTTACAAGACAATGTGCCTTAGGCTAGACGATTATCAGAAACAAAGAAAATGTCACTGCTGTGCCACAGCTGAGA
This sequence comes from Lithobates sylvaticus, assembly GCA_028564925.1. NCBI lineage: Eukaryota > Metazoa > Chordata > Amphibia > Anura > Ranidae > Lithobates > Lithobates sylvaticus. Next base: position 263,085,010 of record CM053027.1, on the reverse strand, counting down.
ATACAGTTTTATGATAATTTACTGAAGGCTTAATAAAGATTTGTGTACATGGCTTCAGCATATTGCACATGATAGATATTCACATCCAAGGCCCATGCTGTACAAAGGCACAGTGTAGAAAGTCCAGGTTGTGGTTACTAGAGTTTGGGACTGTATTTAAAAAAATTGTCTGCTCCTGCAAATTCGAATGTGTTACAGATGTTTCTTTCTGAATATTTGCATACACACGGTCTCAAAGTTGTCGGAAAATCCGATCATTCAGCAATTTAGCTAGGACGAGTCAAAGGTTAAACAGACCCCTGAGCACATTGCTGTATTTTGGTAAATGTGTATGACTGGAAAATGGAAGTTGTGCAAAGATGTGGACCTACTTTGTAGGTTTCTGTATCAATACATGCATTTTGGAGCTAATTATGCTATATTTAGTAGCTGTTGTTATTCTCAATGCTAATTTAAATACAGTAAAAATATTTTATGATGATTACTAGTCTGGGGAAATCGATTATATACAATATTATCCTGAAGATAGAAAGTGAGAGGAAATCTCTTTGAATTGAGGAAAGATTGATTTGTGACCCTGGAGCCAGTCTTCCATTCAGAAGAATTACCTTAAAGCACAACTTCCCCCCTCCACTGCCACATTCCCCCCTCCACTTCCCCCTCCACTGCCACCTGGTTTTAACAGGCACCCACTTCCAGTCAGATATGCTGTGGCAATCTGAGCTGTAAGTTTGGCTCACCTCCTACCCCCGCAATCTTCTAAGACACATCACAAGTACCATAAGACTATGGGACCATTCACAAGGCACGGCTTGTGAATGCACAGTAGGAAACCTGCTATAAAGCCACAAGGCTTCACTGCCTGTTTCCCTTACTTGAGATGCTGGTGCCTGCACCCAAAGCCGATTAAAGAATCGGCTCAGGTGAGGACATCGCTGGATCCCTGGAAAGGTTAGTGTCCTTATATTAAAAGTGAGCAGCTAGAGTATTTGTAGCTGCTGACTTGTAATTCTTTGGGGTGAGCCTGGAGCTCCTCTTTTACCCTCCAGTTGTGGAATGGTAAATTGAACAAATAGAAAATACTGCATTCACTAACACTAGCCTAACCTGCCCTCCACAAACTGTTCCAAGCAGTAAATAACAGTACCCATTTATTTGGTATCTGCTTACCTGAGTCCATTTAAGCACAATTAACACATTTAACCTCTGATGAAAGGGGGTGTGTGTTTGACTCTTAAAACTTATTGGCTTTATTCTGCTATGAACCGAATTTATCATTTTATTACCTTGGACTCTTAGACATATGTTTGGTGCTTTCATGGGATTGTAAGCAATGCACACGCAATAGAGAAAACATTAGGTTTCTTCAGTCTTTAGTCCATGGTGCTGGTATCCTAACTGTGGACAGTGGGCTGTGACTTCTTGTGGCTTTAAAGCAGGCTGCCCATTGCACATGCGCAAGCCACACTGCTCTTTGTGAAGGGTCCTGCAGGCTACTAGGACCTGTGAAAGGCCCCAGAAGGCTGGAGGCAGGTAGGGGAGAAGGATAACTTCCACTCAGATCATCTAGAACAGTGATGTTGAACCTTTTTGAGCCTGAGTGCCCAGACTGAAATAAATAAGTTGGTTTTGTGTTGCAAAGTGGCAACACGACAGAGGCGAAAGAGAGGGGTTGAGTGAGAGCGAGATATGGGGGGGTGTGTGAGAGAGGGGGGTGTGTGAGATAGAGAGTGGGGATGAGAGAGAGAGGAGGGTGAAAGAAAGAGAGGGGACAGAGAGAGGGGTGTGAGATAGATGCTGAGAGAGAGGGGGGCTGAAAGAGAAAGGGGAGACAGAGAGAGAGGGGGGCAAAGAGAGAAGGGTGTGGGCGAGATGCTGAGAAAGAGGGGGAAGAGAGAGAGAGGGGGGCTGAGAGAAATAGAGAGGGGGGCTGAGAGGAAGTGGTGCTGAGAGAGAAAGGGGAGACAGAGGGAGACAGAGGGGGACAAAGAGAGAGGGGTGTGAGAGATGCTGAGAGGGAGGGGGCTGAGAGAGAGGGGGGTCAGAGAGACAGGGGTGTGAGAAATGGAAGGGGACAGAGAAAGGGGGACACAGAAAGGGGGGGCTGAAAAAGAGGGGGGCTGAGAGAAAGAGGGGGGACCGGGAGAGAGAGGGTGTGAGAGAGATGCTGAGAGAGAGGGGAGCTGAGAGAGAGGGGGACAGAGAGAGCGAGGGGGGCTGAGAAAGAGGGAGGTTGGCTGAGAGGGAGAGGGGGGCAGAGAGAGAGGGTGACAGAGAGAGGGGGGACTAAAAAAGAGGGGGACAGTAGGGCAAGGGGGACAGAGAGAGAGGGGGGCAGAAAGAGAGAGAGAGGGGACAGAGAGAGGGGGCAGAGAGAGAAGGAGGACAGAGAGAGAGAGGAGTGTAAAAGAGATGCTGAGAGAGAGGGGAGCTGAGAGAGAAGGGGGACAGAGAGAGGGAGGGGGGCTGAGAGAGTGGGGGAGCAGAGAGAAATGGGTGTGAGAAAGGGAGGGGGACAGAGGGAGGGTGACACAGAGAGGGGGGACTGAAAAAGATGGGGGCTGAGAGAGGGGGGCAGAGAGAGAGAGGGGTGTGAGAGAGGGAAGGGGACAGAGAGAGGGGGACAGAGAGAAGGGAGACTGAAAATGAGGGGGGCTGAGAAGAGAGAGAGACCTCTAGCCCTGTCCTATTCTGCAGTCCCTACTCTGCCTCCCTGCATGTCTGCATGTAGTAAGTATGTAATTGTGCCCGGTACCTGTCTCCATCCTTGATCTGGGAGAGCTCTCTGCTCTGTTCCATCCAGCGGCTCCTGCACAGCCTGCGCCTCCCACCTGTCCTCGTCTTCCGGGCCCACAGTCAACCTGTTCTCTGGGCCTTACTGTTGAAGAGGAGGCTTGATTAGTCCAGGCTCCGGAGGGCGCCAGGCGCTGCCCCCCTCTTCGGCCTTTAAGTAAGCGGTGAAGCTCTTCTCTCCCCCATGCTGTCAGGCCTGTAGCCTTCCACGCGGAGGCTGCGGGGCCATCCACTCACTCGTGCAGACAGTTCCCTGCACCTCGCCGCTGCTTGCTACCGCAATCTCCCCACCACGTACCTGGACCCTCTCGCGTGCCCAAAGAGATGGCTCTGCGTGTCAGCTGTGGTTGAAGTGAGATCAGGTACCTTTTAAAAGTAGCTACCCCCCCCGAAAAAATAAATAACAATAAAATTCAGGGTGGAGGAGGGGTGATGAGCGCCAAAGTTCTTGCTATGAAAGGTAGCGAGTAGGTGGTCATTCAAGTTGTGGCGGTGGTATAGGAATATGTTGCTCTCTATTAAATGTCGAGTGGTTGAATAGAATTCGATGGTAGAGAGACATTCTCAATGGGCGATTTGTGTTACGTTGCATGTTGGGTTCCATCGGAGGAGGGACTTTCTGAGGAAGAGAGCGGTATTACTGGAAGTATTGGGGAAGGTCCGTTGTACGAGAAAGATAACTGTTCGAGATTTGTAAAGTCAGCCGGGGTAAACGTAGAGACCATGTATGCCTGCCATCTGTGGTAGAAACGTTTTTTTGCAGTATCATGGGAGAAATTCGTGTTGAGTCTGTCTTTGAAAAGTAGCAGTAGGAGGTCATTTTGGACTTGTGCAATTTTCGGGGGAACGTTGGATATCCAGTTTTTCAAGATGGCTCTCCTGGCGAGTAGAAGACAAATCAAAGAAAGACCAGTCTTTATGAGGCGGAGTGACATTAGGAGACCAAGGTAGCAACTGAGGGTCCCAGTGACTGAAGATGAGTAACAAGGGGTATTTTGGTAATTTCAGCAGGGTGACTTTGAAGATGTAGGAAAGGACTTGATCCCAGAAGATGGATATGAAGGAGCACGTCCAGAAGCAGTGTGACAAGGAGGGCTTGGGTTGACGACAGAGGGGGCAGATAGAAGAGTTTTGCACTTGGTTGGTGGAGAGAAAGGGTATGTGGGCTCTATGTACAATTTTCAGTTGAGTTTCCCTCCATACTTCATTGGGGATCAGTTTATGAATAGTGTTGAGACACTGTAGGAGTTTGTCGACCAGCTCCCTGTCTGGGAAATCCTTGGCCCAGTTGACCACTGACGAAGATGCTAGTGAAGAGGTGGTTTTTAGTAGAAGAGGTTTGTATATATCCGATATCTTGTATGAACCTTCCGCTAGAAGGGCTTCCGTGATAGATTTCTTAAACCTTTTGTTGTCATCTCTACATGCATTCTTCAGAAAACTGATGCATTGTCTGTAGTGGAAGGCGTGTGATTTAGGAAGTGAAAACGAGTCGGCTATGGTTTGGAATGAAATAGGACGGCCGGTCTTCAAGTTGCATAATTGTGAAACGGAGATGGAAAAAAAACTGAAAAACTCTGCATCTTTTAGATTTGACAGCTGTTATATAGCCAAGGGCGGGGCCACCCAATGACGTAAACGGATGTCTCATGATGCCAGAGTGGGGCCGGGTAACCCAGTTATGTCACAGGGTGGCCCCTTCCTTGGCTGTATAACAGCTGTCACTGAGAAAAGACTGAAGTTGGCGGGACGCCTCCCATGGAGGCAGAGTTTTTCCATTTTGTTTTATTTGTCTGGACCATCGGTGCCGTGATTGAATATGGATGGACATCGCAGGATACTTTATTTTTTATTTTTTTTTAAAAAGGAATTGTGAAAAACTGTCTCCTGTCATTTTTACTTTTTTGACACTTTTTTGGTAAATGAGTAGGGGTACAATTTACCCCATACCCATTCACATAGGGGCGTGGGGTGGGATCTGGGGGCCCCCTTTAACAGATTCCGATAAGCCCCGTGCCTGCAGACCCCCACAACCACCAGGCAAGGGTTGTGAGGATGAGGCCCTTGTCCCCATTAACATGGGGACAAGGTGCTTTGGGGGGACCCCAAAGCAACCTCCCCATGTTAAGGGCATGTGGCCTGGTACGGTTCAGGGGGGGCGCTCTCTCGTGCCCCCCTTTTCCTGCGGCCTGCAAGGTTGCATGTTCGATAAGGGTCTGGTATGGATTTGGGGGGGACCCCCACGCCATTTTTTTTATTACATTTTGGAGCAGAGTTCCCCTTAACCAATTCAATACACTGTGTTATATAAACTACACTGCCTGCATTGACTGAATATAGAGTATACACTGGATATATAGGCTATACTGAATGCAGAGTGTATGTATATATACATACTATACTGTATAGATATATATCAAATACACTGCCTGCACTGACTGAATACAGAGACTACACTGAATATCTAGTCTACGACAAATGCAGAGTATATATACTCATACACACTAGACTAGACTGTATGTCTGTATATATATATATATATATATATATATATGTGTAGGAAGGCCAGTATGGTGGCCTGAATTTATGGGAGGAGCCCAGGGGGTATTTAACCAGCCCGCTCGCCTGTGGTCTTTGTCGGTTTCCTGTGCGCGATACTACGTCACTAGGCCGACTATTTGAAGCTCAGCGTCCGTGAGTTCCCGTGTTCGAGATTTTTCAAGGCTCTCGTTACCAATTCGCAGATTCGTACAACGTGTCTGGCTCGGCTGTCGCAGGTAGGGTTTTGGTTGACATTTTCATTTCACGCATTTGTTAGATATCATGTCACTAAACCTTGATATCAAGCTTACGAGTCATTCGTAAAACCCTACACGTAGCCGTAACGTTTGCCACTCACTCGTACCGTCATTATATCAAACGTTTATTTATTTTATACCTCACTCTGACGCGAAGACACCACTTCGTTCAGGCATGTCTAAACTGTTTACCATGCTGCACAAGACAAATCGTTGTCAGTCGCAAATTTCTGTACACCGACCCGTGCCATATCAAAGCTAATTAATTTCATAAACATTTCAAAGCATTTCAAAGCATTCCACCCCACGCCCCTATGTGAATGGGTATGGGGTAAAGTGTACCCCTACTCATTCATTCATTTCAGTCACGTACCGCGCTCGAATTCGAATCCAGTCGCATCCATGATGCACTGATTCGCTCCGGTGTGCCCCAGTTGTTTACGGCCTCATTTCAGTACATGCTCCAGAGTCGGATTCATTGTCAGTCGCAGGTTACGGCTCTGATTCCTGTCTCTGTCATGGCATATCATTTCACTGTCACATATCAAGTTCAGATACGAATCCAGTCGCATCTGAGATGCACCAATTCGTCCCGGCGTGCCCCAGGTATTTCAGCCACATTTCAGTACATGCTCCAGAGTCCGATTCGTGGTCAGTCGCAACAGCGGCATTATCGATTTGTGCCTCTGTCATGGCAATCAAATTCATTTCACTGTCACGTACCTCGCTCCGATTCGAATCCAGTTGCATCTGTGATGCACCGTTTCATTCCGGTGTGCCGCAGTTGTTTTGGGCCCCATTTCAGTATATGTTCCAGAGTCCGGTTCGTTATCAGTGTTTCTGTCATGAGAAATAATTATCATTCATTTCACTCCCACATAACGCACCCTGTTTCGAATCCAGTCGCATCCGAGATGCACCGATTCTTTCCGGTATGCCCCAGTTGTTTCGGCCTCATCCAGTACCTGCACCAGAGCCTGGTTCATTGTCAGTCGCGGTTGCGGCACAACCGATTCATGCCTCTGTCAGGGCAAACATTTCATTCATATCACTGTTACGTACCACGCTCTGATTCAAATCCAGTCGCATCCGTAATGCACCGATTCGTTCCGGTGTGCACTAATGTTTTCTGTTTCCTCATTTCAATACATGCTCCAGAGTCCGGTTCGCTGTCAGTCACAGCTGCGGCATGACTGATTCGTGCCTCTGTCATGGCAAGATGTTTCATTCATTTCATTCTAAGGGCTCTTTCACACGGACGGACCGTATGTCCGTTTTTCATCCTTCCGTTTTCGGATGCAAAACGGACATACATGTATCCCTATGGGATAGCGGGTGTCAGCGGATGAACATCCGCTGACACCCGATCTCGTCCGTGCCCGCTATGGTCCGTTTCTGCAGACGGAGGAAAACCCTATTTTTCCATCCGTCTGCAGAGCGGATCGGATGATGACCGACTCTACGGTCCGTCGTCACCCGATCTACCATAGGGGAGAGCGGCGCTGTGACAGGTCCGTCCCTGCACAGTGTGCAGAGACAGACCTGTCATCTTCCTGCTCAGCGGAGATCGCTTCGGCGATCCCCGCTGAGCAAGCGGATATCCAAGGGGCGGATCTGCACTGATCCGCCCTGTGTGAAAGAGCTCTAAGGCAAACATTTAATTGTCACATGCCGCGCCCCGATTCGAATCCTAGGGCATCCGTGAGGCATCGATTCATCCTGGTAGGCCACAGCTGTCTTGGCCTCATTATATACAATGCCCCACAGTTCGATTCGTAGCTTGTCGCAGTCGCGGCATACCGATTCGTGCCTCTATCAAGGCATACACATTTCACTCATTTATTTCATTTCATGCACCTGTCGCTTAAAACACCATACAATTCACTTCTTCGAGTTAGTTAGTCAAAACCTTTCACCAGTTGTCATCTTTCATTTCTCCTCCAGGTCAGTCAAGTTCAGTAGGTCCACCCTGCACCAGGTTGGATGATATTTCCCCCAGGTAAAAAAAAAAAAAAACGTCCAAAAGAGCATGTGCTGGGTACATATGCCTATTTTAGGGAAAAGAAGCAAACTTGAAATTCATGTCACCCTCAATAGGTTCAGGTCGACCAAAAATTTGACCCCAAAGACAGGACATCGTATCTAGGGCACAAGACACCCAGAGCCATGTCCCAGGCCAGCAGCGAAGACCTTATGGCCCCTCTGTCACCTTCTCCGGTCTCAGAGAGCGGCAGCATGCAGTCCCTCAGGGGATGGACCATCCCCAAATTGACGACGGAACTAAGGCGCAGGGGTGTGCCCTTTCCTGCTACAGCTAGGAAGGGTGAGCTCTTCAAGCTCCTCTTCCCTCCGCCAGCCGTAGCAGAGCCCAGCACCCAGCAGGCGTCCCTCCAATCAATATCCTCCGCCATCTCACAACTCCACACCATGGTGTCATCTCTGTCTATCACAGTCACGGATGTCCAAACCAGAGTGGCACTCTTGGAGGCTCGCCCGGCCATTGCTATCCTTGACCCAACCGCAGTTAAGGTTCTGACACCCCTTTCTGCGGGTACCACAGGGTGGAGTCCCATTGTCTACCCATCCCATTTGGTTCCAGTCAGCATTAGAAAGGACATCCTGTATGTCAGGGACATCAACCTTGTGCCTCTCCTCATTTCGGTCCACGATCTGGGAGAGAACAAAGCTTACACCTGGGGAGATGTGTCAGTGGTCCTTAAGGCTAAAGACCCCAGGCTCAACCGGAAATTGTCCGTCCCAGAATTTACATTGGCCTTTGGTATGCTGAGGGATGTCCTATGCTAAGCCTCTCCCAGCAGGAGGGAAGAGCTGGACTTATACCTCCATACTGTCGTAGACCTGGGCTATAAATATGGAGGATTTTCATTTTACGATTATCATCGTTCCTTTTCAGCCAAGGCAGCAGCCAGGCTCACACAATTCCAGACAAACACGAATTGGAGCCTTATGGACACAGCTGTTCTGCTGCCACTTTGCCGGCTTGCGCTTACCACTGTGCGCTATCTGCCAGTCCTCCACCCACACCACCACCTGGTGCGCCAATGCGACGGTCAGTCGCCCCTTTGAATTTCCCTCCACCTCCGGTACAGTTCAAGGCCAGTCAGCCCCTGTACAGATGCCTCAGGTGGACAAGTTCGGATGCCGTCTGCTCCACATCTGCCCCCTATGCCATAGGGCACATCCGAGGAATTTATGTGAGGTCAAGCAACAAAAGAAAACATTAATAAGCCGAGTTAATGTCCTGTGGCTAGGGCTCTACCTCACTTCACACCCCACTCCCTCCCTGGCCACCTACCTTATCCAGGGATTCACAGCAGAGTTTCACACTGGCCTCATCTCTCTGCCCCACACTACCTACGAATGCAGGAACCTCCACTCAGCGGCCACTGACGAGCAGGCCATAGACAAGCTCTTACAGGCCGAAATAGACCGAGACTTCATCATAGGCCCCTTCACTCAGCCCTTTTTCAATACTTGGAGAGTTAGCCCTATTGGGCTTGTTAAGGACAAGTTCTCTAATAAAAATACGTTTGGTGTACGACCTGTCTGCACCTCATTCTTCTCACATTCCCAGTCTCAATTCCCTAATAACCTCTGAGGAGTTCTCCCTGAAGTACACCTCTGTAGACATGGCAATTCAAGCTGTCATCAAAGCGGGCACATGCGCCTGGCTCTCCAAGACTGACATCTTGGACGCCTTCAAGCTCCTGCCTATCCACCTGTCCCTTTGGTGCTGGCATGGCATTAAGTGGAAAGAGGCATACTATTTCACCACCAAATTGACTTTTGGTTTGAAGAGTAGCCCCTGGCTCTTTGACACTTTCGCGCAGTCCCTCACCTGGATACTGTTGCATAAAGCTCATTGTCAAGAAGTCATCCATTACCTGGACGACTTCTTGTTAATCGAACAGCCCAGTGTGTCCCCAGGAGACCTCGACAAATTGAGAGTCGTATTCAGGAATCTCAATGTTCCCATTGCTGAACATAAAGTCGACGGTCCAGCACACACCATCACCTTTCTCGGAGTCAACCTAGACACCTGCTCCATGCAGGCCAGCCTCCCCCTCGAAAAAACTGACCCGCATCAGGACAGTCCTCCGAGACTTCACCCATATTAGGGGGTGTACCAAGAAGCAGCTGCAATCTCTGTTAGTAATGCTTCATTTTGCCATGCGGATCATTCCACAGGGTCGCTCCTTTGTGTCACGCCTCCTGGTCTTTCTTTCACAAGCACAGGACCCCGATCAGATCCTCAATTTGGACACCGCAGCAGTAGCGGACCTATCTATGTGGGAGGAATTCCTTTCCACCTGGAATGGTATATCCTTGTTTATACCTTCCATATCATCCCTGCCACCCCAGGTAGTGACAGATGCCGCAGCCTTCATAGGCTTCGCTGCAATTTTTGGCCACCACTGGTTTGCAGGACCCTGGCCTTCAGAGATACTTTTTATTCCTGGCTTTACCTGAACATCCTCTCTCTTTAAGCTATATCCAATAGTGGCAGCCGCCCAGCTCTGGGGTCATATTTGGACAGGCCTTCACCACTGACAATAAGGCCACGGCAGATATTATTAACAAAGGCTGGTCCAAGTCCCTCTCGGTTATGTCCTTCCTGGGCAGGCTGGTACAACTGTCTTTACAACATCAATTTAATATCCACTGTTCATTTATTCCGGGCAAGTGCAACCTCGCAGCTGATGCACTGTCATGCTTTAACTACACCTCCTTTTTCAAACAGATTCCCGGAGCCGATCCAGTGTCAGCCCCTATCCCTGCTTGGTCTCAGCTGACCCTGAACTAGTACAACATCTACACAGAGCGACCCAGCTCATCAACTACTCACTATCCCACAACACGCTCAAAACCTACCATACAGCTTGGAATGCGTTTAACAAATTCCTTGTACACTGCTGCAAGAAAACAACAGATGTCAAGCACATACTGGCCTTTCTCTCGTATTGCCATACTCAGTTGACCTTTTCCCATAATACTATTAGGCTATACTTAGCTGGCATCCAACATTTCTTGGCTCAATGGGACTCCACAAAACCTTCCTTATTCGCATCCCACGCGATCCGAGCCATCCTAAACTGCATCCAGAAACATCAACCGGTGGTCAATTCCAAACGTCTACCTATAACAAGTGCCATCTTCAGGGATATGTCCACCATCCTGACTACTTCTCCATTTGGTCTTCTCCCCAGCGTGGTCCTAAAAGCGGCCATATACTTGGCCTACTACGGGTTCTTGCGACGTGGCAAGTTCACCTGTAGCAACCCCGCAGGCCAAGTGCTACGTAGACTTTACTTGGTTCGCTACCAAGACCATTTCATCCTCCACCTTGCAGTTTCTAAAACCCAGCAGGCAGGCTCTGGGGTAGACATCCACCTTTATAAAACTAACAATATCTGGTGTCCAGTTACCGTACTCAATCACCTACTGTCACTCCTGCCCGAACAGCCAGACTCCAGTCCCCTTCTACCTTTTCCAGTCAAACCCTTGAGTGCCCGTCAGTTTGTGAAACACATAAGGATTCTTCTTCGCAACCTACGCCCCAACCGCAGCCAGTACTCCGGATACTCCTTCCGCATTGGAGCAGCTCATTTTCATCAGAATTTTCCCCAAAGGTATCAAACGTCAGTCTTTTTGGGGGACATATTTCCTGTCTCAACCTGGAGTAGATATTTTTCAGTGGTTCTGATTCAGGCTCTGGTTCATGTTCCGGTTCAAACTCTGGTTCATGTTCTGCTTCAAGCTTGGATTCAAGCTCTGTTTCATGTTCTGGTTCAAGCTCGGATTCAAGCTCTGGTTCATGTTCCAGTTTAAGCTCTAGTTCAGGAACAGTCTCTTTCTACATCATTGATGGGAGAACCAGGGGTCGCTGGCACATTGGGTATCCCATTGGGTTCCATCTTGACATCCTCATTTTCTCTTAGTGGGTGTAAATCTAACACTTCAACTTCTGGTAGAGGAAGATTTGTCTCCCTCATGGAAAGTGTCCCCTGAGTGGTGGGATTATCTTCAAGAGGGGAAATCCATAACCAATCAAGAGCTTATTCCTCTTCATCGCTCTCCTCTTCAGGTGGCATGGGTCGGCAGGCGTTTCCCCGTTCTAGGCCTCAGCGTAGGGGACTGATAAGTCTCTTGACAGGACGATGGGGGTACCTGGACAGCCTCGAATACAGGCAGCAGATGGTTTCGGTGCCAAGTCTTCAGGGGCCCAGTCTTATGCCCCATACACACGGTCAGAAAATCCGACCACAAAATCCATCGGATTTTGTCCGACGGATTTAGTCCGACACTGGTGTTGCATACACACGGTCGGACTTTGTTGTCGAAAAATCCGATCATTCTGAACGTGGTGACGTTTGTTGCCTACGACGGGACTACGTAGAGGCTAGTAGCCAATAGCTTTGGTTTTGTAATGTGATCTGAGCATGCGTGGCACTTTGTCCGTCGGAATTCGATACACACGATCGGAATTGGTGTGATCGGACTTTGTTGTCGGAAAATTTTTCCAGCAGGAGATAGAACTTTGTCCGTCGGACAATCCGATGGAAACTGTCCGATGGCGCCTACACACGGTCGGAATTTCCGACAACATTGTCCGATAGGACAGAATCCATCGGAAAATCCGACCGTGTGTATGGGGCTTAACCCTCAGGCCGTATCTGGTACACATGAAGTCCAAATAATCGTTTACAGACAATGTAAGGTTGAGAGCGCCACCGATCAGCCAGGCACCCCTAGGTTCCGTAACAACATTCGATCTCTGGGTTGTAGATCCTGCACTCTCACTCTGAGATCAACATTTTTCTTGTTCCTCTGTTCTCTGGTGGTGGATCCTTCCTTGGCTTTTAATAGGCCATCTTCAGATGCTTACAAAGCCTGTCGACATACCTCCGGTAGGAGGCCTGAGAGGTATGATCTAATGATGTTCCAAAAGCCAAATCCACTGGTAAATAAGCTTCTCTTCCAAATATTAGTCTGTAGGGGGAGTACCCAGTAGAATCATTTGAGGTGCTATTATAAGCATGAACTACTGCCGCTATATGGTTTCCCCAATGCTGTTTTTTTTTCAGAGAGAAGTGCTCCCAACATATTCAGCAGGCTATGGTTGAAACGTTCAGGTTGCGGATCCCCTTCAGGGTGGTAAGGAGTAGTCCTGGATTTCTTTATACTTAAAAGTTCACATAATCTTCTGATTCGTTTTCTCTCAAAGTCCCGAACTTGGGCTGAGTGTAGGCGTTGAGGCAGCCCATAATGAATGAAAAATGTCTCCACTAGGGTTTTGCAACTGTACTGGCTTGCTGGTCCCGAGTGGGGAAAGCTTGGGCATAGCGAGTGAAATGATCTGTCACAACCAGGACATTACTCCATCCACTTAAGTCATGTTCCAGACACAAGAAATCAATGCACACCAACTCCATTGTTCACTGACTCTGGAGATGGCCAATTGGGTATGCTCTGCCTGGTAAAATCTTTCTCTGAATGCATCTGATGCAAGAGCGACAGTAGCTTTCCACCTCAGCTCTCATGGATGGCCAATAGAATTGATCCCTGATTAACTTGAAGGTTCTGTTTGGGCCTAAGTGACCATGATCATCATGAAGGGCGGCCAACACTTTTAGTTGGTGCTTTTCAGGGAGGAACAGTTGACTAATGCCCTTTGGCTGGCTCTTCAGATGGACCGCTCCAGTATATGATTCCATCCTCCAATCGTATTCGTTCCCATTCTCTATGGACCACTTTCGGTATATATATAAATGCAGCGCTGCATTTATATATATACCGATCCTGTTCCACCGATAATCTTTCGGCAATGCTAGCTGCTCCACTTGCACAACTTTAACAGCGCAGTATTAACCCCCCTTTTTTTTATCTATGGACCACTTTGGCTCCCTTAATGGAACTATTCAACAGCATCTGAGGGTCCCGAATGGATAGTGACTTCCTCATAAGATTTCCCAATGGGTCTTTTAGTTGATCTTGCCTAATATCTTCTCTTGTCAACTGGGGCAATTCTTGGCTGCTCACTTGTGTCAATTCACAGTAATATTTGGACACACCAGCAGGAGTGACTCCCACAGCTTCAACTCCTATTGCCCCTCTGTGCTTATGCTCAACTCCTTGACATACAGCTAACACTTCTTCCAGGGGCAAATGGACTCAACTCTTCTGACCAACATTTGTAGTATGAGGTCTTCGGGAAAGGGGGTCGGCGTCCCGATTTCCCACTCCTGGCTGGTATTTCAGACTGAATAGAAATTCAGACAGAGCGGCCAACCATTAATGTCCAGTGGCGTCCAGTTTGGCAGTGGTTAGTAGGTAGGTTAAAGCAGGGCTCAAAATTTCAAGTCCTGAGCTACTAGCCAGGCCTTAAGGGTTACTCGCCACCAGTTGCCCTGCCCAACCCCTACCCTGCCCCGCCCCTAAACCCGCCCTCATAAATTATCTCATTAAATGACACCTTTAATGTTTTATGCAATTAAGTTATAAAAATATTAACAACCTTAATGTTAATGCAGCCTGTGTCCCCCCATGTGCAGCCTGTGCCCCCCCATGTGCAGCCTGTGTCCCCCCCCATATGCAGCCTGTGTCCCCCCCCATGTGCAGTCTGTGTCCCCCCCCATGTGCAGTCTGTGTCCCCCCCATGTGCAGCCTGTGTCCCCCCCATGTGCAGCCTGTGCCCCCCCATGTGCAGCCTGTGTCCCCCCCCCCATGTGCAGCCAGTGTCCCCCCCATGTGCAGCCAGTGTCCCCCCATGTGCAGCCAGTGTCCCCCCCCATGTGCAGCCAGTGTCCCCCCCCATTTGCAGCCAGTGCCCCCCCCCCCCATGTGCAGCCAGTGTCCCCCCCCATTTGCAGCCAGTGCCCCCCCCATGTGCAGCCAGTGCCCCCCCCATGTGCAGCCTGTGTCCCCCCCCTCATGTGCAGCCTGTGTCCCCCCCTCATGTGCAGCCTGTGTCCCCCCCCTATGTGCAGCCTGTGTCCCCCCCCCATGTGCAGCCTGTGTCCCCCCCCATGTGCAGCCAGTGTCCCCCCCCCATGTGCAGCCAGTGTCCCCCCCCCCCCCATGTGCAGCCAGTGTCCCCCCCCCCCATGTGCAGCCAGTGTCCCCTCCATGTGCAGCCAGTGTCCCCCCCCCCCATTTGCAGCCTGTGTCCCCCCCCCATTTGCAGCCTGTGTCCCCCCCCATTTGCAGCCTGTGTCTCCCCCCCCATTTGCAGCCTGTGTCCCCCATGTGCTGCCTACCTGTGGAGAAGAAGAGAGGAGAGCTGCCACTGGGAGATCACAGCAGGGAACATTCAGACTTTCGTTTCATAAGCTGTGAGTGTTCCCCCGCGGCGCGCCGTCACATAAGCCCCTCCCCTTGTCCGGGGAACTTTGATACATGTCACCCGTCCTAGGATTGGACGGGTGATCTGCCTATCAAAGTCCTGGAAAAGGGGAGGAGCTTATGTGACGGCGCACGGCGGGGGAACACTCACAGCTTATGAAACGAAAGTCTGAATGTTCCCTGCTGTGATCTCCCAGTGGCGGCTCTCCTCTCTTCTCCTCGCCAGCCCTCAAAAATCACTCGCAAAATGCGAGTGTGCGAGTGTAATTTTTGAGGGCTGGGTTAAAGGGTTATCCTTTTTCACCACAAAGGTGGCCCTGTACAGGACAGGTAATCATGTAGCTTATCTATTACGGCCCACTTGAGGGCCAAGAACTCCAATTTGTGTACAGGATAGTTCTTCTCAGGAGGGGTGAGGCTGCTGCCCCCATAAGCTACTGGGCAAAGTTTTCCCTCCGACACTTGGTACAGCACACATCCAAGGCCATGTCTGCTGGCATCCACGTGCAACTCATAAGGCTTGGATGGGTCCGCATAGGCCAGCACTGGTGCTTCCACAAGACTCCCTTCAGGTGTTCAAAAGCATTTTTGCACTTCACCGTCCATTGCTCCTGAATGGATTCACATGGCCCCCTGGGGCCTCCCTTCTGGGCTTTCTCCAGATCCCCTTCCGTCTGTTTCGTTAAGAGTTCATTCAATGGTCGAAAAAGATCTGTGAGAAATTCTTCACAAATATACTATTATAATAATACTATAATAGGAGCAGAATCCCAAGAAGTGATGGGGGTCAGTAGCTATCATAGTTACATAGTTACATAGTTAGCTAGGCCAAAAAAAGACACAAGTCCATCCAGTTCAACCATAAAAAAAATAAATAATAAATAAAAATAAAATAAATAAAAATAGCTGAGACTACATGCTGGAGAAACGTAACCGAGGTCTGGTAGAACTGGCATTTTTCTAACGACAGCTTTAGCCCCTCCGTGTGTAGCCATTGGAAAACTTTCTTCACCAGAGCTTCATGCTTCTCCAACGTCCTGCCGAACACGATGATATCATCAAGGTACACCAGTACTTCTACCAAATTCATACCCCCCATGGTGTTCTCCATCAGTCTTTGGAAAGTGGCTGGAGCCTCAGCTATTGGCATTCGGTCGAATTAGAAAAATCCTAAAGGGCTAAAGAAGGCCATCTTTTCTCAGTCATCCGGATGCATGGGCATTTGGTAGTATCCACTCTTCATATCCAGCACACTGAACCATTTGGCCCCTGGCAGGCATTGTCTTCTATGTGGGGGGGTTGTTAATTGACCTGGGATAGTCCTCCGGTTCAAGGTTTGGTAATCAATACACATCCGGAGGGACCCATTCCTCTTTGTCACTACCACAATTGGGGAAGCATAAGGACTCCTAGACTCCTTAATGACCCCTGACTTCTTCAGTTCAGCCAGCTGCTCTCTAAGATCTTCCAGATCACACAAAGGGATTCGACCTAGCCCTTTCACAAAAAGGCTTATCTTCAGATAGCCATATTCGATGTTGGGCACTCCAGGCGCAGCCCACATCAAAGTCATTTTTTGAAAATATCTTCTCACCTAGGGCTAACTGGGCTTTAATCTTCTCCTCCCATCTTGAGGGTAGATTTGGGCAATGGACGGTGGCCTCTCCTCCATTTCCCTTCTGGACTAGATCATTCCCCGTCATGGAGGTGGGAGCACTCACTTTTCCAATCACCATCCGTGGCTTCAGACTAATCGGGTGACCAGTGACTATCTTCACACATTCTGGGATTCGCCCCCAATTATTAATAATGCCCTAGTGGGTATGACCTCCGGTACCAATTCTATTCCAACATCCTCCTCTGCTGAATCAGCTTCCACCCCCACATAAGGGCCCAACTGGTCCTAGGATAGCTTAACAGTGGCTTTCAAGCAGGCCCTCTCACCTGGCTGCAAGACCTTTTTGTGAGTATCCAATCGACACAGTCTTCCTACTACTTCCACGGGGGCCTTCTTCTCCTGTAACACTCACTGAAAAGCCTGTCGCAGCTGAGGGTGGATCTTTTCTATAGGGGCGCTCTCCAAGGCTAGCGGAGTGAGCAGCCTCATCACAAGATTGGTGTTGGTGCCTATCAACAAAGAATTTTGGCCTGCCCCAGGAGGTTGGGGGAGACAACAGCCAACATGTCAAAAGTCTCTGGTTTCCCAGCCAGGGAAGTATCAAAGGGTATCTTGATAGGTATGTATCCATCATATGGGCATTTCTGGGTCCCTATGCCCCAGATCTCTAACTCCTCAAGTTTACATAAATGGATATGCTTCAAATACTTGTGATAGAAATCTCGGTATAGCAACGTCACTTGGGCTCCAGTATCCAGTAGGGCTTTGGTATAGATGCCCTCTACTTATATCGAGACTGTAGGGGAGGGCCCCACTAGGTTTTTTGGCAGATTTCCAATGGGTGACTCTATAGTTTGTGCCCTAATCAGTCTCTTTGGGGGTGGCTGAGTTGGTCTAACTACTCGCTCAGTAGGGTGTGCTTTGATTTCCTGTCTCTGACTCTCCTTCCTTGAGGGTTTAGTTTCTGTTTTCCTTGGCAAGGAAAGGGGAGGGGCAACAGATGGCTTGTGTCTCTTTTACTTCTTAGGTCTTTCCTTTGGTGAGGAGGGAGGGAAACAGCAGATGGCTTACACCCCTTTTTCATCTTAGATCTTTCTCTGGCCTTGGAGCTCAGTCTTCCCTCTGGACTCTTAACTAGCTCCTTCACTTAGGTCCCCTGAAGTTTCCCGCCGGTTTTGGGAAGAGTAACTTCCGTAAAGGCCTTCAGAATGTCCATGAGTAATTGGGAGCTGATGCTGGCCTTGGGACACTCGGCCCAGAAATGTCCAGCCTCCGCACATCCATAACATATCTTCTCTCGCCATTGGGAGAATTTTGTTTCCTCTTGGCAAGTCCCTTGTTCTTGGACCTTAGCTTGGGTCTCCATCACCCTCATCAAGGCATGATACATATGTGTTTAAGCTTGAGCGACATGAGCCATTAGTTCAGTTGGCCTGAGTTCATTTACTGGCTTATTTATGTCAGGAATGGCTAGCCACGCTGGTTCAGACTCAGTTCCACTGTCTTCATCCGAGAAACTCATCACTGCATAAACAGCACGGGTCACCACTTTCTCCTTATTTCCAGCGATAGGGTCCACTTCCCTTGTCCTTTGGCTTTTCTCTTCTAACAGGGCCTCTTCTTCATGTATTTCTCTTATCAATTCAGGGTATGTAGGCACTACTTTGGTTCTCTTTATTAGCAATTTTAATACAATCTGATGATTTGGCCTAGCCCCTTGTAAAACTTGGTCTAGACGAGCTTGATCAGCATCTTTTGGATCAATACCCCTCTTGAGGATAATTTGATGCAGCATTCTGTCTATTTGAGATATGTACTCAGACAGGCTTTCCCCTTTTTGCTAGTGGGTGTGGTTGAACTTGTACTTCAAGTCTGCAATAGCTTCAACTCTTCCAAATACAGCATACAGGGCGTCTTTGTAGTTCATGGTGACACACGTTTTCTCCCCATCCTCAGATTACAAATCACATCAGCAGCCGGGCCTTGAAGACTCTCACTGAGGCGTTGTCATTTCACAGCCTCCAAAACACTCCATTCTTCAATGGCCTGCAGAGCCTGGCTCATCTAGGTTTCAAACACATCTGCCCCTACAGGATGGGGAAGCTCTCGTTGGCATTTCCAGGAACGTTTTTCATCAAACTATCAACTAGCCGACTCATATACATGTAAAAAGAAAGAGGAGGGGCATTGGCCCCTTGGGAGTCAGCTCCCACCGGTTCTGGGCTCTTCTCCTGAGCCCTTGGCGAAGCCTACCGCTCAGCAGGCTCTCCCCTCACTTTAAGTGGGATCCCTCTAGTAAACACTCCTTCGGCTAGATGTACCTCTTTCCTCTGGAAGCACACAGGTATCTCTTATTGCCACTCCAGTAGTACCCTGACTCGATCCAAGTCGTACTTGGCTTCTGTGTCTACAATGTAGGCCCGGTGTTCTGGGGCCAGAGCTCTCACCCACTTTCTAATCTCTCTCTGTGTGTTCACTTCCCGAGATCTCTAGAACAGTGCTTCTCTCCATTTGAGCTCCCTGAGTTCTGCCCCAAGGCAGCCACTGCTACTGAAGCGACTTCCATGCAGGTTGTGGCTCTTGTCTAGGTGTGCTAGGGCCCACTTCAGATGGCATCCCGGACGAGCTCCCAAGTGTAGCATGGTCCCCTTGATGACTTCTCATCTGCATCGCCATGACCCTGTGAACATTCCAACCCACATGACACTCTGGGTTCAGACATCCTTGCAGCACCTTTAAATAATAAGAAAACAGTTAATGCGTCTATATTCTTTTAACATTTACTGAGATACTTCAGATAAGATATTGTTATACAATGGAGGTAATGGTTTAACTGAGCTTTGAATAATAGCACAAACTCAGCAGAATGATTCCTCAAGAAATGCCAGTTAAGACAGTTGGTAACAACAGAGTACTATATGTATGTATATACAATGGAATACCACTTGAGCATAACCTCAATGGATAAGCAAGTTAAACATCAATTCTGACAATACTTCTAGATAGGAACCCAAGCCGGCGTGTTCAACCTTTTATCCTAATGAGAGATAATGCTAAATAAGGATGGTATGTGGCTCCTTTAAGCAGCAATGACAGAGTATTCCCGTTGCAGATCTGATGGTCTTCACCGGCAATATGAGCTCATTAACTATATCCAATTAGGTTTTGTAACAGAGTGGTAGTGTATTTTATGATTTATGATGACTGCAGCTAAAGATGCCTATGTGCAGTGTTCCAATAGAAATGCAGTGAAGTGTTCCCAAGGTAAAGTTGTCTGTACACAGTGTCCCAGTAAAACAACCAAGGAAAGACTTGCAAAGGCTGGCAATTACCCTCTCACCAATGACCAGGCCAAATCAGCACCTTGCACATAGTGACTTTCGGATACACAAGTCCGTCCTGTCAGCCGACCCGCTTGTGATGATCCTCCGATTGCTAAACACAAAACGTGGGTTGCTGTACGGTTGAGTCGGTGCTGGTCAGATGTCCGATGAGCAGCAGGCATCGCTGGACCCCTTCTCGGTTGGGAAGGAATGATGTACTCCTGTGTGGTAGGCCACAACCTCACTCTCCCTGCACTGAGAGATCCCTTACACACGATAAGGGACAACCCTGGAGGGTACCATTGTTGATTGGGAAAGCAGGGGTAGGGGATCCATTAACTCTAATCTAATAGCTGATGGAGACCAATACATGGACATGATTTGAGAGATAATGTGGGGGGGGGGAGGTAATTTTTAATAACATTTAATTACATTATGACTTGAGTCACAATTGTATATGCTATATTACGTTATTTTTTTTATTTGATATTTTTTTCCCTTAAAAGTGGAGTTACAGTTTAAAGTTGTACATATAAAAAGTGAAAAAGATAAGGATAAAACATACAAATAAATTTCCCTAAACATCAACGTCAATGTGTATTTTATAATGTATTTTTCCCCATCTGGTTTCACTGGTTAGTTGTCTTCTCATCTGTCATTTCCCAGTGTTTGAAATGTAACCTTTTGTTCCAATGACAGAAGTTTCTTAGGCAAACAAAGCTTATACTGAGAAGGTAATGGGAGAAATAAGGACATTCTATGCATTTCTTCACTCATTTCAGGTTCTACTGACAAATAATTAAAGTGGAACTTAAGTCATTTTTCATCTTTATATCTTTTAAATCCTCTGCCCTTGTTGTTTTAACTTTGGATAGTAAAACATTTTCTTTCTGCCAGTAAATACCTTATACAGCCCACTTCCTGTTTTATGTCTGGAAAAAATCCTAGGCATATGACATCATGCACAGTTCTCTCTCTCACTCAGAGATTACCAGTTTACCAGGAAGGGAGGGGGTGAGTCATAAGAGGGCCAAAGAGAGAGCTGCAGAGCTGGAGGTGTGGGTCTGTGTAAATCCAGGAAGTAAACAGGCAGCAGCTTCAGCTGCCCACAGTTAAAATGACTGCAGCCATTGACTCAGTGGAGGGATATTTCTGCAGCATATTTGGCAAGTACAGAATGACAGTATATATAAAATAATATGAAACGTGGTTGGAGGGAAGCTTCAGAATGGAAACGTTTTTTTTTATTTCAAATTATGTGAGCAGACTGCAGTTCATCTTTAAGCATGTAAGCCTTAAAGCTCAGTCCAGTGTTATACAACTTCTGCTGATATTAGGGACTTGATACTTTGCTAGCTGACAGAAAGTGCAACAAGCTAGGGAACCTTAAAGTGAACCTATGCGTTGCCTATGTAGGCCAAAGCAACAGATTAGAATTTTTTTTAAATTGGGTGAAATACAAAAGGAGAGGTACACATTGCAACATAATGCAGTTTACAATAAGCATATCTTCAACATAGTGTGAGATATCAGAAAGGAGAAAAAAATGCAATACTTAGATTTTCTGATGTGGTATGTCAGAGTTATATATAGTTAATGTTTATATAGTTAATGGGCCAAAAACATAGTGTAACCGTGTTAACAAACATATCTATCCTGGTGGTTCAAAATAGGTAGATACAGTGAAGAACAAAAGAACATATTTGTGTATAAACAGGCATGGATTGAAGGTCACAATGACCCCAAACCGAGGTATGTTAGCTAATGGCCATCTTTTCAAGCTGCATAAATATGTTGTAGGGCAGGGGTCGGCAACCCATGGCCCGCCACTGCTAAATGTCTGGCCCATCAGTGCCCGTGATGAATTTACGTGCATCGGGCCCACAGACATTTTCGCCGCTCTCCTCTTCATTGGACATCGGCCGGTATCACAGGGCTGGATGGGGGCAGGAATTGTTGGAGTTAACTAATCACATTAAACAGCAGGTGATTGGTTACCTGGTGATCCTAGCAACCAATCACCAGCCTGTTAATGTGAAAATTTAACTTCAGCAGTTCCCGCCCCCATCCAACCCTGTGTTACCGGCCGATCTCTGCTCTGCTGTCCACCTATGTAAGGTAGGAGAGTTCTACCTACACAGTGTGTGTGGGGTTGGGTGCAGCAGGGCAGAGGACACTATGGGGGTACAGAGGATACTACGGGGGGTGCAGAGGAAAGAGGGCACTGCTTTGGGGGGCAAAAATTCTATGGGGGGAGGGGGCGGAGGACACTATGGGAGTGATGTGAAGGGGGCAGAGGACACTGCTATGGGGGTGCAGAGGACACTACAATGGGGGGCCCTATTAGGGACAACATCACCCCTGGGGACAGTGACCCCTTCTCACCTGGGGACAGGGACCCCTTCTCACCTGGGGACAGGGACCCCATCACCCCTGGGGACAAGAACCCCATCTCCTCTAGGGATGGGACCCCATCTCCCCTAAGGGCAGGAACACCATTTTCCCTAGGGACAGGAACCCCATCTCCAGACCATGCTGGCTGGCAGAGCTGGCTTCAGCTACCCTTGGGTGTCAGGATGGGGGAGAGGACAGTAACATCCGAATCCCCAGCCACATGCTCCCTCAGGGTGAACTGGCTTTGTATTAGTGAAGCACCTTAAAGTGAGGAAAACATGTACTTTCGAAAACTATGCTTCGAGTTCGAGTCAAACTCATGTTCGACTCGAACATTGCCTGTTCGCCTGTTCACCGAACAGCGAACTATTTGGGGTGTTTGCGGCAAATTCGAAAAGCCGCAGAACACCCTGTAAAAGTCTATGGGAGAAATCTTAAGTGCTAATTTTAAAGGCTTATATGCAAGTTATTGTCATAAAAAGTGTTTGGGGACCTGAGTCCTGCCCCAGGGGACATGTATCAATGCAAAAAAAAAGTTTCAAAAACTGCAGTTTTTCGGGAGCAGTGATTTTAATAATGCTTAAAGTGAAACAATAAAAGTGTAATATTCCTTTAAATTTTGTACCTGGGGGGGTGTCTATAGTATGCCTGTACAGGGGCATATGTTTCCCGTGCTTAGAACTGTCCCTGCACAAAGTGTCATTTCCGAAAGAAGAAAAGTCATTTAAAAGCACTCGCAGCTATAATGAATTGTCAGCTCCCCATAATACAGAGAACAGTCATTGAAAGTCATTGATAAAAAAAAATGCGTGGGGTTCCCCCCAAATTCAATTATCAGGCTCTTCAGGTCTGCTATGGATATTAAGGGGAACCCCGGGTCAAATAAAAAAAAAAATGACGTGGGGTTCCCCCCAATTTCAATTACCAGGCCCTTCAGGTCTGGTATGGATTTTAAGAGGAACTCCACGCCAAAAAAAAAAAAAAATGGTGTGGAGTTTCCCCCAAAAATCCATACTGTAGTGATATAATATATCGTGGGTAGATGATTTGTAGTTATTAAAAGTGCTCCTCCACAGCAACCCAATTCTTCCAGAGAGATGCACTTTTATTGACTTCCAACACAGAACAAAGTCTTGTAACAGATGATAAAATCCAACAGAGTATAATTACGACAGTGCTAGTAAATATTTAGAGCCCCATGTTACCGTTACCTAGACCTTGGTGCCTTCATAACCACACACCCTCCTGAGCAGACTGGATTGAACACAAGGTTATATTCAGCTGCAGTCATAAACTGCCCTAATTTGCATTCCTGCATATTAACATTAACACAGCCCAGAGTCACTATCTGTTCCCTTTGATATGTGGAGTAATTCTTGTTTGGCCACTTCCCTTTTGATCAACAAGTCCCCTTTAATATGTGCAATTAGATTAACAGGCCATACCTCACACACCTAGGTAGACTTGCATAAGATTGCACAACATATACCCCCACTTGGGGCGGTTCTAACTACTAGAACTGACCCATAAATCAAGCAACAAACATATCATTATGATTTGAGGTACTGGATGCTTTACAATGGCTCATATAAAATATAAAGTTGAAACTGGTTACATCTCTCTTCACCAGCCTCTAAAATATCCCCATGAAACAGTTATTAGATAATATAACTTTAGACCATGACTGGAAAAGGATTCGGTAAACATCTGTGGCCCATATAGCTTTAGGCCTTATTATATCACATTGAGGTCTTGACTATTGCGCAAAAACGAGCTGATGTCACAGTCCATTCTTCGATCTGACTTCATCACATCTCTCACTGAAAGTAAACTTGGTATGCTCTGGGAGCTCCGATCCACATAAATCCAGGATTCTCTCATCTCCAGGCTCAAGGTTTTCATTTTTAAAGATGCTTTTACATAAACACCAGCAAATCCTGAAATTCTACTTCCATCTTTATAGTAAGAAGAACCATCAATGTACCAGCACTCACTTTCAAGGTCAAAGGGTTTGGATACAGCAGTAAAAACTGTGCTGAAAACTATTTTCTTGCACTTGACATTCATGGGTCCATCTTGCAAGCATTTTACAACTCACATCTGCTTCTTTCCATTTCCTATTTGAGCAATGATGACATGTTGTGTACCTGTCAAGTACCTGAATTTGTTGATTGCCAGCCACAATTTGCTTTTGGAATTTGCTGTAGGCCGACTCCTCATTGCCTTCAATAGAGCAGTTACTTGGATCATTCAGTCCATAATTCCACCTGAATGGTATACCAATCTATACATATACCCCTACATGACGGTTCAGATAGAATCAGCTTGACATCAGTGTTTATCAGATCTTCTATCCAGGCAAAGTGGAAATTCTTGCCAGTATCCTCACCATGAAAGTTAGAAAGGTCTTTTTCATCCATATATGTCATAGCCTTTAGCATATTATAAACGACTGATTCAACAAAGTTTCAAATCATGACTGGAGTGATGAATTTCACTCACCCCTCTTATAAATTTAGGAAAAACACCCAACATACTATAATTTATGCTATGCCAAGCCATTGTGCAGCATCTCACCTTAGATGACAAATATATTGATCAATACGCATTATGTAATATATACAGATGTTATGAAAATTATTTTAGGTTTTAAGATAAAGTTCAAGAAATAAAACATAATAAAAAAAAAAATATATATTAAAAGCAAAATATATCTGGGAAACGGAGAAAAAAAAAAAAAATAGGGCGTTGGGGAAGAAAAGTCCATTGACAAGAAAATAAAGGAAATGCAAAAAAAAAATTTAATGTTCAAAAAAAAAAGGGTCCATTGCTTGATGAATATTGAGAGAGTACATGAATTCTTTATAATTCCTTGTATAGTGATATATTGTCTATTAAGCGTCTCCCCCACTAGCCAGCAATTTCAGACTGTCCTTCTGCTATTCACATGCAAGCGAGTATCTCCGCCAATATCTGAAAGACAAAAAAAACTCTCCAACAAAAACTAATTAACAAGGTCCTTAAACATTGTTTGAAGTTAAAACAAAGTACTATTTACACATTTACAGTTTGAAGCTAATTCACCCCCACTGCTAGAGAAGTGTCATTTGCATTCAAAAAACAGATCTGGAGAATGTACATCTTGTACCCCCTTCAACTGCTCTAATAATGTATCACGTTCCCCTCTCATCTTGTCATACTCAATCTTCAGGTGGTCATATTTCTGCTTTAACTGAGAAAACGGTATCCAGGTCTTGGACCTTTTCTTATTATTATTTTGGTCAGCTCTGTTTTTCATATTAATATCACCTATGTTTGACCTGGTGTCTCCTCTTTGGTTGTTATCATAAGATATTATCTTTTGACCTTTATGTTTAGTATTTGTCCTAAACAATGTGGCTAAATCAATTTTGACAGCCTGCTCATTTGACTTTCTCCATAAATGGTCTGCTCTCAACAATACGTCTTTTAAATCATGAGGATTTGGGGTAACTAATAAGATATTTTGTTTGATATCTTCATGTAAAGCATCTAGAAACATACTCATATGTATCAAGCCACCACGCTCAAATGCAAGATTATTACCGACCAATAAGTCCATAATAGTTGCTATCCTGTGTGACAATTCATAGGGAGATTCACTTTGCATTTGTTGGAATTTCCCATGAATAGTAACATTAGAACATACACCATACAAAACACATAATAATTGCAGTAATATGTCCCTTGTCCTCAGAGGCTGAATACAGATTTGTTTAATTCTCATCCAAAGACCACTTCCTATAGAATGTTGTATGACTCTTTCTAAATCAGATGGGTTGAGATTGTACATATCTCTGACATTCTGCAAGTCACAAAACCATTTTAAAATCGGTTTAAATCATGGCAGGGAACCATTCCTATTTCTTTAAGAATTGCATCTAATTCTTTTGGTTTCAAAGGCTTCATTACAAGCTGAACTTCACCTGTATTATTATTATTGTTGAAAACTGTGGTGGTCACAGTGGGTGCGGCTGGCAATGAATTATCAGATTTATGAGGTTCTGTTTCATTTGATAGAAAGTTTGTGTTTGTATTTTGCTGCAGATTGCTGAATCCAAGATTTGATGCATATCTGCATTCCTGAGATCTCTTCTCTAATTCCATAATTCTTAATTTCAATCTCTCATTTTCCTCTGATAATTCATCACAACGTTTAGATTTCTCAAGCAAAGCTCCCCCAATGGTAACTGCATGCAATTTTAAATTTACTGTCTCAGTTTCTGATTGGTTTTGTAACCTCTGACAAACCTTGTTGCTATTATCAACTGCACTCTGTAACTGGGTAATTTCCTCAACCTTATCCTTCAAAGAACTTTCCATTGTTAAACAGCAAGATAACAAGCCCTGCACAATACAACCTTTTCTTTTACTTTCTGAAATTTTGCTATCAAAAACAGTTTTCTCTAAAAATTTGTTCATCATAGTCCACGTCTGCTTACATTTTTCTGGAACTTTATAAGGACTGCCATGACGCTTAATACATTTTAATACCCATCTGTTAACTTTATCAGAACGGACACTAGCTTCACACTGAGTAAGCATTTTGACTATATTATTAATAATTTAAAAAAAAAGGAAATATTTTTACTCACCGCATTAGTTACTCCTTCAGCTTCCAGTTCAGGTCTTCTGGTACACGATACAGTCCTTTTTTTGTTGTTTCCAGTCTCCAGAGAATAATCCTGGGGTTCCAAACTTGTTTAATTTTGTAGATCAGACTCTCTTATGTCACAACCAGACATTAGAGTCACAGCACAGCTCTTGGGTCTCCATCAGACTTCTGTCCACCTCACAGGATTGTTGTCACCACCGACTTCTGTTACCAAGTCCTGAAAATGCTCTTCTGGTCACTTGAACGGCACCAATGTAGTGATATAATATATCGTGGGTAGATGATTTGTAGTTATTAAAAGTACTCCTCCGCAGCAACCCAATTCTTCCAGAGAGATGCACTTTATTGACTTCCAACACAGAACAAAGTCTTGTAACAGATGATAAAATCCAACAGAGTATAATTACGACAGTGCTAGTAAATATTTAGAGCCCCATGTTACCTAGACCTTGGTGCCTTCATAACCACACACCCTCCTGAGCAGACTGGACTGAACGCAAGGTTATATTCAGCTGCAGTCATAAACTGCCCTAATTTGCATTCTTGCATATTAACATTAACACAGCCCAGAGTCACTATCTGTTCCCTTTGGTATGTGGAGTAATTCTTGTTTGGCCACTCCCCTTTTGATCAACAAGTCCCCTTTAATATGCGCAATTAGATTAACAGGCCATACCTCACACACCTAGGTAGACTTGCATAAGATTGCACAACACATACCAGACCCTTTATCTGAGCACACAACCTGGCAGGCTGCAGGAAAAGAGGGCGGGACAAGAGAGCGCCCCCCCCCCCTGAACCGTACCAGGCCACATGCCCTCAACATTGGGGGATGCTTTGGGGGTCTGCGGTGGTTGTGGGGGTCTGACCTCCACCCTGGCCGGTGGTTGTGGGGGTCTGCGGTTGGGGGCTTATCGGAATCTGGAAGCCCCCTTTAACAAGGGGACCCCCAGATCCTAGCCCCCCCTGTTTGAAAAGGTAAGGGGGTACAAAAGTACCCCTACCATTTCACAAAGGAAGTGTAAAAAATTGTTAAAAAACACACAGACACCGTTGGGAAAAGTCCTTTATTCAAAATAAAAAAAGTTAAAAAAAGATTCCAGCGGTGGTTATCCACTCTTGCTATCCAGCGATGGTTGATCTCTTCTCTGGGGTCCAGCGAAGGGTGATCTCTCCAGCTCAGCAGTTGTCACTAAATTATATATTGCTCACACATGCTATGGTTATATGTGGAATTGCACCCCAAAATACATTTTTTTTTTCCATAAAAGTTTTTATTTTCAAAAATAAGTGTTGATACAAGGTGTACAAAGTGTACAAACAAACAAACAAGTTGAGTTCAGATAACAGAAGCTACTGTATTATTGTTACATTCTTACTCTCATATCGTTATCCTTAGATTAGTAGTTAATCAACATTAAGAGAGTTCCCCTTGTTCTGAGATCCTTCACTGAGATCAGGGTTATAGTTGTTGGGGGTTAGGCTTCTGTAGTGTCGAGCCTGATGCGTCAGCAGGGTCACCTTACATGAGTGTGTCAGTCCATCTGTCTGGAGATAAGTAGAGTATTGTCTGTACTTTGGGGTGGTCCCTTCTGTGCGTCTAATGTGAGGAGTAAGAGGTATAAGTGTTAAGCTAAATTTAGGTGGTCTTATGTTTTTGAGTCTGGAATGTCTGCATCTGACTGGGCAATGTTAGGGTAGGGGAAAACTGAGGGAGCAGGGGGAGAGGAGCGAGGGCGGGGAGGGGAAAGAGGGTGGAAAGGTGTGGTGGGGCATTGGGGGGGTCATGGATGGGACAGGGTGATGATGGGGTGTGTGGGGCAGTAGTCTGAGGGGGTTGTCTCTCCGGGCTCCACTGCAATTTGAGGGAGGTTGGTGAGATTGTGTAGCGGTGTCTCTACCTGTGGTTGTCTGCCCCTGACACTAGTCTCGGGACACAGTTGGGATGCTTCTTCAATTCTTAAATATAACACTATGCCAGGCAGAAGTATAACAAGATTTCTCTCAGCCGTTTGTGAGGTCAGGGAGATCTATCCTCATGATAGCTCTATACCTTTCTGTAGAGCGAAAGTGTATCCATCTTTCCCATATCTGGGCATATCTGTGGGGGGAGTCTCGTGCAATGTGGATTAGTTCCTCCATTTCGGCTATCTTCCCTACTCTAGTCAACCATTCGGATGTGGAGGGTGCATTTGTAGAGCCCCAGTGAGCTGGGATGCATAGTTTGGCTGCGTTAAGCATGTGTAGTCCCAGGGATTTTCTGTAAGAATGTGTGTGGGGGAGAGTAATGAAGAATGAGCCGAGCCAGTGTGAACTCTATCAGGCAATTAGTAACTTGGGAGGTGATTTCATGGACCTAAACCCAAAAGGTTTGAATTATTGGGCATGACCACCATATGTGTATAAATGTCCCTGTTTCCTTTAGACACCTCCAGCATTTATCTGACACGTCTGTGTTAAATTTGTTTAATAGCTCAGGTGTTCAATACCACCTGGATATGGTTTTGTAGTTATTCTCTTACTAACTACTAACATTAAGGGAACCTTTGTGTGCGATCGTTAGAATTATTTCACAGCCTGCCTATGAGAACTTTGTTTGTAAATCCCTTTCCCATGCTTGACAAGCTTTCCCTTCTTTCAGGGAGATTGGCATGAATAGCATAGAGTGTATGTTTGAAATCAGGTGTTGTTGTGGTGTGGGTTGGGAGCAGAGAGTCTCAAACGGGGTCATCTGACGTGATAAGGATTCTTCTAGGTTCTTCGCTCTGAGGAAGTGGCGTCTTTGAAAATAGGTCCAGCATGGTAGGGGATCTCTGTCTAAGTTAGTGGGAAGTGCTTTATGGTCTAGTAAGTCCCAGTCTTTGTAAAAGTGGTGAGCTTGTATGTCCTTATGTGGCCATATAGTTTTTAGGAAGTGGCTAGACATTCTGGATGTGAAGGCTGGGTTAAGCCGTATGGGTGTGAGTGGTCCCGGATTTGATGAGAGTTGGAATTTTTTGCACACCTCTCTGAAGCTACCTAGTGTGGCTCCTATGAGGGGGTGTTCCCTTAAAGTTTTAGGTATGTGAGAAGGGAGAATCCAGGGTGTAGTCTTGATTGGTATGTTTGAGAGCGAGTCTTCCAATTTGACCCAATCTTTAGCTCTCTCATGGACTGACCAGTCTACGATTCTATCCAAATGGCATGCTCGTGAATAGTTTCGTAGATCTGGAAGGCCAATTCCCCCCTTGTTTTTGGGTTTCACAAGTTGGGTGAAGCTTATTCTTGGGTGTTTGTTTTTCCACAGGAATTGTAGGCACAGTCGTTTAATGGTCTGAAAAAAATGATGTTGGAAGCTTAATAAGAATTGTTTGTAAGAACGCGTGGAAGGATATTAATCTTTAGGATGGCTGCGCGGCCAAACCACGAAAAGTGGGGTTTGTCCCATTTAAGTAGGTCTTCCGTGATGGTGCGGGACAGTGGGAGGTAGTTTTTCGAGTAGAGATCTGGTAGGTGTGTGGGTAGTTGGATTCCTAGGTAGGTTATAGTGTCATGTTCCAAGTGAAAGGAAAGTTATTTTGGCATTGTGTGACTAGGTCTTTTGGGAGGGAAATGTTCAGGGCATTGGATTTGGAGAGGTTTATTTTCAAATTTGATATGCGTCCAAATAATTCAAAGTCTTTGAGCAGGTTGGGGATTGAAGTTAGAGGGATCGCTTATAAACAAGAGAATGTCGTCGGCAAATGCTGCTAATTTGTAGGTTTGTCCAGCTATGTGTATGCCTCTTATGTCTTCATTTGCCCGGAGGCATCTTAGTAGAGGTTCTAGTGTTAAAATAAAAAGGATTGGGGAGAGTGGGCATCCCTGTCTCTTTCCGTTCCGGATGGGGAAGGCGTCTGACAGGTGGCCGTTGACTCTGATTCTGGCGGTTGGTGTAGTATATAGGGACATGATCAAATTATACATCCTGTCTGGTATTCCCAGGTGGCGTAATACCGTAAGTCCCAGGCCAACCTGTCAAACGCCTTCTCCGCATCCAAGGATAGAAAAAAGCCCTTCTGTTTTCTGTTTTGTGGGTGGAAAGCCAGTGGTGTATATTGATTGATTTTATGGTGTTCCCTGCCAGGGACAAACCCCACCTGATATTTCCCTATTGTTGCGGGAAGGAGAGGAAGGAGGCGGTTTGCTAATATTTTGGCAAACAATTTCAAGTCGACATTAAGTAGTGAAATTGGTCTGTAACTGGTGACAGATGTGAAGTCTTTGCCGCTTTTTGGTATCACTGTAATATGTGCTTCTAAGAGCATGGGTGTTGCGTTTAGTGAGTTAAATGCCCTTAGGAACGGTGCCGTTAGAGTGTCTGTGAATGTTTTATAATAAGGGTCCGTAAGGCCATCTGGGCCAGGGCTCTTGCCCAGTTTTAGTTGTTTAATTGCCTTATTGAGTTCCTCTTCTGTGATCGGGTTGTCTAGTTCTTGTGCCTCCTCTCTGGATAGCGTGTTGGGGCTGTATTTATTAAGAAACTGTGTGATGAGTGTTTCTCTCTGTTTGTGGTCTTTGGTGGTTTCGGGTTGGCAGGATAGGTTATATAACCCTTTGTAGTATTGCTCGGTGATGTGTGTGCTATGCCTAGGGGGTCCTTTATGGTGTGGATGTTTGTGTTTGCTTTTTTCGCTTGGATGGCTCTAGCTAATAATAGTCTCCCATATTTGTTTCCCTGTTCATAGAAGAGTTTTTGATTGAGAATGAATTTGCAGCGTGTTTTGCTGTCAAGTATTTCTAGGAACTGCTTTCTGGTTTCTACAAGCTCCTGGAGGGTGTCCTGAGCTTGAGATTGTTTGTGGGCTAATTCTAGTCTATTTTGTTGGTTAGCTCTACCATTTTTGCCTGGTGCGCTTTTTTCCGGGTGGCAGCTAGTTCTAAGAATTTCGCTTGGATGGTGCATTTGTGGGCTTCCCAGATTGTTAAAGGGGGAAGTTCAGGGTTATTGTTTTCCTGGAAGTAGTTATTCAGGCTAGTATGGATCTGGTTGACATCAATTTCTGAGGTGAGTAGTGAGGTGTCTAGTCGCCATGTTTTTGTGGTCCACTTTCTGGGAGTGCGAGGAGAAGCGTGATTGGGTGGTGGTCTGACATGAGTAAGGGTTCAATGGTGGCAGCCTTCAGCAGGGGAATATCTTTTTTGGAGAGGAATAGATAATCTAACCTGGAGTACCTATTGTGTGGTGTTGAGAAAAATGTGCAGTCTTTGTCGTTTGGGTGTAAAGTACGCCATGTGTTGTATAAGGAGAGATTTTGTAGTTGTGATCTGATTTGTCTCAGGGTTCTATAGGGTAGAGAAGTGGAGCCTGACAATAAGTCTAGGAGGGGTTGGAGTGTTGCGTTGAAGTCTCCTCCAAGGATGGTTAGCCCTGATTGGAAGCCTGCCAAGGTATCGGCCACTGAGCGGAGGAAACTGACCTGGGCTGTGTTGGGGCTGTATATGTTCGCTAGGGTGACTGGTTGGTTATGGATGATCCCTTTTAGAAAGATATACATGTCTGGGACTTTTTGGGAGCCTAGCCACGTACGGGGCTCCAAAAACCAATCACTGCCTTCAGGATTTCTAAGGGCGGAAATTTTTGATTTCACTCCTCACTACCTATCACAGTTTTGAAGGCCATAAAATGACAAGATTGCACAAAACTCCCCCAAATGACCCCATTTTGGAAAGTAGACACCCCAAGCTATTTGCTGAGAGGCATTTTGAGTCCATGGAATATTTTATATTTTGCCACAAGTTGCAGGGATATTACAAACCTTTTTTTTTTTTTTTTCTGCACAAAGTTGTCACTAAATGATATATTGCTCAAACTTGCCATGGGCATATGTGTAATTACACCCCAAAATACATTCTGCTGCTTCTCTTGAGTACGGGGATACAACATGTGTGGGACTTTTACGGGGCCCCCCAAAAACCAAGC
Organism: Lithobates sylvaticus; assembly: GCA_028564925.1. Classification (NCBI taxonomy): domain Eukaryota; kingdom Metazoa; phylum Chordata; class Amphibia; order Anura; family Ranidae; genus Lithobates; species Lithobates sylvaticus. Next base: position 263,052,126 of record CM053027.1, on the reverse strand, counting down.
ACCACCTTCAGGATTTCTAAGGGCTTACATTTTTGATTTCACTCCTCACTACCTATTAAGCCCCATACACACGGTCGGACTTTTTCATCAATTTGGTCCGATCGGACAAGGTTGTTGAAAAATCAGACCGTGTGTATGCACCATCGGACAGTGTTCGTCGGTTTGTCCGTCGGACAAAGTCTTATCTCCTGCTGGAAAGATTTGCCGTCAACCCGGTCCGATCACACCAAATCCGATCGTGTGTACGCTTGTCCGACCGGACAAAGTGCCACGCATGCTCAGATCACATTACAAGACCAAAGCTATTGGCTACTAGCCTCTACGTAGTCCCGTCGTAGGCAACAAACGTCACCACGTTCAGAATGATCGGATTTTCCGACAACTTTGTCCGATCGTGTGTACGCAAAACCAACATCAGACAAAGTATGACGGACATGGTCCGACGGACCTGGTCCACGGATTGTCCGCGCGTGTGTATGGGGCTTTACAGTTTCGAAGGCCATAAAATGCCAAGATGGCACAAAACTCCCCGAAATTACCCCATTTTGGCAAGTGGACACCCAAGCTATTTGCTGAGAGGCATGGTGAGTATTTTGCAGCTCTCAATTGTTTTTGAAAATGAAGAAAGGAAAGATTTTTTTTTTTTTTCTTTTTTCAATTTTCAAAACTTTGTGACAAAAAGTGAGATCTGCAAAATACTCACCATACATCTCAGCAAATAGCTTGGGGTGTCTACTTTCCAACATGGGGTCATTTGGGGGGGGGGGGGGGGTTGAACTGTCCTGGCATTTTATGCACAACATTAAGAAGCTTATGTCATACATCACCCACTCTTCTAACCACTTGAAGACAAAGCCCTTTCTGACACTTTTTGTTTACATGAAGAAAAAAATTTTTTTTCCAAGAAAATTACTTTGAACCCCCAAACATTATATATTTTTCTAAAGCTAAGGCCCTACAGATTAAAATGTTGGGTGTTTCATTTTTTTTTTCACACAATATTTGCGCATCGATTTTTCAAACGCATTTTTTTTTGGAAAAAACACACTTTTTTAAATTTTAATGCACTAAAACACACTATATTGCGCAAATGTTTGTTGAAATAAAAAAGATGATCTTAGGCTGAGTACATGGATACCAAACACGACATGCTTTAAAATTGCGCACAAACATTCATCGGTGACAAACTACATACATTTTCAAAAGCCTTTAAATGTCTTTACAGGTTACCACTTTTGATTTACAGAGGAGGTCTACTGCTAAAATTACTGCCCTCGATCTGACCTTCGCGTTGATACCTCACATGCATGGTGCGATTGCTGTTTACATATGACTCCAGACCGACGCTTGCGTTCACCTTTGCGTGAGATCAGGGGGGGGGGGACAGGGGTGCTTTTTTTTGACTCACATGCATGGTGCCATTGCTTTTTACATATGACGCCAGACTGATGCTTGTGTTCACCTTTGCGTGAGAGCAGGGGGGGACAGGGGTGCTTTTTTTTTTTTTATTTTATTTTTTATTTTATTTATTTTTTAAACTGTTCCTTTCATTTATATATTTTTTTATAATTTTTATTGTTATCTCAAGGAATGTAAATATCCCCTATGATAGCAATAGGTAGTGACAGGTACTCTTTTTTTGCAAAAATTCTGGTCTATTAGACCCTAGATCTCTCCTCTGCCCATAAAAGGATCTGACCACACCAAGATCGCTTTCCCAATTTCCCAATGGCGCTGTTTATATCCGGCGAAAATCTCCGGCGAAAAGTCATGAAATGCTCGTAGCTTCCGGTTTCTTAGGCCATAAAGATAATTGGAGCCATTCTGGTCTCTGATCAGTTCTATGGTCAGCTGGTGGAACCATCGGCTGCATTCTCAGGTTCCCTGTTGGGATAGGAGAGCCAGACAAAACCATGGAAGACGATGGGGGGGGGGACATTCCCTCCCACTGCTTTTAAAAGTCTAGAGGCTAATTAGCTAATAGGATTGCTTTTACATGAAAGCTGACCACTGGCTGAAAAGAATGATACCAAGATGATACCTAAGCCCCCAGGCATCATTCTGGTATAACCACTCAAAGTCCAGTACGTTGCTGGTCCTTGTTGGGCATATATTGTAATCTTTTTTTTCATGCAGCCTGTGGGCTGAACGAAAAAAAAGAGATTGATCGGTGGGTATGCGCACCATTAGAATACCTCCCTTCATCCACCCACTTCTAATGATGGGCATACATGCACCATTTTGTTTTTAACTGTGGTGGTGAAATCCCCTCTTACAGCGCTGGAGTCACGGCTTTATGTATCATGGGAGCAAACACTGTTGCTGTCAAGATAAATAAATCTGCGCTGCAGCCGAATGGCATACCTGCTAAGCAAATGATGGTTAACAATAAAACAAAGTAACATTACACTATAACAGTAAGACTTACAATACCTGCAAAGCAAATACAAAAAAAACATAGTAAAAAATAAAACATTGTTTAACGCAACCTGTGCCTAAAATATATATATGCCGAAGCATGGGGGCATCCACCCGCAAAAGTTAGGAGCAAATCACTCCTCCACCCCTGCTGCCCTCATGCTTCAGCATATATGCTCTTTTTTTTAACTGTGGTGGTGAAATCACCTCCGACAGTGCTGGAGTCACGGCTTTATGTATTGTGGGAGCAAACGCTGTTGCTGTCAAGTTAAATAAATCCACGCTGCAGCTGAATGGTGTACCTGAAAACAAAAAAATGGTTAACAATAAAACACAGTAAACAGTAAAGTATAAAAAAATTACATACCTGAAAAGCAAACATGATAAAATATAAAAAAACATTGCAGAATAGAATACAGTAAAAAAGAGCAGAACAATAGAGAGAGAATAGAGAGAGAGAGAGAGAGAGAACAATAAAACAACAACTATTTTTATTTTTTTCTGTGTTTTTTATTTTTTCCTTTTTTATTTTACAATTGTTTTTGTAACTGTAACCGGTTCCAGGTTCGGGTATCTCAAAATGCGATGGCATCTTGGGAGACCCTGTGAATATGTACCTAGTCTGTGCAATGCTGTACCCTATGCTAAAACTCAACTAGTTTATGGTAGCTCTCAAAACATTCACCAATGCAAAGACCAGGATTGTCAGGACAGCGGGGATAATAATAACGGGTGTCACGCCTATATCCACGCTTTCTACAGACACAACATTTTATTTGGGGGGCTCGTTGGGTAGGGGTACTCGGGAGGACATACAGAAAATGCCTCTCATGCAGCCGGCTTACTGCATTTGGATTGGGAAGGTGAGGTGGAGCACCGTCCTGAAACAGAAGGGCTCTGACGATCTCTTCCTGGAATTTAAGGAAGGATCCAGTCCGTCCTGAAACTTTGTATAGCACATGAGCGTTCAGCAAAGCCAATTGAAATAAATAAACATACACTTTCTTGTACCAGCGTCTGGCCTTACGGGCAACTAGGTACGGCGCCAACAACTGGTTGTTGAGGTCCACCCCTCCCATATTTTGGTTATATTCGTGGACACAGAGGGGTTTTTCCACAACACCAGTCGCTCTTCATAGTGAGCAAGTTATTACACTTCAAGCAGGCTCTCTCCCCAACCTAAGACGGGAATCTACAAGCCGCTGGGGAAAACCCCGGCGATTAGATCGCACAGTGCCACATGCTCCAATCTGTTGATCAAAAAAGTGACTAAAAAGTGTAATAATTGTCCACGTACAAGTGGTACCCCTTTCCGAATAAGGGTGGCACCAAGTCCCACACAATCTTGCCAGTGCTTCCTATGTAGTGAGGCAGTTTGTCGGCTCTACGTGACTATATTTGCCATTCGTAAACCATAAAACTATATGTATAGCCTGTGGCCCTGTCACAGAGCTTATACATCTTTACCCTGTATCTGGCACACTTGCTGGGAAGGTACTGTTTGAATGACAAGCGGCCAGAAAACTTAATCAGGGACTCATCAACGCAGACAACTTAATGGGGAGTAAAAAAGCCTGCAAAATATTGATTGATGTGGTTTATGTAGGGCTGGATTTTGTAGAGCCGATCGTATCCAGGGTCTCCACAAGGACGACAGAGTTAATTTTTGTTGAAATGCATGAACCGCAAGATCTGCTCGTATCATGCCCTGGTCATGGAAGCAGAGAACAAGGGCATATGGTGAATTGGGTCAGTGGACCAATATGACCGCAACTCACTCTTTTTGGTTATGCCCATGAGGAGGGATAGGCCCAGAAAGGTCTTAAATTCGGAAACCGTAATTGGTTTTCAATCTCTGGCAAGGGAGGACTGGGGAATAGTGGCGATGTGTTGGCCAGCGTACAAATTGCTTTGGTCCACAATAGATCTATAGAGATCTTCGGTGAAAAACAGCGAATAAAAATCAAGTGACGTAAAATTAACTGTTTCCACCTGAATGCCGGGTTGGCCAGTGAATGGGGGAAGTACGGGTGCTGCAGAAGTGGTGGGTTCCCAATTAGGATTGGCGAATTCTGCAGGAAGGGCACTATGGGCTCTACGAGCCTGTCTTTGTCTTCTTGATGGCAGCGGGACACTACTTGTGCTTGCCACCTCACCAGCTTGAACTGCACTTATGGGACTTGCCACGTTACCACGTGTTACTGCAGTGCTGGTTTGACTACGACCAGGGTGTACTAGGCCACTGGTGCTTGCCAGTTCACCAGAAGGAATAGCGGCAATAGTTCTTCTCTGCTCCATACGAGAGTCCTGCGGTTCTTGCACCTCAACAGCAGAAGAAGATTGGGGTCTGGTATGCCTGACCTTGGCAGGGACCACAACTCTGTCATCAGAGCTATCTGTCATGGAGCCTCTGTCGTCTACAGGATCATATTCTGAGCCTGAATCTGACAGATGAGTGACTTCCTCTTCACTATCTGTCATGCTCAGAAACGTGTAGGCCTCTTCACTAGTGTACCTTCAATTTGCCATTTTGGGCTCTAAATTTACTGGTACACTAGTGAGACTCACAGGTAAAAAAGCTCCTGACTGTAAGCGACTGTATCAAAATGCTACCAAAAAAACTGTTAGCGATCGCAGGGATCAGGTCAGACTCTGCGAATGCTGCAGTTATGTGTTTAGTGATTTGTATGTGACAGTGAACGATCGATACTGCACTTGGGTGGGCTGGGGGAGGGGCAAAATGCAGGTGCTAGCAGGTATCTGGGCTGATCCCACTAACACTGCTGGGGACGCTAGTATAGATGTGATCAGATCAGATATCGATCCGTTCAGATACTATACCACTAAGGGAGGTGTATGCTGCATGCGTGGGTGTTAGTGGTACTGGCACTAACCTGACGCTGCCTGGGGCGACGCAGACCCTATCTGACCCTAAAACCTAACTTATATCACCCGCCGGGTGATCAGGGGGTTAAACCTTTATTAGGTAATAAACGGCGGGTGCCCTGACACTATAAAAAAATAACTAACTAACCAGCGTCACCCGTAACAGTTATACGGTGATCACTGGTGAAAGGGTTAACTAGGGGGCAATCAGGGGGTTAAAACCTTTACTAGGTAGTATATGGGGGGTACCTGATGCTATAAAAAGCTGACAGCGAACCTAAATACTTACCTGCCTAACTAGCGTCACCTGTGACACTAATAAAGCGATCAGAAAAATGATTGCTTAGTGACGCTGGCGACAGGGGGTGATCAAGGGGTTAAACCTTTATTGGGGGGGTTAGGGGGGTACCGTAGACCTAAAGGGGCCTAACACTAACTTCCCTAACACTTATAACAATCACAAATGACACCAATGCAGTAATCAGTAAAAAAAAAAAACTACTATTGGTGTCACTGTGACAAGGGGTGCAGGGTGGTGATCGGGGGTGAAAAGTGTCTGACCCCAAAGCACCTTGTCCCCATGTTGATGGGGACAAGGGCCTCATCCCCACAGCCCTTGCCCGGTGGTTGTGGGGGTCTGCGGGCGGGGGGCTTATCAGAATCTGGAAGCCACCTTTAACAAGGGGACCCCCAGATCCTGCCCCCCCATGTGAATTGGTAACGGGTACTTTGTACCCCTACCATTTCACAAAAAAAGTGTCAAAAATAGTAAAAAAAGACAGGAGACACTTTGGGACAAGACCTTTATTAAAAAATAAAAATGTCCAACGATGTAAATCCATCTCGCGCCGCCGACAAACCGAAAAAAGAAAGGCGCAACAGCTGTACCTCCATGGGAGGATCCCGCCGAATGAAACTTCTTCTCGGTGACAGGGTCGCCTGTTTATGTCACTGAGTGGCCCTACTCTCAGCTATATAACAGCTGTCACAGAGAAGAAGCGCCACTCGGCGGGAGCCTTCTATGGAGGCGGAGCTGTTGCAGCTTTTTTTTTCTTTTTTCGGCTTGTCGTGTTGGCGATAGATTTGGGACATTTTTATTTTAAAATTTTTAAAAAAGGACTTGTCCCAAAGTGTTTCCTGTCTTTTTTACTATTTTTGACACTTTTTTTGTGAAATGGTAGGGGTACAATGTACCCGTTACCAATTCACATAGGGGGGGGGGCTGGGATCTGGGGTTCCAGATTCCGATAAGCCCCCCGCCAGCAGACCCCCACAAGCACCGGGCAAGGATTGTGGGGATGAGGCCCTTGTCCCCATCAACATGGGGACAAGGTGCTTTGGGGTCAGACACTTTTCACCCCCGATCACCCCCCTTCACCCCTTGTCACAGTTACACTGAGATTCCGATAAGCCCCCTGCCCACAGTAGGGTTGTAGGGATGAGGCCCTTGTCCCCATCAACAAAGTGCTACCCCAAAGCACCCTCCCCATGTTGAGGGCATGTGGCCTGGTAGGGTTCAGGAGGGGGGGACGCTCTCTTGCCCCCCTCTTTTCCTGCAGCCTGCCAGGTTGTGTGCTAGGATAAGGGTCTGGAATGGATTTTGGGGGGGACCCCTACGCCATTTTTTTTGGTGCAGGGTTCCCCTTAATTTCCATACCAGACCTTAAGACCAAAGCTAATAAACCTGATACCTCTATGGCATGTAGTTTAAAGGCAATTAATCACACACAGACACCTATAAGATTGAAAACATCCTGTGACGCATATACTAGTAATTCCATTAAAATATTAGAAGTATTCCGTTCTAATCTAGCTAAATTATATTTCTTTATTCAAGATTTTGATAAGACCAAAGCAGATTCATTGCTTGCTAATATCACTTTTCCTACCCTAGAGAGTGAACGGTATACTGACCTTTAGAGCCCCATAACAGCACTTGAAGTCCAGAATGCCATCAAAGCCTTAAAACATCTTAAAAGACCAGGCCCAGATGGGCTTTCAGCTTCTTATTATAAACACTTTGTGCCAATTTTGACACCCGTATTAACTAGAGCTTTCAGTTCTATACTTACTGGACATTTGTTCAGAACTGAAACACTAACCTCCATTATAACCATGCTTCCTAAACCTAAATCAGATTCTACTTCCTGGACAAATTACCATGCCATATCCTTACTTAATCTGGACATTAAATTATTAGCCAAAATTATAGCGAACCGACTTGATACTCTCATAGGCAGACTAATACATTGTGACCAAACGGGATTCATGCCCACACGACAAGCAGGTGACAATATCAGACGTGCCCTCTTACTCACACATGCAGCTAAAGTTCGACACATTCTGACCTGTCTCTTATCTTTGGATATTAGAAAGGCATTTGACTCGGTCACTTGGCCTTTCATGCGGTACATACTCCAAAAATGGGGCTTTGGGAAACATTTCATGACATGGGTCTCTTCTCTATACGATAACCCACGGGCATATGTTAAGTATGCTGGCTACAAATCAGCGATGATAGACATCAAGAGGGGAACAAGACAAGGCTGCCCCCTCTCCCCATTCACTTCACTTATAGAACCCTTGGCAATATTAATTAGATCTAATCACGACATCAAGGCATAGAATTTAATTCGTTGGGTGAGCGGAAGCCAGTGGAGGGATTGACAGAGAGGAGGAGCAGAGACAGAGCGGTTGGTAAAGTGGATAAGTCTGGCAGCAGCATTCATTACGGACTGAAGGGGGGTTAGAGTATCCTCATTGGCCTACCTCTGCATACTCTAACCCCCCTTCAGTTCGTAATGAATGCTGCTGCCAGACTTATTCACCTTACCAACCGCTCTGTCTCTGCTACTCCTCTCTGTCAATCCCTCCACTGGCTTCCGCTCACCCAACAAATTAAATTTAAAATACTAACCACCACCTACAAAGCAATCCATAAGTCTGCCCCAGCTACATCACTGACCTAGTCTCAAAATACCAACCTAATTGTTCTCTTCGTTCTTCTTAAGACCTCCTGCTCTCTAGCTCTCTCATCACTTCCTCCCATGCTCGTCTCCAGGACTTTTCCAGAGCCTCTCCAAGCCTATGGAACTTCTTACCCCAATCAGTCCGTCTATCTCCTACTCTATTAGCTTTTAGATGATCCCTGAAAACTCTCCTCTTCAGGGAAGCCTATCCTACCCACACCTAACAACTGTATTTTAATTTTTCCTTCTGATCATCCCCCACAGTTATTACCTTTTTGTTTCCACTTGACCTTCCCTTTTAGATTGTAAGCTTTAACGATCAGGGCCCTCTGATCCCTCCTGTATTGAATTGTATTGTAATTGTACTGTCTCCCCTGATGTTGTAAAGTGCTGCGCAAACTGCTGGCGCTATATAAATCCTGTATATAATAATAATAATAATAATAGAATTGGGAGGGCATCAACATAAAGTCTGTGTTTTCGCAGATGACATTCTTGTTTTCTTAACCCATCCTCATGTGTCCGCCCCGAATCGAATCGCCCTTTAGGACAAATATGCACATATTTCCGGACTATATGTCAACCTGAAAAAATCGAACGCGCTAAATGTTTCGTTGACACAAACCAAAGTTCTTCAGGCCCAAATCCTCCCTACTATTTCATTTGGTTTCTCACCAAAGTTCATATTTAGGAGTACAAATCACAACCTCTTTATCTGACATCTTTGCAACCAATTATCTTCCATTATTAAAACAAGTCACTAACTTAATGAAGCAGTGGTCTTCCCTTCCCTTGTCTTGGCTAGGCCGGATTAATGCCGTAAAGATGACAATATTACCAAAATTTTTATACCTATTTAGAGTGCTTCCTATTTCATTACTGTTTTATTTCTTACATCTTTTACAACGTAGGGTTCTGTCGTTTATATGGGGAAATATCAAACCCTGCATACCTGTACAAACACTCTATCTACCTAAACTTAAAAGGGAATTAGGCTTGCCAAACTTTTCTTTCTACTACTACGCAGCTCAATTATCACTGCTCCCTAAGTATCATACCACCGTGGAAATCCCTGTATGGGTTGTTGTCGAATCTGTTGACATTGACCCCATGTCAGTGGCCAACTTGTTATGGCTCCAACCCAAAGATAGAGCCCACCTCTCTAATCCCATTACTAAACACTCCCTGTCTATTTGTGACACATTTAGGACTTCCCATAACCTCCAATCCCCACATAATCCCCTTCTTTCATTCCTTAGAAACCCTGCTTTTTATCCTGCCTGGAAATTTCCATCAACTTTTTCAAATTGGTCTTCTACTGGTTTAACCCAACTACATAAACTAGTCTCCTCTAATTCTATCCATACATTCCCATCACTTTGTGAAAACTTTGGAATTCCTAAAACTGAACTTTTCCGATACTTACAAATTAAGAATTTTTATACACCCTTTATTAGCACAGGTTCATTACTTCACCAAATGCCACAATTTAAACGTATATGCAAGAGTGACCCACACATCAGAGAACTGATTTAATCCCTATACCAGCATCTCACTTTCAATCCCAATTAAACATTACCTCCTATGCTATTAAATGCTCGCTAGATATGAATCGTATAATCAATAAAGATGACTGGTCCAATATTTGGTTAGCCATCAAAACCTCATCTCCTAATTGTTTTGCATTGGAAACTAATTTTAAAGTTCTGGCGCGATGGTATTTAGTACCAGCCAGAATAGCAAAATTTAGCCCATCATACCCAGAAAGTTGTTTCAGAGGTTGCACCACACCAGGTACCCATTTTCATATTTGGTGGCAATGTCCAGTGGCCCAAGAATTTTGAAAAAAAATCTTTGATATGTCCTCCAAAGCCTTGGAAATATCTATCCTTCCAGATCCAGCAGTGGTCCTTCTGAACTTAAGCCTATTATGCTTACCCAACATCAATTTCAACTCCTCATTAATCTTACAACTGCAGCCAAACAAACCCTAGCCAAGGCTTGGAAATCTGCAACTTTGATTGTGGCTGAAGCTAAACATAAGCCTCTTATTTATGCCAAAATGTCAGCTATTGAGGATGATAACATAGTGACATTCCAATAGATCTGGAAACCCTGGGTAAAACACTTCCTGCCTTCAGATTTCGATTGTTCTTTGTTGTTGCCTCAATAGCTCTTCTATCTATTTAGTTATTGATCATAGAATTTCCTGGACGTGGGCTGCGCTACCATCAGGGGAGATTTTCCCCACTCCCTTCTCCCTCTTTCTCTCTATGATTTTACCCCTACTTTCCTATTTCATACTGTTCTATTAGTGGCAAGTATTTTAGATTGGCATCACTATTTCAGTCATCATTCAATTAAATTGTCCCGCATCTCTTCCGTATCTAGCCCTTTCCTTTCCAACTACTTCCCTTACTTCCTTTCAAATAAGCTATATTTATAGGAGACTTCTTCTTCTTTCATACTCATAGTTATAAGATCAGAGAAAGTTCCATATTGTATGTTTTCTGTTATTCTGATCTTTACCTTTCATCTCTTTATTCAAAAGCGTATGAGCATTTAAGATCTATAAAATGAGAAACTTCACCCTTTCACATCTCTTTCAATTTACCTAGATACTGAATGAATACACTCTTATCAGTTCATAATGTGCCCCCACTCTTCCACAGTTTGTGCCCATTTGGGGTGGATGTGTGGTCTGGAGGCATGACTTATTAGATTTAATGACTACTAAGAATCTTTTACTACAGTCCCATTACTACTTGTTATATGAATTGCTACTGGATCTTATTATTTTTTATGCTTTTTAACTTTTTTGTATACTTAAAATCGTGATTAATGGTTATGAATGTCTTCCATTTATGAGTTTACATGCTTTTCTATCTGTACTTCTTATGTAAATTTAAATAAAAACATTGAACAAGAAAAAATTACATTAATTAACTCAACTTCATACATGGATAATAAATCTATAAATGCCTACATATGTAGGAAATATTTCATACATGTTTGTATAAACAATATCATAGTTAAACAGGTCGTCTGATGAAAAAAATCCCACCCTGAATGTGGACACGGTTTCTTAGGAGATGGAAGCACCTAATGCACTGGTATGTGGAGCATTAGTGAGCCATAAAAGCAAAAAATGCCTATTAATGGAACCTAGAGGATTTACAACAAAACTAACAATGTTTTGGAAGGGGTGGAGAGAAGGGGGGATATAAGAGTATTTATATTCCCTAGAAATCCCTCTAATATGTATGCTATATGGTACTGGTACCCACCATATAAAAAAAGGAGCTTTTGAAAGAGGTTGAGTTTGTTTAGGATCCGATAATCACAAAGACCTACTTTTTATAAGACAGGCTTTCAAGAACCAAGTACTTGATAGATGACAATTGCCTGCATAGAAACATATCCAGTAGTACCAAGGTGAGAGAGCAGCATGAGGGGTCTTAATGTGAGCTGTGGTGGTTGTCCCTTACCGGATCTTAAATATATTGTTATAGTTGTATATATATGTTTCTATGCAGGCAATTGTTATCTATCAAGTACTTGGAAATATAATAATATATAATAATATAATTATAAAAAGTGGGTCTATGTGACTATGGGATCCTAAAAAACCTCAACCTCATGCATACATGTATTCACCAGAGTTTTACTTTCTGACTTATTGACACAATAACATAGCTTTAATAGATGTGTATATATATATATATACATATATATATATATATATATATATATATATATATATATATATATATATATATATATATATATATATATATATATATATATATATATATATATATATATATATATATATATATATATATATATATATATATATATTTAGCCTTGAAAAATGAATGCAAAATTCTTAAAATGTATTGGCCTGTTACTAATGTAGCACCCTCTTCTTAGGTAGGTGCTAGAGTTAGTTTTTTTTTGTGTGAGTGCAAGTAAATGTAGGCAGACCTAGCTAGAAGCTAGGCCTGTTTGTTTTTTTTGTTTTTTTTTTAAGAATTTTTTATTCGAGTTTACTACAGTACATCAGTGTTCAGGAAAAATAGCATAACAGGCTAACTGGTATCCAAACCAAATAAAGTGAAGTACAGACTTAGGAGGTAGGGGTAACTCCATCAAATACTGCTGTATGTTAGTGCTGAATATAACTATATACACTTTATAAGGGCTCATAGCTAGAGCATGTTTGTTTTGATCTATGTGGGCTGGGAGTGGCTCAGAGTAGGCTGGTGACTCACAGACAGCATCACTTTCCGGTTACCTTCCTCTGGCTTCTAGAGGATTCTAGAAGAGAGGAGAGGAAGAGAGGTGGAGTTGCCTGGGGTGTTCTAAGGAGCCCTGACTAATCCCTAACTTGGATTGGCAGGGGGCAGGCCTCCTTAAATACCTAGAGTCAGCCCAGCTGGGGAGTTGTTATTGGGTGGAAGAACTGAGGATGGAGTGTTAGGCTGTCAGTGCCTTTGAGGCCGCTCCCCAGTCTGGGGGGGACCTTGGGCCTGGGACTCGGGTGCAGGAAGTATCCCTTCAAGAACGCATGGAGGATCTGGACAGGTGGCACAGAGAGGAGTCAGAGAGGACAGCTGGAGCTAGCACTGCAGGGAAAGTCTTCAGGAGGGAACCACCAATGTATGTGTGACCGTGAGGGTCGTTGAGTGACAGGCACAGTCGGGAGGACTGAGGAGGCACGCTGGAGAGGACTGAAAATGTGAAGTCTGGGATGGGTGCAGAGCCAGCAGTAATGACAGTGATGTCATGGGTAGTGGAGTCGGGCAGCTGCAGCTAGGAGGGCTGGCAGGGCCTGAAAAGGGCTTACTGGGAGCAGTAGTCCACCATAGGACAGCTAGCACTAGAGACTTTCTATTCTATTTTTGCTACACTAAAAAGGGAACCATGGTCTCTGCCTACAAATGGCAATTTCTAGGGCCTGGCTGAGTCAGCGTTGGGCCCAACCATGTGCTAGCTGTGCCTGGAGTTAAGTGTTGTGCAGGAGAGAGAGAGAGTAACAGTCTGCAAGCAAGAGATGTGCTGGAGGAGACTGTTGCTGTAAAGTGTATATAGCTGTCCCGAATGATTGACATCCAATCAACCAATTGATCGGTCTACTGGGCATCCCATATATTCCCATCCCTATCCAAGTTCAAATCCCTCAATAAAAATACAAAAACAAGCACATGGACTGTTCATTGTCTCCAAGGTGATTGGAAAGTGAATTCTGGGCTGGGCAGGGTGACAGGTGGACCACAACTTTCAGCAGCCCCTACGGGGGGTACCGCTACATTTGGGGGCTCGTCCGGGATCATCTGATCACGTGTGACTGTCAGTCGTTGCCCCAAGCAACCAAGGAAACGAGCCAGGGGAACTGTGTTTGTTCCAACCGTATTGAGGAATTGAAGCCTGGGGTGGACTTGTGTATTTTGCCTGCTATTCAGAACTGTAAAAATAGGTGTCATTGCCCATAGCAACCATCTGGAGTCATTGTTAATTATTACCGCCTGCTACCCAGTGGCCTCAACCAACGCTGGGGCGGACACTTGTACTAAATCCTGCAATTCAGTGACTTTTCACCATGTGCTATCACCTGTGGCAACCACGGCTGGCGATCACACCCATGGATTACAAATATTTCCAGCGTTCTGTTAATCCTGGACATTTCTCACTCTTGAACTTTTGCTCCAAACTCCTGCTATAGACAGTAAAGTGGGCCTGAAAGTGTCTACTGTTGCCCAGGGTGATCAGGGTAAACCTGAGGGGGCCTGCAGGTGGGACTGTGATAGTGCCCTTTAGTGGGACATTGGTTACAAACTTTATTGTTGCTACCTGCAACCACCGGAAAAGTCAGAGGTCATCAGTTCCCAGTTGCTCAGGCACAGTCTGTGCCAAGCGACATGCCTGGACATTATTAAACAAATAGAACTAGAAGGAGTACTGCCGTCTAATAAATATGGTCTGGTTTGTCCACTAAGGAGGAGAGTTTCATAGTTAAAGAAGTGAAAAGTAAATGTGAAAATAAAAAGTATATTATAGGAAGTGATGTTTTTAAGTCAAAAGGGTGGGTTAAAATAATAGATGGAATAAGCGTTTTAACAGGACCAGTGGTGGCGCGTCCATTAGGGGCACCTGGGCACTGCCCCCTCTATCCACATCAGCCTCTATATGTATAATAGATAGATTCATGCATAGCATGAATCTATCTAACAGCCACCCCCTGTGCATGCATCTGTCCCCTTTCAGGACGCCGGAAACCTAAATTACAGCGGTGGGGGTGTTTCTTTGAAGCACCTGATTAGAGCCAAAGGCTCTATGAGGCTACAAAATAGGATGGGCAAAGCATTGCTTCATGAGCCCCCCCAGGTGTTTACAACAGCGAATTAATATTCACTGTTAAAACACTGATCCTCAATCCGGCCAACCAAAAGCGGGTTTGAGACCCGTTTTCAGATTGGACAAAAAGAGAAGACACCCCCGATTGGCCACCAAAGAGGAGATAGGAACCAGAAGCTGCCGTCGCCATGATGCCCCGTGCCCCGTGATACAGGCCATCAGTTTAGCATTAACCGTTAACTGACCTTAGTATTATTGCTCTCATTTGGCTGTTTGCAAGAATACCTCACATGTGTGGTGGTATTAATGGTTACACACTCTACGCATCACATACACATACTCAACCTATACTGCAGTTTTTATATGGGGTGTGTGCGGGAGTGACGGAAGTGCTTTACATTTTTTAAATTATGTTTATTTATTTTATATATATATATATTTTTTTACTTTATTGCCATCACAAGGGGGCTAACAAGCCTCTTATGTGATAGCATGGGCAGGTGATATGTGATAGTATTGGTTAGGTGATAGGTACTCTTTTTTATGTCTCCCCTGCCCTCCAATGCAACTATTCCAGCATTGATTGTGCTGAAATTCCTGCATCCTTAGCTACACTAGCTAAGGAATGGCAGCTGTTACTCTTCTGAGGTTACTAGTCACAGAAGAGAATGGGGAAAAGTCACCAGCAGCTGTGAGCTTGGTTTAATCAATTGTCTACCATGATGTTTATAAAAGTACCTTTGTATGTGGTTAAAGTAGAATGCTGAAATAAATAGAGGTGATAGGGGTGACCACTAAGTAAAGTGAGCCATTTTCCTTAGTAGGGATGAGCCGAACACCCCCCTGTTCGGCTCGCACCAGAACCCGCGAACGGACCTAAAGTCCGTGCAAGCTTTAGAACCCTATTAGTTATAATGGATGCGAACGTTCTAAATCAAAAGTGCTAATTTTAAAGGCTAATATGCATGTTATTGTCATAAAAAGTGTTTGGGGACCCGGGTCCTGCCCCAGGGGACATGTATCAATGCAAATTTTTTTTTAAAAAAACGGCCGTTTTTTTCAGGAGCAGTGATTTTAATAATGCTTAAATTGAAACAATAAAAGTGTAATATTCCTTTAAATTTCGTACCTGGGGGGTGTCTATAGTATGCATGTAAAGGGGCGCATGTTTCCTGTGCTTAGAACTGTCCCTGCAAAAAAGTGTCATTTTTGCAGGAAAGAAAGCTATTTAAAATCACTTGCGGCTAATGTGAATTGACGGCTCCCGTAACACAGAGAACAGTCATTCATAAAAAAAAAGTCATTCATAAAAAAAAAGTCATTCATAAAAAATAAAAAAATAAAAAGCGTGGGGGTCTCCCCAAATTCAATAACCAGGCTCTTCAGGTCTGGGATGGATATTAAGGGGGACCCCAGCCAAAAAAAAATGGCGTAGGGTCCTCCTCAAAATCCATACCAGACCCTTGAGGTCTGGGATGGATTTTAAGGGGAACCCTAGCCCAAAAAAATGGCGTGGGGTCCCCCTCAAAATCCAAACCAGACCCTTATCCGAGCACGCAACCTGGCAGGCTGCAGGAAAAGAGGGGGGGACGAGAGCACCCCCCCTCTCGCCTGAACCGTACCAGGCCACATGCCCTCAACATTGGAAGGGTGCTTTGGGGTCCCCCCAAAGCACCTTGTCCCCATGTTGATGAGGACAAGGGCCTCATCCCCACAACCCTGGCCATTGATTGTGGGGGTCTGCGGGCGGGGGGCTTATCGGAATCTGGAAGCCCCCTTTAACAAGGGGACCCCCAGATCCCACCCTCCCCCTGTGTGAAATGGTAAGGGGGTACAAAAGTACCCCTACCATTTCATCAAAAAAGTGTAAAAAAAATTAAAAAATGACAGGAGACAGGCTTTGACAATTCCTTTATTAAAATCTTCTTTCTTCTGGTCTTCCTTCTTCCTTTCTTCATCCTTCGGTTTCTTCATCTTCTCCTTCCGGCATCTTCTTCCATCATCTTCTTCCTCCGATCCGCTTCTTCTTGCTCTGGTCTTCTCTTCCGGCATCTTCTTCCATGGCGTCGGTGTCTCTTCTGGGCCGCTCCGCGCAATGGGAGGCTCCCGCTGTGTGAGGCTTCGCTGAGTCTGACAGGTCTTTTATAACGGAGGGCGGGGCCACCTGGTGACCCCGCCCCCTCTGATGTCATGGGGAAAGCCATAGGGAATTCCCCATGACGTCCCCGTGCGTCAGAGGGGGCGGGGTTACAAGGTGGCCCCGCCCTCCGTTATAAAAGACCTGTCAGACGTAGCGAAGCCTCACACAGCGGGAGCCTCCCATTGCGCGGAGCGACCCAGAAGAGACACCGACGCCGTGGAAGAAGATGCCGGAAGAGAAGACCAGAGCAAGAAGAAGCGGATCGGAGGAAGAAGACATTTGAAGAAGAAGATGGAAGAAGATGACGGAAGGAGAAGATGAAGAAACCGAAGGATAAAGAAAGAAGAAAGAAGATTTTAATAAAGGAATTGTCAAAGACCGACTCCTGTCTTTTTTACCATTTTTGACACTTTTTTGGTGAAATGGTAGGGGTACCCCCTTACCATTTCACACAGGGGGGGCCGGGATCTGGGGGTCCCCTTGTTAAAGGGGGCTTCCAGATTCCGATAAGCCCCCCGCCCGCAGACCCCCTCAACCAATGGCCAGGGTTGTGGGGAAGAGGCCCTTGTCTTCATCAACATGGGGACAAGGTGCTTTGGGGGGGACCCCAAAGCACCCTCCCAATGTTGAGGGCATGTGGCCTGGTACGGTTCAGGAGGGAGGGGGGCCGCTCTCGTCCCCCCCTCTTTTCCTGCGGCCTGCCAGGTTGCATGCTCGGATAAGGGTCTGGTATTTATTTTGAGGGGGACCCCACGCCATTTTTTTTTTTGGCCGGGGTTCCCCTTAAAATCCATCCCAAACCTCAAGGGTCTGGTATGGATTTTTGGGGGGACCCACGCCATTTTATTTTTGGCCGGGGTTCCCCTTAATATCCATAGCAGACCTGAAGGGCCTGGTAATTGAATTTGGGGGGACCCCCACGCTTTTTTTTTTTTTTTTATCAATGACTTTTTTTTTATCAATGACTTTCAATGAATGACTGTTCTCTGTGTTACTGGAGCCATCAATTTATTAGCCGCAAGTGATTTTAAATAGCTTTTTTTCCTGCAAAAATGACACTTTGTGCAGGGACAGTTCTAAGCACAGGAAACATGCGTCCCTTCACAGGCATACTATAGACACCCCCCAGATGTGATACTGCAATGCTGTACTAACAGCACACACACACTAATCCCCAGAATCACAGCAGATAATGTCAGCAGTCAGCACGCTGACACTGGAACACAATATACGAGGCCGCCGGCGCGTCGGCCTTCTATAATGTGGGGCGTGTACTAAACCCCCTGAGCTATAATTGGCCACAGTCATCCTGCCTGTGGCCAATTATTGCTCTCCTCGCCGCTGGCTCTATGATTGGCCAAGCATGCGGGTCACAGTGCATGCTTGGCCAATCATCAGCCAGCAATGCACTGCGACTGGGGCAGTGCATTGCGGGCCGCTCGCATCACACGAATTTGATGCGAGCGGCCCAAATAGTTCTGGGCTCGCCGAACGGGCGAACGCCCGATGTTCGATTCGAACATGGGTTCGAATCGAACACCGGGCCCATCCCTATTGCTGAATACATGCTGACAAACTAAGTGTACAGTTGCAATAAAAAGTATGTGAACCCTTTTGGAATGATATGGATTTCTGCACAAATTGGTCAAAAAATGTGATCTGATCTTCATCTAAGTCACGACAATAGACAATCACAGTCTGCTTAAACTAATAACTCACAAATAATCAAATGTTACCATGTTTTTATTAAACACACCATGTAAACATTCACAGTGCAGGTGGAAAAAGTATGCAAACCCTTGGATTTAATAACTGGTTGAACCTCCTTTGGCAGCAATAACTTCAACCAAACGTTTCCTGTAGTTGCAGATCAGACGTGCACAGCGGTCAGGAGTAATTCTTGACCATTCCTCTTTAGGTTCAGCAATATTCTTGGGATGTCTGGTGTGAATCGCTTTCTTAAATTATTTGTTTTTATTAAGTTTTCACAGGTTAAACAAAAAGATAACAGAAAAACAGTTTACACATTTCACAGTTACACACAGTATGTATTTACATGTTCTATTTTATTAACATTTTAGTACAAGGTTGTGGGTGTGAATCGCTTTCTTGAGGTCATGCCACAGCATCTCAATCGGGTTGAGGTCAGGACTCTGACTGGGCCACTCCAGAAGGCGTATTTTCTTCTGTTTAAGCCATTCTGTTGTTGATTTACTTCTATGCTTTGGGTCATGTCCTGTTGCAACACCCATCTTCTGTTGAGCTTCAGCTGGTGGACAGATGGCCTTAAGTTCTCCTGCAAAATGTCTTGATAAACCTGGGAATTCATTTTTCCTTCGATGATAGCAATCCGATCAGGCCCTGATGCAGCAAAGCAGCCCCAAACCATGATGCCCCTACCACCATACTTCACAGTTGGGATGAGGTTTGATGTTGGTGTGCTGCGCCTCTTTTTCTCCACACATAGTGTTGTGTGTTTCTTCCAAACAACTCAACTTTGGTTTCATCTGTCCACAGAATATTTTGCCAGTACTGCTGTGGAACATCCAGGTGCTCTTGTGCAAACTGTAAACATGTATGAATGTTTTTTTTGGACAGTAGTGGCTTCCTCTGTGGTATCCTCCCATGAAATCCATTCTTGTTTAGTGTTTTACGTATCATAGATTCACTAACAGGGATGTTAGCATATGTCAGAGGCTTTTGTAAGTCTTTAGCTGACACTCTAGGATTCTTCTTCACCTCATTGAGCAGTAAGTGCTGTGCTTTTGCAGTCATCTTTACAGGATGCCCACTCCTAGGGAGAGTAGCAGCAGTGCTGAACTTTCTCCATTCATAGACAATTTGTCTTACCATGGACTGATGAACAGCAAGGCTTTTGGAGATACCTTTTATAACCCTTTCCAGCTTTATGCAAGTCAACAATTCTTAATCGTAGGTCTTCTGAGAGCTCTTTTGTGCGAGGCATCATTCACATCAGGCAATGCTTCTTGTGAAAAGCAAACCCAGAACTCGTGTGTGTTTTTTTATAGGGCATGGCAGCTGTAACCAACATCTCCAATCTCATCTCATTGATTGGACTCCAGTTGGCTGACACCTCACTCCAATTAGCTCTTGGAGATCTCATTAGTATAGGGGTTCACATACTTTTTCCACCTGCACTGTGAATGTTTACATGGTGTGTTTAATAAAAACATGGTAACATTTAATTCTTTGTGTGTTATTAGTTTAAGCAGACTGTGATTGTCTATTGTTGTGACTAAAGCCCCATACACACGGTCGGACTTTTTCATCAATTTGGTCCGATCGGACAAGGTTGTTGAAAAATCAGACCGTGTGTATGCACCATCGGACAGTGTTCGTCGGTTTGTCCGTCGGACAAAGTCTTATCTCCTGCTGGAAAGATTTCCCGTCAACCCGGTCCGATCACACCAAATCCGAGCGTGTGTACGCTTGTCCGACGGACAAAGTGCTACGCATGCTCAGAAGAAATTCTGTGACGGAAGCGCTCGGTCAGGTAAAACTACCTTTCCTAATCGACACAGCACATTCGTCACGCTGCAATGTTAAAATGTCTTTAATGCAGCGCATTCTCTTTTTCTTTACAATGCAACAAGAATGACATCTTTTAGCTGCTCCTATTCACCCGCACTTCTCACAAACTTACTTCTTTATTACTTTGCAGCATTTATACACTACATGTTTATTTTTACTCTGAACGGAAAAGAATCTTTGTTATTTTTTTAACATGATTTTTCTTTTTTTTTTTTTTTTTTGGGTAATACATATTTGAATGTTTTTTTTTTTTTTTTTTTTGGAGGGGGGTTGTGTGTCTCAAATTACCAAAAACACATTATTTACATTTGTATTTCTTGCTTAAATTTACTAGGAGGTTGTTTGTTGTTGTTGCCCCTTGTTAATTCTACTTTAGGATTAGTGAAATGTACCAGCCTACTCAAAGAAAAACTGTCATTGTAGCAAAGTAAAACACAATAGTCAATGATTATTTCAAATCAAAAAAACCTTTATTTAGGTCACACCAACAAACCAAAGAGGAACGCAGCCATGGTGAAACTTGGGGAATTTGCAAAGTCTTGGCCCCCCACGGCAACCATCATTGTCCAAGCGTAGAAAATTGGGGGCCTGAGGAGTACGTATATTAAGGGGAGTGCAATCTGGTCGTGAAGTCCAAAGTATCCGGAACTGCAGCAGATGCCATCTAGGTCCCCAGGCTCTGGTACTACAAGAGGCTCCATCTTCTCTCACACCAGACTGATTGCAGGTCGTCACTCTCAGGTCTTCCTTCCACGCTTCCTTCCACGCTGTGGCTGTCGTGCTGGTGGGGTGGCAGAAGGAGGAGGAGGAGGAGGAGGAGGCAGAGCATGGTAACTATGGCAAACATGTGTGAGTGGGGTCATCTCCCCAGCCCTACCCTTATTTAGGACATGGAGGATGAGCCCCTCACACATGTTGCGTTGCCCCACCTCCATACCCATCATTTTTGTGACAACCACCGAGCCAAAGGTCTCCTCGTCGGCGGGTGTGGCATGTAGGGAGTCTGAAGCCTCTCTGATCATCCGGAGCGCTGACTGTGCCGCATAACCCCCCCTTCTCGCCCTTTTGTACGGAGGGCGGAGGGGAGGGGTTTGGGTGTCAGTCAGGCTCCGAGGCCTAGCCCCCTCTTGGCTGCCACTACCCAGCTGGTGGCTGCCACTAACCCCTGCCTCCTCCTGACTGCCACCTTCCACAGCCACCTCCTGGCTGAGGTCTTCCTGTGTAGGAAAAAGGGACATAGTTTCAGTTATTTGTTCATCAAACACACACAATTCTCATCTAGTGACTGGTGCAAAATGTTTACAAATAGAAAACCATACAATTCTCAGCCCAGCAGTTTAGATTCTGGCCCCAAATGTCTCCCACACCACTGTCTGTTGATATGTCAAACACGTTAGGAACTAAGCAATTGGCGATCCTGAATTAAGTGAACATCATTCATTATTCCCATAAATGGTAACAAAACTACTATACCTGGAACAAGCTGGGCTCCTCCACCTCTTCCAGACTGGAAGGCCCAGGTTGCTCCTCGGAAGCCTCATCAGGGGTGGGCTGTGCGCAAGGAAGCGTGGAAGGAGGAGTTGAGGTTGGCTCCGTGACATCAGCCTGGTCCTTCAGAAAATGGAGACTCTGATAGTACCAGAGCTTGGGGACATAGACCTCATCTGCTGAAGTTGCAGTTTCCTCAGACTTCACGACCTTCTTCCTCTCCCTGATATACGCACTCCTCAGGCTGCCAATTTTCTTTCTAATATCATCAACAGTTGCCGTGGGGAACCTTGGCTTGACAAATTCCACAAGTTCCTCCAGGGCTGCGTGCCTCTTTGGTTTGTTGGTGTAATGTGGGTGTATACCCTGCCACAATATGGGAAAATCCCTGTATTTGGCAATGAAGAGGGGGAGAAAACTCATGTCGTTGAATCCCTTCATATCAATCTCTGCAAGACACAACAACACACCAAACCCTATAAATTATGTCAGGCTAAACTCTCCTAATCTTCTCCATAAAGAAGCCTCAAGTTCAAATCAGTCTAGGCTAGTTATGTACCAACGTTAAATTGTACCTTCGTTTGTAGCGATCGTCTCGTGTGAGTTTTCTCTCCCCTCGTCTCCCAGATCGTGGCTACGACACAGGCGTGTGACGTTTTATATACACTGCGCATGCTTCAAACTCCGCCCGCCCCTGACGATCTTTCTCGTCTATTCCCCACCCCTTCTCTTTACGGCGTAGTGGGGAGAGCACATGGCGGGGACACAGCAGGTGCGCCACAAATATCCCACCAACGAGGAGGAGGACGAGGAAAGTCCGGAGGCAGAAACGTCCCGATCCCGGAACCTGAAATTCAAGGCCTCCAATATGTCATTTGGAGAAATGTTGGAGATGGTGGACATATTAAAGAGGAGCGACTATGATGGGAAGTATGGGCCTTACCTCAACCCCAATGTCCGCAAGGCCAAGATCATGTCTAAAGTTGTGAGAAGGCTGTACAATAATTTTGGGGTACAACGATCCAAGGAGCAACTCAGGAAACGCTGGTCAGACCTGAAACTGAGGGAGGCCGATCAGTACAGAAAGATCAAGAGAATTCTTCAAAAAAGTAAGTAGTTGTGTTTTGTGTTTGATTTCTTGCTTGCATACTGCTCCATTGTGTTTTGATTTTTACCAAGTTGTACATTCCAAAATGGCCACTTTCAGGTTCGTCTGTGCATTCGATCGTACTCAGCCTCGATCTTTCTGCCACTGTCATGGTCGTGTGTGTGTGCATTCGATCGTACGCAACCTCGATCGTTCGGCCACTTATAATACGATGTTTGGTGTTTTTTTGGGGAAAGGAAGTTTGTTCTCACTAGAAATGTCATCAAGAATGTAAAGCCAATTTATTCAATGTAAAGGAGAGGTCACTCAGTAGCTGTTTACCCATCTGGACTCTAGAGCACTAGTGCTGGGACACCCAAACCCCCTTTTTATTATGCTTTTCCACACATGTGCTCCAGTGGATACTAGAGGGGGGTCTCCATCACACAAACTTCTACCAAAAAGCTAGTCAGTTTAGCACCTTTACAAAGTGACTTCATTCATGTAGTTGACATTTGTAACTGGCCAAACTAAAATAGTGTCCGTCACTTTCAAGCAATGTTTGTCATTTCCTATTTCTGCCCTCAATAGCTTGTGTTGCTAAATCTTCCTTTTGGACATTCTCATAGGGGAGCGAAAACTTGGGCCGTCTGAGGAAACCCCCAAACCAACACCTACCAAAAAAGGGGAAAGAGCAGAAGCAGAGGAGGAGGAGGAGGAGGAAGGAGAGATCATCGAACTTGGAGAAATTGTCACCACAACAGGTGAGTGTGGGAGAACACAGCTACTGGTAAGCTAATCCATGTATGGCTGCCTCATTTCCAACACCCCATTTTTGTTTGTTTGTGGTTTTTAGGTGACGTGGATGTTGTGGAAGAAAAATCGCACTTTACCACAGAGAGTGCCCACGTACTCATCGGAGAGATAATGGTCTGCAATAGAGATCTAGATTACATAAAGCAAAACATCAATGATGTTCAACAAAAATTGAAGAACATCATTGATATTTTAGGAAAAATATGAAAACGCACCAAGTAATTAACACACATTTGTGCCAGCTTCAGAACACATTTGCAACTTAAAAACTGTCTGAAATTTGGAACATGCACACATTGTGTCCACATGTGCTAGCTCCCACCATGGTGGATGAATGGCAACGTTTTTTTGGGGGTGCAAACACTTTACGAACTACGAAAGTGGTTGTGGTGAAGGGGTTGCACCCCCAAAAAACGTCCATTCATCCCCATGATGGAAAATGGCACTTTTGAAGCTTCTAGGCATGTGTTTTACCATCTAATGACCATTTTCAGTCCCAAATTGTGTGCATGTTCCAAATTTCCACTTTTCGGGGGTGACCCCCCCATGTGATGAAGGCAAGATCAAACACACTTTGAACATATAGTCATGTCTGATCTTGTCTTCACTTTACAAAGTTGAACTTTCCAAGTTCCTAGGTTCTGTTTTGCTCCATGCCTGGTTTTACCAATTGCGGAATGTTTGTAAACAATGTTGTAAATAACCAAGATGTTGTCAGTTTTGGCGTGAAGATTGTAAACGCACTTGGGAATGTTTTCCTAGTAAACTTTTATTTTTCGAAATGTGTGGCTTCCTTATTTAAAAAACACAATGCATTATGTATGTAAAATGAAAAGGATATGGGGGGCAATGGGTGTTATTTACTAAAGGCAAATCCACTTTGCACTCCAATTTTCTTTCCCGGGGAACTTTTTCAATGCACTTGTAGAGCATAGCGGATTTGACTTATGTAAATGACACCCACAGTGCTTTGTACGAAAACACGGAGCACAGCATTTTGGAGAATACACACATGTCAGACCTGGTGATGAAAAGGAGTATTTTGGGTGTCAGTTATGCAGTACAAACCTTCTCTAGACCAAAGATTAGGTAGCAAACACACAACATGAGAATAATCTTTTTGGGAAGAAGAGGCTGTTACCTCCTTTTGCCCAGAAAGTGCATTCCCACTGTCGAAGGCAAAGGGAAAAAATGTCAAAGTAAAATAAGCTAAAAAGAAGACTGAAATGACATGAAATCATAGGTTGGTTAAAATATCAGATTTATTAAAAAATGCCTCTCACACATCGTCAGGCAGAGCAATGGCCCCCCTACCCACAAAGTACTGCATATATTGGTCCCGGACCACACGGGCATTTAGAGGGGGCAAGCCTGGACGTGCCACTCGAAGGGCTGTGAGTTCGGCATTTGGAGGGCCCTCCACATCTGGGCCAACGGGCACCACATAGTTCCTGTTATGTCTTTTGAGGAAGTTGTGCAATATGCAACAGGCAAGAACTATGTGGTTCAGTTTGTATTCCGCCAAGTTAAATGCCGTCAGGAACAGGCGGAAGCGGCTGGCCAGGATGCCAAAAGCGTTCTCCACAACTCTTCTGGCTCTGGACAGCCTGTAGTTGAAGACCCTCTGGTCCGGGGTGAGGGTCCTCATCGGGAACGGCCTCATCACATGGGGAGTCAACGCAAACGCTTCATCTGCGACAAAGACGAAGGGGAGTCCTTCGGCATTCTCCTCTGGAGGTGGCAAGCACAGACTGCCACTTTGGAGACGCCAGTAGAACTCCGTGTGCGTAATGGCCCCACCATCCGATATCCGGCCGTTCATCCCCACGTCCACATACATAAACTCGTATGTTGCCGACACCACCGCCAACATCACTACACTATTAAACCCTTTATAATTATAATAGTAGGACCCCGAGTTGGGCGGTGGGACGATGCGGACGTGTTTCCCATCAATTGCCCCTCCGCAGTTAGGAAAGTCCCAACGGCTGGCAAAGTGGGAGGCCACAGTCTGCCATTCCTGTGGCGTGGAAGGGAACTGTGGAGTGAAACAAGAAAAAAAAATTAGTCACTTTGCACCTAAACATTGCAAGCAGATTAGACAATCAACATCTTGGAACAAGAGCATTGTATAAAATTGGAGGCTGGAAAGTATTTGCACAGAAAAGTAGAGGCTCCCCTTCACAGATTACTCACCCCCCATCAATCCCCCCACTTCTGATGGGCCATTGGCAATAACTAGGGGTTTTGGGGGGGGGTGGTGGACAGCTAACCCTCTGCACTTCATTGATTGGCAAATGGCTCAATAATGTGGGCTAGTTTGGCCAGACCCTCTGTACTTAACACTATTGGCAGGCCACAGGAAAGATCAAATAACATTTCAAACCCCCCCCCCCCCAAAAAAGGCAGGCACAGTGTGACATTATTAAATTACCAAGCAAGCTAATAGGAGGGAAAGAAGACAAAAAAATAGGAAATGGAATGTATGGAGGCAGTCCCTTGCACTACATGCTTTGCTGAATTCATCCCTAAAGATGTGCACTATAAAGAGGTAGGTATATAGTGTGTATGGACCTTGGGAAAGCCAGCAGATAAAGGATTGGTACCATCTGACAGAGCAGTTGGGGGAGGGGGTTCCTAATGAGTTTGCCCCCCCCCCCCACCAAAAGAACAAAAAAAGGGGGCTCTACATGAAGTAAACCACACAGCAAACATTTGTCCATATTTTAGGGGGTGTTTTGGGGCAAACAATACTATGCAGCAGACAAAAGACATTGCTTAAGTGACTAGCCATAGGTGTCTATTGGGGCAGAAGAGCATGCTGGTGAGGTAAGTGAAGGGAAAAATGCATGAAGGAGAAAAGGGGCACAGCATATTAGAACATATTGCAATCATGGTAATTAGGGAAGGAGGTCAAAAATACAAGTCATTAGCAAACAGAGCATACATAGAAGGGAATAGTAAAGTATAAATGTTACCTTAATATAGTCCTCCTGCAGGACCTGAATGATGGCAGAACAGGTCTCTGGAATAATGATTCCCAGGGCCTGGGGAGAGATACCTGAAGAGAACTTCAAATCCTGAAGACTTCTCCCTGTCGCCAAGTACCTCAACGTGGCAACAAGCCTCTGCTCCGGAGTAATGGCTTGTCTCATGCAGGTATCCTGCCGGCTGATAAAGGGGGTCAGCAAAGCCAAAAGACGGTGAAAATCGGGGTCCGTCATCCTGAGAAAGTTCCTGAAATCATCAGGATTATTCTCCCGGATCTCACGAAGCAAAGGCATGTGCGAGAACTGGTCACGCTGAAGCAACCAATTCTTGGTCCACATACTCCTCGTCACTCTGTTCATGGACGGGTCTTGGGTCAAAGCTAAAAGCCTGACACCAATTCCGCGTACAGCACGAACTCGGCGACGAGTACGCACGGGAAACATCGCTCAGAAGGTCACAAAAGGTCGGCTGGTCAGAACGGACAAACAGAAAGCACCGATAAACAGCAAGGCCTGAAAGAACGAAGTGAATACCAGCAACGAGCAGACAATAAGCAGTGCAAATCAAAGCGTCCTATATCAAGATATAGGCCGCAATGACCAACAAATGCGAACTGACTACACGCACTAAGAAACAGATACGCACGACAAGCACAAACTGAAGAGCAGTAACGATCTGAGTCAGAAAACTGAGAAGCGCGAATCTTAAGTCACCAAACTTCCACTAACTCTCGATAAACACGGGATCAGCAGAAGGAGCCCAACGGGTGCCTGACGTGGTGCTGAACTTCCCTTTTCTAATCTCGTGGACGACGACTTACGTCACGACGTTCTTCCGGACCGGATATTCCGACAACGTAGTCCGACCGTGTGTACGCAACGCCAACATCGGACAAAGTACGTCGGACAAAGTCCGACTGACCTGGTCCGCGGATTGTCCGAGCGTGTGTATGGGGCTTTAGATGAAGATCAGATCACATTTTATGACCAATTTGTGCAGCAATCCATATCATTCGAAAAGGATTCACATACTTTTTATTGCAACTGTATAAAAAAAGAAAGAACCCCCCCCCCCCCAACCTGGGGTGGCCTCACACCCAACCAAACAAGGGCAAAGTCACAGGTCACTGTGTTGTTTAGAGAGAGAGAAATAGCCTATGTTGCTATGTGATGTGCTAAGAACCCCTGCCAAAGAAGCTCTTGCTTAAATGAACCTTTGTTGATAATTAAAAGTGTACAAGAGCCCTCATATGCATGTTTCAGGGTATACAGAGTCCCTGAAAACTCTATACTTGAAACAAAATTCACACTATATATAGTAAAATTCCTTTCTGTCCCCTTGCCTTTTCAGGCCACGGTATTCAATCCCAGGGTTTAGTAATGGGACCTGGGCTGTTCATCTGAAAAGAATAGTTAATGTATGCCAGAACCCCCTGCCCCCCCATTCTGGAATGTAGGATGTGAGATGATGACTGTGAGATGAAGAGATAATAAGAGTCAGGCAAGTAAAAAGGAATATGTGGGGAAGTTGCCATTTACAGTAACAATTATTGGGTTGTGCTATCTTATAAATTGAGAGAACTGAACCCCCATAAGAAAAACCTGATCTACTACCCTGCATGGAAGGCATATTCTGTGGATTAAGAAGTGCTTGAGCAGTTATCTTTATTTATTTTATGTGTGCATTTTTCCTCCACTAGACCACCAAGGACTATTACTATGGGGGATGATGAGAGGATACTACTATGTGAACTTAACACAGTCTCATTTTCTGCCTTGGCATTGTTCCATATTAGGGCTTTATATTTTACTTGGACACTATATATTATGATATTTTGGTCATGTTCAACACTTCATTGAGTTATATTGTGGGCATCAAATAGTATTGCACAATCATGGTCTCTATTATATTAGAATGTTATCTCTTGTGTACATTTGCACTAGATAAACTATATTACATATCATAGACTTCGGTATTGCGAAAGGGACATTTTTTAAATATCTTGTGGGCATGGTCCTTTTTTCCCAATGGTATCAGTCTTTTTTTTTTTGTATTGCCACATCAATTTATTTCATTATAATAAAGCACAGTTTTTTTTTTCCTTTGCATTGCTTTACTATATAGTCCTATAGCATAATGATGTGGTTCCTCATTCTCTAAAAAGGAGTTGATGAGTGGTACTTGGAAGGTGGGTCAGGAGAGTACTTTTATCACTACTGAGACCAAAAAAAGCCATAAAAAGTTGGTATCAAGGGAAAAACAGGCCTTTGCAAAACAGTTCTATATATTTAAAACCCACTTTTCCTTCAGAATCAGTACAAACAGAACATATACTGTAATAGCTTCCTTATAATCTGCAAACTTTAAACACAGCATATGTGCTTTGATTTAGTCCAGTTCAGCACAGAGGGCTCACAACCATAAGAGATAGTCCTAGACATGTAAGTCCTTCAGATAGCCCAGCATGTCAGCTTTTCACTGTGATCCAGGCTAAAAACAACCCTCTCCTCTTCACACACCACACCCTTTCTCTACAAACTCACCTAGGCTGTAGGGCAGGGATCCTCAAACTACGGCCCTCCAGCTGTTGCAGAACTACACATCCCATGAGGCATTGCAAAACTCTGACATTCACAGAAATGACTAGACATGATCGGAGTTGTAGTTCCAGAACAACTGGAGGGCCATAGTTTGAAGACCCCTGCTGTAGGGGAAACATCTGCCCTTACAAATTATCCCTCTCTTTGCCCTGCATAAAAAAAAATATACCATACATATATACACTTTATTGTCAAAAGTAATAGGACACCTACCTTTAAACGCATATGAACTTTAATGGCATCCTAGTCCATAGGGTTCAATATTGAGTTGGCCCACCCTTTGCAGCTATAACAGCTTCAACTCTTCTGGGAAGGCTGTCCACAAGGTTTAGGAGTGTGTCTATGGGAATGTTTGACCATTCTTCCAAAAGCGCATTTGTGAGGTCAGGCACTGATGTTGGACGAGAAGGCCTAGTTCGCTGTCTCCACTCTAATTCATCTGAAAGGTGTTCTATTGGGTTGAGGTCAGGACTCTGTGCAGGCCAGGCAAGTTCCTTCACCCCAAACTCGCTCATCCGTGTCTTTATGGACCTTAAGTTAATTAGATTAATATCTATATAATCCTTTTGACATTGATGGCTGTCCACTTGCTGAGAAAGCTCAACAGAAGGCATAACGCGTAGAAGTGGGACGAGCCATGGTTCAGGATGTTTTTTTCCCTTGTGTGTCAGCATAGAGAGCTGAAGATGATGTGCAGGTTTTACACATATTTATGTGAGTATTTTTAATCCCTGTTCATAGTTTTACAATACATTTTCAAGCAGCGAGCACTAAGGTTTCCCCTTATTATTTTTTGGTTATACATGAGTGATTGAGATCCCAAGAGGAGGTCAGTGTTGTCCAGGCACGTATGTTGGAGTACCCTCAGGATATCCTGGGGGATATACTTAAAGGCAATTGGGACTCTGTTATGGGGTCATAGTTTTGAGGTGAGCAGACAGAGGTGGTGGTCAGTGAAGTCACTGGATTTATGAACTATTATTTCAAATATTCACTTTGAGTAACACTGAGGTGGAAATTTTACAAAATGGGACTTTATATTTTATTTAATGTGTTGTGACATTTATTGGTTGCCCTACACTGGTTTTGTTATATTGAATTATGTGGGGGTCATGTCAGGATTTGATTTTCTTTATCATTGTAATGCAAGAACTAGTGCTCATATTTGTTTTACAGTTTATTTTATGTAAACCTCAAGGTTATGTCTTCTTTTCTCCTTTTGAGTGGCTATTTAGGTAAGTAGTAATTTGCTGAATATGCAGTTCAAGTGGATGAACACAGTCTTGAATAATAAAGGACACATGCAGGATATCAGATGTTTCTTTTGGGCAAATCTATTTTCTCTGCTGGCTACAATTTGAATATGACTATTTAATGTATTAAATACATTTTAGAAAAGAATGCACCTACTATGCAAAAAAAAAAAAAAAAAAGCTTTTTCCTTATATTTGATATTGGAAAAATATAATTTTATTCTGTTTCTGTTTTCCAAATGATATGCAAAGATCTTGCAAAACTGTCAGGCTAATAAATAATAAAATAAAAAAAAGGTTCTATAATGCGGCGTACACACGTGCAGGACTTTTCCCGGCGGACCTAGTCCAGCGGACAATCCGCTTGACTTTCCAGCTGGCTTCGCCGGACTTTCCGAGCGTGTGGACTTGCCCACACACGCCCGGACTTCTCCGGCGGACAGTCCGCTGAACAAAGTCCGCGGGACTTTTGAAAATGAACGGACTTGCCCACACACGGAGCAGTCCGTTCATTTCGAACGTAACTTCAGGTACGTAGCTAGCGTAGGCGCCAAAAGTCCGGCGGACTGGGTTTTAAGTTTTGTTTTAAAAACAATCCCGCTGTTAGTAGGCTAGTCCGCCGGACTTTTGGAAATGAACGGACTTGCCGCTCATCGTTTAGCACGTGACTTCAGGTTACGTAGCTAGCGTAGGCAGTAAATGCCGCCGCGCTAGCTCCGTCACCTGGAATGGATTTAAAGGGACTCCCCACGCCGAAAAACGGCGTGGGGGTTCCCCCAAATCCATCTCAGACCCTCATCCGAGCACGCAGCCCGGCCGGCCAGGAAAGGGGTGGGGACGAACGAGCGCCCCCCCCCCTCCTGAGCCGTACCAGGCCGCGTGCCCTCAACATGGGGGGTGCCCTGGGGAAAGGGGGGCCGTGCGGCCCCCCCACCCCAAAGCACCTTGTCCCCATGTTGATGAGGACAAGGGCCTCTTCCCGACAACCCTGGCCGTTGGTTGTCGGGGTCTGCGGGCGGGGGCTTATCGGAATCTGGGAGCCCCCTTTTATAAGGGGGCCCCCAGATCCCGGCCCCCCACCCTATGTGAATGAGTATGGGGTACGATGTACCCCTACCCATTCACCTAAAGTGTCAAATGTAAAGTAAAGAAACCACACTTTTGAAAAAATATTTTATTGCACTGCTCCGGGGGTCTTCTTCCATCTTGGGGGGTCTTCTCGCCGGACTCCTCCGCCATTTACCAAGCTCTTTTACCGAGGGAGAAGTCCGGCTACCTTCTTCGTCATCGCCGCCATCGTCTGGGGGTCTCGATCCGCCTTCGGGGGTCTTCGGGGGTCTTCCGGTATCTTCCGGGGTCTCTTCTGTTCTTGCCGCTGTCGTCGCTTTCTGCGCCGCCTTCTTCTTCTTCTTCCGCCTTCTTCTTCTTGTTCTTCTTGTTCTTCTTCTTCCGATGTTGACACGTCGCTCACTCTGGCCGGAATGCCAGAGCCGCGCTGTGCTGGGACTTATATAGGGACAAGGGGACAGGGTCACATGCTCATGTCACATGGTGACCCCGCCCCCTTGTGATGTCACAGTCCCGGAGGATGCTGGGACTGTGACATCACAAGGGGGCGGGGTCTCCATGTGACATGAGCATGTGACCATGTCCCCTTGTCCCTATATAAGTCCCAGCACAGCGCGGCTCTGGCATTCCGGCCAGAGTGAGCGACGTGTCAACATCGGAAGAAGAAGAACAAGAAGAACAAGAAGAAGAAGGCGGAAGAAGAAGAAGAAGGCGGCGCAGAAAGCGACGACAGCGGCAAGAACAGAAGAGACCCCGGAAGACACCGTAAAGACCCCCGAAGACCCCCGAAGGCGGATCGAGACCCCCAGACGACGGCGGCGACGACGAAGAAGGTAGCCGGACTTCTCCGCTCGGTAAAAGAGCTTGATAAATGGCGGAGGAGTCCGGCGAGAAGACCCCCCAAGACGGAAAAAGCTCCCAGATTCCGATAAGCCCCCGCCCGCAGACCCCGACAACCAATGGCCAGGGTTGTCGGGAAGAGGCCCTTGTCCTCATCAACACGGGGACAAGGTGCTTTTGGGGTGGGGGGGCCGCACAGCCCCCCTTTCCCCAGGGCACCCCCCATGTTGAGGGCACGCGGCCTGATACGGCTCAGGAGGGGGGGCGCTCGTTCGTCCCCACCCCTTTCCTGGCCGGCCGGGCTGCGTGCTCGGATGAGGGTCTGAGATGGATTTGGGGGGAACCCCCACGCCGTTTTTCGGCGCGGGGAGTCCCTTTAAATCCATGCCAGGTGACGGAGCTAGCGCGGCGGCATTTACTGCCTACGCTAGCTACGTAACCTGAAGTCACGTGCTAAATGAACGGACTTGCCGATGAGCGGCAAGTCCGTTCATTTCCAAAAGTCTGGCGGACTAGCCTACTAACGGCGGGATTGTCCGCTGGACTGCCAAGTCCAGCGGATAATTTTAAAACAAAACTTAAAACCTAGTCCGCCGGACTTTTGGTGCCAAAAAGTCCGCCGACGCCCACACACGAGGGGATTGTCCGCTGGACTTGAGTCCAGAGGATAATCCCGCGGGATTGTCCCTTCGTGTGTACGCGGCATAAGTGTGACTATTAATTACCAAAAATGTGATCATCATTTCAAGGAATTTCTGGATTTTGATTAAAATGGTGCTCAGGCTCTGGACAGCTGCTTTTCCCTGTTGGCAAAAACATTATAGTGTCAGATAAATAGCAACTTATACATCTAACGTGCTTACCACAAACAGAGGAACATCTGCCTATCAGAAGATTCACGCAAAAGGAATTCATAAAACCTGATGCTGAAACAGCAAGATGCTATGACCTTAGCTGGGCAGCAGGAGACATAATGCAAAACTGTAATACTATGTAATAATGTAATACTAACAAGTAAAATTACAAGGTTAGGGATAAAATAGTAATATGTACTGTAATTACATTATAACACTCAGTAATCAATATAGGATGTTATTAGATATAATGGTATTTTATTCTTTTCAAGCAAATCTAAAAAAGAATCTCTGCGTATCATTTAATGTAAAATTATCAGTTAAAAAAACCTGAACATCTGAAAAGTGGATTATTTAAAATATGTAATACCCTTTTGTTTTGTACAATCCATTTTTATATTATTGAACTGTTTTTAAATGTGCATGAGTGTATATATCACTCTATATTTCCTAGATAGATTTTCTTTAAAAAGTTCCCCATTATGTCTGCTCATTAATTATCTTTAAGTGCTAGTTTACACTGGTGCGAATTCTAATGCAATTTGAGTCGCACAAAATCGCATGACAAGGAAATCTCATTATTTCACATCAATGTGACTCTGTGTGGTGCAATTTTGGAAAAGTTTCCTGTGCTACTTTGGTGCAATCTCAGTGCAATTTGGCTCCATAGAATATGCTACAGTTTGTACTAAGCAAAAGTGTTTAAATGTAAGTTCTTTATTGCAATTTTATCCCCAGTGCTGTGACTTTTTGTGTTTAAATTAACTATCTTTTGAAAGCAGGAGTATTCTGTTTTGGTTTTGTTAAATTTTTCTGGGGTTGAGTACAGCACTTGCTTGCATTTCCTAAAACCGTAATTGTTTATTGTAAATCTAAAAGCCATCTTGTATGGTGTAAAGTGATGCACAAACTGTTGGCACTATGTAAATCCTGTATAATAATAATAATGTTATTCTTTTGAAAACATTAGGCATTGTCACTTTAAAAAAAGTTTCATTGGGGGTCAGGTACAGGAGTTGCTGGAGGGCCTGAAAAAAACATAATTAACTTACCTTCCTGAAAAACTCAGTGTCTGATTTTTTTTCTAAATTACGTCACCAGGGTCAATTTGTTTTTTAGGTACTTTACAATTTCAAAAAAGCAAAGAAACATACAGTATCTATATGGCACTTTGTAATATAACCACACTATGGAGGGACGGCTTGGCTGCGTCCTTGTTTCATTAGCTTATGGATGAGATTGATGGCTTCGGCAAAGACGGCCGGCACAGACATTTCAAGGGGGGGCTTGCAGAAAGCGCGCCGGAGAGCCTGGCAACAAGAGGGACGACGCCGGTGATGTGGGTAAGAATGCAGCCTTAACTAAATAGGTATCCTGACAGGGCGGCAGCGGGTTTGCTCAGTGCGGGGTTCAGGGAAGGTTTCAGGATTCCGTGCACATTGACGGAGATTCCTCCGGTGGCAAAGAATCTGAGGTCAGCATTGTTGCACCCAGAGGTTGTGTCGGAGAAATTAGCCAAGGAGGTAGCGTTGGGAAGGATGGCGGGGCCGTACGGGGCTAAGCCGTTAACGGACTTGGTAGTGTCACCGTTGGGGGTGGTTCCCAAAAAGGAACCCAACAAGTTTAGTTTAATACATCATTTATCGTTCCCAAAAGGGGGATCGGTAAATGATTTTATTGACCCGGAGGCATGCACGGTATCGTATACGTCATTCGATGCTGCGGTGCGATGGGTACGGCGATATGGCCGTGGGGCACTGATGGCAAAGTCAGATGTGGAATCCGCATTTCGTCTGCTACCGGTGCACCCAGACAGTTTTCATTTACTGGGTTGCTGTTGGCAAGATCAATTTTATGTCGATCGTTGTTTGCCCATGGGGTGTTCCATATCGTGAGCCATGTTTGAGGCGTTCAGTTCGTTTTTAGAATGGGTAGTTAGGGATGTGACAGGCATTGATTCCGTAATCCATTACTTGGATGACTTCCTCTGCGTGGGCCCTCCAGCTTCCAATGTGTGTGCGATACTGTTGTCCATGTTGCAGCACATTGCGGAGAGTTTTCGGGTGCCGTTAGCACCTGACAAGACGGAGGGCCCGCGCACAGAATTGAGTTTTTTGGGGATAGTGATCGATTCCATGGCTATGGAATGCAGGTTACCCGAAGAGAAGTTGAGGGATTTACAAAAGGTAATTAGGGAGATCCATGGGTGCAAAAAAGTGCAGTTGCGCACGCTACAATCCCTGTTGGGAAAGTTGAATTTTGCATGCAGGATCATTCCTATGGGGAGGATTTTTTGTAGACGATTGTCATCGGCCACGGCAGGGGTAAAAGCTCCCACACATTATATTAGGCTTCAGAGGGAGCACAGGGATGATCTGGAGGTGTGGCATCGGTTTTTGCAGGAGTTTAATGGGAGGTCGGTTTGGATGTCGGGTCCAGTTAGCAATTTCGATGACGAGCTGGTTACCGATGCCGCAGGATCCACAGGTTACGGAGCGTACTTTCAAGGGTGTTGGAGTGCGGAGCCATGGCCACGATCCTGGGTGGAGGCGGGGTTTACAAAGAATTTAGCACTGTTGGAGTTGTTTCCGTTGGTGGTAGCATTGGAGCTGTGGGGCAAGGCCTGTAAAAATTTAAAGCTTAGATTGAATTGTGATAATATGGGGGTAGTGCAAATAATCAAAAGTATGTCGGCGTCTTCACAACCTGTCATCCGGCTGATGCGACAGCTAGTGTTGCGCTGCATGCAATTGAATATTTTTCTTTATGCGGTACACATCCCGGGGGTAGAGAACACGCTGGCTGATTCTTTGTCTCGGTTCCAGTGGGACAGATTCAGGACTCTGGCACCGGAGGCTCAGCAGGAGGGCGTTCCTTGCCCGGCCTGGATCTGGGATTTGGCACTAGGGTAGCAGCGGGATGGATCCAGAGGTCGGTAAGTATGTCATCTTGGTTGGCATACCAGAAGGTCTGGAAGGAGTGGGGTGAGTTGCTGCTGGAATCGGGAGTGGGGCAAGATGTGTCACAATTTAGGCTGTTAGTGCTGTATTACGTGTCCAGAAATATGGAGGAAGGTAGGTCGGTGTCCGCCATTGAAAAACGGTTGGCAGGTTTGGCCTTTTTGTTCAAGTTACAAGGCATTGTGGATTGGACAAAAGAATTTTGGGTAAAACAGGCAGGTGTGGGTTGGATGAGGTGGATGTGCAAAAAATGGGGAGGTGGGAATCGAAGCGATTTCGGACACTTACGTTAGGCCACTGTTGATTCAGGAATAATGGGGATAGATATATATAAAAAAAAAAAAAAAGGGGGGAGTTTTACTGTGTTGTTATAGTTGCAATGGTTAGTATGGTGGCCTTAGTAGTTAAGTTATGGTGCTGGTCAATTACACTATGTTTGTCATTTCAGATGGAGGGCTTCCGCGCCTCGTCTGGATCCTGGGGCACTCATATGTGTGTTGGGGAGCACGGAGAGGGGATGCCAGACCAGGTGGGAGGCAGTTGGGGGTGTCTAGGAGAGAGGCCACCATACGTTGGCTGGGCAGGCCAGGAATGTTGTGGGATAGGGTGGTGCCTGAAATAGAACGTTTCGCGTGGTTGGACAGGCCACCGGCGGTCCTGGTCATACACGCGGGCGGTAACGATTTGGGAATGCGGACAGTGAGGGATCTTATTGCCGATATAAAGAGGGATCTGACCTACCTGCACGAGACGTATCCAGACACGCTGTTGGTATGGTCAGATATGGTCGCTAGAACATCCTGGAGGATGGCTAGATCAGTGTATCGCCTTAACAAGGCGAGGATCCGAGTAAATAAGGTGGTGGGGAGGTTCCTGGCATGGCAAGTGGGGTTTAGTGGTTCGCCACAGGGAACTTGAGAAGAATGTGGGCCTCTATTTGAGGAGGGATGGGGTTCACTTGACGGATGTCGGGATCGACCTGTGGTCGTTGGGTCTACAGGAGGGGATACATACGGCCCTGCGGGTGTGGAGGTGCCTTCAAGGGTAAGGGGTCACCCTTTCAGTCTGTGGCGGTGTTTAGGTTGGTCAGTGACGGTGGCAGTTATGTAGTTGGTGAGTGTGTGGGGGGCTCGTCAGGAGATGGCCCCTCCGGTGTAGTACATCGAAGTTCGATGATTACTCTGTGTGCACTGCGGGATAGGGTTTTGTCTCCGGGCGGTTAAAATGGAGGCCTACTTGGTTCGGTTAAATCCTGCAGTGCCCCCTGGTGTTATATATATATATAGTCATATATATATAGGTTAATTTAACTGGTTGTGTTACAAGTGTTAGCCCCGTCACTGACCAACATAAGAGGGTATAACCGATGGTTATTTATGTTTACACTAAAATGTTTATGGTTATTTATGGTTATTTATATATGGTTATTTATACGGTTTCATTTATATTTTGGAAAATTGGAGTTAAGTTTAATAAAGGCTGTTGTGGCCATTTACTCCACAAGAAGTACGGTGTGGTCCATTATTTAGGGGGAGTAACAAAAAGGGGGGTTTTGGAATAAAGGGGTCACAACAAGGGGGTGGTCTTTACTAGGCTACACGAGTCAAGAGAGGGCCGGACGGAGTGAGTGAAAGGAATATAGGGAGGGCCGGACATGACTGTGTGTCTAGTGACACACCAAAGGGAATGCAGCAGGGAGTGGTTAACAGGGGCAGCCAATAGGAAGCGGGAGGAGCGGCATTAGAAAAAGGGGGCGTGGCCGAGCGGGAACATTCGTCGTTTGGAATCCACAGGAGGAGGCAGTTTTCCCACCCACCCTCCCTATAGTTAAGTTTTTGTTGTGAAGGTTTTAATGCTTTTGTTATCATTTCAGGAAATCAAAATGGACGTCTGGAAGAAAGTGGGTTGGCGGTGTTTAGGTTGGTCAGTGACGGTGGCAGTTATGTAGTTGGTGAGTGTGTGGGGGGCTCGTCAGGAGATGGCCCCTCCGGTGTAGTACATCGAAGTTCGATGATTACTCTGTGTGCACTGCGGGATAGGGTTTTGTCTCCGGGCGGTTAAAATGGAGGCCTACTTGGTTCGGTTAAATCCTGCAGTGCCCCCTGGTGTTATATATATATATAGTCATATATATATAGGTTAATTTAACTGGTTGTGTTACAAGTGTTAGCCCCGTCACTGACCAACATAAGAGGGTATAACCGATGGTTATTTATGTTTACACTAAAATGTTTATGGTTATTTATGGTTATTTATATATGGTTATTTATACGGTTTCATATGGTTATTTATATTTTGGAAAATTGGAGTTAAGTTTAATAAAGGCTGTTGTGGCCATTTACTCCACAAGAAGTACGGTGTGGTCCATTATTTAGGGGGAGTAACAAAAAGGGGGGTTTTGGAATAAAGGGGTCACAACAAGGGGGTGGTCTTTACTAGGCTACACGAGTCATGAAAAACTCAGTGTCTGATTTTTTTTCTAAATTACGTCACCAGGGTCAATTTGTTTTTTAGGTACTTTACAATTTCAAAAAAGCAAAGAAACATACAGTATCTATATGGCACTTTGTAATATAACCACACTGTCCTCTGTTCTTGCAGTAACTAAAACACTATAAGAAAATGAAACAACAAAACCAGCAGCATACAACTTGAAGTTTCCTCACAAAGGTCACTTTTTCAAGGGCTCAGGCATCAAACTGTGTGCTGCTGGTTCATTGTTTTATATTGTTATTTTTTTTTATGCTCAATAAATTGTTTTTGAAATACTATTTCCTTTTATTTTTATTGGATGACAAATACAACATGTGGACTGTGCAGGCATATCAACCGACTGCTGAGGCCAGTGTTACAGAGTAAACTGGAAGACCACAAGACCACATCAGTTTGGCAGTAGAAATGTTACAGCAGAAAAAAAAATTGAAGGTATATTTTGTTAAAGCTTGCCATCAGTAAGCAAGATACTGTAAATTTAAGTCTGCATATTTAAGGCATAAAAATATACACTGGCTTGGTACAGCAAACATGTCCCTCAATATTTTCTTCGGTAATTTTTAGATAATTTCCCAAAATAATGAACATTGTGCAATGAGCTGAAGTCTAGGTGCTATAAGGAAAATTATAACCTTGGATCGAAGTAGCTCATGAAGAGGAAATCTGTTAGCCACAAAGGTGACCACATGTTGAGGGAATAAAAGTCCAGCGAACAAACTCCTCTTAAGCCCCATACACACGCGCGGATTATCCGAGGACCAGGTCGGCCGGATCCTGTCGGTCGTACTTTGTCCGATGTTGGTGTTGCGTACACACGGTCGGACAACGTTGTTGGAATTTCTGGTCTGCAAGAACGTCGTGACGTAAGTCGTCTTCCACGAGACTAGAAAAGGGAAGTTCAGCACCACGTCAGGCACCTGTTGGGCTCCTTCTGCTGATCCCGTGTTTATCGCGAGTTAGTCGAAGTTTGGGAACTTAAGATTCGCGCTTCTGAGTTTTGTCACTCAGATCGTTACTGCTCTTCAGTTTGTGCTTGTCGTGCGTATCTGTTTATTAGTGCGTGTAGTCAGTTCGCATTTGTTGGTCATTGCGGCCTATATCTTGATATAGGACGCTTTGATTTGCCCTGCTTATTGTCTGCTCGTTTCTGGTATTCATTTCGTTCTTTCAGGCCTTGCTGTTTATCGGTGCTTTCTGTTTGTCCGTTCTGACCAGCCGACCTTTTGTGAGCGATGTTTCCCGTACGTACTCGTCGCCGAGTTCGTGCTGTACGCGGAATTGGTGTCGGGCTTTTAGCTTTGAGCCAAGACCCGTCCATGAACAGAGTGACGAGGAGTATGTGGACCAAGAATTGGTTGCTTCAGCGTGATCAGTTCTCGCACATGCCTTTGCTTCGTGAGATCCGGGAGAATAATCCTGATGATTTCAGGAACTTTCTCCGGATGACGGACCCCGTGTTTCACCGTCTTTTGGCTTTGCTGACCCCTTTTATCAGCCGGCAGGATACCTGCATGAGACAAGCCATCACTCCGGAGCAGAGGCTTGTTGCTACGTTGAGGTACTTGGCGACAGGGAGAAGCCTTCAGGATTTGAAGTTCTCTTCAGGTATCTCTCCCCAGGCCCTGGGAATCATTATTCCAGAGACCTGTTCTGCCATCATCCAGGTCCTGCAGGAGGACTATATTAAGGTAACATTTCTCCTTTACTATTCCCTTCTATGTATGCTCTGTTTGCTAATGTCTTCTATTTTTGACCTCCTTCCCTAATTACCATGATTGCAATATGCTCTAATATGCTGTGCCCCTTTTCTCCTTCATGCATTTTTCCCTTCACTTACCTCACCAGCATGCTCTTCTGGCCCAATAGACACCTATGGCCTAGTCCCTTAAGCAATGTATTTTGTCTGCTGCATAGTATTGTTTTCCCCCAAACACCCCCTAAAATATGCATAAATGTTTGCTGTGTGTTTTACTTCATGTAGAGCCCTTTTTTTTTTATTTGGTGGGGGGGGGGGGGGGACTCATTAGGAACCCCCTCCCCCAACTGCTCTGTCAGATGGTACCAATCCTCTATCTGCTGGCTTTCCCAAGGTCAATACACACTATATACCTACCTCTTTATAGTGGGCATCTTTAGTGATGAATTCAGCAAAGCATGTAGTACAAGGGGCTGGCTCCATACTTTCCAGTTCCTTTTTTTGGGTTCTTTCCCTCCTATTAGCTTGCTTGGTAATTTCTGAATGTCACAATGTGCTTTTCTTTTTTTTTGTGGGGGGGGGGGGGGGGGCGGGGGGGTGTTTGAAATGTTATTTTATCTTTCCTGTGGGCTGCCAATAGTGTTAAGTACAGAGGGTCTGGCCAAACTAGCACACATTATTGAGCCATTTGGCAATCAATGAAGTGCAGAGGGTTACCTGTCCAACCCCCCCCCCCCCCAAAACCCTAGTTATTGCCAATGGCCATCAGAAGTGGGGGGATTGATGTGGGGTGAGTCATCTGCGAAGGGGAGCCTCTACTTTTCTGTGCAAATACTTTCCAGCCTAAAATGTGAAAGTATGCTCTTGTTCCAAGATGATTGTCTAATCTGCTTGCAATGTTTATGTGCAAAGTGACTAATTTTTTTTTTATTGTTTCACACAGTTCCCTTCCACGCCACAGGAATGGCAGACTGTGGCCTCCCACTTTGCCAGCCGTTGGGACTTTCCTAACTGCGGAGGGGCAATTGATGGGAAACACGTCCTTATCGTCCCACGCCCAACTCGGGGTCCTACTATTATAATTATAAGGGGTTTATAAGTGTAGTGATGTTGGCGGTGGTGACGGCGACATACGAGTTTATGTATGTGGACGTGTGGATGAACGGCCGGATCTCGGATGGTGGTGCCATTGCGCACACGGAGTTCTACTGGCGTCTCCAAAGTGGCAGTCTGTGCTTGCCACCTCCAGAGGAGAATGCTGAAGGACCTTTTTGTCGCAGATGAAGCGTTTGCGTTGACTCCCCATCTGATGAGGCCCTTCCCGATGAGGACCCTCACCCCAGACCAGAGGGTCTTCAACTACAGGCTGTCCAGAGCCCGAAGAGTGGTGGAGAACACCTTTGGCATCCTGGCCAGCCGCTTCCGCCTGTTCTTGACGGCTATAAACTTGGCGGAATACAAACTGAACCACATAGTTCTTGCCTGTTGCATATTGCACAACTCTTTAAAACGACACAACAGCAACTACGTGGTGCCCGTTGGCCCAGATGTGGAGGGCCCTCCAAATGCTGACCTCACAGCCCTTCAAGCGGCACGTCCAGGCTTGCCCCCTCTAAATGCCCGCGCGGTCCACAAGCAATATATGGACTACTTTGTGGGTAGGGGGGCCATTGCTCAGCCTGACGATGTGTGAGAGGCATTTTTTATTAAATATATTTTTTTAACCAACCTATGATTTCTTGTCATTTCCGTATTATTGCTTATTTGACCTTGAAATTTTTGCCCTTTAGCTTCGACAGTGGGAATGCACTTTCTGGGCAAAAGGATGTAACAGTCTCTTCTTCCCAAAAATAATCTTCTCATGTTGTGTGTTTGCTACCTAATCTTTGGTCTAGAGAAGGTTTCTAGTGCATAACTGACACCCAAAATACTCCTTGTCATCACCATGACAGAAATGTGTGTATTACCCAAAATGGTGTGCTACGTGTTTTCCAAAAAATCACTGTGGGTGTCATTTACATTAGTCAAATCCATTATGCTCTACAAGTGCAGTGCAAAAGTGCCCTGGAAAAGAAACTTGCAGTGCAAACTGGACTTGCCTTTAGTAAATAACACCCATTGCCCCCCCCCCCAATCCTTTACATTTGACATACATAATGTTTTTTGGTTTTGAAATAAGGAAGCCACACATTTCGAAAATTAAAAAAGTTTACTTGCAACACATTCACAAGTGCGTTTACAAACTTCTTTCCAAAACTGACAAGATCTGGTTTATTTACAACATTGTTTACAAACATTCCGCATTTGGTAAAACCAGGCATGGAGCAAAACAGAACATAGGAACTCGGAAAGATCAACTTTCTAAAGTGAAGACAAGATCAGACATGACTATATGTTCAAAGTGTGTTTGATCTTGCCTTCATCACATGGGGGGGCACCCCTGGAAACTGGACATTTAGAACATACACACAATTTGGGTCGCCAAATGGTCATTAGATGGTAAAACACATGGCTAGAATCTTCAAAAGTGCCATTTTTCATTTTTGGGGGGTGCAACCCCTTCACCACAACCACTTTAGTAGTTCGTAAAGTGGTTGCACCCCCAAAAAAACGTGGTCATTCATCCACCATGATGGGAGCTAGCACATGTGGACACAATGTGTGCATGTTCCAAATTTCACACAGTTCTTAAGTTGAAAATGTGTTCAGAAGCAGCCACAAATGTGTGTAAATTACTTGGTGCGTTTTCATATTTTTCCTAAAACATCAATGATGTTCTTCAATTTTTGTTGAACATCATTGATGTTTTGCTTTATGTCATCTAGATCTCTATTGCAGACCATTATCTCCCCGATGAGTACGTGGGCACTCTCTGTGGTAAAGTGCGATTCTTCTTCCACAACATCCACGTCACCTAAAAAAAAAAAAAATAAAATGTCTTGGAAATGAGGCAGGCATACATTGATTAGCTTACCAGTAGCTGTGTTCTCCCACACTCACCTGTTGTGGTGACAAGTTCTCCAATTTCTCTGATCTCTCCTTCCTCCTCCTCCTCCTCTGCTTCTGGTCTTTCCCCTTCTTTGGGAGGTGTTGGTTTGGTGGTTTCCTCTGACGTCACGAGTTTTTGCTCCCCTATGAGAAGGTACTAAAGGAAGATTTAGCAACA
The DNA here is from genome assembly GCA_028564925.1 of Lithobates sylvaticus. NCBI lineage: Eukaryota > Metazoa > Chordata > Amphibia > Anura > Ranidae > Lithobates > Lithobates sylvaticus. The sequence continues at coordinate 263,008,492 of CM053027.1, read as the reverse complement.
CAATCTATTGAGGGCAGAAATAGGAAATGTCAAACATTGGTTGAAAGTGAGGGACAATATTTTTGTAGGGCCAGTTACAAATGACAACAACATGAATGGAGTCACTTTTTAAAGGTGCTAAACTTAGTAGGTTTTTGGTAGAAGTTTGTCTGATGGAGACCCCCTCTAGTATCCACTGGAGCACATGTGTGGAAAAGCCTAATAAAAAGTGGGTTGGGGTGTCCCAGCACTAGTGCTCTAGAGTCCAGATGGGTAAACAGCTGCTGGGTGACCTCTCCTTTACATTGAATAAATTGGCTTGACATTTTTGATGACATTTCTAGAGAGAACAAACTTCCTTTCCCCAAACAATTCACCAAACCCCGTATTATAAGTGGCCGAACGATCGAGGTTGAGTACGATCTAATGGACACACACGAACATGACAGTGGCAGAAAGATCGAGGTTGAGTACGATCGAATGCACAGACGAACCTGAAAGTGGCCATTTTCGAATGTACAACTGTGTAAAAATACAAACACATGGAGCAGTATGCAAGCAAGAAATGAAACACACAACACAACTACTTACTTTTTTGAAGAACTCGCTTGATCTTTCTGTACTGATCGGCCTCCCTCAGTTTCAGGTCTGACCAGCGTTTCCTCAGTTGCTCCTTGGATCGTTGTACCCCAAAATGATTGTACAGCCTCCTCACAACTTTAGACATGATCTTGGCCTTGCGGACATTGGGTTTGAGGTAAGGCCCATACTTCCCATCATAGTCGCTCCTCTTTAATATGTCCACCATCTCCAACATTTCTCCAAATGACATATTGGAGGCCTTGAATTTCAGGCTCCGGGATCGGGACGTTTCTGCCTCCGGCCTTTCCTCGTCCTCCTCCTCGTTGCTGCAATATTTCGGGCGCACCTGCTGTGTCCCCGCCATGTGCTCTCCCCACTGCGCCGTAAAGAGAAGGGGTGGGGAATAGACGAGAAAGATCGTCAGGGGCGGGCGGAGTTTGGCGCATGCGCACTGTATATAAACGTCACACGCCTGTGTCGTAGCCACGATCTGTGCGACGAGGGGAGAGAAAGCTCACGCACGAGACGATCGCTAGAAACGAAGGTACAATTTGACTTTGGTACTTAACTAGCCTAGACTGATTAGACTTGAGGCTTCTTTATGGAGAAGATTAGGAGAGTTAAGCCTGACATAATTTATAGTGTGTTGTGTGGTGTTGTGTCTTGCAGAGATTATGCAGGGATTCAACGACGTGAGTTTTCTCCCCCTGTTCATTGAGAAATACAGGGAAATTCCCCTTTTATGGCAGGCCAAACACCCCAATTACGGCAGCAAACCAATGAGGTACGCAGCCCTGCTGGAACTTGTGGAATTTGTAAAGCCAAGGTTCCCCACGGCAACTGTTGGTGATTTAAGAAAGAAAATTGGCAGCCTGAGGAGTGCGTATATCAGGGAGCGCAAGAAGGTCCTGAAGTCCCTAGAATCTGGGAGTTGCAGCATATGTCTATGCCCCCAAGCTCTGGTACTATGACAGTCTCCATTTTCTCAAAGACCAGACTGATGTCACGGAGCCACTCTCGCCTCCTCCTTCCACGCTTCCTTGCGCGCAGGCCACCCCTGATGAGGCTTCTGAGGAGCAACCTGGGCCTTCCAGTCTGGAAGATGTGGAGGAGCCCAGCTTGTTCCAGGTATAGTAGTTTGGGAACCATTTTTGTGAAAAAGGAATGATGTTCACTGAATTCAGGATCACCAATTGCTTAGTTCCTAACGTGTTTGACATATCAACTGACAGTAGTGTTGTAGACATTTGGGGCCAGAATCTAAACTGCAGGGCTGAGAATTGTATGGTTTTCTATTTGAAACCATTTTGCAACAGTCACTAGATGAGAATTGTGTGTGTTTGATGAACAAATAACTGAAACTATGTCCCTTTTTCATACACAGGAAGACCTCAGCCAGGAGGAGGCTGTGGAATGTGGCAGTCAGGAGGAGGCAGGGGTTAGTGGCAGCCAAGAGGTGGGTAGTGGCAGCCAAGAGGGGGGTAGGCCTCGGAGCCTGACTGACTCCCAAATCCCTCCCCTCCGCCTTCCCTACAAAAGGGTGAGAAGGGGGGTGAGGCGGGAGAGTCAGCGCTCCGGATGATCAGAGAGGCTTCAGCCTCCCTACATGCCACACCCACCGACGAGGAGACCTTTGGCTCTGTGGTTGTCACTAAAATGAAGGGTATGGAGGTGGGGCAACGCAACATGTGTGAGGGGCTCATCCTCAAGGTCCTAAATAAGGGTATGGCTGGGGAGATGACCCCACTCACACATGTTTGCCATAGTGACCATACTCTGCCTCCTCCTCCTCCTCCTCCTTCTGCCACCCCACCAGCAACACAGCCACAGCGTGCAAGGAAGCGTGGAAGGAAGACCTGAGAGTGACGACCTGGATTCAGTCTGGTCTGAGAGAAGATGGAGCCTCTCGTAGGACCAGAGCCTGGGGACCTAGATGGCATCTGCTGCAGTTCCGGATGTTTTGGACTTCAGGACCAGATAGCACTCCCCTTAAGATACGTACTCCTCAGGCCCCCAATTTTAGACGCTTGAAAAATGATGGTTGCCGTGGGGGTCCAAGGCTTTGCAAATTCCCCAAGTTTCTTCTTTGCTGCGTTCCTCTTTGGTTTGTTGCTGACACCTAAATAAAGGTCTTTTTGATTTGAAATAATCATTGCCTATGTGTTTTACTTTTCTACAATGACAGTTTATTTGTGAGTAGGCAGGTACATTTCACTAATCATAAAGTATAATTAACAAGGGGCACCAACAACAAACAAACTCCTAGAAAATTTTAGCAACAAATAGAATTGTTAATAATGTTGTTTTGCTAAGTTGAGACACACAACCCCCCTCCAAAAAAAAAAAAAACATCTCCTTAAAATATGTCTTCCAACCAAAAAAAAACTATGAGAAATCATCCAAAAAATATAACAAAGATTCTTTTACGATCTGAGTAAAAATAAACATGTAGTGTAGAAATCCTGAAAACTAATAAAGAACTAAGTTTTTGAGAAGTGCGGGTGAATATGAGCAGCTAAAACATGTCATTCTTCTTGCATTGTAAAGAAAAAGAGAATGCGCTGCATTAAAGACATTTTAACATTGCAGCGTGACGAATGTGCTGTGTCGATTAGGAAAGGTAGTTTTACCTGACCGAGCGCTTCCGTCACAGAATTTCTTCTGAGCATGCGTAGCACTTTGTCCGTCGGACTACCATACACACGATCGGATTTGGTGTGATCGGACCTTGTTGTCCAAAAATCTATCCAGCAGGAGATAGGACTTTGTCCGTCGGACAATCCGACGTACACTGTCCGATGGTGCCTACACACGGTCGGATTTTTCGACAACATTGTCCGATAGGACAGAATTTCAATGCGAAAATCCGACCGTGTGTATGGGGCTTTAGGGAACCTGGCTGAAGTCAAGGAAAGAGGGTGTAGGGCAAAGACCAAGAAAAAGACCAAAAAAAAGGGGAAAGGGAAAGTAGGGGTACTGAGGGGGGAGGAAAGGGAGAGACAAAAAAACAGCCCCCCTTACCTCCCTTATGCCATTGCCCCCTATAATAAATAAGGCAGCTACCCAGGTACACGTGCTAGTGGTTGAAGGATGAGGGATGTACAATGTGTCCCAATGAAAATGGTCCAGCAGTTTAAGGGGAATTACCCATTAGGGCATATTCTGAAGTGATTTGAAAGTGAAGCCAGCAAGACCAGATGTCTAGTGATATAGAGATTAATTCTTCCATCTCTGCTATTTTGCAAAGTCTCAGGAACTAGTCTGGGACAGTTGCAGCTTGAATTGGAACCCCAAAGCATTGGAATACAAAGCTTGGATACGTTCCCCACATGCATCGCCAGTGACTTTAATTATTCTCTACTTGAGAGAGAAGTGTTTTGCAGAAGGAATTGGGACAGAGTGAAGTGTAGGGGGAAGGTGGTGACCGAATAAATTATTCGGTGAACTGCGGACCAGAAAGACTGGAGGGTTGGACAGGCCCACCAGATATGTAATAGTGAGCCTAATTCTGAACCGCATCTCCAGCATAAGTTGGACGTGGAAGACTGGAACTTATGTATCTGCATCAGGGTTTTGTAGCAATGCGATTGTATCTTGTATCTTGTAACTATTTTCCTGGATGGCCACATTTACTGAGCCTTTATGGATATAAGTATGGATGCATTCCCAGTCTTTCTTGGGTAAATCTAGAGTCAGATTGTTTTCCCAAGATAGGCAGGTCTTGCTTGATTTTGATGATTGAGCGCTGAATAGAAGCGAGTATATAGTAGAAGAAGTTGTTGTGTAAGAAGTGTTTGGCTAAGATTCATTGGTGAGGCCAAATACCAGAATGGAACTAGGAGCAGCCCCAGACCATCACGCTAGCACAACCATGTCTGACTGTTGTCTGACTGTTGGTATAATGTTCTTGTTATAAAATGCTCTATTAGTTTTATGTCAGATGTACACCTTCCAAAAAGTCAAATGTTTGTCTCATCAGTCCACAGAATATTTGCCTAAAAGTCTTGGGGATAATGAAGATGTTTTTGGTAAATGTGAGATGAGCCTTTGTGTTCTTTTTGGTTAGCAGTGGCTTTGGCCTTGGAACTCTCCCATGGATGCCATTTTTGCTCAGTCTCTTTCTTATTGTTGAATCATGAACACTGATCTTACCTGAGGCAAGGGCTGCCTGCAGTTCTTTAGATGTTGTTCTGGGTTCTTTTATGACCTCCTGGATGAGTCGTCGTCATGCTCTTGGAGTAATTTTTGTAGGCCGGCCACTCCTGGGAAGGTTCATCACTGTTCCAAGTTATCTCCATTTGTGGATAATGGCTCTCCCAGTGGTTCACTGGAGTTCCAAAGCCTTGAAATGGCTTTGAAACCCTTCCTAGACCGAAATATGTACATTACTTTGTTTCTAATCTGCTCTTGAATTTTTTTAAATTGTGGCATAATGTGTGGCTTTTTGTGATCTGTTAGCGTGCTTCACTTTGTCAGACAGTTTCTATTTATGTGATTTCTTAATTCAACAGGTCTAGCAGTAATCAGGCCTGGGTGTGGCAAGTGAAATTTATATCAGCTTTCCAAAAAATTGTGGTTAATCATAGTTCATTCATGATTCAACATGGGAGGGGGAAATTACTTTTTCACATTCGGCCAGGCAGGTTTTACCAGCTTTTTTCCCTTAATAAATTAAATAATAATTTAAAAACTGCATCTTGGATTTACTTAGGTAATCTTTGTGTAATATTACAATTTTTTTGATGATCTGAATCATTTAAGTGTGAGAAATCTGCAAAAAAAAAAAAATCAGGAAGGGGGCAAATACATTTTCACAGCATTGTAGCTCTCAAACAATGCACATTACAATGAAAAACAAAACTGTCCTTGTAAATCTGGTTGTCCAGCAAACATAGGCCTCATAAAAACCTGTTCAGTGAAACAGTTATATTCATATAATATGCTTGTTCACAAAAAAATGTATCCAGATGATGCCTATTTGCCATTTATAAATGCCACAAAGTTCACAAATGTTGAATTTTTTTAACAAATCTGGTTACAAATATTTTCAATGCAGGGTACTTGTATATATTCAAACACTCTAGATGTACTTGGCAGGGAATTGCATATCTCAGCAACAATAAAGCCAGCATCACAATGTTAGAAGCCATTAAGGAGAATATGTAAGTACATCCTGGTTCAGTACATGCAAACAACACATGCATCATTTGATAGCAAACCAGTTCAAAAAGCATCAAACAAGCATATTCAATGGGCAAATACAAATGCCCTGTACACACGATAAGATTTTCTGACAACAAATGTTGGATGTGAGCTTGTTGTCGGAAAGTCCGACCATGTGTATGCTCCATAGAACATTTGTTGTCGGAATTTCCGCCAACAATTGTTTGACAGCAGGTTCTCAAATTTTTCAACAACAAAACTTGTCGGAAATTCCGATGCACAAAAGTCCACGCATGCTCGGAATCAAGCAGAAGAGCCGCACTGGCTATCGAACTTCATTTTTATCGGCTCGCCATACGTGTTGTATGTCACGCGTTCTTGATGTTCGGACTTTCCGACAACATTGTGTGACCGTGTGTATGCAAGACAAGTTTGAGCCAAAATCCTTTGGAAAAAAATCCACGGTTTTGTTGTCGGAAAATCCTATTGTGTGTACAGGGCATAAGTGTTACATGCGTATCAAATCACAGTGACAATAAAGTTGGTATAACTTTAGATTAGATATGTGCGATTAGTTTCGTACGAATCGGAAATTCGTACATTCGTACGAATCCGAATTACAAATTTTTACGAATATGAATTCTGTACGAAATACGAAATTTCGTTTACGAATTTCGGATCCAAATTATCCGAATCCAAACTACCAAATAACTAATTTCAACTAATACGAAAGAAATTATAGCGGATATAACGAATGACTCGAATGAATTCGAGATTCAGTATAACGAATATCGACACTCTACGAATAATAACAAATTATCCAAAAACGTATTAACGTTACATAACAAGTCTATTGTCTATTGTTCACCAATCATTCAGAGGAAGTACGGAATACGAAATTTCGTATTCGTAAATGAAATTCCGTATTTCGTGATTGGTGAACAATAGACTTGTGTTATGTAACGTTAATACGTTTTCGGATAATTAATTATTATTCGTAGAGTGTCGATATTCGTTATCCAAATGAACAGAAACGCTTAAAATTTACGATTCATACGAAATTCCTATTTCGGACGAATCCGAACTAAATTTTTTTTTCAATAGATTTTTATTGAATTTTTCAGAAACAAAAAATGCATAATGCAATTCCAATACATGTATCAGTATCACATAAGAACATCAGTAATATCAAAAACGATCAACAAGTAATGCGTTATAAACTAGGTATGTAATACATGTCCTGCAAGACAGATCCAGGATGAGCTAGAACGATAAGAGAGGACACCTCCACAGTCCGGCACCCCTAACGGGAACTAACTGTGCCGAGCTACGGAAAGTATCCCCCCCTAAGTGGGGTCGGGCATCCATGAACTAGTCATGAGGTGAAGAAATTGCGTCAATTAAGCTATAAATAGCAACTAAAGCCAAAAAATAGCAGATAAAAAAAAGAAACATAATAAACTGTCTATCAATTCAGAAAGCCTGAAAATCAAACTCCTAGCTTAAGGGTTAAATATCATATGAAATTGCACCTAGACAGATGTGATAGAGATAGAAAAAAAATTCAATCGGTATGGAGCAATAATTCTAAATGATAAAATAATAAAAAAAAATAAAAAATTAAATAATAGTAGGTGGGCTAATAGATCAAACAGTGGGAAACATTCATATATATATATATATATATATATATATATATATATATATATATATATATATATATATATATATATATATGTAATATAAGGCTCATGTGATACTTCCAAACCTTATTGATTCATATCCTGTATGTTAGACCCAAGGAAAAATCTGTAAAGGGGAAAGAGAGAGAAAGAGAGAAGATAGAGAAGAAGAAGGAGAAGGAGGAGCTAAAGAACAACAGAGCGAATCTCGTTCACCATCGGCACCCGGTTTAGATTCAATCAATGGCTGGTATAGATAAGTATCTAGTCCAGGGAGACCATATAGCATCATGTTTAGCGGTGGAGTCAAGAAGAATACTAGCCGTTTTTTCCTGAGTCATGATCGAAGAGATCTTCCTTTTAACCATAAAAAGAGAGACAGTTGGTGTTTTCCATGCCCTTGCTATCATGAGTTTAGCACCAAGAAGCATGAACTGAATGAGTCGTTGGGTCAGTTTGGGAGCAACAGAGCAAGGGAAATTTAACAGAGCTATGTGAGGCGATTGTTGGATAGGAACCCCAGTAATTTTCCTAATGATGTGGAATATTTTATTCCATAGACTCCTGATCTTGGGGCAATCCCACCATACATGCAACATAGATCCCACATGTCCGCAGTTGCGGAAACATAAAGGAGAAGCATCAGGATCAATTTTGGAGAGTCGCAATGGGACCATATACCACCTCATGAGTGTTTTCAGATTAGCTTCTATCAAAGTGACATTCAGAATTCCCTTTGAGGCTGTCAAAGAGGCTCTATGCCATTATGCTATACTCCATGTATGCTGCAGATCATTTTCCCATTCTCTCATATAGAGTGTTTTGGTATCAGCATGAGCAAGTGATTGGTAAATTACAGTAATGCCACCCCTCTGCTCCTCAGTTTAACCACACCATGTTTCATAATCCGTGACTGCGAGAGTATTAGATCTAGGAGGAAGAAGAGACCGGATAAAGTGGGTAATTTGTCTGAATCGGAACCGTTCCACATTTGGCATGTCGAGTTTACTAACGCAATGTCCCATGGTGAGAGGGCCCGTGGCGTTAGTGAAGTGTCCTATCCTATACATCCCTTTATCCAGCCACCACTGAAATGCTTTAATGTCCATTCCAGGAGGGAATATAGGATTGTGGAACAGGTGGGACAACGGTCGCCAATGTGAAACCAACCGTGGGTTGAATTTGAGCGAGTCCCACAATGTGAGCGAGTGAGATAGTGTGGGTACCATGACGGCAGGTCTAGATTTGGCAGAGGCCCATAGGATATAATCCAGAGTGTGCTGGGGGATAGCTTAGCGCTCCATTTGAACCCAATCCGGATGTTCATATTTAGAGTATATGGTGGACAATTGTGCAAGTTGCGACGCCTGGTGATACCAAAGAAGGTTGGGAACTCCCAAACCTCCCTGATTCCTGTGTCTATGTAGGGTTCTTTTAGCCAGTCTATGTCCCTTTTTGCCCCATATGAAATTGATAGTCTTGGACTGAAACTTTCGTAGGTGATCTTTCAGGATGGGAATGGGTAGGGATCGAAAAAAATAAAGGATTCTGGGAAGGATGGTCATTTTTATTGAGTTAATTCTACCCAGCCAGGAGAGTCCAAGTGTATCCCAGTACTTTAAGTCTGCTTCAAGTTTAAGATATAGAGGGGGAAAGTTTGCCTTATAAAGAGTGTCAATGGATGCTGTGAGGTTAATACCCAAGTAAGGTATCATAGCTGTCCCCCAACTAAATCTAAAATTTTCCTTGAGTTGCAAAAAAAGGGGGTCCGGTAAATTCACGTTCAGAGCCATAGACTTTGAGAAATTTACTTTAAGCCCAGAGACTTTGCCGAAGTCATCAAGAACCCTGCATAAGTTAGGTAATGAGACTAAAGGAGAAGGGATGAAAAGAAGCACGTCATCAGCGAAAAGAGCACATTTGTGGGTTTGCGGGCCACAACGCACTCTATGTATATCGGGATTGTCCCGAATGGTGATAGCAAGTGTCTCGATGACCATGGCAAAGACTAAGGGGATAGGGGACATCCCTGCCTAGTGCCCTTGGAGATTCGAAAAGGCTGAGAATAATGACCTTGCATTTTGATTTGCGCACTCGATGAGGAGTATAACGCTTTTATCATATTGAGGAAGTAATTGCCAAAGACCCATTTTTAAAGAATTGGGAACAGAAAGGACCAGGAGACAGAGTCAAAGGCTTTCATTAGATCCAACGAGAGTAAAAAGCCCTGTTGTAAGGGTCCTTTGTCCCAGCCAGATTGCAGGAGCGATATTACATCAACGGCTCTTCTGATCTGGTCTGAACCCTGTCTCCCGGGAATAAAACCCACTTGGTCCTTGTGAACATACAAGCTAATAAATGAGGATATTCTGTTTGCGAGGATTTTTGTTAAAATTTTAAGGTCACTATTTATTAATGATATTGGGCGATAGTTAGTGGTGCAGCTAGTGTCTTTGCCAGGTTTCGGTATCACTGTGACAAAAGCTAAGTTAATCGAAGAATCTAGATGGGTGCCTTTGCGAAGCAGGTTAAAGAATCTGGCTTGATAGGGAGAAAGTAATGGGGTGAAGCATTTGTAATATGGGACGGAAAAGCCATCCGGCCCTGGGGCAGAGTTATCTTTAAGATTGCGAACCACTTGAGCTATTTCCTCCGTTGTGATAGGGTCCTCAAGACTGTCCCTATGGTGTACTTTGAGTTTAGGGATACGTAGTGAGTTGAGGTAGGAGTCTATAAAGGAGGGAGAGGGTTCTGAGGTGCGTTCACTATATAAAGATCGGAAGAAGTCATAAAAGGTTTCCCTAATCTTTTGTGGGTTTTGTCTTAGAGATCCGTTGTGAAGGCGTATTTTGGGAAAGGTGCGTGTTCTCACCTTGGGAGTGAGTCTACGTGCCAGCATGGTCCCTAGTTTATCCGTTTGGTGATAGAATCTCCCATCATCCCAGCGGATGCTTTTCTCAGCTAAGGCTGTTAGAGATAAATAAAGGGCCGTGCGAGCAGTTTCCAGTTTTGTTTTGGAACTAGGAGATGGGGTGTGTTTGTGTTGTTTGCTGAGAAAGTGAAACTCCTTTTCTAACCTATGTCTAGTTTGCGTGCTTTGCGTATCCACAAGGAAATTTGTATAAGCTTGCCACGTATATAGGTTTTGTGAGCTGCCCACAAAGTCGAAGCCGAGATATTATTGACATCGTTAAGAGTAAAATATTCTCTGAGATCCTTTTCAATCTCATTAACATGAGTGGGATTACTGAGAATGGAGGCATTTAGTCTCCAATGAAAAGTATGTTGGTGAGAAGATGGTTTGTGAAGGATTAAGAGAAGGAAAGAGTGATCCGACCAGGCAGAGTCTCTGATGACTACCTTCTGTATCAACGGGACGTGTTTTTGCAGTATAAAGAAGTGGTCAATTCTAGCGAACGTGTTGTGGGGGTTTGAGTAATGTGTGTAATCCTGAGTCCCAGGATTAGATTCCCTCAAGGAGTCAATTAATCCCTGTTGGAATAACTGTCTGGCAATATCTAGACTCTGTCTGGTGGGACGCACACCATCCTTACCTGGGGGTCTAGATTTATCCTTCCCCTTGTCAAATGCAATATTGGAGTCACCTCCATAAAGTACCGTGCCTTCCAACAGGGGGGCGAGAGAGCAAAAGAGAGATTGAAAAAATTTGGACTGGCCACGATTAGGCGCGTAGTAGGATATCAGGGAATAGAGTTGATCATCAATGATTCTTTTAATCAAAATAAACCTGCCGTCAGGGTCCTTGTATTCAGAAATCAGTGAGAATTGGGTATTCCGGGAGAAAAATATGCCCACTCCTTTAGTCTTAGTATCAGAATTGGCAAGATAAAATGCAGGGAATTTTGCGTGTATGAAAGAGAGGACATAGGATTTCGGGAAATGTGTTTCCTGTAAGAACAACACGTCTATTTTTTTGTCATGGTAGTATTGAAATATCTTCCGACGCTTTATAGGGGAATTAATTCCCTGTACATTGTGGTAAGCAAAACGCAGCATCTGTGTGGAAGTGGTGTGGTCAGCCATAGGGTATGAGAGGGTGAGATGCCAGCAATTTACAATTACTTACCTTAGATCGGGGAGGTGGTCCACAGAAGTCAGTCCTTGGAAAGCTTGAAGCATCATGGTACCGGGAGCCACCGGTGAACGAGACCGCATCCGTCACTGAAAGAAAAGTAATCATAGGAAAGGGTGAGAAAGAGAGAAAAGGGATAGAAAAGAGATACAAATAATCAAAAAGATCCAGGAGTATGGTGAAAAAATGTACACCATATTCCGATGTGTCAAAACGGTCCCCCCAACCAGTGGGGGTGATCCTAACCAGAAGCAGGGAAAAAAATTAAGTTTTCCCGGCTTCAAGCGTAGGATGGGGCGCAAGGTCACCGCTCCAAACACAGCGCCCTTTACTGTAGTGTCGTAATTGAAAAAATGGTAGTGGTTGGAGGCCAACTCCCCCCCCCCCCCCCCAGGAACAGCGAATGGGTGAATAAAATAGAAAAAAAAAAAAAAGGTTACCAGTGGTTACAAGTGGTAATGCATGGACCAGGATGGGGGACATAAAGGATATAGCAACGAACCCAGGATAACCTGCAGTAAGATTTACCAGAATATACTTTAAAAAAAAAAGGGTTAAAAATATGCAAAATAGACTCAGGCCATATAGGGGTTCAGCTAGTCAATCAAACAGAAACGTAAGCAACGTGACAGGCATTGGAGCCTATGGGCTATTCATGCCCTAAAATCCCGGAAAGGGTAAAAAATAAGAGAACAAAAATGATGAATAGTCTGTAGTTCAGGTATAAGCGGATTCCTTGCTCTTCTTGTATTTCGGTTTTTGCCACGCCGGGGTGAGAGGGCTCTGAGGAGGAGGTCTTTTGGACATGTTGAAAGAGGTTGCTTGCATCGGAGAAGTTGGTTCAGAAGGTAGCAGACCCAGTTTCTTCAGCAAATGTTCCCCTTCTGCCATCGTGGCGAATCTGTATTGTTTGCCATTAAAGTAAAATTTCAGACTCAGAGGGAATAGCCACCAGTATTTGATGTTTTTCTGTTGTAAAACAGCAAGGAGGGGTTTGAGTGCCCGTCGTCGTTGTATGGTGAAGGGAGAAATGTCGGCGTAAATCTGAACCGAATGACCCAGAAGTTGCATATGTGGTATTATGCGAGCTCTCCGCATGACTTTTTCCTTCACATTGTAGAAATGGGGTTTCATTACTATGTCACGGGGTAGGCCATAAGAGCGCTGGGGTCCCAGGGCTCTATGAGCCCGGTCCAGTTCCAATTTGTGTGCACCAATATCCGGAATCAGGTCCTTGATCAGGGTGTGTACTGCGCCCGGGATGTCAACGATATCCTCCGTAAGTCCTCTGATCCGAAAGTTCAGTCTTCGGGACCTATTTTCAAGGTCGTCAATTTTGGCCATTGCCCCTTCTAGCAGCCTGTGTAATTCTTGGAATCGATCGGTGTTCTGATTAACACGATCGATAGTGGCATCCAATTTGTCTTCAATATGCTCAATGCGCGAGCCTAACATGTGAAGATCCGATTTTATGTCAGAGGTAATGTCTGAGGTGATTTTGGCAGCCGTGTGAGTAAGTCCTCTGTCAAGCATTTCAGCAAATCTGTCAAATAGTAGATTAATGTCCTGGGAATGTGAGGAGAATAGACTTGTGCCTTGTTGCAGAAGTGAGGGCTCCTGTGTGGGTAGGCTTGGGGGGGGGGGTAAATCCATGTCTTCCAGAGTCTGATTAATGAGATAGACAGTAGAGGCAGGAGAATGTGGTTCCCTAAGTGGGGGGGGGTGATCGTGCTGTTCCACATACCTCCTCCTGAAGAGCAATCCGCCAGGGAGAGGAGGCCACCTTGCCTGAGGAGATCTGAGGTGATCTGTCCGCCGCCATTTTGTCTGTCCCTGCTTCTCCCAGCAGGGTATTGTAACTGCCCTTGTGTGGCTTAAATGCCTGCTAATATCGTCCCCTGGGGTGCCTGGGGGTGTGTGGGTGTGCACGATCCCGGTCCTGGGTCAGTGGGGGCAAAATAGATTCTGCTACAAGGTCCGGTGTACAGGCCAGAGCTCCGTTTTCCAGCGGCCATTACCGCTGACCGCGCATGCTCAGTTTCCCGGCGTAACTAACGGCCCGTGGGGCCGGAATAAATGGCGAATAATTAGTTCCTTGGGTGCCTGGTGATGTCCGGAATGTTCCGGCCCCAGTCTCAGTTCCGGGGGGGAAAGGATCCTCCGCTATTGGCGCTGGTGTCGTGGAGCGGGACGGAGCTCTGAGATTAGGCAGCCATCAAAGAGCTCCACGCATGCGCCTCCGAACTAAATTTCATACACGAATTACGAATTTTTTTGTTATACAAAACGGAACGTAACGAAGCGAAACAAATTTTTTGACGGCTCCCATGTCTACTTTAGATCAGAATGCTGTGCTTATACTGTAAAAAAGTACCTGTCCATGGGAGACATAACGCTTAGCAGATAACATGCTATCATATGGAATAACTCCATGTGGGTATTAGCAATATTAAGCAGCATATATCAAAAGTCAAATATGTGGTCTGTTTGTAGTTCAAAACATGTCCAACATTAAAGGATGTTCCTTGTAATTCAATAGTCAATAGCTGAAGTGAATAGTAATTTTGTTCTTTATTTTAATGTGCTTTGTTTAGACGCAATATTTAACCTCCCTATCAATATCTTTCTACTAGTTTGTTATTTTAAATATATTTCATGAGTGTCAGAAAGTATTGTCAGGTTGTGGATATGTCTAATACATGTAAACTTCATGGTTTGAATAACTTTTCTAGATTTTTACCGATATCGCTTAGGCCATAAATTTAGGGATTTTGTTATTTTTCTTGTAGCAGAATTTAACTGACATATTAAAAGTGATATCTTACATTGTTTTTGCTGTGGTCCCTGGTCTCATTCACTTCTATCCCAGGTTGCAATCACTTCTTCTATACCTGTCATATAATTCTAATAAGAATTGATTAATCAAGAAAACACAATGCTTAAGGCATTCAAAGTCAGCATAGTACATTTAAAATCTGAAAACATCTGCAGTGATCTTCAAGATAGCCAAGAGAGGGGAATACATAATTTATTTATTGAAAGAGAAAACTGACCATATTGTTCTTGTAGGTTGCCAGCTGCCTAATAGAACAATACCATTATTTGATTAGCTATAACCACACTAATCCATCGATAATAAACTCCGAAGGTTTTTCCAACGGAGTTCCGATGGAGTTCTGCTGAAACTGTCTTGCCTACACACGATCACAACAAAGTCCGACAGTCTAGAACGCAGTGATGTACAACACGGGACTAGAAAAAGGAAGTTCAATAGCCAGTAGCCAATAGCTGCCGTGTCGTACTTGCTTCAGAGAATGCATCGTTTTTGGTCTGTCGGAAATATTTAAAACATGTTCTATTTCTAGGTCCGTCAGAATTTTCCAAAAAAAAAAAAGTCACATAAGGCCAACACACGATCGGAATATTCAGATGAAAAGATTCCGTCTGACTTTTTCTGCTGTGAAGCCCGACCGTGAGTACGCGGCATAGGTCAGTTTGTAGAAATTGCAAAATAGGGCTACTATAAATGATTTGCAACTTCTAAGCATACTATTAGTAAACCTAACCCTTTGTTTAAAAAAAAAAATGATTTGCTCACCATATAAACGTTATCATTGTGATCACATGGTTTTGTGTTTTTTTTTTTCACAAAAAAGTATGGTGTATAGATTTTGGACAAAAGAAAATTGCAAGAAATTTAGTATGTACAGCCTGAATGTACAGATTGTCAACTCTTAAAAAAAGTGAGCATATTTAGACCAAAAGGGCCAATATTTTTATTTCTAAAAAAATAACAGGGATTATTAAAAATGTATTGTCAGATCACAGAACTTAAACAAAAATGTATTTTGCCAGTACAAACCTGTTTTTAATATTTTGGTGAGTGAGCAAGAAGCTGGCATTGTGATTATCATGGATCTGCATTGCTGGATGGCAATATTTGACAGTGGATTTACATCTTGGGTTTTTTTAATTAAAGGAACTGCCCAAAAGGTTTGAGTGTTTATTTACCATTGGCTTTTTTTTGTGAAAGCATAAGGCTTAATCATGTGGGGGTGATATCTGAGGGCCACCTTATTTTTAAATGGAATATACATTCTAATAAACCCAACTGCCAGCAGACCCCCAAAACCACAGGGCCCTATCAACATGGGGACAAGGTGCTTTTCTCCCTGGCAAGGTACCCCCTCCCCATGTTGAGGGCATGTTGCCTGGTGTTGTTCAGGGGGTTGCATCTTTGTCTGCCATTTTTGGGCCACCCAGGCTGCATGTTCAATTAAGGGTCTGGTATGGATTTTGGGAGGAACCTCATGTTTTATTTTCTTGTTTTATTGCATGAGGTTCTCCCTTAAAATGAAAACCAGGCTTGAAGGGTCTGGTATGGAATTTGGTGGGGCTTTTTTTTTACTGTTTTATGGGTTCCATTTAAAACCTAAAACAAACCTTAAGGGACTGGTATAAAATTTCGGTGGGCTTTGTTCTTTTGAATCTATGAATGGAGGACTGACAGATGTTTGATATGTCCACCCCCTCCATTGAAAGATTGTGTTTTGTTCATAGAAGCTGTAGCACAGCTTCTAAAAATTGAGCAGCTGGGTGAAAAGAGGAGGCATAGGTCGCTCGGGGCAGGATGCTGACGTGAGACGCCAGCGCCGTGCTAGGGGAGGGGCCAAACGCCGGCACCATGAGGGACGCGGTGATCCTTCACCCAGAGATAGCGGGTCGTGGTCTGGATGACGAAAACCCATGCAGCCCCGACCAACGAACACAGCACCTCGGGTAGCCTCCATCCTCCCGGCCATTGCCTCACAGCCCTCCGTTGCACGGCCTCGCTAGCCGCCGCCCTGACTTGAGAACCAGGCGATCAGGATGATGGAGGTAGGATCCTAGCCACCCTCCGGGGGACCTGCTCAAGCCTCACCGCAAGCTTCCTCCGCCCTTCATCCGCCCCGGGACGCTGCTTCTATCAATTCCGTTGTGGGAGAAGACGGTCTACGGCTCTTACCTATCCCGGCGGATCGGGACGCTCTACTCACCCTCCACTTACCCTCGCTTCTCTCACGCCTAGATCCCTCGCTTCAGGGGGGGAGGCCGTTGTCGTGACGGGCCCCCCGCAGGTATTATCTCTTTGATTCAGAGCAGTATTAAACTGCAGGACTTTGCCTGAGTGCCTGATATTCATGTAACTAGCCTGTGAAGAGGGGGCATTCCCGGTTAAATTACCCCAGCTTTGAAGGAGGGCTATACTGCCCTAGACGTGGAATTTGGGACTCAGCAGGTTTGGGGCTTGGGGGGCCCTTGTGGTGGATCCGTTTCGGGGCAGGATCTTACTCCAGACTTTGTGTCATAGTTCAAAGGTAACCGCTCGGAGTCACGGGAACGGAGGCAAGCACTAAGCCACAAATTTGACCTCTTCCAGGCCCCACCCCCCCGGACCCCCCATGGGGTATTAGCGGAGATCGGCTCATCTTGGTGTCCCCCCCCCCCCCTCCAAAAGAAGGGAAGAAGGGAAGGAAAAAGGAAAGAAAAGAGAAGAATAATTTGAACTAGTCTTGAACTACTGAAGTGGAGGGCGGATTTAGATACCCTGGCTCGCCCGGTCCCTTATAAAGGTATTTAGGGAGCGGGAGATTATTGATCATAAACCTTTTTTTTTTTTTTTTTTTTTAACAAAAACCCGCAAAGCTAACCCGTGGAAGCGAAGCCACTAGGTGCCACGGCACTAGGAAAAAATGAAGGGACGCCCCCAGAGGGGAACAGAGCCTAAAACACCCAAGGAAAACTTAAATACGAGTTCTATACAGAAATATTTAAAGGACACTAGTCTCAGGAGCCCCGAGATGGAGAAAAAACAGGCCCCAAAAGAGAAAGATAAAAAGCGAGAAGCCGAGAAGCAGAGGGTAGAGCTAGCGGCTAGAGCTATGGAAGGTACCCAAGAAGCAAGCTTCATTGGGGAACAGAGACCCGTCTCACCTAATCTCACAAAAATAGAAATAACAGAAATGTTCATAAAGCTTGAAAATGTCATAAAATCTGAAACTGCTAATATTAGGACAGACTTACACCTAGTTCTAAATAGGGTTGAGAAAGTGGAAGATTTGGCTGTAATTCAAGCTCAGGAAATTGCGGAACTGAAAGCACAAATGTCAGAGTTGACCCTGAAACACAGAGACATACAGTATCAAATCGAGAATCAAGAGAACCAGAACAGGAGACAGAACTTGAGGATTAGGGGCATTCCCGAACTTCAGGGGGAAGATCTGGTGGAAAAAATGCAACGCTTATTCAACCCTGTCTTGGGCAGACCAGAGGGAACAACCCTTAAAATTGACAGAGTGCACCGTGTTAGGAAGCCCCCCGGGTTGGACGAGGGCATTCCTAGAGATGTCATCCTGAAGCTACATGCTTATGACGACAAATTTCAAATCTGGTCAAAGTTGAGATCTGCACCTCCCTTGAAAGATGGGTCTGCAGTTTTACAGATCTTCTCTGATCTTTCTGCCAGGACATTGGCGCGTAGACGCAAGTTGAAACCACTGTTGACTGCTTTAAGAACCGCAAACCTGAAATACAGCTGGGGTTTCCCGGCCTCGCTGATCGTTAATAAAGAAGGGAAGACGCACAGACTTAAATTTCTGGATGAACTTCAGGGGTTTTGCCATGACGTAGGGGTGCCTGTGCCCTCCATTTCTCCATAGCTTCTTAGGGGAGGGGGTGGCGGGGTTTGGTGGGGACGGAGAGGTACCTGTGGGTGATACCAGAGGCGTAGGGGGGGAGGGGGGCGGAAGGGGGGGACATCCAGGGGGTAGAAAAGGCTGGGGGAGAAACAATACTAGAACTGGTACTGGTATAAATAAGATCTTGGACGGGTCTAATATGTTTATGTTTCTGCTTTTCACCTATGCCGACAAACTAATATTTTTTTTTTTTTTTTTGTTTTCCTACTTTTTCGGTGGATGACATTGGTTTGATCCCCCTTTGGTTTGCTCTTGCCCCCTACTTCAGAGGGGAGGGAGGCACGATACGGCAGGGGAGGAGGGAGGGGGGTGTCCCGGGGTAGTTCTGAGCAGCCCGGAGAGGATGGGTGGGGGACCCGGCGGGCCTGATGGGTTTCCCCCTCCCTCTTTGTGTGTTCTTGTCAGAGGGAGGGGAGAGCCAGGATGGTGCCCAGGGGTTTGAGCCACACCCTAGCTTAGAAGGCAGACAGGGGGGGTTTCCAATGCAAACGCCCCAAAGTTTGCAGATGGCCACAAGTTGGCCGGGGGGGGGGGGGAGGTGGGGGGGTGGGGGTACTGGGAGGAGGGAGGGTGGAAGGGGGGGGGGGAGAAGGGGGGGGAGGGAACCTCTGGGTTAGACTCTTCAAAAGGTTTTTAGGTAACAATAAAAGGTTTTTTCAGAACTTCTGTTTAGAAAATGGTTAAGCAGGGAATCAAGTTCCTGACATACAACGTAAGGGGCCTGAATGCGGGGGCGAAAAGGTTTAAAATATTAAGAGAACTCCAGAGGCTCCAAGCGGATATAGTTTTCCTACAGGAGACGCACCTCACCCATGAGAACAACATTAAGATCAATACTAGGGATTTCCCCGTATGGTTCTATTCTGATTCACCCACTAGGGGAGCTAAAGGGGTGGCCATTGGATTTGCGGGAAGCATAAGATTCAAACTGATAGATAGGCAGGTGGATCCTGAGGGACGTTTTTTGTTCCTTAAGGGAAACATAGGTGAAAAGCTTTATACTTTAGTTAATGTCTACTCCCCCAACAAAAACCCATTCCAGTTCTTTGATCAGATACTGGGTCGACTAAAAAAGTTTCAGGAGGGGGGGGTGGTCATTGGGGGGGACCTCAATCTTTGCCTCGACCCTACTCAGGACACTACTTCTCAGGTAATGTCCCCAAATAAAACGCAGATAAAAAAATTGAAAAACAAAATGAGGGATCTTCAGCTGGTAGATGCCTGGCGTATAAGCCACGCAAAACAGAGAGACTATACTTTTTTTTCCCCAGTGCATGGGACTCATTCCCGGTTGGACTACCTCATTATAGATCACAGACTTGTGGACCACATAAAGACAACAAAGATTGAGGTTACAACTATCTCGGACCATGCCCCAGTCTCGATGGAGATGGGGGTCCCCGATCCCCAGAGACAACCCTATGCTTGGCGGCTAAACGACAAGCTTATTGCGGAAGCGGATACATCAGAAACAATCAAAAGGGAAATTGAGTTCTTTTTCTGTAATAACGAGACAGGAGATGTATCACCAGCGGTAATCTGGGAGGCCCATAAAGCCTATGTGAGGGGGATCCTCATATCCATAGGAGCGGGGAAAAAAAAGGAAAAATTGGCCAGGTTCGTTGAGCTCTCGAACGAACTAGCCAAACTTGAACAGGAACACAAAAAGGCGGCTCATGATAAACAAAAAATCTATCACAGACTGCTAAATAAAAGAGAGGAGATACTAACAGCCATGGAACAGGAATCCTCAAAATGGTTCTATAAGATATCAAGGGAGAGTTACCTGGGAAGTAATAGGAGTGGAAAATACCTAGCAAATATGTTAAAAAAAAAAAGAGAAAGGAATTATATAGATAAAATTCAGAATAAATCAGGACGAGTGGTAAACTCATCTAAAGAAATAGCAAACGAATTTAAGTCCTATTATGCAGAGCTGTATGATGTCAGACACGGAGGAGGCAACACCCATCCCAGGACAGGGGAGAATGAGGAGTTCCTTGGGAAGGGCGTCCTGACTACTCTATCTCAGGAAGATAGGTTGGAGCTGGAGGAGGACATCACAGAGGGGGAAATCATTAGGGCCCTTGACAGCTCCCCCGTAGGGAAGAGTCCGGGCCCTGACGGTTTTTCCATAACATATTATAAAAAGTTTAAAGATATCTTAGTCCCAAAACTGTGCCACCTTTGGAATAATTTGGGGAAGGGGTCCTCGTTGGGTAGAGAAGCCCTTTTGGCCTCGGTCACATTAATATATAAAGAAGGCAAAGATAGGACCCTTTGTTCTAGCTACCGCCCTATCGCGCTTTTAAACACTGACACTAAATTATTTGCCAAAGTATTAGCCAATAGGCTTAAAGAGAAGATTGTAAAATTGGTGCATGCAGACCAGGCCGGGTTTGTAACGGGGAGGGAGGGACGAGACAATGGGGTCCGAGCTGTGTTGCTCCTGGAGGTTGCGAGGACGGGTAGGGTCCCCAGTCTGCTTCTGTCGATCGACGCCGAAAAAGCGTTCGACAGAGTAGACTGGGGACATATGATGAGAACGTTGGGGGCAATGGGGTTTGGACCAAAAATACTAGAGTGGATTGGTTCCCTTTACCAGCAGCCGCAGGCGTCAGTTAGGGTAAATGGCATACACTCCGAAGTCTTTATGATGAAGAACGGTACGAGACAGGGGTGTCCGCTTTCGCCACTCCTGTTCGTACTATCGCTAGAACCCTTGCTATGCAGAATCCGTGAATGTGGTGATATCTCAGGGATTAGAGCGGGCGGCGAGGAACATAAAATCGCGGCTTTCGCCGACGACATCCTTTTTTTTATTTCCAATCCCAGGATTACACTGCCCAACCTGCTGAGGGTGCTCATGGCCTTTGGCAGGATTTCAAATTTAAAAATCAACCTTGACAAATCGGAAATATTAAATATTAATATCAATAAGAACGAGGTTGACAGGCTATCAAAAGAATTTAAGTTTCCCTGGAGGGATAACATTAAATACTTGGGGATAACTTTAGCCGACACAACAAAAAAAATGTATTTATTAAACTATATCCCCCTCTTGAATGAGATTAAAAAAGAAACCCTCCGCTTGGGAGCACGGCCACTCTCTTGGGTGGGCCGTATCAACGCAATTAAAATGATAGTAGCCCCTAAAATAAATTATAAGTTCCAGATGTTACCTCTGGCCTTACCCATGACATTCTTCAATACTCTGAAGCAAATAATTTCACGGTTCATATGGGCAAACAAAAAACCGCGTATCTCAGCGAAGATCCTATCTAGAGAAAAAAAAAAGGGGGGGCTAGCCATCCCGGACTTTGAAAAAACCTTCATGGCAATAACATTATCTAGAGCAATAGTTTGGGTGAAGGATGGGGATAAGAGATGGAATAGCTTAGAGAATACAGTTAGTAGCACTCACTTAGGACACGAATTATGGAACCCACCAAAAGCCCGCACTTTGGGGACCAACACACATGAAATAACACGGGTAACACTAGAGAATTGGGATAAGGTATTCAAAAAACAGAAATGGAAATATAATTCACCCTTAATAGCTTTAAAAAATAATTCACTATTTCCACCGGGTAGGGGGGACGTAGGAGGGAATTGGATAAAACAAGAAGGGGCACGATTAAAAGATATATTAAAACAAAACGGGGAAATCCGCACACTACTCGAAATGAGTCAAAACACGGAGCTAATGCACGTTAACCTATGGAGGTACATCCAGTTAAAACATTTTGCAAGGAGCCTCCCGCAACCTTTACGCGGTATGGACGACTTGAATAGCCTGGAGATTCTATGCGTACGGGAATCACTTAAGAACATAATATCTAAGATCTACAAAATTTTAATAAACGAGGGGGATATGAGTGTACCTCCATACGTTACAAAATGGGAGGAAGAATTAGGTTCACAGAGCACATATCACAACTTAGGGAAAATATTTAAAATCACACACAGCGCTTCATTCCCAATCAAATCAGTTGAAACAAATTACAAATGCCTAGCCAGGTGGTATCTTACCCCTGATAGAACTAGCAAAATCCAGGGGAACGTAGCCTCAGATTGCTGGCGGGGATGCAAGGAGAAGGGAACGGCGGCCCATATTTGGTGGGGGTGTCCGGTAATAGTAAAATACTGGAGAGAAATACTAGAATTAATCTATATTATTACTAAAATACAGATACCTGAAGATCCCTGGGCGGTCCTCTTTCACGAGACAGGGACGCCAGGGAAACAATATATCTCATCCCTTATACCTACCTTCTTAAATGAAGCAAAAAATCTAATCCCGGCGAAGTGGAGAAAGCCTGAGGCCCCGACGACACGTGATTGGATTCTCAGGGTAAATGGGATTCAAAGACTAGACAGTTCCACCCAACAGATAGGAGGTCAAAGGGAAATTGGGGCACCGCACTACAACTGGTCTGAGTGGAACGACTTTAGGGACTCCTGGAGGTACTACATTGAAATCACCCGTTAGAAGCCCACGCGTTGTAGGGTTGGAACAAGTAAATAGAAACACAGCTCGAGAAACAGGTGTAAGGAAGATAGCCTAAAAAAATAGTCATACAAAGAGGAAAGGGGGGGGGGGGGGGGGGGCGGGAGGGGAGAAAAAGAGAACTGTCATAATGTCGTTATGTGAAATACTGTAATTGTATACCGTTGTTTATTACGATGTATGACTGTCTCCTGTAAAAATGAATTAACTAAATAAAGATTTAAAAAAAAAAAAAAAAAAAAAAAAGAGGAGGCATAGTCAGGCTCATTTGATAAAAGGCTGTGGTAGCCCATTAGTTGTATAAACCCCTGCTGCTTCAGAAGATTACTGGTGTGGGTTAGCGGGGCAAGTTGGAGGAAGATTTTTACTAACGGAAGAGAAATCAGCATGTGGGACACATCTTACTGACTGTAAGTTTTGCCCCTGATTTTTCTGTTTGTGATTTTGGCTGCGCTGACACTTTAAACTGTACTTTTTTGTAAAGTCATGGTCACATTTTACATATCACACTAATGTTTATTTTTTGGTGGTATCTAATTTAGATAAGAAGTTTTCATTTCATAAGGTATAAGACATCATTCGCCATCCTATTTTGTAAATTTTGACACATATTCATGGGAAGTCCACAACTTTAGAAGTTTCATTACATTTAATAAGCCTTTTTCATATTGGATTTACAGGGTGTTTAAAGTGGACCTATACACAAAAAAAATATAAAGCCTTATCTTAAAATGTATCCTACATTATATTTCAAAAGTATAATTTTCTATAATTGGGTTAATACTACCTTTTTCCATTACCCAGCCACATGGACAATGCTGGGGCACTAGTCACATCATGGGGAACTAATAACAGTGAACTGCTTAGGCAGAGTTGCTAACTTGCTGTAACCCAGCATCCGCTTGCACAGACTACAGAGCTAATCAGTTAGCATTACTGGGAAATAGGGGAGTTTCCAACAGTAACAAATCTTTTTTTTTTTAAAAAAGCTGTAAAATTGTATTTCTTGCTTTCAAAATCAGCTTAAAGCAAAATACATTAATGGTAGCGTTTATAGAAAGGTTACAATAGTAAGTATCAGTGTGTATCACTTTTAACAAGGGATATCAAATATAGTATTAGATAGTTAAAAAAAATCAACAGCTATAGTGCTGAAATTATGTGCTTAATGTATAATAAATCTTTCTACATTAAATATGATTGACCTGCACATGTGAAAGAAAATATTATCAATGAACGGAAAAATGTTTTTTTGTCTACTTCCCGTCCATTTTTTCAAAAGCTTGTCTATGGATACTTATCAAAATCATTCTTTCAGGACATTCTGGTCCTCTGCATGGCATAGAGTTCATGCTATGCTTGCAATTTACTTTTATGAGTTATTCCTCAGTAATGTAGGGGATGAAAGTGGAACAAGCCCTTGCCTGTGAAACATTCACAGTTGGCAATCTCTACTAAAGTTTCATATCCTAAACTTCCTAACTTCCACATTGGCATTGCTTCCTTGTACTTCCATGATACATATTGTGTTGTCTTGTTAAGTTTGATTTGTTTTTTCTGCCAAAGTACTACATATGTATGTAGCAGGTGTTATTATATTTTTGCTATGACACTAAAATGCTCAAAAAATATAAATGTTTGTAGGAGACTTTTTACATATTGCAAAATCTTATTCATACAAGTTTGCACAGAACTGTTTGCATCATGTCACAGCTGGCAGGTGTGAGGATTCTGCCCTAACGTGTGTTGCTTTGTGAAGCACAGTTTTATTAAGTTACTATTCAGCTCCTGTTATTTTGTAAGGTCAAAGTTATTGGTTGAACTAGATGAGATTGTTTTTCCAGCCTCACTAACTATGTAATAAAAAACATTTCCAAGATTTGTGAACATATGAAATAAGTAGTGTCACCTTTGCCAATCAATTGTGTTTATTTGCAGATAAAGCAGATCTGCAGGGTATTAATGAGGCATATTGTTGCAGAGCATTTTTTTATTAAACCATTTTATATAAAAATTATTGAAAACCCTTTTAATCTAAGCTTTGATTACATGAGCAGTGGATGGGTGTGTGGTCTTATATTTGAATCTTGCTATTTTCCCTACGGGTGGCCTTCCTGCAGGTTTCAGTTTACTAGAAAAGATAAGTTTATTGCCTACTGAGATCAGATGAGGGAGAAAGTAAATAGATTAAAAAAAATATGATAGGTGTGAACTGTGGACTATAAATGTGATAGTTCATAGATTCAAAATTATGTAGATTGTGTCTGAGTGTAACCAAATACAACTGTTTTTATGGTAAAATATAACATATTTTTTTTTTGGGCCTGGAATCTGGCCCTTTCTTTGTAACCGCTGACATATATCCTTTCTCTTTCATATTTAACAGTTATATTATTATTTAAAAATAATAATAAGAATAATGATACATGAGCGTGAATATAATCATATTCTGTGACTAGAAAGTCCATAAATGAGACGTGCTGTTTAAAACAGTCTTATGCAAAATCTTGATTTCTTCCACCTAGAGATAAACACTATGTTCGAGTCTAACATAAGTTCAATTCAAATATCGGCGCCTGTTCGCCGAATAGCGAACATTTTAAAGTCTATGGGAGAAATCAAAAGTGCTAATTTTAAAGGCTTATATGCATGGTATTGTCATAAAAAGTGTTTGGGGACCCGGGTCCTGCCCCAGGGCACATGTATCAATGCAAAAAAAGTTTTAAAAACGTCAGTTTTTTCGGGAGCAGTGATTTTAATAATGCTTAAAGTGAAACAATAAAAGTGAAATATTCCTTTAAATTTCGTACCTGGGGGTGTCTATAGTATACCTGTAAAGTGACGCATGTTTCCCGTGTTTAGAACAGTCCCTGCACAAAATGACATTTCTAAAGGAAAAAAAGTCATTTAAAACCACTCGCGGCTATAATGAATTGTCAGTCCTGGCAATACAGATAAAAGAAGTCATTTAAAAACCGGCATGAGATCCCCCCAGTCCATTACCAGTCCCTTTGGGTCTGCTATGAATATTAACCACTTAAGGACTGCCTCACGCCGATATACGTCGGCAGAATGGCACGGCTGGGCACAATCACGTACCTGTACGTGGCTCTTTAAGTGCCCAGCCATGGGTCGTGTGCACGCCGGCGGCGGCGCGCTCGTGACCCGTTCCTGAACTCCGTGACCGTGGGTGCTGGGACCAGCGGACCCGATCGCCGCTGAAGAACGAGGAGAGGTCTGTGTAAACAAACCTCTTCCCGTGCTTCCTACTGAGCCTGTCACTGATCGTCTGTTCCCTGCTATAGGGAAAGACAATCAGTGATGTCAGATGCCAAGCCACGCCCCCTACAGTTAAAAAAGCACACACACTTAACCCCTCCCTGCCCCCTAGTGGTTATTTCCTTCAATTCCAGTGTCATTTACACAGGAATCAGTGCATTTAAATAGCACTGATTACTATATAAATGACAATGGTTCCAAAAATGTGTCAAAAATGTCCGATGTGTCCGCCATAATGTAGCAGTCACAATAAAAATCGCTGATCGCTGCCATTACTAGTAAAAAGAAAGTATTAATAAAAATGCTATAAAACTATATTAACATAAACATAAAACTCCCCTATTTTGTAAACGCTATAACTTTTGCGCAAACCAATCAATAGTCGCTAATTGTCATTTTTTTTACCAAAAATATGTAGAAGAATACGTATCGGCCTAAACTGAGGAAAAAAAAATGATATATTTTTTGGGGATATTTATTATAGCAAAAAGTAGAAAATATAGATTTTTTTTCAAAATTGTCGCTCTATTTTTTTGTTTATAACGCAAAAAATAAAAACCGGAGAGGTGATCAAATACCACCAAAAGAAAGCTCTATTTGTGGGAAAAAAAAGGATGCCAATTTTGTTTGGGAGCCACGTTGAACGACCGCGCAATTGTCAGTTAAAGCAGCACAGTGCCGAATCGCAAAAAGGGGCCTGGTCCTTTGGCTGCAAATTGGTCCGGGGCTTAAGTGGTTAAGAGAAACCCCGAACCAAAATTTAAAAAGAAAAGAATTGCGTGGGGGTCCCCCCAAATTCCATACCAGGCCCTTCAGGTCTGGTATGGATATTAAGGGGAACCCAGCGCCAATTTTAAAAAAAATGGCGTGGGGTGGTCCCTCTCAAAATCCATACCAGACCCTGCAGGTCTGGTATGGATTTTAAGGGGAACCCTGCACCAAAATAAATACCAGACCCTTATCTGAGCATGCAACCTTGCAGGCTGCAGGAAAAGAGGGGGGAGGAGAGAGCGCCCCCCTTCTGAACCGTACCAGGCCACATGCCCTCAACATAGGGAGGATGCTTTGTTCGGTCGTGTTTTTTTTCAGTCCATCGGCGGAGCAAGAGAAGAAGAAGAAGACTTTGTGGGACATTTTTATTTTTTATTTTTTAATAAAGGACTTGTTCCAAGCCGTGTCTTGTCATTTTTACCATTTTGACATTTGTACCCCGTTACCATTTCACACAGGGGGGAGGCCGGGATCTGGGGTCCCTGCCCACAGACCCCACAACCACCGGGCAAGGGTTGTGGGGATGAGGCCCTTGTCCCCATCAACATGGAGACAAGGTGCTTTGGGGGGCTACCCAAAAGCACCCTCCCCATGTTGAGGGCATGTGGCCTGATATGGTTCAGGGGAGGGGGCGCACCCTCGTCCCCCCTCTTTTCCTGCGGCCTATCAGATTGCGTGCTGATAAGGGTATGGTATGGATTTTTGGGGGGACCCCCACGCCATTTTTTTTTTTATTTTGGCGCGGGGTTCCCTTTAATATCCATACCAAACCTGAAGGGTCTATTTTACTGCTCCTCCTCTTTGGTTACAATCAGCGAATAACATTCATCATCATCATCATTATTTTTATTTTACTTCCCTCACCCAATTCCAGGAGCGATCTTTTCTCTCTATGTCAAATCTTTTCTCTCTATGTCAAATCTTTTCTCTCTATGTATAATAATCTTGGACTAATAGAGTTAAGGTTAGGCACATTTGACCACAGGTTCGATAGACACAGATTGTTATTGTCAGCGTCATGTTGAATCTCCTATCTATATCGAACTGTTGTCACAACGAAAACAAAAATAAAGCATTTGTTTATGTCGGATCTTTCATTTTTCGGATTCTGCACTTTCGTTATCGTTTGTTAAAACGTTAACGAAAATACCTGAAATTCGGACGAAAATGCATTTGGACGAAAACTAATGCACATGTCTAATTGTCAGTGCTCAACAAAAATAGGGAGTAGATTAGTTCACCCCATGGCAGCTCAGGTCAGCTCAGTAGGTGAAGGCCCGTTGCTCTCCCACAGGAGGGATGTATGGTCGACCAGACTTTGGCTTAACAGAGCCCATGGTAAGGAGCAAAGAAGGACAAGGGTAAAGGGCAGAAAAAAGAAAAACAAAACAGGCTTTTCCAGCTAGTGGGCAGGACATCCATCAGGCAGGCGGTTTAGGGGGTGAGGTAGTGATTACCACCAAGATAAGGCATCTGTGGGGACTGGAAGTGAACCCTCCCTTGATGAGTAACCCAGAGGGTAGCAGGGAACAGCATGGAGTATTGGATATCATGCTCCCAGAGTTTCTGCTTGACACGCTGATAACTGGCTCTTCTATTACAAACTGTTGCAGAATAATCAGGAAACAGGGACACCACAGCATTGTTAATCTGGAGACTTCCTTTCTTCCGGGCTGCCTTAAGGATGGAGTCACGAGCCCTGTACTTGAGGAGATGTATCACCATCATACGTGGATGGTGACCCTCAGGGAGAGGATGCCCAGGGACTCGGTGGGCCCTCTCAATCACAAAGCAAGGGGAGAGTTGATTGCAGACAAATTCTTGCTCAAACCAGCTTTCCAGGAAGGCTACAGGGTCAGATCTCTCCACTCGCTCTGAGAGACCAACCAGGCGCAGGTTATTTCTGCGGAGACAGTTCTCCATGTCATCCACCTTATCCTCTAACGTTGCAATATTCCCCACAAAGGTTTTAAGTTTGGGCAGGATGGGGTTAATGGTATCCTCCATGTCACTGATATGTCACTCAGTAACCCAGCCACGGATCTTGTGCATATCCTGCAACATGATCATTAAATCAATCTTTAGGCCATCCACCTTCCCCATAAGCTCTGCGTGGTTTACCTTAATAATGGCGAGGACCTCCGACAGCGTAGGCCTTTCCGTCATCCGTGCCATCCTCGCTCGAGGCCGCCTGCGGGCACACGGCCAGGGGGTTTGGGATCTTGGGGGGTGGTGGGGAAGCGTCCAAAAAGATTAGGAGTGGTGGCTGGCGATGCACTAGGCCCATGAAAGGTGTTGCAGCGGCCATCTTGGCAGGAGCAGGTGGTGATGCTCATCGTGGCCAGAGGTAGCTTTTTCCCATCCACCAAAATTACTCCCTAGGGTTTGGAAATCGTCCTTGCCAGGATAGATGTAGTTAGAGTTGAGTTTCACTCATGAATGACCAGGATGGTGCAGGATCGTAGAAGGAGAGACCGGAGCTGCACAGGAACATGTCCGATCACATCCCGCGCTAGGCCACGCCCCCTTACAGGTGAATTTTTTTGTAAATAGTATACACCGATGTTCCTGGGACACTGCTAAGGTTTATGTTGCCTTCTAGGCTTCTCTTTGTACAAGTAAATCTTGGAAAAATAAGGAAACATTTTTTCCTTTTTTTTTTCTTGCACATAGCATATATTTTCAAAATCCCCAAAATAAATGAGTTCAGTAACAAGGTTATTCTTTCTGCTATGCATCGTGTGTAATTATGTGTGCCAATTAAGATGAGCATTTTTCTTCCACGTGGCTACTGTTGGTCAGCAGCATGAATATAAATGCTGATGTGCCTCTAGTTCATCATTTTACAATCTAATTACTGGCGAGCGAGGCCAGAAATGAGAAGACAAAAATATTGAGTTTTCTATTGACTGACGTACTATTTGCCTGCCATCAATGTACTGCTAAGATTAGACATTAATCCCCAAGGGAGTGAAGGCTTCTTATGCCTTGTCGTCTAATCAAATATTTTCCATATTATTCATGTATCTCTGCATTTTAATAAAGCACAGTGCAGCTGCTGATTGCTCAAAAAGTAAAAGTCCCTACTATCCAAGAAAATATCCAAATCTATAAAAAAAGTTTACACTTACTTACTTTAACACTTAGTTTATAATCCTTGAAGACAACTGTATTATATGAAATATTTTTTTGTAGAGGAATTCCAGAACTAGTTTCAAGTTCCCAACCAACCCTTCTCTTGGCACATTGTTGTAGCAACATGTTTTTCTAACATTTCTAGAACCCTACTCAAAGGTATCATAAAAATAACAAATCTAAGTGGCAGCATTGAGCTTTATGGTCACAAAAGTAGATGTAAAGGCACCCATTAGTTTACATGCTATACAATAAAGAGAAATTAGATTTTGGACAGCCACAAATACTGTATTGGGGCCAAATGGGTCAGGTGAAACGGTTATTTAGAAACTGATTATGCCAGCCTTTTATTGCCATACAGGGCCCCTTCGTCAGGCATATGATGTCATCACATGCCTGACGAAAGGGGCCCTGCGTGGCTCCGAAGCGTTGCACTATCCCCGTGTTGTGATCATGCAATAAATCACCCTTTTGGACGCTATTTGTGTCGCTCCATGGTGTGCTGGCAAATATCTTCATTGTGACTTGAACTAGTATCCAGCTGGTTGTTGCTACAGCACCCAAAATTGAGAGCATTTCCAGTGCAGGGACTTTTTTTTTCCCGCACTGGAATAGGATCGCATGTGAGTTCACACTGCGATCTGCAAACCGATCTGGGGGTGTCATTAACATTGTTTTGACACCCGCAGCGGTTCGTAGAGGGCAGTGTGAACTTCCTGCGGGAGAGATGCGATGCGGGAATTGGCGCTGGAATTGAACTGGTTCTCACATCACTACAGTGTGAACCTAGGCTTAGGGTTTTGGTTGCATGCCCCCGCCTTCCTACTCCAATGTGATTTGACACAGTGGGAGTCTGTCAGCAGATCCCGGCCAATGATTCATGACCGGGACCTATTGACTGTCCAATCACCGCCCTGTGTTGACAATCAACACAGGTCTCTGTACAGAGGGAATGTTCACTTTCAAAGCAGGGAAAATAAACAAATCAGTCTATGGTAAAAATGAGTACACAATACACACATTACACATTGTTAGGCACACAATTAACCCCTTGGATGCCCTAGATATTAACCCCTTCTCAACAATTGTCATTAGTACAGTGTCGGTGCATATTATTAGCACTGATCGCACCGCGATTGGGATGCCTTTGATAGTAAGGGATCACAAGCATGTCTGTGCTGCGATTTGGGAATTGCGGGCAGAATCACAGCGATTCCGCCCATGCTCCGGAACGCCTAGGTGTGAACTGAGCCATAGTGTCACTGGTGATGTCAGTGGCAGTTAGTCAGTTCCCACAACGTGTCAGTTACAGTTAGCATCACTAGCACAGTCCCACTATATGTCACTCCTTCTTTACAAATGGGGGGGGCACAGTTTGCCATCTTTGCCCTGGGCACCGGATGACCTTGTCCCGGCACTGATTTTACAACTTGTTTACCCCGTGCCATTATCCGTGAGGAATAGTTTAGACATTTTGCAAATCCACAGTGCAGTGTGGTGTCTGGAAGGAGTGTGTCTGAGTGAGAGCGAGCTGCGGACTGTGGCCAGGATCAAACCCCCCCTCTAGACCGGGATAAATTATGACCCGAGGGACTGAGAGCAGCAGTGGGAGTGGGAGTAAAGGAGGAATGCGTGCCACCCCATTGATTGACTCCCCCAGTGGAGGCGGGACCGGGAGACCAAGGGGACCGTGAGGTGACAGGTCTGATCAGTCATAACCAACTAACATAAAAAAAGGGAACTGACTGTCTAGTGAAGATATTTGCCAGCACACCATGGAGCGACACAAATAGTGTCCAAAAGGGTGATTAATTGCATGATCACAACACAGGGATAGTGCAACGTTTCAGAGCCATGCAGGGCCCCTTCGTCAGGCATATGATGTCATCACATGCCTGACGAAAGGGGCCCTGCGTGGCTCCGAAGCGTTGCACTATCCCTGTGTTGTGATCATGCAATATATCACCCTTTTGGACGCTATTTGTGTCGCTCCATGGTGTGCTGGCAAATATCTTCATTGTGACTTGAACTAGTATCCAGCTGGTTGTTGCTACAGCACCCAAAATTGAGAGCATTTCCAGGAACGTGTGCGATGGAAAATGAAGTACTGACTGTCTAGTGGGGACGTGAGTATCTGAGTATTGTGAGTACCTAGGTATTGGGAGTACCTGAGTATTGGGTGTACCTGTGTATTGGGAGTACCTGTGTATTAGGAGTACCTGAGTATTGGGAGTACCTGTGTATTGGGAGTGCCCGTGTATTGTGAGTGCACGTATATTGAGAGTGCCCATGTATTGAAAGTACCCGTGTATTGGGAGTACCCGTGTATTGTGTGTACCCATGTGGTAGCAGAAAGGTTATAAGGATTATAACGGTGCCACATATACCAAAAGAAATTATGCAAAACTGCTAAAAATATAGAAATGTATTTTATTACAGAGAAACAATATACATACAATATAAAAAAAAAAATATTATAAGCAGAGTAACTACATAGCATATATACTGGCCAAAGTATACTAGTATGGAACATAGTCACTGGTGAGTTTCACATCCCTACATGTTTCGCCAACAATGGCTTCCTCAGGGGGTTTTACAAAATCACCAGTGTTCAAGGCTGCTCTAATAACAATAGTGTCAGGGCTGGGTTCAGCCCTTCCCTCTCTGAGCTGGCCGGTCAGCTGTAAGCGAATTGCAAGCTCCCATGTCTCTCCACAGTTACTCAGCTGTTGTTCATATCCTGCTCATCAGTCCTGCCTACTTAAGCCATCCAGTCCAGAGGGTCTCTGCCTTCGCCTTGTTTAACATCACAAGAAACATTCTGCATTCCTGTTTAAAGACTAGCTTTGTTTTCATCCCATCTGGCTCAAGATCCTGCTTGCTGTTCCACTACTTTGATCCCTGACTTCTGGCTTGGCTGACTATCCGTTCCGGTTACTGAACTCTGGCTATGTTTTCACTAAGCTTGTTCTTTTTAGTTTTATTACTAAGCAAGTGTGATTTAACTGTACTTCTGTCTGATTTCATGGTTTCTGACAGTAGGTGAAGGCCATGAATTCAGAAGATGCAGTCAATCCACTTGTTGGTAGAATTTTTTTCCAGATTGAATGAACTGGATCACTGCATGAATCAGTTTGCCATGGCGTTACAAACACTAATGAGTCACATGGCTCACCTGGAATATCCCAATCTGGCCGCCCGGATACAAACTATGTTGCAGGATGACCCTGCTGCTGCGCCAGTCTCTGTGCTGACACCTGCCTCGAGAGTTACCTCTATAAGAGGTATGTCTGGTTCCGCTCCACTTCCCCAGCGATTTGGGGGTGATCCAATCCAATGCAGAGGGTTTTTCAACCAGGTTGATATATACTTTGAGATGCTGCCCTAGGTGTTTACCACGGATAGAAGCAAAGTCGGTTTTGTGATATCTTTGCTTTCTGAGAGAGCCTTGGCCTGGGTAAACCCTCTATGGGAGATGCAAAAACCTGTAGTCTTGAGCTACCCTGAGTTTGTGGCTCTGTTTAAAAGGGTATTTGATGTTCCCGCACGCTCAGCTTTTGCTGCCAAGTGCATCATGTCCATCGAACAGAGTATGAGAACTGTTGCCGCCTACGCCATTGAATTCCGTGCTCTGGCAGCAGAGGTTGTGTGGAACAATGAGGCCCTCGTGGCTGCTTTTTCTCATTGTCTCGGATACCATCAAGGATGAGCTAGCAGCCTGAGATATACCCACTGAGCTGGAGAAGTTGATCATGTTTGCCATCCTCATTGTCTCCAGACTCAGAGAAAGACTCTCTTTTAAGGAGCACTTGCAGAAGCCTCCTATACATTTATCTCCAAGCTTTGCAGTCCCACCCATGCCTCCCTTACCTCCCATGCCTTCTGGTACCAAGTTGGTCAGTGAAGGTGAACCCATGCACTTGGGTTTCACACGTCTCTCTGCATATGAGAGAACCTTTAGGAGGAGGGAGAGATTGTGCCTTTATTGTGGCCAAGCAGGTCACTTTTTGAAGTCTTGTCCTACCTGTCCAGTGAACGCCCGAACCTTGAGGTCCTGTCACGGACAGACCTTAGGTGGCATTGCTTCATCCCCAGTTATCCAGAAGGATAAGCCCCTGGGTCAGTTACCCTTTTTTGGGCTGAGTCGTCCATCGAGATGCAGGCTCTAATCGACTCTGGGGCTACAGGCCTGTTCATTGATGCTGCCTTTGAATCAAAGCACTTGATTCCGCTGCAGCTGCATGACACTCCACTTGCCTTTGAGGCTCTTGATGAGAGACCTCTAAAGCCTGCCCATGTGACTTATGAGTTCAGTTGTCCATGGCCAAAGGGGCTCTTCACCATGAGATAATTCAATTCCAAGTTATTTCCTCTGGTTATTGGTTATCCTCGGTTACAGAGGCACAACCCCTCTTTTGATTGGCTCCATGCTGAGGTTCTCTCCTGGTCACCACAAGGCAGTGAGACATGCTTACAGAAGGTAGCCAAGGTTCTGTGCACCTCTTCACTCTCCTCCCTGCCAGAGGAGTACTGCGATTTTAGCTATGTCTTTGACAAAGGTCAAGTTGGTAGTTTGCCTCCACACCAGCCATATGATTTCGCAAATTGACCTTCAACCTGGGGCCATACCCCCTCATGGCTGGGTTTACACTTTGTCGGTCTTGGAGGATAAGGCCATGGAGGAGTATGTTGCAGATGCACTTTCTCAAGGTTTCATCCGCAAATCCTCATCTCCTGCTGGCTTCTTTGTGAAGAAGAAGAGTGGTGAACTGAGACGAATAAGACTGGCTATCTGATTCCATTGATTGCGGAGTTATTTGACCGCCTCAAGGGAGCAACGGTTTTCACAAAGCTTGATTTGAGAAGGACATACAATCTTGTGAGAATTAAGGAGGGCGACGAGTGAAAAACTTAATTTAATACCAGAACAGGCCATTATAAGTACCTCGTAATGCCTTTTGGCCTTAATAATGCCCTGGCAGTTTTCCAGGAATTTATTACGATGTCCTCCGCAATTTGTTGCAGTTATGTGTGGTGGTTTATCTCGATGATATCCTCATATTTTCCAAGTCCATGGAGAGCCACCACACAGATGTTTGTTGTGTGCTTCAGAAACTAAGAGAGAACAATCTCTATTGTAAACTGGAGAAGTGCGAGGTCCATCATTAACAGGTTAAACAGGGCTAATTTACACTGCTGTTTTTTTGATGGATCCAGAGAAACTTTCGGCAGTC
Source organism: Lithobates sylvaticus (assembly GCA_028564925.1). NCBI lineage: Eukaryota > Metazoa > Chordata > Amphibia > Anura > Ranidae > Lithobates > Lithobates sylvaticus. Next base: position 262,973,327 of record CM053027.1, on the reverse strand, counting down.
CTGCAGTGGCCCCGACCCGTGGGTTTACGTCCTCTGCAGCGTTTCCTGGGCTTTGCCAACTATTATCGGAAGTTTATTCGTAACTTCTCGTCTCTGGTCAAGCCCCTGACTGATATGACCAGAAAGGACAATAACCCACAGAGTTGGTCTCCGGAGTCCATTGAGGCCTTTGAAAGTCTCAAGGCTGTCTTTGTTTCTGCTCCTGTGTTGGCACATCCTGATCCTAGGTTACCTTTTATCCTTGAGGTTGCTGCTTCTGAGACTGATGTTGGCACCCTTCTGTCTCAACGTCCTACCTATGCATCCTTGTAGCTACTTTTCCAAGAAAGTGTCACCTGCGGAGTGCAATTATGAGATTGGTGACAGAGAGCTGCTGGCGATCATTTTAGCCCTGAAAGAATGGAGACATCTCCTCGAAAGTACCACTGTACCGGTTCTCATTCTTACTGACCATAAGAATCTCACATTCTTGTCTGAGGCTAAACACCTCTCTCCCAGAAGGGCGCAATGGGCTCTTTTCTTGTCAAGTTACAATTACATTGTCTCATTCTTACCGGGTTCTAAGAATGTAAAGGCTGACGCTTTGTCACAACAATTTTCCTCCACTTCCAAGATGGAGTCAGTCCTGGTTCCTGTGATTCCTCCTGATCGTATTCTGGCTACGGTTCACACCAGTCTCACTTCTCCTTTGGGTGACAAAATTCTTGCCTCTCAGGTCCATGCTCCTCCTGAGAAACCTTGTGACCGCTGCTTTGTCCCAGAGATTCTCCGTACTGCCATTCTCCAGACTTACCATTCTCCCAAGGCTGCTGGCCACCCTTGGGAGGAATTAACTCGTTTGGGCCATTTCCCAACAATTCTGGTGGCCTAGTCTATGTGCTTATGTAACTGCCTTCGTAGCTGCCTGCTCCGTGTGTGCTCAGAGTAAGACTCCAAAACACCTTCCAGTGGGCCTCCTACAACCCATACCCAATGGAGAGAGGCCCTGGACCCACCTGTCTATGGATTTCATTGTGGCGTCACCCAACTCCCAGGGCAACACAGTTATCCTTATGGTGGTTGACCGGTTCTCAAAGATGTGTCATTGTATTCCACTTCTAAGGAACTGGCTTCCATTTTTGCTCAGGAGATCTTTTGCTTATATGTGCTACCCAAGGTGATTGTCTCAGACAGGGGTAGTCAGTTTGTATGCCGGTTCTGGCGAGCCTTTTGTGCACAGTTGGGAATTCAGCTTGCTTTCTCCTCTGCGTATCACCCACAGTTTAATGGGGCCGCAGAACGAGCCAATCAGTCCTTGGAGCAATTCCACGTTGCTATATTTCTGACCATTATAAAAAACGGTCAGACCTATTATCGTGGGCAGAGTTTGCTCACAACAGTGCCTTGAATTCTGCTTTCCAATTGTCCCCATTTATGGCAAATTATGGATTCCAACCTTCCATGTTGCCTGACTAGTTTGTTCCGCAGAGTATTCCTGCGTTAGAGGAGCATTTCCGTGGTCTTTGTTCCACCTGGGCACAAGTCCAGGAGGCTTTGCGTCATGCTAATGATAGGTACAGACTCCCTGCTGACTGCAGACGCCTGCCTGCACCTTCCTACCAGGCTGGGGACAAGGTCTGGCTGTTATCTCGCAACTTCCGACTTTGTGTTCCCTCACTGAAGTTCGCACCTCGGTTTATTGGGCCTTTCCATATTCTTTGCAGGATTAACCCAGTGGCTTACGCATTAGACCTTCCTTCTAATATGCGTATTTCTAATGTATTTAGTCTCCTTATTAAAACCTTTGGTCTGCAACCGCTTTACCAACTCGGTACCACGTCTTCACCATGTACAGGTTGAGAATCATGAGGAGTATGAAGTACAGTCCATTGTTGACTCCTGTAGGTTCCGTGGGCTCATACAGTACCTGGAGGAAGGCTCTTGGGTCTCATCCTTGGACGTACATGCCCCTGTCATCCTCCGTGATTTCCATAGACGTTTTCCCCTCAAGCCTGGTGGTTCTCTTAAGCCGTCCAGTCCAGAGGGTCTCTGCCTTCGCCTTGGTTAACATCACAAGAAACATCTCCTGTGTTCCTGTTTTAAGACTGACTTTGCTGACATCCCTTCTGGCTCCAGATCCTGCTTGCTGTTCCACTAATTTGATCTTCTGGCTTGGCTGACTATCCGTTCCGGCTACTGAACTCTGGCTATGTTTTGACTATGTTTGTTCTTTTTACTTTTATTATTAAACAAGTGTGATTTAACTGTACTTCTGTCTCGGTCTGATTTCATGGTTTCTGACAAATAGATACACAAAAACGGATTAATAGTTCATTATAAAATGACTGAGGGATAACAGAAATTCATATATTGTGGTTCAAGGCTCCTTTCATCCTGCGATCCCCACCACACTCACCAAAAGAGACCCCCAAGGGAAGTGCACACCAAAGAGTTCAATTTTGCAATGAAGGAGGTTCTGTGTAGCCTAAGAGGGCATACAGGGGCCAGGCTACAAAAGAAGTGTATATTACAATCAAGAGAGAAAAAAATGAATGCATACTATTGGACAAATATCAGTCCAATATTTGAGGCTAACATAGCCTCTACTGTACTTACATAGACTCTGCTGCAATATGGTGTAGGTATAGGGGCGCCAAATATTGAAACCAAATGACAAGAAAGTGTTGAAAAGTGACACACGTATAAACCACTATTGAAAAGAAAAAAGGGAATTGATATATATGGGTAGTATAAGAAAAAATGTGAATTATACTGGCATTGTGGATGTAACACTGTGAATAGGCTTACAATACAATCAAACATGCATATAAACTTTCCACAGTTACAATGTCCTCAACTTAGCACTTCACATAAGCTAATAACCCATCTATAAGAAATGGATTATAGACAGACATATTTCCACTTAACACCAAACTAACATACCAAAGAAAGAGGAAAAGGAAATGCCCCCACATAAAGAAAATAGGATAAATTAAGGCATCAATCGTATTCAAAGTACAATCTAAGCTCAGCAAGCATGTCAACAGAATAGTCAAGCTAGGTTGTAACTTGGCAAAAGATGTGATTGATAAGTACCCAATATTCATATGGTCTGTAGCAGTGATCAATAAATCAATAATAATGGTGCTAGCGGAATCATGACACAATGTGGTACAATATAACACACACTAAAGGAAAATAAAGTGCTAAGTGCTTTCAATAATAATTGATAATAATCAGTAAATAAATCAATAATACCAGCGCTAGCAGAATGATAACGCAATGTGATACCATATAACACACACTAAAAGAAATAAAGTGCTAAGTGCTTTCAATAATGATCAGTAATGATGAAAATGTGCTTCCAATCAGATGATATCCCCTCTTGTGACATCACTCACCAGAGTAACTGGACCCTCGGCTTTGCAGTCCAGGGGTCAAACCAGGCTTAAAGTTCTTTGGGATGTATGACACAGATAACCAAATTCTCAAAGATGATGGGTCTCAACGGGATCCAGGATATTAAAATATGCTGAGGTAAAAAAGAGAGAGAGAAAATGTACATGTGAAGTACCGCCAGTACAAAAAGGACATGTCCTTGATGACGCCCTGGAGGAGGGGCGAAACACATCAACGTAATTCCCAGTAAAGTGAACCAGTGACGTTACTTACGGTTCCCGTGGATCGCATGCGGATGGTGCGAACCCGGAAACACGCTGATGCTTGTCTTTGCCTATTGTCTCTTGAGTGACATACATTAGCAGCGCTGTTTGTTTTTGTACTGGTGGTACTAGTCTTAGTCTTTCCTACACAAAAACATCCGCATAGACATTTGGCTAAGTATACAACTCCAACAGTATGACATGTGACTCTACACATGGTGAGTACCCGTGTATTGTGAGTGCCCATGTAATGTGAGTGCACTAGGTGTAGAGAGCTACAAATAGGGTAGACTATAAATAGTTAGTCTTACTCAATTTCCCCAATAGTATAGAGAGTAAAATGTCCAACCGGACTGGTGATGCCACTCAGTGCACATCCTGCACCATATATGCGTTTCTTGATGAGCCAATAGAGGGTGCATACTGCTGTGTGAGATGTGAGTGAATGGTTTCTCTGGATCCCCAGATCCTAGATCTGGAGAATCAAGTAGCAACACTGAGAAGCATTAGCTATTTGGAGAGGAGCTTAGACATTACCCACCAGGTGCTGGCTGGGGCCAGCCTAGAGGAGGTTGGAGAGATGGAAGCACAGGAACCATAGGTAGGTAGCTGGGTGATAGAAAGAATGAGGGGTAAAGGGAAGAGCGCTAGTGAGGCCAGTCCTGAGTTGGTACACCCCAACAAATATGCCAGTTTGCATGATGATGAGGATACAAGCTTAGGGGTTGCAGTGCTGGAGCAGGCGCCCTACCCTAGCCGTCAGAGTAGTGACGGCTCCAGTAAGAAGGGGAGCGGTGATACAGGTAAGGTCAGAGAAGTGATGGCAGTGGGAGACTCAATTATTAGGAGGACAGAGAGGGCAATCTGTCAGAAAGACCCGGGTTGCCAAACAATGTGTTGTTTACCGGGCTCTTGGGTTTGGCACATCACAGATCGGTTAAACAGATTATTGGGAGCGGCTGGGGAGGACCCAGCGGTCATGATACATGTTGGTACCAATGACCAAGTAAGAGGAAGGTGGAGAGTCCTAAAAAATTATTTCAGGGACTTAGGGAATAGATGGAGGAAAAGGACCTCCAAGGTAGTTTTCTCTGAAATACTACCTGTACCTCAAGCCACACCAGAGAGGCAGCAGGAGCTCAGGGAAATGAACAAGTGGCTGAGGAACTGGTGCAGGAAAGAGGGGTTTGGGTTCCTGGAGAACTGAGCTGATTTCTCAGTCGGTTTCAGGCTCTTTAGTAAGGACAGGCTGCACCTTATTGGGGATGATACAGCTCTATTGGGAAGAAAGATGGCCACAAAGCTGGAGGGCTTTTAAACTAGGTGTTGGGGGGAGGAATCAGAAAAAGAGATTGCCGATAGGGAGCGGGTAACAGAGGGTGATAGAGTCAGCAATAGTAATAGCAGTGGAAATATAACCATAACAACTAATCACGGGGTAAGTGATTGGGAAGTAGACTTGTGCACACTGAAATATTTTGTTGCGGAATTTAGTTTTTGTCCAAAAAATACATTTATTTAGTTACTCCCCAAATTCGTTTTTATTTATTTATTTTTTTGTTAAAAATTGCATTCGTCCGAAAATCCAAATTTATTAAGGTCGAATCTGTCATTGAACGCTTATGGTTAGGGTTGAGTGAACCCGAACTGTAAAGTTCGAGTCCGTACCGGACTTTTGGGTGTTCGGGTCCCGGACCCGAACCCGAACAATTGACTGTATGTTCGGGTTCGGGTCCGGTGTTCGGCGATGTAATGGTGCTTTTTAAAATGTCTTTTAAAAGCACTCGCGGCTATATGAATTGTCGGCTCCCGTCCCCCTTAATACAGAGAACAGTCATTGAAGTCATTTATTTTTAAAAAGTTAGTCATAAAAAGTGTTTGGGGACCCGGGTCCTGCCCCAGGGGACATGTATCAATGCAAAAAAACTTTTAAAAACAGGCGTTTTTTCGGGAGCAGTGATTTTAATAATGCTTAAAGTGAAACAATAAAAGTGTAATATTCATTTAAATTTCGTACCTGGGGGGTGTCTATAGTATGCATGTGAAGGGGTGCATGTTTCCAGTGCTTAGAACTGTCTCTGCAAAAAGTGTAATTTTTGCCGGAAAAAAAGCTATTTAAAATCACTCGCGGCTATATGAATATGAATGAAAACGAGAGCGCCCCCCCCCTCCCGCCTGAACCGTACCAGGCCACATGCCCTCAACATTGGGAGGGTGCTTTGGGGGTCTGAGACCCCCAAAGCACCTTGTCCCCATGTTGATGAGGACAAGGGCCTCATCCCCACAACCGTGCCCGGTGGTTGTGGGGGTCTGCGGGTGGGGGGCTTATCGGAATCTGGAAGCCCCCTTTAACAAGGGGACTTCCAGATCCTGCCCCCCCCTGTGTGAAATGGTAAGGGGGTACAAAAGTACCCCTACCATTTCACCAAAAAAGTGTCAAAAATGGTAAAAATGACAGGAGACGGTCTTTGACAATTCCTTTATTAAAATCTTCTTTCTTCTGGTCTTCCTTTCTTCCTCCTTCGGTTTCTTCATCTTCTTCTTCCGGCATCTTCTTCTTCCATCTTCTTCTTCCTTCGATCCGCTTCTTCTTGGCCTTCTCGTCCAGCATCGGTGTCTCTTCTGGGCCAATCCGCACAATGGGAGGCTCCCGCTGTGTGAGGCTTCTCTCCGGTATCTTCTTCCACGGCGTCGGTCTCTGAGGCTTCTCTCCGGTATCTTCTTCCAGGGCGTCGGTCTCTTCTTGGGCCACTCCTCGCAATGGGAGGCTCCCGGTGTGTGAGGCTTCGCTTCGGATGACAGGTCTTTTATAACGGAGGGCGGGGCCACCTGGTAACACCGCCCCCCTCTGACGCATGGGGACGTCATGGGGACTTCCCTATGGCTTTCCCTGTGACGTCAGAGGGATGCCGGAAGGAGAAGATGAAGAAACCGAAGGATGAAGAAAGGAAGACCAGAAGAAAGAAGATTTTAATAAAGGATTTGTCATTTTTACCATTTTTGACACTTTTTTGGTGAAATGGTAGGACCCTCTTACCATTTCACACAGGGGGGGCCGGGATCTGGGGGTCCCCTTGTTAAAGGGGGCTTCCAGATTCCGATAAGCCCCCCGCCCGCAGACCCCCACAACCACCGGGCACGGTTGTGGGGACGAGTCCCTTGTCCTCATCAACATGGGGACAAGGTGCTTTGGGGCTCTCAGACCCCCAAAGCACCCTCCCAATGTTGAGGGCATGTGGCCTGGTACGGTTCAGGCGGGAGGGGGGGCGCTCTCGTCCCCCCTCTTTTCCTGCAGGCCTGCCAGGTTGCGTGCTCGGATAAGGGTCTGGTATGGATTTTGAGGGGGACCCCACGCCATTTTTTTGGCTGGGTTTCCCCTTAAAATCCATCCCAGACCTTAAGGGTCTAGTATGGATTTTGAGGGGGACCCTACGCCATTTTTTTTTTTTTTGGCTGGGGTCCCCCTTAATATATATCCCAGACCTGAAGGGCCTGGTTATTGAATTTGGGGGGGCCTCCACGCTTTTTTTTTGTTGTGTTTTTTTATTTTTTATCAATGACTTTTTTTTTATGAATGGCTTTCAATGAATGACTGTTCTCTGTGTTACGGGAGCCGACAATTCATATAGCCGCCAGTGATTTTAAATAGTTTTTTTTCCGGCAAAAATGACACTTTTTGCAGAGACAGTTCTAAGCACTGGAAACATGCGCCCCTTCACATGCATACTATAGACACCCCCCAGGTACGAAATTTAAAGGAATATTACACTTTTATTGTTTCACTTTATGCATTATTAAAATCACTGCTCCCAGAAAAACTGCCGTTTTTTTAAAGTTTTTTTTGCATTGATACATGTCCCCTGGGGCAGGACCCGGGTCCCCAAACACTTCTTATGACTAACTTTTTAAAAATAAATGACTTCAATGACTGTTCTCTGTATTAAGGGGGACGGGAGCCGACACTTTATTATAGCCGTTCCGGTCCCCATTGACTTCAATGGGGTTCGGTGTTCGGGGTCAAGTTCGGGTCAAGTTCGGTCCCGAACCCAAACTTTTTTCTGAAGTTCGGCCGAACCTGCCGAACCCAAACATCCAGGTGTCCGCGCAACTCTACTTATGGTGTCTGTCGATTGTTCAAAGAAGATTTGACGGAGCAGCTAAACTACGCCATAAAGTTTAGCTGCTCCTTTGAATCTTCTTAGAACTTTCGACAGACACCATAAGCCAAAGATTTGACGTTTGTATGTTTTTCGCTGCTTTGTCAAATCTTTGTCGTTCATGTTGAATGTATATAGTTCAAACAGAAACTGGACAGGTGATAGTGATCATCAGATGGGTAACGAGATAGGGTATATAGAATCTATATAGAATCTCAATCTATAATATAGAATCTATAATAATAAATCCCCTCCCACAACACGGGCAGCCTCTGAGGCTATCACAACACTAGCAACACTATTATCACTATCAAGTTCACAACACTAACACAATAGCAGCAGATTATTATGAAAAAGTGAACTGTAGCTTGCTTCACTATTGTCCTGCTGCTGTGCTTATGCTTAATTGCTAAATAATTCAGGTTCTCTGACAAAAGAACCAGCTAAGGTTGACTGTCTTCTGAAATGATTCAGTGTGTGTGTGTCTCTCTGCTAGCAATCGTAAGTGAAAGTAAGTTGGCTGTACGTGTGTACTTAGTTCTAGCTATTTTACTGCTCCTCCGTTACAATCAGCCAATAACATTCATCATCATCATCATTTTTATTTTACTTCCCCCACCCAATTCCAGCAGCGATCTTTTCTCTCTATGTCAAATCTTTTCTCTCTATGTCAAATTTTTTCTCTCTATGTCAAATCTTTTCCCTCTATGTCGAAACTTTTCTCTCTGTGTCGAATCTTTTCTCTCTATGTCAAATCTTTTCTCTCTATGTAGAATAATCTTGGACTAATAGAGTTAAGGTTAGGCACATTTGACCACAGGTTCGATATACACAGATTGTTATTGTCAGCGTCATGTCAAATCTCCTATCTATATCGAACTGTTGTCAAAACAAAAACGAAAATAAAGCATTTGTTTATGTCGCATCTTTCGTTTTTCGGATTCTGCACTTTCGTTATCGTTTGTTAAAACGATAACGAAAATACCTGAAATTCGGACGAAAATGCATTCGGATGAAAACACACATGTCTAGTAGGCAGAATAAAGGAGGATTACAACTAACAGAAGAGGAATCAGCACAAGGGATGCATCCTTATGACTGTAAGTTATGACAGATTTTTCTGATTTTGACCTTGGCTAGGCTAGGTTTTAAGTTTTAGGCTAAGGGTTATACTTGAGGTGAGGATAAGTGTTTAGTATAGGGTTAGGTTACGTGTTAAAGCCCAGCTTTACCTAAAACAAAAAACCTTCAGTGAGATATGCCCCTTGTGTTGCTGTGTTCTCCTTTTACTGAAATATTCCTCTTCCAATGTCCCACCCCATTACCATAATCTTCCAGTGTGGCAGGAATTAATAGAACTAAGGGCTGTGACTCACTCATCAAGGGTGTCCGAATATGCCCACCCCTACTGCCCAGCTGCTTCATTCCTAGAAGCCTACTACAGCTTCTATGAAAGAAATCTGATATATGAATGGGGGGGGGGGGGCTATCAATAATCTGCCCATCCTCCATTTATATATCCTGTTTCATTCATGGAAGCTGTAGTAACAAATTTTTCAAATTTGCCAAGTTTTTAATTATTATTTAACTTTTGTGACTGGGTAAAGAGGGGTACTATGTACCCCTTACTTATTTAAGTAGAGGGGAAAGATATTGGGTGCCTCCCTTATGTTAACCACTTGCTGACCGCCCACTGTCAAATGACGGCGGGACGGTTCAGCTACTGTGGCGGGACGCCGTCATATGACGTCGTCTACAATTTGGCCACTGGGGGGCGCGCCGCGTAGCTGGGGCCCCGGTGCGCGTGCCCGGCGGTCGCGGTGACACCCAGGCACCCGCCATTGCCCGTTAATCGAGCAGGACGTGGATCGGTGTGTGTAAACACACAGATCCACGTCCTGTCAGAGGAGAGGAGACCGATGGTGTGTCCCTTGTACATAGGGACACCGATCGGTCTCCTCCCCCAGTCAGTCCCCTCCCCCCACAGTAAGAATCACCAAGATAGGGAACATATTAACCCCTGCAGCGCCCCCTAGCGTTAACCCCTTCCCTGACAGTCACATTTATACAGTAATCAATGCATTTTTATAGCACGGATCGCTGTATAAATGTGAATGGTCCCAAAAATGAGTCAAAAGTGTCCGAAGTGTCCGCCGCAATGTCGCAGTCACGATAAAAATCGCAAATCGCCGCCATTACTAGTAAAAAAAAAAAAAATATAATAAAAATGCTATAAATCTATCCCCTATTTTGTAGACGCTATAACTTTTGCGCAAACCAATCAATATACGCTTATTGCGATTTTTTTTACCAAAAATATGTAGAAGAATACGTATCGGCCTAAACTGAGGAAAAAATTTGTTTAAAAAAAAAAAAAAAAAAATTGGATATTTATTATAATAAATAGTAAAAAATATTATGTTTTTTCAAACTTGTCCCTCTTCTTTTGTTTATAGCGCAATAAATAAAAACCGCAGAGGTGATCAAATACCACCAAAATAAAGCTCTATCTGTGGGGAAAAAATTATAAAAATGTTATTTGGGTACAGCGTTGCACGACCGCGCAATTGTCATTCAAAATGCGACAGCGCTGAAAGCTGAAAAATGGCTTGGTCAGTAAGGAGGTGTTCGTGGCTGGTAGGCAAGTAGTTAAAGAAAATGTGATAAGTCACTCTCCTTGCAGACCACCAAGGATAAGGGTCTGGTATGGATTTTTGGGGAGCCCATGCCTTTATTTTTAGTTAATAATTTTATATTAATACCAGACCATTATCTATGCATGCAGTCTGGGTATCCTGAAAAGGGGGACAGCAAGTGTGCTCCCCCCACCCCTGAACCATGCTAGGCCACAAAATCCCAACATGAAGAGGGTACCCTCTCCCTATGTTGAATAGGATAAGGGTCTCTTCAATACAGTTCTGACCTGATAGATGTGGGGGTCTATGGGTGGGTTATTGGAATCTGGATGTCCCCTTTAACCACATCAGTTCTGTAATTTCTAAAAAAAAGAAAATTAGTAAATGATATAATATAAACTATGGTGTTAACAGAAAGTACTATCTGTTCCCAGAAAAACAAACAATATCAATGGCTACGTTGATTGCAAAAATGTAGAAATTATAAAGCTGGTGTGAGCTGGGGATTAAGGATGGCCTCAGGCGTGTTCGCACACTCCACATGCAGAGCCCGCCAGGAAGTCGGCATGGCGCTGCGCTAATCACAGGCAGTGAGACATTTCCCGATCTCTGCAGCCGCACATCGGGACAATGTCTCACTGCCTGTGATTAGCGGAGCGCCGTGCCGACTTCCTGGCGGGCTCTGCACATGGAGTGTGCGAACACACTTGAGGCCATCCTTACTGGGGATAGGTAACAGGTATAATGCTCCCTGGGGTGAGCATACTTTCAGGCACAGACACAGTCCAGTGAAGTAGTGACAAACAGTGGTGTGTTTATTGGTGCTATTTACAAGTACTGTACCGAAAGAGTTAAAAAACATCCAAAACAAAATCCTAGCCATCCCGACACTAACTACACAAAATCAGACTGTCCAAACCTATCGCCTGTCAGCCGTTGCAGCTTTTCAACAGCTCTCATGGACACAACTTGTCTGTTCTCCAGGCTCTAGACTCTAGAGCACAGACTTAGAGTTTCAGTTGATTCTAAATTTCCAAAAGGGAGAGGTGCAAAATCCGAACTGGACAGAGGATCCAAAAGTGTACAAGAGGAGACTCAGAGATGTGCAAACCCTGGACTTTTCCAGGCTCTCGTTTAGACACTCTGCTACATTGGATATACACATATCAAAATCCATTAGGTTTCTGCTGAACCAGCTTCTGTCCAACTGTCTTGCTGAAAAAACAGCATTTGATCAGCACATGCAGCCAATGGCTTCAGCGCTGATCAATGTATTCTGATGGTGGGGAGTCCCCGCTGTCAGAATACAATAGTACAGTGAGGGATCTTCCCACATCCACATTGCTTGTGTGGATGTGGGAATCTGTCAGGTTTTTGTTGTTTTATCACTTCAGCCCTGGAAGGATTTACCCACTTCCTGACCAGGCCAGTTTTCGCAATACGGCACTGACTCGATTTAACTGACAATTGCGTGGTCGTGCGACGTTGTACCCAAAGAAAATCAACGTCCTTTTTTTCCCACAAATAGAGCTTTCTTTTGGCGGTATTTGATCACCTCTGCAGTTTTTATTTTTTGCACCATAAACCAGGAAAGACCGACTATTTCGAAAAAAAAGAAATATTTTTTACTTTTTGCTATAATAAATATCCCCATAGATTTATGTAATTTTTATTACTAATTTGTTTTTACTAGTAATGGCTGCGATCTGCGATTTTTATCTGGATTGCGATATTGCGGCGGACAGATTGGACACTTTTGACACTATTTTGGGACCATTGACATTTATGCAGCGATCAAAGCTAAAAATAGCCACTGATTACTGTATAAATGTCACTGGCAGGGAAGGGGTTAACACTAGGTGGCGATCAAGGGGTTAACTGTGTTCCCTCAGTGTGTTTATAACTGTTGGGAGATGGGACTGACTGGGGGAGGAGACCGATCACTGCTCCTAAGTACTAGGAGAAGACGATTTGTCTCTACTCCCCTGAGAGAACGGAGATCTGTCTGTTAACATTGACAGATCTTAGTTCTTTCCTTCTCAGGAGCAATCGCGGGTAGTCAGAGGCCATCACGGCCACCGACCATGCCCATTGGCTCCTACGTCATGCGGTGGGTGTGTGCGCACCCCCTATACTCCTTAAAGCACCCGCCTTACAGCTACAGCAGGAGTGCCATACTGCCATCAAACGTTTGACGGCGTGTGGTCAGCAAGTGGTTGCGTCTTAACCCAGTGGTTGAAAATAAATAAAAACTGTCCTTATACAGTATATCCAGCTTAAGACAATATATCACAATATCACAATATATCACAAAAATCTTCATAAATGACTCTTTAAAATACCTTTGGCTTAACAAAAACAGCTTTATTTCAAAATGGTACAATAATAACATAAACAGTCTTTGATTTCAGAAATATGTTTACAGTTCGAATGGAGTTCGATCTAAAATTAGATTCAAATTTCAATTTGAATCTCAAAAATTCGGACGAATTTCATTTTGTTTTTTGGAGCATTCGTTAAACTTTGTTTATACTGTATTCGGATATATCTCCGAATAACGAAAAATGTGTCAGAATATTAATTCGGAACAAAACAAACCACACATGTCTACCTCGGGGGGGGTTATGGGTTAAGGACCCATTCCCACCAGAAACCGTGTGTTTCTGCATGCATGGGGTCGTGAACGTTGAAGTATATTTACATGCATTAGCGGCACATTTTTCCTAAGCATTTTTGAAGCTTTTCTGCTTGCATTTCTTTTTTCTTTGGGCTTTTAAGAGAGGACCGGAACGAGAATGGACTGCAGGGTAATGGTAGTGTAGGGCCGGACATGACAGTGTGTCTAGTGACACACAGGGAGGAAAAAGGGGTGTGGCCAGGCAGGGCTGGCCCTGCAAGCAGCAGGGGGAGCGGCCGTATAAAAGGAGGGGGCGGGACTAAAGGCCTCAGTCGGGAAGGTGGCAGCACACGAGGAGGCAGTTTTATACACTGCTCCTCGTTTTTATTCCCTGCAAGATGGCGGCCGGGACCTCGTGGAGAGACTATGGACGGCAGTGTCCACCGCAGGGGGGGCGGACGGACTACAGGACCGGGCAGCGGCCCGCAACCAACGCAGGGGGACAGCAGGAGGATCGTGGGGACCGGATGTCGGTTGGAGGAACACACGCGGCCGGATCGCTAGGCCGGCGTGCAGTGAGGCTTTAAGGTCAGTCGAGGCCCCTTGTCAGGCTAACCGGGAGCCCACAGGGGGGAACACTGGCCCCCCTCCTCAGGAAAAGAGCCCAGACAGAGCCATCCAGGGGGCCCAGGGGACAGCAGGAGGATCGCGTGGGACCGGATGTCGGGTGGAGGGACACACGCGGCCGGATCGCTAGGCCGGCGTGCAGGGATGCTTCAAGGTCAGGCGAGCCCCCCCCCCCCCCTTTTCGGGGTAACTGGGAGCCCACATTGGGGAACACTCGCCCCCCCCCCTCAGCAAAAAGGAACCCAGACAGAGCCTTCCAGGGGGCCCAGGCGGAACGCACGCCGTGGGCTCCAATGCGGGAGGCGGGGCCACGGGCCTACACGGTGCCGCATCCCCAGGCTCTAGTAGGGGAGACTCCCAGGACATGAATCCCCTGCAGCTCTGAACGAGCGGGGGGACAGCAGGTGAGGGACGAACACGGATGGATGCACCTAGCAGGGATGGTGCGGATGGATGGAGCAGCAGGCTGGTGCCCCCCCCGCAAGGTACGAGGGGTGGAAAGTCGACAGAAATACAGGTAGCCAGAAGGGGGGGTTTTTCTACACCCAGGAGTTTTTTCCGGCTACAACCCCCCCCCCCAGCAGCTCTGCACGAGCCGAGGGGGAGGACGGACAGGGGAACGGGTCGACGGCTGCAGCGAGACTGACCGGCAGCGTGGCAAGCACCGCAGCGGGTGAGCAGACACCACCTGGCGGTAACAGACGGGTCACGGGGCAGGAGTGGTGCTGGGACCGGCCCATCTGCCTAGGATGTAGTGGGGCGCATGACATCCAGGGGTCCCTCCACAGAGGGTCTGCCGTTTTTATCTCAGCAGGAGGAAGTGAGCAGGTCAGAAGGTGAGCTGTCGGAGGATGAGGAGGAGCCCAGTCGCCAGCTCGCATCGGTGGAGATCAGTACATCGGCTGTGGGGAGGGACTCCCAGACAGGCCGGTAAGTCTAGTCATATTAATGCGTTTACTGTTGCCTTTTACGAAGCTTATTGGGGGGTTGTGTGTGGTGGGGAGGGCAGGGCTGCGCCTCCAGCGCCGCCGAAGGCGGCTACTGGCCGACCAGTAATCAGGGTGGTGTAGTGGTTAGCACTCTGGTCTAGAAATAATGTGGGTCACTGGTTCAGAACCCCACCAGGACATTGACAGTCCAATTCATGGGCTGGGAATGTGGTAGGCGGGAGCGGGAACACAGGGGGTCTGGGGGTTTATGAGTGGAGTTGTTAAGGGGCCTGTGGGCATTTAGTGGTCTGTCTCGGGTATGGACAATCGCCCTCCAGGAAGGAGTGGGGGAGAAGGTGAGTACCACGGGAAAACGGGGTCCGCGGATCCGTCTGTTGGAGCCGCCGTCGGGCGGATGGCGAGGTATGTCTGGGTTGGGGGACCACGAGGTGCCCACATGAAACAGTAGGGAAGGAGAAAAGCGGAAAGGGGAATGGGGGGAGAATTTCTCCTTATGGCCCTCAGAGAAGTTCATTCATGGACAGAGGAAAAGCCAGATGATACGAATTAAGACGTCGAGGAGAAGAGGAGGTTCCGTTTGATTTCAGGGACTGTTGAGAATTGGGTACCAGTGTTCGCCATGGTGGCAGAGGTAAGTGGAAAAAAGAACCCCGAGCAAGGTTCGGTATGGGTCTTTTACATGGACGCCGTGGGGAAACTAATCGGATACAGGGGCTGACGCAGGGCAGTTCGTCCCGTGGCGGGAGCACGAGGACAGTAGTCCTTGATGTAAGCGGATGGCGTTGCAAAGACGCCAGCGCAGGCATTTTCAGGGGGGGGGGTTGTAGGGGGCCACTCCTCTGGATCACCGGCCGGCAGAAAATGGGGAGTGTGCTGGTAGTGCAACGTGGGATCCTACAAGTTTGGAGGGACCGGTAAGTTAGCACGAAGGCCCAAGGTGGAGGAACGCATACAATCGCTGGGTGAGTCATAAGAGGAAAACGTACCGGGAAGCCCGGTAACCAGAGGGACGAGTCAGGGGGCCGGATGTACCCCGGACAGGGTTGGTCCAGTACTGGTGGCGGTACTGTTTAATGCAGTTTTCCGAGGGGGTTTGTGGGAATTCAATTACCCGCTAATAGTTGTTTCCCCTTTTGGCCAACAACTTGCGTTTGGCGTGGCAGCACCCGGAGGTGGTGTCTGGAAAATTGGCCATCAAGGTGCGTTGGGTCCCAGGGCAGGGCCTTGTAAGGGTCATACCATTGTTTGCTTTAGTGGTGTCCCCGCTAGGGGTGGGGGTTTCACAAAAAGATTTGGATAAGTTCAGTTTGCTACGCCATTTAACTTTCCCCAAAAGGGGTAGGTCAACGTTTGCATTGATCCTGAGGTTGGGACGGTATATTACACGTCCTTTGAAGCCGCTGTTGAGCGATACGGTCAAGGGGCACTAATGGCTAAATCAGAGGTGGAGCCTATTTTGGCAACGGTCGGTTCGTCCATACAGCGTTAGGGCGGGGGTGTTGGTGGCAAGAGCAATCTTAGGTTGGGCGGTGGTTGCCCAGGGGTTGCGCTATCCCGTCGTCTGGTTGAAGCAGCTAGTTTAATTTAGAAGGGGTGGTTAGGGATATGACAGGCACGAATCCGTCATCCATTCGTGGGATGATTTTCTCTGCGCGGGACAGCTTGGTTCCAAGGGGGTGCGATACTGTGGGCCACGTTTCAGCTGTTACAATCACGGTTAGGGAAATTGAACTTCGCGGGCGGGATCATTACCATGGGGGAGAATTTTGTTGGTGGATGTCGCCTGCCACGGCGGGGGGAAGGCCCCCGCGCATTTCATCGGGTTGGAAGAGGAACACAGGGATGACCCCAGGTATGGTATCAATTTCAGGCTGAGTTTCACGATAGGTGGTTTGGAGGTCGGGCCTGGTGAGCAACTTCAATGTGGAGTTGGTTACAGACGCCGCAGGATCTATTGGATACGGGGCGTACTTCCAGGGACGAGGTAATGTGAGCCGGGGGTGGTGCATGTTTTTTTTCGGTATTTGGTGCCACTGGGACTGTTTTTCCGGTGGTACTTGCGGGGTAATTGTGGGCAGCACTGCCGCAACTTTGAAATTAAGATGTAACTGTGATAACACGGGGTGGTGCAGGTCAGCAATGGCGGGTCTGCGTTTTTCACAACATGGCATTCGGTTAATGCGACGGCGGGGGTGGAGCTGATTGTAATTGAACGGGTTCCTCTATACGGTGCAGGTTCCGGGGGTAGAGAATACAATGGTGTTGTTTATGGGGGCAGAGGTTGGTTGAGAGAGTCGTCAGCTCGGCTCTTGGTGGTAATCTGTATTCAGGAACATGGAAGGCAAGCAGTCGGCATCGTCCATAACAATAAAGTTAGCAGGGTTGGCCTTTTGTGATTTCAAAAAAAAAAAAAAAAAAAAGGGGGGGGGTTTTGGTAAAAGGTGTGTTGGGGTAAAACAGGCCATTAAAGAATACCGTAAGGATCATAGGACGAGGGACAGGAGGCGGACAATTACGTGGAGAATTGAGTAGTTTTAGTGGGACAGTTGGGTTCGGTTGTACCAACAGGTTTGAGAGATGGTCGTTGGCAATGGTTTTTCCCACTGGCAGTTTGGGGCACTTGGGGCACGATGGCAGGTTGTTGGTGTTTTGTGAGGATGGCTAAAAGGGACACGGTTCTTCGGAAATGTTTGGGGGAAGTTGGGGATGGGGAGTTCCGCCTACGCCTCACACTCCTTCCGGATGGGGGCGGCTTACTGAGGCCGCCAGGTTTGGGTCAGATGAGGTGGATGTGCGACGGATGGGAAAAGGGGAATCTAAGCGATTCCGGGCCTAGAGGGGGCTTCAGTTGGTCTATATATATAAAAAAAAAATAAAAAATTATAATACATTTGTATATATATATATATATATATATATATATATATATGTGTGTATATAGGAGGAGGAGTGCATTTGTTGTTAAGTGTGTGGGGGGGCTCATCGTTAGATGGCCCCCTCCGGTGTGTGGGGGGCTCATCATTAGATGGCCCCTCCGGTGTGTGGGGGGCTCATCATTAGATGGCCCCTCCGGTGTGTGGGGGGCTCATCATTAGATGGCCCCTCCTGTGGGGGGCTCATCATTAGATGGCCCCTCCGGTGTAGTACATCAAATTTATTTGATGATTACTCGTTGTGCACTGCGGGAAAAGGTGTTTGTCTCCGGGCGGTACAGGTGGAGGCCAGTTGGTTACGGTAAAATCCTGCAGTGCCCCCTGGTGGTTTCATATATATACATATACACAGAGAATTATATATATATACGTTTGTAGTACTTAGCTCCGTCACTGACCAACAAACAGGGTGTAACTGATGGTTTATGTGTTTATGTGTGTTTATCGTTATTGGTATTTATATCTGAGTTAATTGGAGTTTACATTTAATAAAAGGCCGTTGCGGCCATTTACTCCACAAGATGGTGTGGCCTCTTATTTTAAGGTTTTAAGTAAGGGGGAGTATATGGTTGTATCTGCCTGTGGGTATTATCTAGGCTACACTGGTCAAGAGAGGACCGGAACGAGAATGGACTGCAGGGTAATGGTAGTGTAGGGCCGGACATGACAGTGTGTCTAGTGACACACAGGGAGGAAAAAGGGGTGTGGCCAGGCAGGGCTGGCCCTGCAAGCAGCAGGGGGAGCGGCCGTATAAAAGGAGGGGGCGGGACTAAAGGCCTCAGTCGGGAAGGTGGCAGCACACGAGGAGGCAGTTTTCCCACCCACCCTCCCTAAGGTAAGGTGAGTTTTGGAGGTGTTAATGTTTTTTGTTGTCATTTCAGGAGCAGGAACAGCGCTGGAGTCATGACAGCAAGGAGATGGCGGTGTTTGTTTGTTTGTTTGGTCAGTGACGGTAGCAGTTATGGAGGTGGTAAGTGTGTGGGGGGGCTCATCGTTAGATGGCCCCCTCCGGTGTGTGGGGGGCTCATCATTAGATGGCCCCTCCGGTGTGTGGGGGGCTCATCATTAGATGGCCCCTCCGGTGTGTGGGGGGCTCATCATTAGATGGCCCCTCCTGTGGGGGGCTCATCATTAGATGGCCCCTCCGGTGTAGTACATCAAATTTATTTGATGATTACTCGTTGTGCACTGCAGGAAAAGGTGTTTGTCTCCGGGCGGTACAGGTGGAGGCCAGTTGGTTACGGTAAAATCCTGCAGTGCCCCCTGGTGGTTTCATATATATACATATACACCGAGAATTATATATATATACGTTTGTAGTACTTAGCTCCGTCACTGACCAACAAACAGGGTGTAACTGATGGTTTATGTGTTTGTGTGTTTATCGTTATTGGTATTTATATCTGAGTTAATTGGAGTTTACATTTAATAAAAGGCCGTTGCGGCCATTTACTCCACAAGATGGTGTGGCCTCTTATTTTAAGGTTTTAAGTAAGGGGGAGTATATGGTTGTATCTGCCTGTGGGTATTATCTAGGCTACACTGGTCATGTATGCTGCATTTCATTTATGTGAGTTTACATGCATTTACATGTATTTCTATGCATTTGCTTTGCAGCTTGTTTTCACTGCAATATACCATATTGCAAAGG